>CM055888.1:24434407-25056907 GCA_029582165.1 Portulaca oleracea
AATGTGTATTATCATGAGGGTTAATGAGATTAATAAGTGATAAAACTTTAATATAATTTTATTTAATATAGTTTCTAACCTATTTCTTAATATATATGTGTGTGTACATATATATACACACACACATATATACATATACATTCATATATATATATATAGGAAAATTGGATTCTAATAATCCCTACTTTCACCAATTGGAAAATGGTGGACCGTACTTTCACTTTGTATTCTGGTGGTCCAAAAAAAATAAAATTGGATTGTAGTGGGATATTTTCGAGGGAATCATAGATTTTGTATTGCATTTGATTCAAAACTTAGTAGAGCACTTTACAATGATTTTTAATGAATTTACATCGTTTCTCCCAATTTTTTTTTCATTTTTTTACTATTTTTTACGATTTTTTCACTTTTATTATCTTTAAAAAAATCATAATAATTATTCGGAGTCTCAAAAAAATAATTTTAAAATATTTTAGAAACTACAATTGATTAACTTTCTAGGGGCATGAACGAAAAAAACAAAAACAATATAGTGTAGGAATGAAAAAAATAAGAAGAATGTGGAGGTGGATTTGGTACCACTACAATCCAATTTTATTTCTTTTTGGACAACTAGAATACAAAGTAAAAGTACGGTACACCATTGTCCAATTGGTGAGAGTAGGGATTATTAGAATCCAATTATCCTATATATATATATATATATATATATATATATATATATATGTTTTTTGAACCATATGATTTAAATTAGTATTAAAATATATTTGTATTATGAAAATATACTGATAGTACAACTTTTTTCAATGATATTAATATTTATTATAGATTCATAGTTATTATTTATTATAATTTAGTCCTAACAATACTTTTAGGTAAACTAATAAAAATTATACCGTACATTGCAAGAGTCATAAAAAAACTAGTTCAATTTGAAATAGAAATGTATTGCATAAGCAATGCCATTAAGAGGATGTAGGAAATTGGATCTAAGAATAATCACGTTATATTGGAAAACTTTCACATCATAAGCACTCTCTTCCCACCCGGTATTGATACAAGTGAATGTCATATCTAACGAACATACCACTAACACATTTCAACTCTTGTTACCTTTACAATCTTGATATGTCACTTTTATCATTTACTACTATTGCTTGAATATGAGTGTCATCTAATAGACCAATGCAATGTCAATTCACACTCGTATAATGGTTGAAGTACAGTAATTAGGAATATAATTAAGTTTGATAAATTTACAATAATACATTAAATTACTTTTACTAATATTGCTACTCTAATTTGATTTTTGTTGATATATATATATATATGTATGTATGTATGAATGAAACTATTTTTATTTAAAAAATTCACAACAATATTCAAATTTTACGAAGTATATAAATTATTTACTTACCAGTATAAAAATTAATATTCATTAACATAATTAATTTTTAGACTAAGTTTAGGTAACACAGTTTCGTGTACGTGTAAGTTAGCAAATGATCTAACGAACAAACTCTTAATTAGGAACGACAATCAAATCCAAGTTTGAAGTAAATCAGAAGGATAAATCTTTTAAAAAAGGACTAGATAGGCAGCTCTAACTTCACAAGCCTAATATAAATCGTTGTTTGCATCTTCTTGGAATTCATTCTCAATTCGAAAGCTTCTCCTTCTTTTTTTTTGACTTTATTACTTTCATTTTGACTTGTATTTGAAAGTGAGGTGATATATCAACCATCTTCAATAGAATTGAATAGTATGATAATAATTAGCAGTCCAATCAAGCTTAAAACAGAGAAAGGAGCATAAGAGTTCCTTAAGCTTCAACGTGTGGCTAGTGGTCAGTTTATACACTGAGTTAATTGAACAATCAATGTAAGTGGCGTCAATAATGACAAAATAAAGAGAGTTATTAAATTTAGTAAGAAGGGATGTTAAGTCCAACGGGAAAGCTTTGGATAATTCGACACCATACCGGCAGCTAGAAGGGTAGTGAATCAATAAGTGATTCAGGTAACCTGGGGGTCTATACTAAAACCAAAGTAATACAAAAGTTAATAGGTAGTTTACAAGTGGCGTCATGCCCCTCCTAATGATTAGAAGTTAGTGAGAGAGTAAGGCGTTAAAGCATGTGTCGATATAAGTATCTTCAACTTGTAAATCGCGAAAAAGCGGCTAGCAGAGTCATTGAGAATCTAGGGTATAGAAGTCCTACATAGAAAAGGATCTCGATAGCACCCTCAATTAACAGAGGACGGGTCATAGTCTCTTTCAATAGTATACCTAACTAGTCATACTATCATACCTGATGTAGATTTGGTCCCAAATATACATCATGGGAGCCAAATGATTGATTTTATACAAAAGGAGCTTCAATCACTCATGTTAATCAAACGTCCAACTAGCTTCATCAAGGATGGTTCGGTAATTTGCTCAATAACTCAAGATCCATGAAGATGTTGTGAAAGTCATCCTAGCATCAAATGATCTACATCAAAGGAGCTTCATAATGGCTTTTGAATCTTTGAATTTGGACAAGAATAGAGCAAGTTATCATAGTTTTAATCTAGCTTATGTACATTAGTATCTTTATGATGTCATACTTGTTTAGAATGATGTAAGCTAGATGAACCCCTTTTCTTGATTTGTACACGCCAAGGGGGTCCCTCAATTAGTATAAATAGACCCCTTGGGTGCCTTGCAATCACACATTATTCAATAATACAATACAAATCAAATTCAACATGTTGTTGTTTTCTCTCTAGCTTTTGTGCTAGTTTTGTTTCTCTTGAGGGAGAATCGACTACTTCTAGCCTCGGGTTGGCATCCTTGGTGGTGATAGGTAGAATTGAAGAGTTCTTGAAGGTGGTGTGACTATATCCTCCAAGATCCTTCTTGCCATTATCAAAGTTTCGTTCATCATCATCATCATTCCATTCGTGAGTTCTTTTGTTTTCATTCATCTTGTTTTGTTTCAAGATTCATTTGAATATCATTCTATCATTCAAAGAAACTTACATTCCATCCATTACCATTCAAGCGTTCATCCATTTTCCATCGTTTAACCGTTCATTCGTTCCTTCATTCATACAAACTTAAAGAACCATGTTAAAGATCCTTAGCTTTTGTATAATTTGATCGTCTTTGGTCTCATTATACATCAAAATTGGTATCAGAGCCAAGGATTTTGAATCTTGTGGTTCTTGATATAATCTTTTACAATCTTTTTCATCACAAATCCATTCCCCATCATCTTTATTCTCGTCCCCCATATAAACTCCACAAAGAACCCCCTAAACCCAAACACAATCTAGCCTAAACACATCCAAACTCTCGTCCCTACCCCCTAACCCAAACCTTGAGTTTCTTTGTGATCTTTTTGAAACAAGATTGATGGCTAGTGGAAGTAATCCATCGGATCCACCCACGACTTCCCAAGAAGAAGATGTAGAGTACATGAAACAAAGGATTGTTTACCTCTCCGATCAATTAAAGAAGTATATGCATCTTCAACATAGAGAGATGCGTGATGATTCTTTTGTGAGAAAACCTCAAGAAGATGAGGAGGATGCCCAAAGTGAACGAAGTGCACGTCCAAGGAGGGAGGAACGTTTTGACTTCAAAGTGGAAATCCCCGAATTTGATGGTAATCTTGATCCCGAAAACTTCTTAGATTGGATGCAAACTGTTGAACGTGTTTTTGATCTTAAAGAAGTTCATGATGAGAAGAAAGTGAAGTATGTGGCCCTTAAGTTGCGAAAACATGCGTCCATTTGGTGGACTAATTTGCAAAAGAAGAGGCAAACTAAAGGGAAGGACAAGATCAAAACGTGGATTAAGATGAAGAAAAAGTTGCAAGAAAAGTTCCTACCACAAAGTTATCTCCAAGATAACTATTACAAATTGCAACGTTTGGTTCAAGGAAGCAAAAGTGTTGAGGAGTACACAAAGGAATTTGAACATCTCCTTTGGCGTTGTGATCTCCAAGAAGATGAACCACAAACTTTGGTATGTTTCTTATATGTTCTTAATGATTGGATTCGCAATATTGTTGAATTACATCCTTACCAATCTTTGGATGAGTTGAGTTCTTTGGCCTTAAAAGTAGAAAGGCAAAGAAAAGAAAGAGGAAGAGAGACCATAAAGTACCAAACATCCTACAAACCCCCACAAAACACACGATCCTACATTCCACAACAAAAATCCACATTCCCCACAAAACAACCAAACACAAAAGCACAACAAAATCAACCCCCATCCATCCCCAAACCCCACGTCCAAGACCCAAAACCCTTAGCCCCAAGAAGGTGTTTTCGTTGTCAAGGCTTAGGACATTATGCCTTGGAGTGTCCTAATAAAAGATTTGTATCTGTTTAGTCCCATTTTAGGGGCTAAATACCACTCGTTTACGCTCAAGTCTATTGTCGTTCCCTAATAAAATGGTTATTTATTATGTGTTTTGTGATTTTTGGGTTTTAAGTTTAGAGAATAATAAAAGGGGGCGAAGTTGCGGAAAAAGGCGATAACTCGGTCATCCCGAGACCTTTGGAGCCGATTTGATGCCGTGGTGAAGACCCGGGAAGCAAGGGAGACCACCCATGCGTAAAGGAGAGAGATTTCGGGCCAAAAGGCTTAGTATGGGGGCATCCAAGCTCGTAGCGTTCGCTACAACAGCTGTAGCGATCGCTACGCCCCCATACTTAGATGTAGATCACTTGAAGAGCGTAGCGGTCGCTACGCCTATTGTAGCGATCGCTATGAGCCCGAGCGAAGGTTACGCCCAAGGCGTGTCGCTACCCCATTCATACCGCCCGCTACGATGAAGCCCTGATTTTCCAAGTTTTCCTGCTGACGGTCGTAGCGTTGGCTACACCCTCCGTAGCGTTCGCTACGGATGATTGACTGGGTCGCGACACTGGGCATAGCGGACACCTTGGAGCTGAAATGATTCGCCTCCTTTGGGTCGTAGCGAACGCTACGATGACCGTAGCGTTCGCGACGTCCTTATTTTTCTGTATAATTTTCGGCCAAAACGACTGTGTTTTGGCCCTTCTTCCCCCTAGGTATTAATGAGGCCGTCTTGTCACTTTGAAAAGGAGGTTTTTTTGGCTAGCTTTATTTTCTTCCCCTTTACATCTTCTATCTTTCAAGAGTTTTAGGATTAGCTTTTGGGGGATTAACTTCTACTTTGTTGATTAATTACTTTCTTCAATCAAGGCCAATTGCTCTTCATCATTTGGGTATTATTGCTCTTCATTTATTGCCAATTTATTGCTCATCCATTTAGGTATAATCTCTTTTCTCCTCATTTTAATGTTTCCAAATGCTTTGTTGCTTGTGTTTAGTGTAGTATTATGTTGTTAATCATAGTGGTTAGTTTTAATATCCATCTTTTGAGTAGAACCATGCTAGAGTTTTATTGGTTGTGTGTTGCTAATTTCTCCACCATGTCTAGAGGCTAATCTTCCTTGAGGTGAGGGGGTGATTAAGGCCTTAATGGGTTTTGGATAAGGTGTTTATTGATTAAAGTGTGTTTTAGTTGGAGGAGTCTATTTTCATTTGGTGTCTTCTCATTGGGGGTGGCGGTTCAAGGTCCGAGAGCTCTTTGAATCGTTATACACTCAATGAGAAGCCTAGAGTGGGATAGTTAGGTCTACGCTTACGAGGGTAAGTGTAGGCTTAACTAGGAATTAACGCAACTCTCAACCCCGATGGTCCATGGTGGACATAGGGTAGTTAATTTGAATCATCCTCGAGGGAGGAGATTCATCGTGGCCCCTTCCCCGCGTTGTTCCATAGATAAATCCAACTTTATGCGCTTTAGTCATGAAAACTCCTTGATCAAAGATTTTGTTAAGTGTCTAAAACCCCCGAACCTCTCTTTGTCTAATTATCACCTAGTTAATCATCTTTCTAGCTTTAATTTTGTCATAATCAAAGTGATCTTTGCTTCGTAATTTATTTCTCGATTCAAGGCTAAAACCGAAACAAAATACGAGAATTTAGGCCACAGGCTCCCTGAGTTCGACAATTTACACCGGCCTGCAAACCGCTGTACAGTATCTTTGGTGGAATATCAAAGTGCTTTGTATGTTGAACAGGAGTCTCATGGAAGTGAGAATGAAGAGGAAGAAAATGGCACCATTGACGTGAATGAGGAAGAAGTAGAGGAGGCGGATGAAGGTGAAATGCTAGTAGTAAGAAGAGCCTTAAGTGCTGCTTGTATTCCAAACGAGCAAGAACAAAGGGAGAACATCTTCCATACAAGGTGTACCATTCAAGGCAAGGTGTGTTCTCTAATCATTGATGGAGGAAGTTGCACTAATGCCGCTTCAACAACCATGGTGAATAAGCTACAAATGGAGGTTAGTCCACACCCATCCCCCTACACAATTCAATGGCTAAGTCATGGGAAGGGAATTCGTGTAGTTCACCGTGTACTTGTAAGTCTTTCGATTGGTAAAAACTACAAAGATTCTATTTGGTGTGATGTAATTCCAATGGATGCTTGCCATATTTTGCTTGGGAGACCTTGGCTTTTTGATAGGCATGTCACGCATGATGGAAGAATGAACACCTACACATTTGTTCTCAACAAAAAGAAGATCACCTTGGCTCCTCTCTCACCATCATCGATCATACGTCCCCAACAACAACCACAAAAGGAGGAGACTAACATTGTGACATTCATGAAGGCCGAATATCATGAATTCCAAGAGCATAAAGAACTTATTCTAGCAAACTTGGAGGAAGAAGAAGCGACCCCAACACATGAGCATGCACGTCTCAAACCTCTTTTGGAACGTTTCAAACATTTGTTCCCAAAAGAGATGCCGAATGGGTTGCCACCAAGAAGAGATATTGAGCACAAGATAGATCTTGTTCCGGGTTCTATGCTCCCCAACAAGCCGGCCTATCGTATGAATCCAAAAGATGCACAAGAAGTTCAAAGGCAAGTGGATGAACTTCTATCAAAAGGCTTGGTTCGAGAAAGTTTGAGTCCATGTGCCGTTCCGGTCTTACTTGTTCCAAAGAAAGATGGATCTCAAAGAATGTATATGGATTGCCGAGCTATAAACAAGATCACAATCAAGTATAGATTCCCAATACCACGCCTTGAGGATCTACTTGATGAGTTACATGGAAGTGTTGTATTCTCCAAAATCGATTTGAGAAGTGGATATCATCAAATAAGGATTCATGAAGAAGATGAGTGGAAAACGGCATTCAAAACGAAAGAAGGGTTATATGAGTGGCTTGTGATGCCATTTGGTCTTACAAATGCACCATCTACTTTCATGCGTTTAATGAATCATGTATTGAAGCCTCTTATTGGTAAATGTGTTGTAGTTTAGTTTGATGATATTCTTGTGTATAGTAGAAGTGAGCATGAGCATGTGAAGCATCTAGAGTTGGTTATGTATATCTTGGAAAAGGAGCAACTCTACGCCAACATGGAGAAATGCCACTTTTTCTCATCCAAGATCGTGTTCCTTGGATATGCTCTCTCAAAAGATGGCATTCAAGTTGATAAGGAGAAGGTGAAAGCTATTCAAGAGTGGCCTACACCAACATCTATTCATGAGGTACGAAGTTTCCATGGTTTAGCTTCGTTTTATAGAAGGTTTATAAGGAATTTTGGCTCCATTCTTGCACCTATGACCGAGTTGTTGAAAAGGAAAGAGTTTTCATGGAGTAAAGGTGCTAATGAAGCTTTCGAGTTGATTAAGGAGAAATTATGTCATGCACCTATTCTTGCATTACCTTGTTTTGATAAAGTGTTTGAAGTTGAAGTTGATGCAAGTGGAGTTGGAATTGGAGCCGTATTATCTCAAGAAGGCCGACCTCTTGCTTTCTTTAGTAAAAAGTTGAATGAAGCCAAAAGGAAGTATAGTACATATGATAAAGAGTTCTATGCAATTATAAGAGCTCTTGAACATTGGCGACACTATCTTCTAAGTGGTGAGTTCATTCTACATAGTGATCATCAAGCTCTTAAGTTCATTCAAGGGCAACACAAGTTGAATCCAAGACACGCCAAATGGGTTGAGTACATGCAAGCGTTCCATTTTGTGATCAAACATAAAGCGGGTCATCTTAACAAAGGAGCGGATGCTTTGTCAAGAAGGTACTTACTCACTCATATTCTTGATTCAAGAGTCCTTGGTTTTGAGCATATTAAAGAGTTGTATGAAAATGATGAGGATTTCAAGGAGGTTTATTAGCTTTGTAAGAAGCATCCCCACCAACTCTTTCATATTGAGCATGGATTTTTAAAGGGAAATCAACTTTGTATTCCAAAGAGTAGCATTCGAGAATTGTTGATCATAGAAGTCCATGGAGGATCTTTAGCGGGTCATTTTGGCATTGAAAAGACATATCTTATGATGAAGGAGCATTATTTTTGGCCTAGCATGATCAAAGATGTTGAGCATATGGTAAAGAGGTGTAATACTTGCAATATTTCAAAGGCACATGCTTTACCACAAGGCTTATATACTCCTTTGCCCATTCCACATAGTCCATGGGAAGATGTGAGTTTAGACTTCATTGTTGGTCTACTAAGAACTCAAAGAGGCAAGGATTCTATTATGGTGGTCGTTGATAGGTTTTCAAAGATGGCACATTTCATTCTATGCCATACCACCTATGATGCTACTAAAGTTACAAATCTATATTTTGAAGAAGTAGTGAAGTTACATGGTATCCCCAAGACCATGGTAAGTGATAGAGATTCAAAGTTCCTTAGTCATTTTTGGCTAACATTGTGGAAGAAGCTTGGTACAAAATTGAAGTTTAGCACCGCTTGTCACCCACAAACGGATGGACAAACCGAAATTATCAATCGTACTTTGGGAGCTCTACTTCGAATCCTAGTGAGCAATGATAAGAAAGGGTGGGATACTCTTTTATGTCATGCTGAATTTGCTTTCAATAGAAGTCCAAGTAAAGCCACGGGATTGTCACCTTTTCAAGTGGTTTATGGAAGGAACCCTCTCCAACCTATGGATCTTACACCTATTTCTACTTCAACAAAGTTTAGCTTTGAAGCTAACAAAAGAGTGGAAGAGATTAAGAAGCTACATGAAGAAGTTCGTGAGAAAATCTTGAAGTACACACAAGATGTAGCTAGTAGAGTGAATAAAACAAGGAAGAAGGTTGTATTTGAACCAGGAGATCTTGTTTGGATTCACTTGAAGAAAGAAAGATTTCCTTCTAAGAGGAAAGGTAAGCTTGCACCAAGAATAGATGGTCCTTATGAAGTTTTGGAAAGGATTAGTGATAATGCTTATAAGTTACAACTTGGTGAAGACTATGAAGGGAGTTGTACTTTCAACGTGAGTGATCTCAAGCCCTATTATGGAGATAATGAAGAACTTCCTAGTTTGAGGACAAACTCTTTTCAACTAGGGGGGAATGATGTAGATTTGGTCCCAAATATACATCATGGGAGCCAAATGATTGATTTTATACAAAAGGAGCTTCAATCACTCATGCTAATCAAACGTCCAACTAGCTTCATCAAGGGTGGTTCAGTAATTTGCTCAATAACTCAAGATCCATGAAGATGTTGTGAAAGTCATCCTAGCATCAAATGATCTACATCAAAGGAGCTTCACAATGGCTTTTGAATCTTTGAATTTGGACAAGAATAGAGCAAGTTATCATAGTTTTATTCTAGCTTATGTACATTTGTATCTTTATGATGTCATACTTGTTTAGAATGATGTAAGCTAGATGCACCCCTTTTCTTGATTTGTACACGCCAAGGGGGTCCCTCAATTAGTATAAATAGACCCCTTGGGTGCCTTGTAATCACACATTATTCAATAATACAATACAAATCAAATTCAACATGTTGTTGTTTTCTCTCTAGCTTTTGTGCTAGTTTTGTTTCTCTTGAGGGAGAATCGACTACTTCTAGCCTTGGGTTGGCATCCTTGGTGGTGATAGGTAGAATTGAAGAGTTCTTGAAGGTGGTGTGACTATATCCTCCAAGATCCTTCTTGCCATTATCAAAGTTTCGTTCATCATCATCATCATTCCATTCGTGAGTTCTCTTGTTTTCATTCATCTTGTTTTGTTTCAAGATTCATTTGAATATCATTCTATCATTCAAAGAAACTTACATTCCATCCATTACCATTCAAGCGTTCATCCATTTTCCATCGTTTAACCATTCATTTATTCATTCATTCATACAAACTTAAAGAACCATGTTAAAGATCCTTAGCTTTTGTATAATTTGATCGTCTTTGGTCTCATTATACATCAATACCCGCTGTGACGAGATTATGGAAGATATGGCCTGACGTCTATACTTGACTTGAAAAGGCATAATCGACTTAGAGTGGTAAGCTTATTCTCTTAATAGAACGTGAAGTTGGAATGGCTAGTAATCACGGATCAACATGTCGTGGTGAATATATACCTGGGCCCTATACACACCGCTCATCACACCCTGGGAATCGGTTTGACCTGAAGCATAAGACCAATGATCACCTATGACTTCTGTATACCACTAGTGCCACAAAGGCTTTTGGTGGTCTTATTGGCGTATACCATAGTGGGGTCTTCGACTGGGTTGAAGTCGTAACAAGGTAGCCATAGGGGAACATGTGGCTGGTTGAATCCTTCACAATGGAAATGCCCTCTTCGCCCAACCAACTAATTAAGAGCAAACACCTACTCCTAAGAAAATGAAAAACAATGAGCTTCGCAAGAAAACAAAAGTGAAGCGGGCCACGCTAGTAGCGCTCATCCCAACATGCAAGCACTAAGTAACGTTTCCGCCCCGTCGAGTGACTTCGTACCTCTCCTTGTATGTATCATCACTTCGTACCTCTCCTAGTGGTCGACTAACGCCAGATAGTACCATACCTTTGATGCTGGCTTAAAATCAATTGACTAATAGCGTAGGGGCCCCTAACAGCGGTAAGGAAAAAGCCCTTGATATGATAGACCTAAGTAAACGCCCTACAATCTTTCATAAATCAGAGGCTAAGAAAGTTTAATAAATTTCGATAAAAAAAGTCTCTACAAATCCGACTAAAAGAATTTAAGTCCAACTAAAATTGAAGTTGAATTGAATGTGGTCACCTACAGCTCCATTAAATCAGAACCTAGTATAAAAATCAATAAAAAGAATGGTTGTGTTTTTGTATGAGTTTATGTCTTGGCATTGTTCAAGTTGGGCGTTGATCAACCCTTGCCTCCAAGGTAAGGGCTTCTCATCCCATCTCTCCCCTTTAGGGTATGCTTGGAAGGAGGGTATGGGGGGATTTTTTTTTTTTTTTTTAGGGGGGGGGGGGGGGGGTTTAAGGAGAGTGATTACTCCTCCTTACCCTTGCTTGGGAAGGGAGTGAGAGAGGGTAAGGGAGAGTAAAGGGGAGTGAAATGTACCTCCCTTTACCCCTTTCAACTCTTATTTTCTTACACTCCAATTTGGGGCGTAAGGATAAGTTTAACCAAATTATAATATATATAAAATAGAAAATGACCATATTACCCTTAACCCTAATTGAATCATAACACACACACATCTCTCTCTCGCTCTCTTTCTCTCTCTCATCTCTTTGTCTCTCTCTCCCCTGCCCTCTCTCTCTCTCTCTCTCTCTCTCTCTCTCTCTCACACACACACACACACACACATCTCTCTCTCTTGTTTTCTCTCTCTTACACAATCTATCGATCTCTCTCTCTCTCTCTGACATATATACGTCTCTCTCTCACATCTCTCTCTCTCTCTCTCTCTCTCGTGTACGTGTGTGTGTGTGTGTGTGTGTGTGTGTGTGTGTGTGTGTGTGTGTGTGTGTGTGTGTGCGTGTGTGTGTATGTGTGAAAGAGGGTAGAGAGAGTAGACTAGGCGAGTGGAGAGAGAGAAAGAGGATAGAGAGAGTATAGAAAGAGAAAAGTGTTGTTGATAGATAGATTGATAGATTGATAGATAGATAGATAGAGAGAGAGAGAGAGAGAGAGAGAGGCGTGGGGAGGGGGTAGAGAGAGAATGAATATAGAACTAATGTATGAGTGTAAAATCATTTCATTGTATTACATATAATATGAAAGGGCAAATATGTCAATTAAATACTTACTCTTATGAACTCTCCTAATTGAGTTCCCAAGCAAAGGTAAATAGTTTACCCTTATAAACACTCTCAACCCTTATAAACACTCTCATACCCTCACCCTCATTTACTCTTAGAAACTTCTACCCTCATTTCTAACTATCTTCCCAAGCGGACCCTTAGGGATCAAATTATGGGGGAGGGTTCCTTTTTAATGGTTGAGGAATGTTGTGGCAGTGCGTGTGTACCCTTCTTAGGACATTGTCATTCCCTGTCCTCGTCCGTTGTAAGGCTTGTTGGATTAGTATTTTCCTGAAATAGGAGCTCGATGGGTTATTGTTGATCCTGAATTGTTGATCGCAAGCGCACGGTGTCCACTTGTAGTGTAGTGCGCCAAATATGGGTCAATCCCACGAAGACGGTAGTATCAGATAAAAACCAACCAAAATTAGCAAAATTATAATATTATGTGACAGATTAAACTAATTTAACTATAGAAAATAGAAAAAAAAATATATAAATCGTTACTAAAGACTAAACAAATGAAACAAAACTTGTACTAGTTAAAAGAAATCTCCCTAATATGTTAAAAAAATCAACTAGATTAATTAAATTAAATTAAATTAAATTAATAGAAGAAAAAAGAACAAAAATTAAACACCAAACTTGACATCACTAACATCCAAAAATGGATGTCAGTATTACTACTACCTTTTTTTTATCTTTAAGCATGAGACAAAACAAGAAAAAGAAAAATAATAAAAACAAAACAAAAATTATGAACACAAAACCAACACCATTCCTAGAAAATGAACAAGGAGAAAAAAACAGAGGAATGTTATCATAAGAACAGAGGCTATTGGGTACTGCAAATATCCACATGATTTTTCAAACTAAAAAAAATAATTAAAGCTTAATTAAACATTACCAATAATGACTTGGGCATTAGTCTCAACAAGCTCTCTTTTAAGTCATCCATGGAGGTGTATAGAGCTATAAAAAATGAGACGGGGACAGTAACCAACCAAACTGTGAAATCAAAATTTCTCTCAAAGATTGATATTTTAGGAAGAATTACACTGTTTGAGAATAATTACAACAGTATGCTCGCGTATTAGAGCTCACAGAATTTGAAGGCAAGAAAAAGAAAACTTCAATCGGAAAGACTAAAACTTGGGTACAAGAAGAAAGTGAAAGCTGAAAAATTGAATGATGAAGATTTGATTGATGAAAAAAAAATTACAAATCGAAAGATTGAGAATACAATTGATAGATGAAAACTTGATATCCCATCCCCTCTTCCTACCACTCTATTTATACAGGACATTCAGTCCAAACTTGGCTTCCCATCTCCCATAAAATCCGGGAGTTTCCGATCAATCTGGGTTGTTGACGATTTTCGCTGCTCACAAACTGGGTTGTTGGCGTGGTCCACAAGTCTTGGTTCTGTTGAAATTGCTGCGCGAGAAACAAGCTGGGCATATGATTCCAATATTCCATGTTATATGATATAATGATATGATGGAGGATGATGAAGATGGTGATCGATGATATGATGAACGGTGGAGATGATGATCTGATGATGAAGATTGATGATGAATAATAATAGGAATAAAAGGAAGAGAGGGTGGGGCACGTGCCCTGGATCACCTTTCTTTTTATTTTATTTTCTTCTTTTTTTTCAATCCAATTTAGCTCTTGGTCGGTCCATGTCTGTCCAAATTAAGCCCAAAAACTTCATTTCTAGTTAATTTTTCCAATTTTTATTATCAACCTGCAAAATTTAAATAAACTATATAAAAATTCTAACTTAATATTTATTTTGAGCTAAATTAAATATAAAAGTGCTGACAAAACATCGTAATTTTTTGCCTGAATAGTTATACTAGCTTACCTAAATAAAAATAAAAAAAGAAAGTTGTTCAAGTTGGACATTTTTTTTATCCGTTGTCGGAGGTTCGGAGCTTGTAAATCTTTTATTTTAAGTTTACGGTTGAGAATTTTTTGAAATATTTTGTTGGATAGGTGGAGGAACTTTCTTTTACCACCTTATTGTTGGTGTTTTTATTTTCTTTTTTACGGTTATGATCTAACAAATACACTAAAATGACAGGTTTTAGGTTGTACTCCCATAGGATTGATATTTTCCTAAATCTTTATAAGTTGGAGTGTTTGGAAACTGATGGTGTTTTTGCATATAATAAGTATGAATATTCATCAGCCTCATATTTCGACTTAAAAAAATATTTTCATTTTCACCAAAAATTAATGTAGTACAAAATTTGAAAGATAGGTCGATTGTTAACTTGAATACTATCCTTTAATATGACTTAACATTTTACATTTTTTTTATTTTGGCTATATATGATTTGTCATTTGAGATAACCATGATTGTTTGGCTTTTGACCCAATAAAGGGCCGAAAAGATGAAAACAATCTTAGCCCTGATGCCCAATATTGGATGCCTATGTGAGTCAATCAGTGGGTTATTGAGCAATGTACAGTCTACTTTACTCACCTCTTCATTTTCATAGGTATGTTATTCATTCGTTTGTAGCTTTCCCTTTGAAAATGATGGCTCGATTCAAGCAACCATATAATTAAGCAATGACATGAACCCTATAATTAAGCAATGACATGTGCAACAAACAGGAACCATACAAGCCACCAAAAACAAAACAAAAATAAATAAAAGCTATCACAAAGATGCTCCAATTACATGTACTAAGGTCAAATTCGATGACAAATTAGTTCAAGCTACAGTCAGATAATGATACTTTCTTCAACTATTTCAACTACACATACAAAATACATATATATGAAAAAAAACTCTTACCGATATTCATCCTTATATTTATAAAAAAAAAAAATATTGTTATACGTCGCCCCCATTTTGACTGTTTTGCCCCTACTTATATTGAATTGACATTCTCTCATCTCTCTTATTTTATCTTCACTCACTGTCTCTCTTCTCTCTTATTTTCTCAAATTCTCTCCCTAAATTAATTACGATAATTAAAATTAAAGTTAGAGATAGAATGAAAGTTTGTAAATCATCGAATGAAGAAGTTAATTTGTATAACTTGATTTTCAAAAAATTGTTAAAAAATTCCCCAAAAAATTGATTTTCAAACTCACTGTCTCTCTTCTCTCTTATATGTGTGTTTGTGTGTGTCTACACACACACACACACACACACACACACACACACATATATATATATATATATATATATATATATATATATATATATATATATATATATTGGCTAAAAGGAGAGAGCCATTTCCCATTCAAACTGAAACGAGGTACAACTTACTCCGGGCATACCCAGATATTACACCCAAACAAACAAATTAGGAAACAACCACCCCATAAAATTTAGCTATACAATCTCTACTAATCATCCTAACTAGGATTTCCACCCCCTTCCCCGTGCTACCATGAGACCTACTATTTCTTTCCTTCCAAATATAGTAAATCACACCTGTATACAAGAGATATTTGTTCTGTTTCTGGGATTTCGAACAAGAACCTTTCTTCATCACCAATTCCATCCAATTCTGATCATCATGAAGATGGACCCCAAATTCTGTTGCAACAAGTTTCAAGACTGTGCGGCTATATGAACAATAAAAAAAATAGATATCCATGACTTTCAATATTGTTTTCACACAACCAGCATCTTGAAGCTAGATCAACCCCAATGCTTTGCATTATGTCAAGCATAGCGAGTCTATTTTGGACAGCCATCCAAGCAACAAATGACAATTTCGGTATTCTCCACTTATTCCAAACCAATCTTGTCCAAAGAGGTTCCACATCCGTCTTTTTCAAAAGATAATAAGTTTTGGCAATCGAATAAGACTCACCTATTGATACTTGAGCAGTGATAATATCTCTTGCCTTCAAAAGATGTCTCCAATACCAAGCACAATTTTGGAAATGCTTGCACTCCCAAATAGAATTCTTCTTGAGATATATATGATGCACCCATTTGATCCAAAGGGAATTTTTGCCCAAAGCAATGTCCCAAATATGTTTACCAATAGCCGCAAGATTCCATTTATAAACATCTCCTATCCCAAGCCCTCCATTATGTTTGAAATTACAACGGTTCTCCTAAGAAATCGCAGGCCTATGTGAGTCACCCCATAAGAAATGTCTATAGATTTTCACAATCTGATCTAAGACATATCTAGGAATAAAGAAAATTTGAGCCCAATAGGAATGAATTGACATTAATATACCATTCACAAGCTCCACACGCCCCACATAAGTGGGTTTTTAACAGCCCAGCCCCTGATTCGAGAGCAAATTTTATCAATAAGAATATGACAAACCTCCCTAGTCAATTTTGTAGGCTTGAGAGGTACCCCAAGATACCGAAAAGGGAGATTTCCTTCACGAAAACAAGTCAGATCAATAAGCTTCTGTTTCTCAGGCAAAGAAATCCCAACTATAACAATCTCAGACTTGGTAGAATTGATATCCAGACCCGAGGCAGTACTGAAAATGTTAAAGGCACTAAGAAGATAGTGAATACTATTTTCATCAGCATAACAGAATAATAGAAGATCATCCGCAAAAGAAAGATGTGCCAAATTCAAGCTTCGACATAGAGAGTGAAACTTAAATTTTTTCTGCTTCTGAATTTCAGATTCAATTGCTCTACTCAAATACTCCATAACCAAAACAAAGAGGGGTGAGGGGGAGGAGATAGGGTCACCTTGACGAAGTCCTCTTCCACTTGGAAAATATCTGAACCTTTAACCACCATAAGCCTCAGTGAACTTAGCCGTAGTTACACAGTTCATGACTCTATCAACAAAAGTACTGGGAAAACCCAGACCCACCAGAAGAAGTGTAAGGAAGTCCCAATTAACTGTGTCATAAGCTTTCCGAATATCAATCTTCATAATACACTGAGGGGTCACATGCTTCCTATTGTATAAATGCACCATATCTTCAGTTATCATAATGTTGTCCATAATAGATCTTCCTTCGACAAATGCACCTTGATTGGGGCTGATAATACTTTGCAAAACAGGTTTCAGTCAGTAGCTTAGATATAGCTTTGTAGAGCACTGAACAACATGCTATGGGCCTACGATCACTAGTGCTCTCAAGATGATCAACCTTAGGAACCATAACCAAGAGTGTTGCATTGATCTCACCAACAAAAGACCTAGAAGAGAAAAATTCTCTAACTGTACAAATTACATCCTTTCCAATCACTAGCCATGCAGCTTTATAGAATTTGCTGTTGAAACCATCCGGGCCAGGACTTTTAGAATCATCAATACTAAAGAAAGCCTCTTTAATTTCCACATCAGAAAAGTGTAAATTCATAGCGTCACGTTGTTCATCAGTCACAAGAGGGACAGAACTTAAAATGTTCCATAAAGGACCATGCCCAGCATCTTTAGCCTCAAAGAAAGATTGAAAATGTGTAGTAAGATGGTTTCCAACATCCTCAGTAGAGATCAAAAGTACCCCGTTAGGATCTTTGAGGCAAACAATTTTCTTTTGATATTTCCTCTGCTTAATAATCGAATAATAAAAGGCAGAATTAGTGTCATCTTTTTGGATCCAAGAAATTTTTGATTTCTATTTCAGAAGGCTAAAAAAAGCATCAAGCCAGTGTAAGTATTCTTTCTTTGCCCCCCAGCTCTTGATCTTGCAGCTCCACATTAAATGGGTCATTATGAATGCAAGTTTGAATTCTGCAAAGTTCTTGATAGGCTTGTTGCACCTTCCCCTGTATTCCACCATATTTGAGCTTCACTAAATCCCTTAAAGGAGCTTTTAATCTCTTTAACTTCTGGGTAAGAACATAGCTGGGAGTGGGAGTCCCATAGTAGTTAGAAGTATGCCAAACATCTTGAACTACCTCCTTAAAATAGGCAGCGCAACCCAATAGTTACAGAACTTGAAGCTTGATTTCCTTGACACAAAAGTTGTTCTCAAATGTAAAATAAGGGGACAATGATCAGAAATACCCTCATGAAGAGTCTGGTAATATAAATCCTCAAATGAATCAAGAGCCAGATTATTAACAATGACCCTATCAATTCTGGAAAAGATTTTCCTATTACTCCATGTGAAAAAATTGCCAGTAGTTTTCACCTCAAATAAAGATAATTGGTTCACAAATTCCTGAAAATCAATTACATCCCTAGCAAAGACTATATCAGCACCTATTCTTTCATCCAAATGAAGAAGACTGTTAAAATCACCTCCTATATACCAAGGGAGATCACAATTTGCTGCCACAGTTGATAGAGAACTCCACATATCCTTTCGAACCTCCAAATCATTATCACCATACACCACAGAAACATATATCTTGTAATCATTTTTTGTAACCAAACAGTGAATGAATTGTTCATGAATATGCAGAACATTTACCTGAACAGACTCCTCTCTCCAAAGAAGCCATATCCTGCTACGATTTTTATTATTGCAGTTATAAACACCGAACTATCCTTCACCCAAATCCTCATAATTTAATCACAATTCTCTATTTTGACCTTAATCTCTACCAAACCCAACACCTCACATTTATTCAAATAAGCTAAAGACAAAACTTCAGACTGTTTATTTATGTGAGACAGTCCTCTCACATTCCAAAATAGACATCTATCCATTACCCTTTCCTGATGAGTTAGCAAAATCACCAAAATTGCACCACATTCGGCTCCATCTCCTTCAAACCAAACTGCACCATAGAGTGAGTGACAAGATCCTCATTTGAAGGTAATCCGTCCTCAATAGGAATCTTATCATCATTTGAATGATCCACATTGCTCACTGCAACATGCTTCGACACTACTGGACCAGGGTCTTTCTTCTTCCAAACAGGTTTAGTATTCTGTCGACATTGCGCATTCAAGTGTCCATACATATTGCATTTTGTGCAATAGATGGGCTTCCACTCATACACTACCTTTTGCTCCTTCATAAAACCCTCATCATCCACAAAATGTGGAATCTGGAAATTTCCCATCCAATTTAATATCAACCAGCACCCGAGCAAAATTAAGCATAACTTTAGAAGTAGTTGTGTAATCAGCTTCAATCGGGATACCCAAATTGCTCGCAATCTTCCCAAGTCCTGAAGGACTCCAAAACTTCCATTCAAGTCCAGGAACTTGAACCCAAATAGGGACTGAATCAAGTATGTCCTTAACAATAGGGTCACCCTGCTGCCATGCTTTGAATACCATTGGTTTCCGGTCAAAATAAATGACTCTCTAACTCAATATTTCATCCCTTTCGTCTATAGAACGAAAACGAAATAGGAAAACTCCAGATTCATGTCGATAAATCCTCTCCAGACCTTTATTGCCCCAACGTTTTTGAACAAAACTATCCACCACAAGAAGAGGAGGGTTAGCTCCCAAAACATAAGCAAGAATAGAAGGCTTCCAGAAAGAAATCTCAGATGCCAGATCCTGTTTTTCCAAAATTTGCATAGCAACTCCCTCTTTTACCATAGGCTCATAAAACTTCAGAGGCATACCTCTCTTCTGATCCAGAGATGTTCCATCAGTGGGTGGTTCTACTGGCTGTGCCTTCTATTTAAGAATATCAGCCCAATTCTTCATTTCCAATAGAACCCTCGTAATATCCCCATTTTTTAGAGAAGACTCTTCATTAGCAGTTGCGATACTTTCCGCTTCCTTGCTCTAAATAAGAACATTAGAATCAGGTGATTCAAAATTCAAACATCTGGTAGCAGTAGGATTGGTATCCGGGGTAGGAATTCCAGAATCTGAAGGTGTATTAGCAGAGCAACGAATTCCACCAGACGATTTTTGGGGTTTCCTCTTGGTCAGCAATTTTCTCCTCCCCATGCTTAGAGAGAGAAGCTCTAGCTAGAGAGAGAAAATTTATTATATATATATATATATATATATATATATATATATAAATATATATATATATATATATATATATATATATATATGACAGGGTCGCAAGCGCACGGTGTACGGAGTAGCACGTCAAGGTCGATCCCACAAGAACTCAATTAGCAGCACAGAAAACTAATCTCTATCTCGATTGCTAAGCTAATCAGGTTTTTGGGTTTGAAAAGGTTTTAAAAACTAATTAGAACTAATAAAGCAGGAAAAAGAAAATCAATCAAAGATTCTATCAAGAGAGAAAGACTTCTAGGGAGATGCTAACCTAACAACGAGTTCGATTATTAAAACCTAGCCTGCACAATCATACATTCAAGAATGAATCAAGAATCGACAACCTCTGAATTCTATCGCCCTTTCGATGCTAAATAGAATTATTCTAAACAACCTAATCAACAACTTTCGTGTGCCTTTTAGGTTAAACAGAATTGAAGGTCTCAAAAGGTCAGGATATCAAATGATTCCCTAGTTCACTACTCCTTTCTCAACTTTCGCAAGCCTAGGTAGACAGGTTGGTAGTCAGATTACCCTAATTCACCTTTCAGTACTTCTTAGGTTAATCTCAAACTTACAAATATCCAAGGCCTTAAGAATACTCATATACATGGAAAACACAACCTTTTATTGATTCTAATCAAGAATTCATGCACAAACTAATAACAAACAATCAAACTACATTGTTTCGGGTTGCCAAGCCCTAGAATCCAAAGAAACTACTCACTCATGTTCAAGAAAAGTACGACACAAGTTCCAAACATCATAATCGATTCTCAAAAAAAAGAAAGAAATCGAAAAAAAGAAAGATAAAAAACGAAGAATACAACTGTCAAGCCTTTCGATCCCGTGGTGGAGTCTTCCTCGCGAGCGTTGATGGTTTCTTCCTGAATATTGATCTTCGCTTCTCTTCGAATCGATCTCAATCTTGAATCTTGATGGAGAATTGAGGAGTAGATGAGATTATTAGGGTTTTTTTTTTCTCTTTTGACGGCCAAAGAATGAAGGAAAAATGATAGATAACGACTGAATATCGAAAAACCATCGCTGCCTTGCTTTTCTACTCGCAAAAACAACCGACCTCAACATGCAGTCTGCCTCGGTCCGTACATGTCCGTACATGGCCTTCCCCACGGGCTGACCGTGGTGGCCATTGGTTCGTTTCTTTCTTCTTTCCTTCAAGAAAAAGCGCCAAGAAGCACGCCATGGCGGGCCAGTGGCCACCACCACGGTTAGACCGTGGTGGCTACTGTTCGGGTATTCCGAGCTCCGTTTCATTCCAGATTTGTACCACCGTTGGGGTATGACATGCAGAGGCCCGGGGTGACTTCACTCTTGCCTGAAGTTGAGAGAAAGTTGGTGTTTTGGCCTCAAAACTTGTAAATTCACATCAAAAACAACAACACCAAGTGTAGTAGGGAAATTGGAATAAAAATCAAGGTTCACACTCAAAACTATCCTTAATTCACTATTGAAAACCCCCAAAAACATAGTCATCAAACGCAGTTATCAATATATATATATATTGGAAAAAGATAGAAATGATATTCCAAAAAGGGGGAAAAACCCCACTCATGTACAACCTAGTTGCATAGTATATCTATACATTTGGTATACTTCTTAGTCTTGCTATTTAGATATAGTAGTCTATCCCACAGAAAAAACTTAAAAGTTTTGAAAATATGCTCGGGCTCCTCAGCCTTGTTTTTGAAAATCCTTTTATTCCTTGCCATCCAAATATGATATATGTAGTTGTTAAAGCCAGAAGCAACAAGCTCCTTTTTCCACTGAGGTGCCTTCTTGTTCTTTATTTTATTGCACCAGTGTTCCCAATTCGAAGCCTCTGGGATGTCCAACCAATTCTGCAAGCTCCTCCTGATGGTCGAAGAGAAGATGCAGAATAGTTTCCTCTTGCTCCTGACAAAGGGGGCAAGTGCTGTATATATGCGGTTGGTATTTCCTTATCCTGGTTTTGACAGATAGTCTCCCGTGCATGGCCAACTAGGAATAAAATTAGTGTCTAGGGGTGGACAGGTTGTTCCAGATTATTCTAGCCCAAGGCTAGTGACCTGCATCCCCCTGTAGTGTCTTATAACCATCTTGAATTCTATAAGTACCCTGGTTGCATCCCCCTGTAGTGTCCATATATATATACTCCGTATTTGTTTGTATGTATGTATGTATGAGTCTGTTCTTTTTTACTTATGATTAGTAACTTATTGTTGATTGTATGTACAAACACACACACACACACACACATATATATATATATTAGTAAATTATTGTTGATTGTATGTACACACACACACACACACACACACACACACACACACACATATATATATATATATATATATATATATATGAAAATTGGATTCTAATAATCCCTACTTTTGCAAATTGGATGGCAATAATATCTACTTTCAATTTGTATTCTGGTAGTTCGAAAAAAAAATTGTATTATAATGGGACATAATCGAGAGTATACCCTAAATAACATAGATTTTGTGTTGTATTTGATTCAAAACTTTGTATAACACTTTACCATAATTTTTAATGAATTTACAGCATTTCTCCCAATTTTTTTCAATATTTTTTCCATTTTTTATGATTTTTTCAATTTTATTCCTTTTAAAAAAATCATTATAATTGCTCGGAATCTCAAAAAACTAATTTAAAAAATGTTTTTACAACTACACTTCATTACCTATTTGGGGGCAGGAACGAAAAAAACAAAAACAATATGGGGTAGGCATAAAAAAAATAAAAAGAATGTGGTGATGGATTTGGTACCATGTTTTTTTTTGGACCATCAGAATACAAATTGAAAGTAAGGATTATTAGAATGCAATTCTCCTCTCTCTATATATATATATATATATATATATATATATATATATATATATATATATATATGTTTTTTGAATCAGGAATACAAATTGAAAGTAAGGATTTTTAGAATCCAATGCTCCTATATATATATATATATATATATATATATATATATATATATATGTATGTATGTATGTATGAGTCTGTTCTTTTTTTACTTAAGATTAGTAACTCATTGTTGATTATATGTACACACACACACAGATATATATATATATATATATATATATATATATATATATATATATATATATATATATAAATATATATATATATATATAGGAAAATTGGATTCTAATAATTCTGACTTTTACGAATTAGACAATAATAATCCCTACTATCAATTTAGGTTTTGGTGGTTCAAAAAAAAAAAAAATTGGATTGTAATTGGACATAATCGAGAGTATACCCTAAATATCATAGATGGTAAATTGGATTCTAATAATCTCTACTTTTACAAATTGGATGACAATAATCCCTAGTTTCAATTTGTATTCTGGTGGTCCAAAAAAAAAATTGTATTGTAGTGGGACATAATCGAGAGTATACCCTAAATATCATAGATTTTGTGTTGCATTTGATTCAAAACTTTGTACAACACTTTAACAGGATTTTTAATGAATTTAGAGCATTTCTCCTAATTTATTTAATTTTTTTCTATTTTTTATGATTTTTTCAATTTTATTACTTTTAAAAAAATCATGGACGAGCTTCGTCCTCAGCCGGGACTCCCACTCCCGGAGCTCCTCCATGAGGCGGAGGAGGGTGGGGACGTCCGGCGGTCAGGGCTGCGGCTGGATCTGCGCGGAGGCACGTGGGAAGTACGTGCCAAAGGAGCGGTTGAAGACGGAGGTCTTCTGCTACTTTTCGCCGGAGCTAGGGCACGGAGACGGTGGCTTCGACAATGGAGGAGGTTTTTCCGGCTTGTGTTTGTTGTTGTTGTGGTTGGAGGGGGACTTTTGGAGCCCCATTGCCATATTCATCTTCCCTGCCACCATTGATGGTGGTGGTGAGTGTTTTAGTGTGTACTAGTGTACTACTATTGTTTCTTGTTTGATGTACGTTGCTTTTTTTTATCTATATTTGATGCAAAACCTCAAAGGGTTGGCAACAATGGTGGACTAAGCACGTCCTTGTCGCAGTTATGGATTTTGAGAGGAGAGAGAGAGAGAGTGAGAAACCGTCGAATTCGTTGATGAATCTTCCTGAGTGAGGAGAAAGGGGGAGAGAGAGAGAGATCACATAAGAGAGAAATTGGGGGGGGGGGGAGGAGTAAAATTTGGCTGTCAGCTTGGAAAAAGGAAAAAGAAAAAAATATAGAGGCATGTATTTTTAGTCTGACATGGCATCCACATCCATGGTCAACGCAGTCAAACACAAGTCCGCCATGACAAGTCAGCAAACCACCGAGTCACCACCCTCTAACTCGGCGGCGTCCCAACGACAATACAATTATATTTATTTTTTTTACCACTAGAATCCAAATCGATAGTAGGGATTATTGTTGTCCAATTTGTAAAAGTAGGGATTATTATAATTCAATTTTCCTTATATACTAGTCTTCTGACCCGTGCGTTGCACGGAACATTATCAGATCACGTACCTTTTCTTTTGTTAGAAATATGTGCATGATAAATTTGTTATAGCTTGTAAGTTTTTAAAATATGTTATTTCTTATTTAATGGAAGATTGAATATATTTTTTGTCAACTTCATTTAAATTCATCACTGATTTTGAAATTGCTCTTTAAAATATGTTTGATAAAACATTTTTAATAAAATTCATTTCAAATGAATATATATACTTTTAAGGTTTTGTTATTTCAAATTAATGCAGTTTTGTTAGCCTCATTTTTTAGATAAAATGTTAGGAATTACATCACTAAATAATATAAGCAAGAATTCTCTTTTTTTTTTAAAAAAAATAAATAAACGCTGACAATTTATATATTGATGTTATGATTTTTCATATTAACTTTTCATATTGTAGTAACATATGAAGTAGAATATATATAGTTAATGACAAATTATGACATTTAACTCTTTGATATATATATATATACTTTTTTCTTTTTTTTTATGAAAAAATCTTTGATATTCTTATTAGCTTCCAATTAAATTAATAGTTTAGAAATATCTTGTTTGAGATTAAAAGTTTAGAAATTATTTGAAGTAGACCAAGTGTCCATTGGGAAATAGGAAACAATAGGAAAATTACTGAGTAGCAAAATAACAACTTAAACTATGCAATGGCCGATTGCATACATAAAACTAAATAATCAAATAGTTCAAGTATGTATGTGTAGCAAATATTTCATGAATGATAGTTTTAAAATTGAATAAAAAATGATATAATACACTATGTTAATTGATTATTAATATATGACACCTAAAATTCAGTTTATCATATTTGATATGTGTCAGTTCTTTTTAGTTAACATTAACATGCAATTTCATATTTATATTAACTAAATATAAAAACATAATAATGTAAATATTTAGACAAATGTAGTTTTAAGAGAAAACACAAACAATTTTTAACATATTCTACATATGTGGTGGTAATTTAAATATAACCTTTTTTGTAAGTTCGAAATAAAACATAACTTCATGATAAATAACAAATATATAGAATAGTTAGTGAAAAAAGTTGATAAATCCTAAAAAAAAAATGAGAATACTAACTCACTCTTTAAAGTAAAGACATCTAAATTAAAGGAAGAAGCTTATGAGCCAACCGATTTCCAACCTTCAAATGTAGATTTACCTTCTTCGGTGATGATCAATGCAAAATAGTAAAATCAAGTTATAAAGTTATCAATCTTATTAATTTAATGACAATAAATAAAATTAAGTAAAATTAATACTTAATTTTAAGAAATATTGGATATGACAAATTCTAGTAAAAGGACAAAGAATATGTTTTGATACTTAATGAGTAGGTTTGGCATAAAAAATATATTGTTCCCACCATTATAGACAAATCATTGAAGATATACCAAAGGACATCCATGGAGATATAATATCCATAGGTTACAAAATTTAATAATTTGAATACATTAACTTAGTTTGTAACTTACAATATTTACTATCAATTATTAATAATTGTTTTATGAAATTTAAACCAAATATTCACTCCTTCGTAACTGAAAAGGAGATTAAGGGAAAATGATTTCAATGGAATAGAAATTAAAATGGCTACATATAACTTAAATGAAAAATACAAAAAAAAATTTATGAAATTGAAAGTTGCCAAATATTTCAATTGATGAAAAATGGCGACATACTTGCTGCAAACGTGAGTCAAACACTACATCCCCTCCTAGGGAAGGCCGAATGCATTTTATGTAATATTTTTATAAAGATAATATCACTTTAATAAGTCACATACTATCACCTAATTTATAAAATTAATTTTCTCTCTTATTAATCTACGCAAAGTGCAAATAATTTTTTTTAATAGCATAAGTAATACTTTTATTGATATATAAATCATTTATATTTACATCTTTTTTATTAAATTAAAATCATTAGTTCTTTAATAAGTCACATACTACCACCTAATTTATAAAATTGATTTTCTCTCTTATTAATCTACGTAAAATGCAAATAATTTTTTTTAATAGCATAAGTAATACTTTTATTGATATATAAATGATTTATATTTACACCTTTTTTTATTAAACTAGTCTTGGCAGCACGCCGACAATCATAACTATTAATCGGAAGAAATATGTATAGATATGAGTCTTTAACTCTTGATCACTTACATGGATGTTTTGCTTGATATTCTTGAAACAAAAGAAAAATTGCATTGCGAAAGATAGAAATACTATTGTGGTGTTCTGAGCATTATATCCCTGAATAAAGCAAGAACAAACCACCCATCACCAAAGTATCCTATATTCTTAAATCTGCACAGCATAACATATAGACAATTATTGTACATGACATTATGTTCAAGTAGCTCAGTTTGTACATACCACTCCGTTTACTGCTAAATAAACACTGAAGCCAACCTAGGAGCACACTCATACTTTGGCACACCATATTTACCAAGTAATAAATATTAAGATAGTACACCCTTCTGATTCTGGTCTTACAGATATTCCAATGATCAGCTAGACGACCTGAAGCTTCAATAAATCTGAAGTGCACACAACATCAAACAAAAAGTGGCCTATTGTTGTCTAATCCATGTAAATGGGCAGAATTAGTCTAAAGAGCATACCTAGTAACTCCAAAATAAATGAGCATTTCCCAAGAACTCGGTCAAAGTAGTAGTAGTATGAAAGATTTCAGCAATATGTAAAATTCTGTAAAGTGTAACTAACAAATACTAATATTAATATATAAGGTTTTTAGGAAGCGTGGGATACCTCACCCAAAGAATATCCCAAGAACTCTGTCAAAGTAGTATTATGAAACAACTATAAACATATCACTAATTACATAGGCGAAACTAAATATTCTCACTGAAAATAGGTTGAGTAAAATATTTCATAATGCATATATATATTGGAAATTGTATTGTGTGTGGATCTACCATACTATGGAACCATGCAACCAAATCTTCTATAGTTGTGAGTTTAGCAACCAAGTACTGAAAATTTTTTGAGAATGAAATCATGACTTAAGGATCCAACAAAATAAGTATCCCAAAGGGTTGAAGGAGTCCTTTTGTGGTCCTCTTATATAAATGGTAAAGATATGGGTTAGGACCTACGTAATTTTTAACGATATTGTTTATCTCCTTTAACTTAAAAATAAAAAAGATCGAGGCTTTTCATGGTTCCAATAGTACATGCACTCATGCAGTCATGCTCACAAAACTGTCTTATTGCTTCATCATATGGAGAGAGCAAAAATCTCTAGCTTCTTATATAGTATAAGGAGCACTATACATATGGTGCTAAAGTACTGTATGGCCATTTTGAAAAACCCAGTAGCCGAAGTTATGGGATCATAAATGGTTCGATCAAATAATACTTAAGCACAAGCTACCATACGCAATAGATACCTCATTGTATTAAAATCTCATAGATGCCCACCAACTTAAATCAATGACTTAACTCAGAATGTATACCAAGAACAAACAGAAAGGTAATCAACTTGATTCGTCAAAACTAAAAATTAAGTAGAGTAGTGAAGTCACTTAACCAAAAGCAGGCTCACAATGAAGTTAAAAGACATGGAAAATAATGAAAAAAGCACCTGATTTCGGGGGAAAATTTTTACAAGGAGCTTCTTATATCTTTTAACTGGTTGTATGGACCTTGCTCTCAATGAGGGACAGAAAATGCAGAGGTTACCGCAGATGGGCACTACTCGCCTGGACATAACCCCCTGATAAGCCGCAAGTGCACGGGTGAAATTGTAGCATAAATCAAGGTCGTTACCACAGGGACTTTTCCTTTCAACGCACTGAACTAGCCTCCTAGTTGATCGCTAAGTCGATCCGTTTTTGGTTTGAAGTAACTAATTCTAAATCTAATCACAATCAAGAACTAAACAAACTAATATTCACACAAACTTTTCTGATTTAATCAAGGGAAAAAGGCGTTCAGGGGATGAAACCCAAGTCAAATAACGAATCAACGACGTGGATTGAACTTTCATTTCATTAATTTGCACAATCAAGGTTCGATAATCGCATAGAATACTTCGCAATGAGATTTTGCCACTAGAGCGAATTGCCAAGACTAACCAAGCACCTACTTTCGTGGTTATTTCAATTTAGTCAAGTTTAAAGATCAAATTATCTCAAGAACCCTAATTAAAACTTCTATGTCTAGACAATTTTAACTAGTTTAGCCTAGGTTTTCGGGTAATCAAACTTCTCCTTTCGGTACTTCATTCAATAACCTATTAACTTGCAATTGGTGATCAAGCAAAAGCAATAACAATTCAATTCAAAGACCAAATAGATTGAAACAAACTAAATTCATGATAATTCAATCCAACAAAGTCAATTCATCAAGCAACTTCAAAGGTTCATCCCCTAAACTAAAAAGAACTACTCACAATTCATGTTTAAAACTACAAAGCAATTGAAATCTATTCTAGAAAGCATATGAAAATCTATGAGAGAATGAGAAATAAACCAAAGGGAAGAACAATCTTGCTAGGAATCAACTATGGAGAACTTTTGCTCCTCCACTTCAAAGTGTATTCAAGTTGCTCTTCGATCTTCAATCTTCTCTCCATCTTCAATGGTGGGTGGAATATGGATGAAGGATATAGTTAGGGCATGGAATGGAAGATGGTGGAATGATGATTGCCTTCTTCACAGCCGAAAATAAGCATAATATAGGCAAATAGCAACTCAAAACCGCCGAAAATGAAAAGACACAAGAGACACGGACCGTGCTCATAGTGACACGGACTGTGCCCCCAGGCACTACCCGTGTCAGCTCCCTGCACAAATTTCTTCAAGTTCTGGTCATAGGCACTACCCGTGCCTCCTCTGGCACCACCCGTGCCACTGCTTTTTTCAGGCCTAGGAGTCCTTCGGGCTATTGTTTGGGCCTTGGGTGATCCAACATCTCACTTCTTGGTCCTTTAAGCTCATAACTTGGATCTACACTTGATTTTTAGCTCGGTTTACATCGATTCTTCACAAATTACCTACAAAACTCACCAAACTCCAAACCAAGCGTAATATGGGAAATTCGGGTATAAAATAATATATTCAAATCAAATATTCCCCAAATTTCAATCAAAACAACCAAGTATTCATATATACAAGAAGCACTTATCAAAATCCCCCATGCTTAGTCCTTGCTTGTCCCTAAGCAAGTCCAAAACTCAAAAGAAAAGGCAAAGAAAGAAAATAAAAGAAAATGAAAGAAACCGGGACAAAAAGACTCAAAGAACTCAAAGCAAAAATAAAAAGAAAACTCAAAAGTAAAAATAATAAAACGAAAATCTTATTTAATTACAACTCCTAAGGATGGCATCGATAAGAAATTCAATCAACCCAATCTAATCTAAAGCACAGCCCAAGAGTGAAAAAGAAGCCAATTTACACAAGTAAATGAAGACAAATGATTCAAGAATGGTACTCATCAAGTTCAACCAATCACCCTTAATCGCCAAATGAGATAAGAAGGCACATGTTAAGCATGAAACTAGGTAAGAATGAAGAGCAAACTCACTTTTCTGGGAATGTGGAAACACTCCTCTCATGTGTTTAAATATGAAAAAATCATTGAAAGTTCGCTCAAATACTCAAACCAAAGCCACAACCAACTACGTATTTGCTAAGAATCTCAACTCTCCACCGCAATTTGCAAAGCAATAATGACAATCAAGAGGACTTTCAAGGGTTGTAACGGGGCTAGGGTTAAGGGTAAGGAGTGGATAATATTTTGGAAGTGTGGAGCTAAAAGCCAAAGCTTGAAATTATTCCGCACCAATTCAACATACATACATTCATCTCACCACTTATAATCAATCCAAAACAAACCCACTATCAATTGGAAACTCGCCTCAAAAACAAAACAAAAGAAACCAAAAGTCAAGCACTTTATTCTCCTTTTTTCTTTTTCTGGAATTCTCCGATTTTTTTCTTTTTTCACTTTTTTTTCTGTTTTTTCTTTCTTTCTAATTTTTTCTTTTTTTTTTCATCTTTGATTCAAACACACACACGGACAAACAACATCACACTTATATACAACTCACTAGGCAAGTTCCAATTCTACCCAACAACCACAAGGTACATAATTTGGGGAATCAAATAAAAATTTACAACTCAAACCAATCCCCATCACAAACCAAACCGCCAAAGTAACCATAATCAACCCAACTTCAAACTCAAAACATTTCAAGCAATGGCTTAAGGGTAGGAAATATATAATCGGCCAAGGTTTATAATGTAGCTTCAAAAAAAGAAATGGTCAAGGCAAGAAAGGGCTAACTATGGATATTCTGATGTAAACGGGTGGCCAAGGCTTGCGGGTTCAATTCCTAATGCCTCTGTCATCTTGTCAAAGTACAATGCATAGCAATTTCAAGGAGATGCAAAGCAAATGAAGGAGGATGCCACAATGGTGAGTCACTCCTGGAAATAAGACCAATAAAAATGATTAGTCTTTTCTTTTAGGCTTATGTGGACTCACGGGTAAAGCGCTCAACAATCATTACCCAGTTTGAAAGATATGCATATGCACAACTCACTCTTAAAATAGTGACAAAAGTAACCGATCTCACTATCCTTGCACAATTCTCACAACATTTAGCTTCACAACTCGTGTCAATTCACAGTCTTTCACAAACGGGCTATACAAGATCAAATCAAGTCAAAAGAAAACTATCTCGCCAAATCCTATATCAAACATTTTTTTTTAAACTTTTTAATTTTCTATTTTTTTTTCTTAAATTTTAAAAAACTTTTTACAAGACTAGATAAAAATAAGAAAACGAAAACAATCTACGAAAAGAAGAAATTAAAAACTACGAGCAAATCTAGAAAACAAAGGAAATAAAATCAAAACAAAAGAAAAAGACTCAAAACTAGTTAAAAATCAAAAATAAAAAAAACGACTCAAAACACACATATCCACAAAAAGTTTACACAAATCCCCCCCATGCTTGAACCGAGCATTGTCCGCAATGCGAAACATCACCCGAGAAGCAAAGGAAGAAAACACAAATCTAGAAAAATCAAAAATAAAAAGAAGAAAAATAAGGAAAAGTTTTAGAAAATCCTAAAAAAATAAAATGAAATGAAAATAAAGTCGAAAAAGCTTGGGTTGCCTCCCAAGAAGCGCTTGTTTAATGTCCTAAGCTGGACAAGGTACCTCTCAACCCGGTGAATAGTTCATAACTCCATAGCCAAGGGCTTTTGGAGCTTCACATTGCATAGTACCTCCAAACATCTTCAAATTGACCCCACAGCTTGGGTCAAACTCATCACCTCCTTCAAAAATGGAGGGATCTCCATCATCAAACCTGAAAATCTCATCCAATGTACCCTTGTTAATAGCATAAGGCACGTTCTTGATGATGTTAGGTGGGAGCAAAATTTCTTTTATTCCCACCCTTGCATCGCCAAGTTCATGGCCTTTATCAATAAATAAACCACAAGAATTTGCAACAAAATGGTCACGAGATTTCTCAAGCTTTTCACTCTCCACTATATGCACACAATCATCTTTCTTTTCACAAATCAAACCATCAACATTCTTATCCTTCTCACCAAACACATCAACACCAAAGCAAGGGGAAACGCCACGTGGCAAAACATCGAGGAATAAATCAAACTCAAGTTCATGTTCCCCTATCCTAAACTTCATCTTTCCACATTGTACATCTATGACACACCCTACGGTAGCAAGAAAAAGTCTCCCCAAAATGATTTGGGTACGGGAATCTTCGGGCATATCAAGGATGACAAAATCAATCGGCACATAGCAATCACCCACCTTTAGCGTACTTGATAGAACGATCCGCCATTTGCAATGACATGGTAGTTGGTCTCAACTCTCCTAGGTTCAACCGTTCATACAAAGAATAGGGCATTAAGCTTACACAGAACCCACATCACACAAAGCTAGGTCAACGGTTAAGCTACCTAGGCCACATGGAATACTAAAGCTTCCCGGGTCCTTAAGCTTAGGAGTAAGCTTGTTAAGAACCACGGAACTACATTCTTCAGTCAAAGCAACTTCCTCAATTTCATGAATTTTCCTCTTTTTAGAGAGGATTTCTTTCAAAAACTTTGCATACAAAGGCATTTGAGAGAAAACATCCAAAAACGGCACATTCACATTCAATTGCTTTAACATATTAAAGAACTTAACGAATTGTGCATCAAATTTAGCCTTAGCATATCTTTGAGGAAAGGGTTACGGTGGTTTGTAAACTCTAGGTGGAGATGAAGGTCGGGTTTCGGTGTTCGCTTTTGAATGCTCACTCTCAAGGTCTTTCTCTCTTTCAAAACCAACAACATTCTCACTAGGCCTCTCAACCTCTTTCTCAATCACAACACCCCCATGCTTAGCATTTGGCACGCTAGGTCCCTCATATTGTGTCCCACTCCTCAAAACAATGGCATTACATTGTTCCTTAGGGTTAGGTTCAGGCTTTTCGGGAAGCATTCCCGAAGGGGTAGTGGAGGTACTAGCTTGTATAGCAATTTGATTCTCAAGCATTTGAGTGTGGGTGCTCATAAGGTCAACTTTAGTAGCTAAGGCCTTAATCACCTCATCTTGTCTTTGTTGATGCTTATGTTGCCGTTGTTGGTGATGTTGTTGAGACAACATCAAAGCTTGTATCATGGCCTCTAGGTTAGGCTTTTGGGGAGCTTGTGGTGGAGGTGGTTGGGGTTGTCTTTGTCCTTGGGGTTGACCCATTTGGTTATTGTTCCGCTAAGAAAAGTTCGGGTGGAACCTAAAGCCGGGATTGTAAGTATTGGAAAAAGGGTCAAAGTTTTGCCTATTAGAAGGGTTACCAACATAGTTAACCACTTCGGTCGATTCATTGCTAACCAACCCACTAGGACAATTCAAGGTCTCATGCTCATATGATTGACACGACGCACATGGTTGGGGAGAGGGAGCATTCACATTCAACAAATCCATCTTCTTAGTCATGGCATCCAACTTAGCATTCAACATAGAAATAGCATCAACTTCATACTTACCTCCCGTCCTCTTGGAACGGGGCTTTGACCACTGGTAGCTATTGATCGCCATCTCCTCAATCAAAGTTTGAAGTTCTGCCACTGTTTTGGACATGATTTTGCCTCCTGCCGCCGCCAAGATGTTGGCCCTCAAGTTGTCATCCACCCCATTCTAAACCATGGTGGGGGCATTGACGTAAGAGGTCCTTGAACCTCTCCCATGCTTCATAGAGGGACTCATCCGGCTCTTGGACAAATGTTGAGATTTGATTCCCGAGGCTCATCAACTTGCTAGGAGGAAAGTACTTCGCCAAGAATAAGCTAGCAAGTTGGTCAAAAGTGGTGATGGCAGAGCTTGATGGAAGAGCATCCAACCACTCCCAAGCCTTCCCTTCAAGTGAGAAGGGAAACAATCGCAGCTTGATTGCATCGGGCGTTGCACCATTTGCCTTAAAGGTCTCACATGCTTGGTTGAATAGGCGAAGGTGCCGGTTGGGATCTTCATTGGGGAGGCCATGGAATGGGCTGGCCTTCACCAAATTGATGAGTGAACTCCTCAGCTCGAAATCGTCAGTGGCCACTCTTAAGGGATTAATGGCGGAGGGTTGATTTGTGACATTGGGCATCACATAAGAGCCAAGCGTGATTCTAGGCTCCTCGCCACCGCCACCGCCGCCGCCGCCACCACCGGACATGGTGTTCTTTCGCTTGGAGTTCTCTTCTTATCTTCTCCGGGCGTGCTCTAACTTTTTCTTCTTTCGCCGGGAGCGAAAGGTTCTTTCGATTTCAGGATCAAACTCAAAGGGTGGAGCCTTTTGCATGCACGTAGAGTAAACCTGGCAAGACAAAAACCAAAACACCAAGGAAAATCAAAACAGAAAATAAATGACTTAGGCAACCTTAGGGTATTCGTTCAGTGGCTGGCTAGGGACAAAGTCCCCGGCAACGGCGCCAAAAACTTGATAAGCCGCAAGTGCACGGGTGAAATTGTAGCATAAATCAAGGTCGTTCCCATAGGGACTTTTCCTTTCAACGCACTGAACTAGCCTCCTAGTTGATCGCTAAGTCGATCCGTTTTTTGGTTTGAAGTAACTAATTCTAAATCTAATCACAATCAAGAACTAAACAAACTAATATTCACACAAACTTTTCTGATTTAATCAAGGGAAAAAGGCGTTCAGGGGATGAAACCTAAGTCAAATAACGAATCAACGACGTGGATTGAACATTCATTTCATTAATTTGCACAATCAAGATTCGATAATCGCATAGAATACTTCGCAATGAGATTTTGCCACTAGAGCGAATTGCCAAGACTAACCAAGCACCTACTTTCGTGGTTATTTCAATTTAGTCAAGGTTAAAGATCAAATTATCTCAAGAACCCTAATTAAAACTTCTATGTCTAGACAATTTTAACTAGTTTAGCCTAGGTTTTCGGGTAATCAAACTTCTCCTTTCGGTACTTCATTCAACAACCTATTAACTTGCAATTGGTGATCAAGCAAAAGCAATAACAATTCAATTCAAAGACCAAATAGATTGAAACAAACTAAATTCATGATAATTCAATCCAACAAAGTCAATTCATCAAGCAACTTCAAAGGTTCATCCCCTAAACTAAAAAGAACTACTCACAATTCATGTTTAAAACTACAAAGCAATTGAAATCTATTCTAGAAAGCATATGAAAATCTATGAGAGAATGAGAAATAAACCAAAGGGAAGAACAATCTTGCTAGGAATCAACTATGGAGAACTTTTGCTCCTCCACTTCAAAGTGTATTCAAGTTGCTCTTCGATCTTCAATCTTCTCTCCATCTTCAATGGTGGGTGGAATATGGATGAAGGATATAGTTAGGGCATGGAATGGAAGATGGTGGAATGATGATTGCCTTCTTCACAGCCGGAAATAAGCATAATATAGGCAAATAGCATATATATATATATATATATATATATATATATATATATATATATATATATATATATATATATATATATAATTATTAAGTCCCAACATTCACGTGAATTTGTTAAACTACCTTAATATTACTCCAAACAAAGAATGATGCAGTTATTAATCCTAAAATTTAAGAAACAAGAATTTGATGATATAGGCAATATCCCAAGTCCCAAAATTCACGTGAATTTGTTGATTCCTAATACTCTGTTTCTCAAATCGATTTGTAACTATTAGATGTCTTTGTTTACTAACATTTGAGAAACAAGAAAAATAAATGAAAATATTATATTAGTATTCTTTGGACAATTACCATTGTTAAAATAAAAAACTAAATCCATAATATAATTTTTTTTAATTGTATATGTTAATCTAATTTATCAAAGCATTCATAATAATAATATTAATAAATCCATAATATAAAGCAATTCTATTTTTTTCAATGTATGGATATAATTCTTGGACATACCCTACTTTTATAGCACGCCGAATTTTGTTTGGATCCAAAAGATACGGAGAGGTTCATTGAGATGCGAATTGATGAAAAATTAAGAGATAGTACAAGATATGATTGGCAAACTATTGTTGTAAAGTTGAAGACTCAGACGGGGAAATAAGTTATGTTGAAACAATTACAAAACCATTTTAATCATTTGAAAAATAAGTTGATTACTTGGGAAGCATTAGAAATTGAGTTCTCAGGTTCGGAGTTTGATCCTATTACTGGATGCACTCAAGTGGATGATGATTACATTTGGAAACTATTCGTAAAGGTGAGTTTCTTTGTATACTTTACAGTTAGACCTCCAATTTATTCATTAGGAATCACTCGTATTTATATTTTGATCATTATTTATCTTTTCCCTTGACAGAAGTATAAATGAGCTAAGTCTTTTCAAATTGTCCCATTACAATACGTCTCTCGTCTTCGACTTCTCTTCAGGATAAAACAAGCTACAGGAAAAACTAAGTTTCGCTCCAGCAGTGAATGAACCATCTTATCATCCTTGCCTAACAAAATGAGTACTTTGACAATTTATGTGGATGAGCACTTGGGTGGCAGTGATGATGTTGATGGGCATGGAAATGATATAAGTAGTGATGTTGGAGGTGAAACATTTAGCTCTTCCCCTCAAAGGGTACAAAGGGCATCATCTCTTAAATGTATTAGTAGGAGTCGTGAAAATCAAGCAAGAGATGTAAAATTTTGAAAATGCAGCAATCTCGTAAAATTAGTGATACTCTTGAAATGTTAAGGTCGAGATTTGAGGGCAATTTGTCAGATGCTCAATCTCACCCACCGCCCCCAGCAAAGACTGTGTATGACAGGGTGTGTAAAAGACAAAGAGTTGGAGATGGTACGGTGATCGATTCTAACATCCAATTCTCACAATATTTTATGAATGTGTATAGTGGTACTATCTCATGACACCGTCAATACTTGTAGAAACTTACATACAATATCCAACAAAACTGGCAATAATCCATTATATCGCCCATGTTTTAAGATATTCCCCTATTTGTTTTATTTTATTATTTTATTAGCTTATTCCTAGTGAAGAATGCATATTTTTTAACATTTAAATCCATTTTTAATTATAGAGTTGTGTTGGATGGATTGATAGAACTCACATTAGAACAACTATCATATATCATATATTATATAACATATATATATATATATATAGAGAAATTGGATTCTAATAATCCCTACTTTTGCAAATTGGATGACAATAATCCCTACATTAAATTTGTATTAAGGTGGTCCAAAAAAAAAAATTGTATTGTAGTGGGATATAATCGAGAGTATACCCTAAATATCATAGATTTTGTGTTGCATTTGATTCAAAACTTTGTATAACATTTTATCACGATTTTTAATGAATTTACAACACTTTTCCCAATTTTTTTGAATTTTTCACTATTTTTTATGATTTTTCAATTTTATTATTTTTAAAAAATCATAATAATTGCTCGGAATCTCAAAAAAATAATTTAAAAAATGTTTTAGCAACTATACTTCATTATCTATCTAAGGGAAGGAACGAAAAAAATAAAAACAATATGGGGTAGGCATGGAAAAAATAAAAAGAATGCAGTGATGGATTTGGTACCACTATAATACAATTTTATTTTTTTTTGGACCACCATAATACAAATTTAAAATAGGGATTATTGCTATCCAATTTGCAAAAGTGGGGATTATTAGAATCCAATTTCCCTATATATATATATATATATATATATATATATATATATATATATATATATATATATATATATATATTTATGGGTACAAGGGTGAGGATCCTAATATATATATTTTAAAGAGGGTGATTTTGGAAAACTTTAATTGGTCATTTTTACATTTTTTTAAAGAAAATATTAATGCTTATTTATTAATAGGTTATGTTTTTAATTAATGAATGGTAAGTTACCAATGGTCTATGTATAGGTTTTATTTTTTTTAAATGAAAAAATCATGTTTTAATATTTCGCAAAGTCAACTACTTCATATTTTGTCAATCATAATAACTTTTATAAAAACAAGAAGAATTACTACAATAAAATTTTTCAATTTCTTGAAAAAGAATAAGTATAACTGTAAGTTTATTTCAACATCGATAAAATAATTTCAAGTGTATTTTAATAATCATATACACAAAGATTAAAAGGTATTTTTTTTAAGGGATGTTAAAATTGAGTTGTTTATTTTCCACATAGCCTAAACATATTTTCAACATAATGCGTTATTTTTATTTGTCTCGTGCAACGCACGGGTCTGAGAACTAGTAAGAGATAAAGATGGAGTGTCTTACCGAAGGTACAAGGTCATAAAACATGGAATGTATTGGTTGTTTTCTTATTTGATATGATGTTTACATAAGTTAATGTTGTTTGGGAAGATAGTGCTCATGATATTAGAGTATGGATGGATAGTATTTTCAATCCTATGTCTAACTTCCCTCATCCTCCTACAGGTATATTAATTATGTAATTTATTGACCTTAATTTATTTTTTTTAATGTGAAAAATCTAACAACTTTGTACGTTCATATAAATAGGTAAATACTACTTGGTTGACTCGAGATATCCTAACACTACCAGATATTTGTCTCCCTATAAAGGAAATGGTGTACAATATCACATCCCAGAGTTTGAAATGCTCGTCGACCTCAAGGAAGGAAAGAAAATTTCAATTACCGACACTCATCGTTACGAACAACTATTGAGAGAGCATTTGGAGTGTTAAAGGCAAGATGGAAAATATTGGATGTAAGGATGCCGCAATTGAGGAAAAAATATCAAGTTTATGTTATTGTTGCAGCTTTTACACTTCATAACTTCATTTGTCTTCAAGAGCAAGGGATGAGAATTTCACCAAGACAACCACATGTTGAGGAAAACTTTGATCTTAACCTGTTCGACCATTCTAGTAAGTGGGCAATGAATCGAGTTAGGCATGTGATAACAAATCAAATGGTCGATAGAGAAAACACCGATTTGGAAATTGATTATGACATTGTTCGATGAATTGTTTTTCATTGAAAATGTTATATTAATATTTATCTTGATTAACCCTCTATTAATCAAACTAGTATTGAACTATTAGATATGGAGGTGAAGTAGTAATGGCTACAAGGCCTTTTCTCATTCTTTTATATCTCTCTTTTGTCCCACATAGAAAGACTTGTGATGTTTTGAATGGGTTTAAATATTCCCCTTTTCTATGTGTTGGTGTATTGGCTTGAAGGTGGATTTTGTAGAGGAGGGCTTGGTTTGGGCTTCCACACGCGTGCGCGTCACCAACGTTGTTCGTCCAGTCCAGGCTGGCGTGGCGCGTGCCGCGAGTCGTGGCATTTTGATCGAGTACGATATTTTTGTTTTTTGCATAATTCAGTGCTAATCGTTACAACTTTGACAGAATTGATATCGTTTCAGATTTTTCCTCCCTTGTCTTCCACCTGACTGACTATTTATTTTTGCTTGATTCTCGCCTATCATTAAGATGATTGTCTCTTCAATTTCCTTGCCATCAACTTTGCTCCTCCCTATAAATTGGTACTTCTAGTTGTAGTTTGAATACAATGAAAAACACAACCATTTTCCCTTTTCTTCTTTCTTTTTCCCTAGGCGAATAGTTTTTCATACTCCAAGTTCTTGGCCACGAGTGCAAATGTCCAGGGGCTCACTAACTTAACCTTGGGAAGCGACCGACATTTCTCGATTGGCCCTAAGGTCGAGTCATAATCGCTTTCAAGGCAGTGGTCATCCCACGACTCAGTTTCTGACTTTCCCATAGCCTTGATCTTCGTATTTTTTCTAACAATTTGAAAGCGATTAAGATCAATGGCTACTCTACAAAATCCCTTACTAAAATTTACAGAATCGAGTCTTTCGATGGACCTAATTTTAAGCGATGGTCTCAAAAATTGTTTCTCTGTCTAAAACAATTAGAGATCGATTATGTTATGTTATCTCCACATCTCGAGGGGTCAGATGCAATAGCTCCATATAATGATCTGGAGATGACTCCTATTGCCGCAAAAACCCTTGTTGTTCCGCTCAATGAGAATGCCCAAAAGAAACTGGAGAAAGACAACAAAGTGGCACATAGTTATCTTCTTAACAACATGACGAACTCGCTGTTTGATTTATTTGTCGTGTTCAAGTCAGCCAAGGCCATATGGGAGACACTAGAGATCAAGAAGGGTGCTGACAATATCGGAAAGAAGAAGTACGTAGTTGGTAAGTGGTTACAGCTCCAGATCATTGATGATCATTTCATCATGGAATAGGTTCATGTTTATGAGAACATGTGTGCTGAAGTGCTGAATGAAGGAATGAAAATGTGAGAGGTTGTACAAGCAAATGTTTTGATCGAGAAATTTCTACCATCATGGGCTGACTACATGAATCATCTCAAGCACAAGAAGAAGGATCCGACTCTTCAAGAACTGATCAGTCATATAAGGACTAAGGAAGCTAACCGTCTGAAAGATAAGATGACCTCACTTTCTTTGAATTCTTTTAAAGCTAACTTAGTTGAACCTGTTGTACCCTCTAATAAAGACAGGTTCAAAGGAAAGAATAAGAATGGTCAGAAGCAATCAAAGCATCAGAATCAAGTGAATAAGCCTAGCAATAAAATCCAAAATCCTAAGGTTTCCTGTTATGTCTGTGGCAAGCCAGGCCATAGGCCATGTCAATGCAAACAATGTAAGGGAGCAAACCATTCCCAACAGAAACTCGCTGGACAGAATGGTCGACAAAATCAAGCTACTTTGACTGAAGATTCTGAAGTGTTCTGTGAAGTAACGGTGGAAGCCAATCTCGTTAATAACACCGAATGTATTTTGGACAATGCTACAACCAGACATTTCTACACCAACAAGGAGCTGATGCATAATTTTGAGGAAGTTCCTGATGGTGAACATGTCTTCATGGGCAATGCTACCACAGCAGCGATGTTGGGTAAAGGAAAGATTCTCCTTAAATTTACTTTTGGAACTTTATGCTTCAATAATGTGTTGTATGTCCCTTTGCTTCATAAAAACATAGTTTCTAGTAACCTCCTTGATGTTGCTGGATTTGAGGTGAACCAAAAGGGTGGAAAAATTGTTATACTTCGTAATGGGATATTTGTTGGGAATGGGTATCTTAGTAATGGCTTATATGTTCTAAATGTTGCTTTTAATGCTAATGGAGATGCTTCTACTTCTACTTCTACTTCTACTTCTACTTATATTGTTGAGTCTATTGATTTGTGGCATGGTAGACTTGAACATGTGAATTTTGCTTCTCTAAAAAGACTAAAGAACAAGAGAGTAATTCTAAATATTACCATAGAAGATTGTTCTAAATGTGATGTTTGTGTTAAGCAAAATTTGCTAATAAACCGTTCAAATGTGTAACTACAAGATCAACTCAGTTGCTTATACTTATTCATTCGGACTTAGCTGGCTTTACGAACACAATGAGCAAAGGGGGAAAGAAATGGTAAATCACTTTTATAGATGACTAATCTAGATATACAAAAGTTTACCTCCTAAAGTCTAAAGATGAGGCTGAAGAGAAATGTTCATAAAATATAAAGCAGAAGTTGAAAGTCAACTAGTTAGAAAAATCAAGAGGCTTAAGTCTGACAGGGCTGGTGAATATGATTCAAATTCTTTGGCTATTTTTTTTTTGTGAGAAATATGGTATAATTCATGAGACTACTGCCCCTTACATACCATAATAGAATGGTATAGTTGATAAAATCGTACCCTTAAAGAAATGATGAATGTTATGCTTGTAACTTTTGGTTTACTTGATAATATGGGAGGGGAAGCTGTTTTGACTTCCTGTTTTATATAGAAGTCCTAACTAAAGAATTTGTGTCAATTTTTCTGACTAAGGAAGACCCAAAAACTTATTCTGAAGCTGTTAGGTCTATAGATGCAACCTTCTGAAAAGAAGCTACTAAAAGTGAAATTGATTCACTTGAGTGCAATAAAACTTGGGAATTAACTGATTTGCCTAAAGGTTATAGACCTATTAGTAGTAAAGGGATTTCAATAAGAAGTTTAGGTCTGATTGTTCAATTGATAATTATAAAGCCAGACTGTTATTAGAGGTTTTGACCAAAAGAAAGAGATAGACTATTTTGACACTTATTCTCCTGTGACAAAAATAAGTACCATTAGAACTTTAATTGCTTTAGCTGTTATTTTTGATCTTGTTGTACATCAAATGGATGTGAAGACAACTTTTTTTAATGGTGACTTAGATGAAGAAATTTATATGACCCAACCTAAGGGTTGTGAGGTTCCGGGTCAGGAGGATAATGTGTGTAGACTGAGAAAATCACTTTATGGTCTAAAACAAGCTCCCAAATAGTGGTTTGAAAATTTTGATAGTTTCTTGTGAAAAATGGATTTACAACAAATTTGTCTGATTCTTGTGTTTAGTCAAAAGTCATTGTATCAGATTGTATGCTTTTATGTTTATATGTCGATGATACACTAATCTTTTGGTACTAATTTGCTTGTAGTCAATGAGACTAAAAAGTTGTTGTCTTCTTTGTTTGAAATGAAAGATATGGGTGACTCTGATGTGATTCTAGCCTCTAGGGATTAAAATTTGAAAAATCAACACTGGTTATGCATTATGCTCGTCACATTATATTGAGAAAGTGTTAAAGAAATTTGACCATTTTGATGTGACACCATTTAGAACTCCCTATGATCCCATCATATCTTTAAAGAAGAACAACGGTCCTTGTGTGTCTCAATCTGATTATGCCAAAATTATAGGAAATGCAATGTTTTTAATGAACTTTACTCGTCCTGATATTACTTATGTTGTGAGTAGATTGAGTCCTTATACACATAATCCCAGTCAAGAACATTGGAATGCTTCATCGTATACTTAAGTATCTCAAAGGTACAATGATTAGTGTTTACATTTTAGCAAGTTTCCTGCTATTGTAGAAGGATATTGTAATGCAATCTAGGTTTCTAATAATGATGAAGTTAGTTTTACTAGTGGTTAGGTGTTTACTCTAGGTGGAGGGGCGATTTCTTGGAAGTCTGCAAAACAGGCTTGTATAACCCACTCTACTATGAAATCTGAATTTATTGTTCTTAAGTTGGCAGGTCAGGAAGTAGAGTGGCTTACAGGTCTGTTAGCAGATGTGCCACTGTGGGAGAAAGCAATAGACACCTATTTCCATACACTATGACTCACATACAGGAGTGGCACATAACAGTGTCTACAACGGAAAGAGGAAACATATCCGTGTTAGACATTGTGCAATGAGACCATTGTTGAAACATGGTGTCATATCTTTACAATATGTGAGATCCGAGAAGAATTTGGCAGATCCTCTTATCTAGGGATTAACCATTGAGTTATTCTTGAGGCACAGGGGGATAGGGCTTAAGCATATGGCTTGAAGAAGTATGGTGGATACCAATTCTTTGGTCAAACGAAACTATATTATTCTTTAAGATGCAATACATTCCTATCCCTATGGTGCCAGGTAGTGCTTTAAGGTTGAGTGTATACTCTTAATGATTCCACGCCCATTGTGAGGGGTGCTTAGGAGACACACTGATGGATTCACCGATCGCAGAATGTGAGGTTGAGCTATTTTGCTCTTAATGATTCTATAGTCACATTTATCGTGGTCTATGTTGAGATAGACTTGCTGGAATCACCTATGTAAGTGTTAAGGTTCTGTCACCTTCTATGAGAGATTCAGGCTATGTCTCTAGAGCGCTTATAAGTCACGAGGTGTGCGCATGGCTATAAAGGCACAAATGTTTCTATCATGGAGTATGATTTTCTATAGGGTTGATATGTGTTGTGGGGTCTCAATCAAACTCTTTCAAGTTCAAGGCTTAGTCCACTTGTCAAATTGTTGATTGTTGCCTCTCTCCACTAATGTGTCAATTCAAATCAAAAGATATTGATGCTCTAGTATCTGACCCGTTTTTTGCTCAGTTTCTTTTTCTTTTCTTTCTTGTTTTCTTGAATGCCATTAGTGGGGATTGTTAGATATGGAGGTGAAGTAGTATTGGCTACAAGGCCTTTTCTCATTCTTTTATATCTCTTTTTTGTCCCACGTAGGAAGACTTATGATGTTTTGAATAAGTTCAAATATTCCTCTTTTCTATGTGTTGGCGTATTGGCTTGAAGGTGGGGTTTATGGAGGAGAGCTTGGTTTGGGCTTCCACACGTGCGCATGTCGCCACCGTCGTCCGTTCAGTACAGGATGGGCATGGCATGTGCCACAGGTTGTTGGTTGTGGCGTTTTGATCTGGTACGATATTTTTGTTTTTGCATAATTCAGTGTTAGTCGTTACAACTTTGATTGAATTGTTTGTTCCAGATTTTCCTCCCTTGTCTTCCGCCTGCCTATTTATTTTTTCTTGATTCTCGCCTATCATTAAGATGATTGTATCTTCAGTTTCCTTGCCATCACCATTGTTCCTCCCTATAAATTAGTACTTCCGGTTGTAGTTTGAATACACTGAAAAATACAACCATCTTCCCTTCTCTTTTTTTCTTTTCCATGAGCGAATAGTTTTATACACTCCAAGTTCCTGGCCATGAGTACACGTGTCCAGAGGCTCACTAAGTTAACCTTGGGGAGCGACCGACATTTCTCGATTGGCACCAAGGTCGAGTCGTAATCGCTTTTAAGGCAGTGGTCATCTCACGACTTAGTTTCTGCCTTTCCCACATCCTTGATCTTCGTTTTTTTCTGACATGAACAACTCGTGTGATGTCGGGTTGAAAATTAATGATTAATTAAGCTTAGTAATAATTGTGAAAAATTATGTAATCGAATTATATAAATTGAGTTTTAGTTTGAAAAAAATAAAATAAAATGAGTATGTTTAAAAATAGTCATAGAAAATCTTGAATTATGTTATGAAACAATAAATATATGAACACAATATAGGGAGAATAATAGAGAAGAACAATAGAGACAGGAGAGATTGAGAGAGGAAAATAGTATGATATATTAATAACCCACAAGGGGTATTTATACTAGTTACATAACAAGAGTCATACACATTATAAACTTCATATGGAAACAGAATCCTCTCATATTATATCATTCTAATATATAAAGATACCCAATATAATTTGATGGTAAATTCACATATATATTATTTCATGGTAGAGAATCAGGGTAGCAACTTGGCGGGGGAGTATGCCACTTCTCAACTCCTTGTAAAGTGGCATACCATGCCTATGGGAGCGGTCAAACTAAACTTCGACGACTCTCTTATTCACAGTTCAGCGGCGGGAGGTTTCATCGTTCGAGATTGGTGGGGAGGGGTGCTGGGAGGGGGTTCAAGGAACTATGGAGATGCGTCAATTTTGGTGGCTGAAGCGAGGGCTCTTCGGGATGGACTTTTGGAGACTATCAAAGTAGGGTTCAAACATATTTGCGTAGAAGGCGATAATATGGTGGTCATTCAAGCTTTAAAGAGCAACTATTTGATTCCATGGAAGATTAAAGGGCTTATTCAAGATGTTCGAAGACTGTTACATTCGTGTTAAGAGGTTACCATATCACATATTTTCAGGGAAGCAAATGCCGCAGCTAAGTGGTTAGCTAAATAAGGTCATTCAATTGAGTCAGCTGCGAGTGAAACTTTATTAAATAATCAAGATTTGCAGAATATTGTTGAAACGGATAGATTGGGCCGATATCTTGTGAGAAGATGTCGTTAGCCTGTTATTACCCTGTACTTACCTTTAAAAAAAAAGATACCCAATAAAATATCTTATTGGTATATGAACATTCATATATATATATATTATTTCATAACATTCCCCCTTGAATGTCCATTATCCAAAAGAGTATGCCTCATTAAAACCTTACTAGGAAAAACCCAATTGGGAGAAAAACCCAGTGAAGGAAAAATAGTACACACCTCTTTATACGCAAACATATGTTGTTTCGTTAAAAACCTTTCTAAGGAAAATCCAGTAGGACAAAACCTCAGATAAGGGAAAAAGAGTACAACACGTATTATTTCCCCTTATGAGAACATCAATTAAGATCTTTGAATTGATATAATTCAACTTCATGACTGGTTTTTGAACTTTGCAGTCGAAAGTGGCTTGATACATAAATCAACTTAATTCTCACTTAAACGAATTTGCTTAATATCTATTTCAGCGTGCATATAACTAGTATATGATCAAGTGCCATAGGATTTAGGTAAATATCAAAGATTAGCATAGCTAATCAACCCAATTTTGCCGATGGGGATAATAAATATCTACATTGCTAGTACCTTCAAGGTACCAAAATAAGTTAGATTATATATGATTAACAAGATACGTCAGTGCTTCAATAGCATTTAAATTGGTACTTCATGACCCAAATACAATACTTCAGGACTTAAATACGGTACTTCAGGACCGATGAATTTCTCGTCATCTTTTTGGGATCGAGGGGGGTTGTTTTCATATCAAATAATTGTACCACTACCAGGGTAATTAAAAGGGAGTGCTTTGCTCATGCAACATTATTTTAGCACTTTGCTACATAAATTGATTTACGCACGAAAATTCATTCTCAAAGTGAGCAACTTGTAAACCAAGGAAATAACATATTTTACCAAAATCATTCATTCCAAATGCTTTTGTAAAGCAATCCACAACTTTGAAGGCTCTTCGGGAGTTCTAACCATCAATAACATTTACAAACAATTAGGATCTGGATCATTTAATCATTTCCTTTGATTATGCAATATGCGTCCATATTGCTTTAATCACATAAATATTTATCAACTAAGTAACCAATATTCTCGAGAATTTTAATCCGTGCTTATGGCACTTTGAACCCTTCGGGAGTTTTATATAAATATCATTATCAAACTTTTCATGAGCTATAGCCAAATTTATAAGATGTATTCTTAGTTTTTCATGTATTGCCAAATTCAAGGTATCGTGATGTAGTGAGATGATCTACATAGGAGTATATTCCTTCATATTCGATACTAAGTCTTTGTGAAAGCACTTATGCAACAAGTCGCTCCATGTGCCTCATAATCTCCTTTTCTAATTATGTTTTCACACAAAGACGTAACTGTATACCACAAGTTTTACACCAGTTTGGTGTATGGACCAACAGGTCCTGATATTTCCAATTTTACAAGCGAATCTAATTCTTAAATGCATCTTTCCACTTGGTCAATCTCATCTTTATCTATATTCATTAATAGACCTAAATTCATGATCCTCATGGTTACTCACAGTAGTGAGCACTATATTACATTATCAAATACTATATCGACTTCGACTTCATTTCGATTCCCCCTATCCAATTCATGACATAATTAATTGAGATCTCATCATTCTCGCGAATTTCAGGTGCCTGAGCTTGTGATGTAACTTCCAAATTTGTCATGATTGAGGACTCTTATGGAACCCAAATATCCTCATTTCGGTTATTATTAATCACTCGCTCCTTTTCCTTTTTCGAAGACCTTTGTCTTTGGAACCGACTGGTCTACCACACTTCATATGTGGTCTAGATTCATTAACAATTCAATTTGTTCTACTAGGACATCAATTCTTACAGGAGCATTAGTAGTTGGGACATAAGATTTCATAACACTTTGTACGTCAGTAGAATAACTGGCAGTAGATTCGCTCCAGTTGGTAGATAAATTATATTTTGAACTTCAAGTGCACATTACATTGTATGAGGATCATAATAATTCGTTCCAACTTATTTGCTTGTCCAACAACTTGATTTCTCCCCCTAATGTTGGGTAACTTGTGTCATCATAATCGGCAAATTGTGCCATAAGTATATCTCCCATGAATGGTTCTATTATATTTAAGTATGGATTGATATTCATACTCAACATATATTCCCGATTCCTTCGGGGTCCCATTTTAGAGCGTTATCATGGAGCATACATCGCACATGCTCAAATTCATAGGTGGGGGATATTTGGTTCATGGCCAAAAACCATTTGTAGGGGAGGAACAAAGATTCATGATAACCTCTTGGCCATATTTGGATCAATGTTGGTGCATGCAACATGACATGTCCCTCAACAGTTGTAGTAAGCTTTGTTCTCAAAAGTAATAGGTTTGCCATTTATTATATACTCAACATCTCATATGTTAATTGAAGAAAACTAGCCCTGCTTTGAGGACCTCCGTAGATCTATCTTGAGGATCTCCAGCCTCAGCAGCGCCAAAGCTTTTGTTTGAAAGAACAAATAAGGGAAGTTCCCAAAATCCTCCTTCTTATAATCAGAATATTCTCTAAAGATTATGTATACTTATTCTGAGTTATATCTTTACAGAATATATATTATTGAGCAAGGATTGAAGCTTCCAAAGAATAAAGATAAGAAGATAAAGCAAATATGGAAAGTATCCGTTGTATACTTATTCTGAGTTATATCTTCACAGAATATATATTATTGAGCAAGGATTGAAGCTTCAAAAGAATAAAGATAAGAAGATCAAGCAAATCTGGAAAGTATCCTCAACTAAGGAAATGTCAAGTTAGCTGTTGTATTAAAAGCCCAAGAACCTATATAAAGATCGGCTGCCTCCCTTCTCCAAATCAACGATTCCAATAAAAATAAATCGTGTGTAGGAATTTTGCAATAGAAAATTCCAAGTGTAGCTACTTGGTTTTGAGTAGTGAGTTGTGTAATTAGAAGGTGTGTTCTGGTGAGGCCCTCAAGGATGTGTAGCTAAAGTGAGAAGTGTGTTCCTCTTTTAGTGACTTTTTGAATCTTTCTAGCCTCAACTATGAGGCCTCCTCGATCTGCAGAAGTTCACTCTGAGTTTCTACCCCTGTAAGCATACGTTGAGCACCTCATAGTCCTTGACCTTGTCGAGTTTGTAACCTCCTCTCTTTCCTTGCACTTTAAGCTTATCAATAAAGAAGTATTATTCAGTTATAAAAGTGCTATTAATGTCATTGTGTTGATTAAGTGCAGATTTTTTTATACAACCCTATTCACCCCCCTTCTAGGGTTATTTCAATTGGTATAAGAGTGGGTCCACAAATTCAAGAGTTTAACCACTCGTGGAAAAGATCATGGCCGGTATCAATGCAAATGAAGCTCCTCAAGGACGTTTATTGACAAGAGCTTCATTACTCACAGAAGAAAACTACAGGATGTGGAAAAGACAAATGGAAATATTTCTCAGAGATCAAGATGAGGATCTATAGACTGTGGTCACTGGGGGAGATTTTCCTACTCCCATAAAGAAGAACAATGAAAATCAAGATGTCCTAAAGATGAGATCCGAAATGACAAATAAAGAGCTAGAACCATTGAGAAAAAAAATACTCGTGCTTTAAATTTGATTTATTGCAGTTCAAAATCCAATGATTTTGAACGTGTTTCTAATAGTGAAACTGCCAAACAGGTCTGGGACTACTTGACGACCTCATATGAAGGCACAAGCCAAGTCAAGGACATCAAAGTGGACATTCTTGTCCAAAAGTATGAGGCCTTTAAAATGGAAGAAAATGAGTCTTTTGAAGAGATGTTCAAGAGATTTAGCAGCATCGCTAACCACCTCAAATCACTTGGAAAGAATTACTCCAATGAGGAGCAAGTCAGGAAGATCCTAAAATGTCTGCCTAGAAGAAAATGGGGCCCAAAAGTTACAGCCATTGAAGAGGCCCAAGACCTCAAGGTCCTCAAACTGGAAGAACTCATTGGAAAATTATTGGCTCATGAGATCCAACTGAGTGACCTCTCAGAACCAAAGGGAATGTCCCTCAAGACAGTACGTGAATCTGACAGTGAGTCTGATGATGATGAAGAAGATACAATGGAAATGCTAGCAAGAAGGTTCAGAAGATTATACAAGAAAAATCAGACTTTTCGAGGATACATCAAGGATGGACAAAACAGAAAGGCAACCTCAAAAGGTAAGGCCCTAAGGAAAGAAGAATCTGACTCGTTTACTTGTTATGGTTGTGGCAGCTCGGAACACTTGGTTAAAGATTGTCCTCACGCCAGAAGATACAAGGACAAAAGAAATGCTAGACCCAAACAACAACATCGTAGAGCAACGCTGGCCACCTGGAGTGACAGTGACTCAAGTGAAGGGAATAGTGAAGTTGAAGAGGTTGCTAATGTCTGTCTAATGGCACAATCTAATGAGGATCAGGATCCTACCTCATCTCTTGACGAGGTAAATTTAGATGACCTCCTCACTCTTCCCTCTATACATCTTGCTCACAAATCATTTCATCTCTTCAAATATTCTAGATCCTTAATAGAAAGAATCAACCATCTCACAAAACATGTCAATCATCTGAACAAAACCATAGAGAGCTTGAACACCAGAAATGATCTCTTAGCATCTGAAAATGTTAGACTATCCATAGAGGTAAAAGACTGCTATAAGGACATCACTCAATTATGAGGCAGTCACAAAATCTCATCCTTACCAAAAGCAACCCATCCTTCCCACACCTAATACACCACCTCTCAGAGACTATTCGTCCAAAAGTCCTCCCCTCCATACCAACAAAGGACCTCTCTTTTCTACACCAAATATTCTGTCCCCCAGAGAACACCATCATAGAGGCCCTCCAACAGCAAATAAAATAAGGACCTTACCAATTCCCCTGTCTAAAGGAACCAGACCTCCGCGCATCACTAACATTTGGGTCCCAAAGACCTCACTGCAACGATCTCCTCCTTGGTCAGAGACCAAGAAAGGTATAATATCCTCCACTGTAGGTATGCCTCAAACAAATTACCAGAGATCCAACCAAGTTCTACATACTGAAAATCTAGAAGAATGGAAAAGTGACCTTTGGAGACAAGAGTCAAGACAAGATCCTAGACATTTGGGAGGTCGCAAAACAACGTCACCCACAGCGTCTGAGGGGGAGCCTTCTATCATGAGGACCTCAACCTTTTCATAAGCTGTCTAATTGAGGGGGAGTCCTATCATCCCTCCTCCCTACTTGTGGTCCCTCTCCTCCTCCCATGTACGTAAACTCTTTGCAAGTCTAGACCTTTGATGGCTTCATCAGCATGTCCCCTCAGGCACTTCACAATTTAAAATGGGTTCGGTCAAAGTCGTCATACTACTTCTCACATAGGTAACTCAGATTCTTACCTCTTACCTTCCTCCTCTCCTCCCTCTCTCTTCCTCTCTTCACTTTGGCCATACAATTTAGTGATTGTACTCTCCTGTTACCTTCTTGTCTGAAAGACAAAAAAGGGGAAAATTTTGCCATGCTCTGGTCTGTAACTAAGATACTTTGTTGTGCTACCTTGATCTATTATGCTGTCAATATACATATATGTTGTACTTGCAAGTTTTGTCTTTCAAACAAAAAGGGGGAGATTGAAGAAAACCAGCCCTGCTCTGAGAACCTCCGCAGATCTATCTTGAGGACCTCCACCCACAGCAACACCAAAGCTTTTGTTTGAAAGAACAAATAAGGGAAGTTCCCAAAATCCTCCTTCTTATAATCATAATATTCTCTAAAGATTATGTATACTTGTTATGAGTTATATCTTTGCAGAATATATATTATTGAGCAAAGGCTGAAGCTTCCAAAGAATAAAGATAAGAAGATCAAGCAAATCTGGAAAGTACCCATTGTATACTTATTCTGAGTTATATCTTCACAGAATATATATTATTGAGCAAGGATTGAAGCTTCAAAAGAATAAAGATAAGAAGATCAAGCAAATCTGGAAAGTATCCTCAACTAAGGAAATGTCAAGCTAGTCGTTGTATTAAAAGCCCAAGCACCTATATAAAGATCGGCTGCCTTCCTTCTCCAATCAACGATTCCATGAAAGATAAATCATGTGTAGGAATGTTGTGATAGAAAATTCTGAGTGGTAGCTACTTGGTTTTGAGTAGTGAGTTGTGTAACTAGAAGGTGTGTTCTGGTGGGGCCCTCAAGGGTGTGTAGCTAAAGTGAAGCGTGTTCCTCCTTTAGTGAGTTTTTGAATCTTTTCAGCCTCAACTATGAGGCCTCCTCGATCTGCAAAAGTTCACTCTGAGTTTCTGCCCATGTAAGTATACGTTGAGGACCTCATAGCCCTTAACCTTGCCGAGTTTGTAACCTCCTCTCTTTCCTTGCACTTTAAGCTTATCAATAAAGAAGTATTATTCAGTTATAAAAGTGCCATTAACGTCCTTTTGTTGATTAAGTGCAGATTTTTTTATACAATCTTATTCACCCCTCCCCTAGGGTTAACTCATTAATGATTCTACAGGATCATTTTACATATAAATATTTGACATAAGATGCTTAACATTTATGTCCATTGGCTTATAAAAACTATCAAAAAGCCTTCACCATCATTATTAAGATGAATCTTCTTGATTGATAATTTGAAATGTGCTCGTAAATCAATTGAGCAAACAATCTTGTAAGCGCCAAGTTGCAAATTGATAGTAAACATATAAGTGACTATCTCATTGATACATCAAGTAAAGCCATACTATATTCAAATGGTTTACATATGGGTCTACAGGACCATCACAAATATCACTGGTACACAACCCAGGAATCTCTAGGGATTCGATCCCTGTCTTTGCTAATGATGGTGTTATAATTAATTTTCTTTGATAGAGAGCAGCTAATTAGAACTCATTTGATTAAGGATCTTCTGTCCCTTTAAAATATATCCATATGAGTTATTCTTGAGAGGATTGATCCAAGATGCTTCTACTATGATAAAGTTTTCATCAATATTAAACTTCTGGTTTACTAGAGTATGTGCTTCAATTGAGTTAATTAGGTAGAATAACTTAGAAAATAAGGATAATATCCTTTTCAATACACATGTTTTGCTCAAAGCAACTTTCATAATATATGAATACTAGTTGTCCCAATATATTATTCATTCCTACGAATATCTTTGAAACTTAATTAAGAAGTTTCTTTGTGACTAGCTTGGTGGAGAAAAGTACGTCCATAATATGACAGTTAGTTCCACCAAGTTGTATTATATGAGCTCTTCTAGAGCCTTTAATCTAAGTAGAGTGTCATATATAAAGTGCTAATATTTGCTTCCCTCATCAATGGACAAAAAGTAATTTATTATTAGTCATTTATTACTAAAAATGTGTGTTGTTCTGGTGTCTACAGAACACGTATCTATAACCTCTTTTATTCATTGGTTCCAATCAAGTTAGTATCCATGAAAAAATGTAAAAAAAGCATATAGTGGAAGTGCTTTAATCACTTATTCATTAAAAAAAAGGATTTTTGTATGCTAATATACTAAACTTTTGGGGTATTGGTCAATAATGCACTGAACTTTGACCTTGGACAATAACGCACTGAACTTTGAGAGGTGTTGGACAATAATGCACCCGGAACGATTTCGATGGTGGCTGACTTGGCGACGATCTTACGGGGCGGGCCGAGAAGATAAATTGGCTAAATAATATCTATATTTAAGACATGTCATCTAATCTAAAGAAGCAAATGTGATTCTATACCACTACAACAACAATCTCTCAACGAAAACACGTTTAATCAAATGTGATTTTATGTTTTTTTTACTCTATCTTTTCAAAGTTGTTTCCCTTTGCTTATGTGTGGATTAGCTGACATGTGATAAATTTAAATATTTTTGGGCCAATTCATCTCCTCCACCTACTATATAGGATGGTCACCGAGTTAGCCACTACCGGAATTGTTCTGGGTACATTAATGTTCAACACCCCCCAAAGTACAGTGTATTATTGTCCTAGGTCAAAGCTCAGTGCATTATTATCTAACGCCCCAAAAGTTCAGTATAATAGCATCCAAAAACCCTAAAAAAAAAACTTCATTTCAGAAGCACATACATGACTCTTGAAAGTTAAATACTCCATAGTGAACATGCATTAATCATGGATATCAGGATCATTTATTACTTTTAAAACATGTCTATGAGCATAATGAATAATCACATAAATATTATTAAATTCACAAAAATATAGATTCCATCCATATGCTCATATAGTATTAATCAAATATCCAATACGCACTATAATTTGTATTATGCTTAGGAAAAAAATTCATGCATATTTGGTAAATCAATAACAATGCACTTTGTGATTAGGCATTACGAAATAAGTAGTCTTGTTCATGATACTGAAAAATACTTAATCATTCAATATGATCAACTAATTTCAATAAATCATTGATATCATATAGTCTTAGACAGATAAAAGCATATCACTCATAATTTGTATGTGTAACATTTTCAATAAGGTGCATACATCAAATCATATGAATATCCATAAAATAATAGCATCACATGAGGACTCATATTAATCCATAATTATATGCATATCAACATGATAATATTTTCGTGAACCCAATAATCAATGCTATATTTGATCATCATGCATATAATTAATTTTCTAGAAGGATGTCAAATTCATAATGCCCCGACCTAATTTCATCCAAATAGATCTTCATGATCAAATCAAGTTCATAGTTAACACTTAAGTTACCAAAGTTACAATAATTTAATTGTCCTATACAAAGTTCAGTGTCAATCAACAAAGGGGCTAAAGAATAATTAAAACATAATAATTGCTAAAGTCTTTGAACAATGCCAAAAGGGAGTAGCGACTTGAAACAACGTGCACAACATAAAAAATAATCACTTACTATCAAAAGTTTATAAAATAATATCTTGTGCTTTTTTATTAAGCTTGATAAGGTTCAACAATATATTATGACGTACAACATTTACGTGTCGTTTCCATTTCCTCGTTAATAAGACATTTCTCACTTTTGTATCATTTATGCTTTTCGATTCCGTATTCCTACTCGTGGTAGGGATATCATCTTTTAAACGATTAGCATGGTTACAACCACGACTATGTCGACTGTCACGGCTACTGGCGTAACCTCTGTTTTGCCCATGATTCTTGAGTTTATATCCAGCCACATTCACTTCAGGCAATGGGACAAAACCATTTGGGGGTTCTAATGATCTCATAGGTCATTATCAATAAAATTATATACATTTCTCATGTAAACATTAAACTCCACACTTGTAACAAAATGCTAAATTTAATCGACGATATAAACTTTATCAACCTCAAGTATACTATCATCGCCTTTGAACAATCATTATGCCAATTAACAAATTTATTCTCTAATTGGCAAGAAAGCGAACTTTTGGTTCACTAACGAAATTATATAGAGCTTCAATAATTGGAGTGAACTTATGGTTCATTCCTAATACGTACGTGTAATCAACGAAAACAAAATTCAATATTAGTGGTAGGATGAACATCTGGTTCACTAATGGGATAAATAATCTTTTTTTTTCAATATCAGAGTTGTAACACCCTCTTAATAATTTTATTATTTCAAGTATAATTATTAATATTTACAAATCATGAAATAATATCTATGTGATTTATTATAGCTTTTATGTACTTCAAAGAAGTCCGATTTCGGGCATTAGTATAAAACAATCGACACTACATAATAAGAGTATAATGTAGGATGACATCTTAGAGGTAATTAATTTTTATAACACATCAAATATGCAAAGATAAACATGTCTCTAATTATCACAATTTATAAGCACATAAAAATATGAAAATAGGATTTTTAGTTATTATTACCAAGAAATTGTGAATTTTTAATTAAGCAAAATTTGTCCAATAAAACCCTTATGTGACACCACCTATGGAGCACCAACATAGACAAACATTCAACTCAATGTCTCTTAAGTGATTAAAAAGAAAATAGTATTGGAATAAAGGAATTTGTAGGAGCTTATTTAGAAATTTCAATTACCAAATTAAAATCCAAATAAAAACTTGACACACCCTCATTAATACCCATAAGCAAGCAGCTACCTTTTGGTTAAATCAAAAAGAAAAACAACTCACAATACCTAGGGCCCATCATTGCCCTAGAATCTAACATCCTACACAATCCAACATTACATTTTACTTGGAGTATCACACAAAATCAACCAAAATCCTCCCTCTTCTCACGCCAATCGGAAACTCCTCATTCTCACTATTATATTACTCTCTTTTCTTTCCAAATTAATCCAAACATCTATCACTATCTCCATAATTCTTCTACCAAAAAAGAATCTCATTAAAGAATAGAAGAGGGAGATAAAAAGGAGGTTTTTGTCTCAAGCTCACAAGGATTGTTATCCACACTTCTCTAGATCTTTTCAAGGTATTGTATTGCATAAAGTTTCAGCTCTTATATTTGTTTTAAAATAAAAAGAGGTATGGGTGAACCGTAAGGGATCGGTTCACTTTTGGATCGTCTGTGGTCGCTGGCTCGCTTCAAGTCGCCATGTCCTCTCCTCGAATCAAACCCGATTTCAATATTCATTTCATGGTGGATACGGGTCCTTGGAGGGTCGTTATGGCCATCAAAGCAGGGGCGGAGCTAGAAAATATTTATTAGGGGTGCCGATATATTAATATTGTTGCCGTCAAATTGTTCATTTTTACTTGTTTATTGAACTTTTATCCAAGCCTCTTTATAGTTCTTTTTACACTCAATCTAGTAGAAAAGATATTTGTTAAATTTTTAAGCCCACAAAGAAATATAAAACAGTGACAATATACTCTAGGTTGTCTCACTAAAGTGAGATTTATGAGGATTTAAATGTAGACAATCTTCCCTATGTACGGGCATGTATAATTGTATAAAGAGGCCGATTCTGACAGACCTAAAAAAAGAATTTTTTGGAAGAGCTTGCAATAAAATATAAAGATAAAAAAGGAAAACGTAAGTTTATAAAACTATGTATGTTTACAAATATATTAAATTATTTACAACTTTAGTACTTCATATAGTATAAAGTGAGAGATAAAAAAATATACATAGAAGATAAAGATGAAATAAAAATATTATAATTCATACAAAGGGTAAATTAAATTATAAAAAAATTGAAAGAAAGAAAATAATAGAAATTTAGATAAATGAAAAGCAAATTGAGATGACTTTTTAAGCACAAAAATCACTATAAATGTCAAAGGAGTCAAAATTGACCCTCCTCTTGACGCTCGAACTTAGAACCTAAGGGTACATGCATATCCTATCTAAATAACAACCATCCAACTATGAGATTAATCATGCATGACTGTACACCAATTATTACATATAGTTTCTGGAGCATAGGGGGTGTCGTGGCCTCCGCCACCCCCCCCCCTCTAGCTCCGCCCCTGCATCAAGGGGAGCGGTGTTCCCTTTTACGAAGACCCCGAACCATGGGATGACATCTTGGGTCTTTATCAGACCATTTTTTAAGCCTTCTAAGGGGCTCTGGGACTACTGGCACGAATACCGAAGCAACGACGCACTTGATCATCATTTTGGTGTCAAACGGAATTATAAACAAGACAAGGGGCGTTTTGGTCTTTTCACCCTCAATGAAGATCAACCCCCGGATGTTTGCGGTCCTTTTGACATACAATGGCATTTTGGTCATTCACCTTTCCCAAAGGTTGGGATGGAAGACCATGCGAAAGAGAAGAACAGGAAGACAAGCCGGCCAATTATTTGTTGTAGCAAGAGGCGCTGGTGTAGACACCGAAATTTGCACCGATAAAATTTCGATTCGTCAAAACTTAGAAAGTCATTTGGGCCAAACACCCAAATGGGTCATTGGGCCCATGGTGCCAACAAAGCATGCCCAGATCATAAAAAAAAACACAAGAAAATAATAAAGGCCGCATGACTTATATTAATTTACAAGCAGGCCCAAATGCGAATCCGGCCCAGATAAATTAGTATAAGCCGCGTGATCTTTGAGTTCAGTAGAGACCCGCCTTCGCCAGCCACGTCATCAATCCGTGCGCTTAATTCCTACAGATCGCCTGACCTTTGTGTATTAAATTGATTTTGGCGCCAAAACTTTCCCATGCAATCCCTTGATTTTAGTCCACGTGATTGGCCTCGGTTGACCATGAAAATATTATAGGCCGCATGACCTTTAATTTTTGCATGGAGGGGGCTTGACTGTAGTGATGTGTCCCCCACATTTTCCCTCCAAATCCCTCACCTCTCCACCTATAAATACCTCACCATTTTCACTCATCTTTACCAACTACTATCATCACTCCACCTAAACTCTCTCAAAAATTCTCTCCATTCTCCCTCTCTAATTCTCTCAATATTACTATCATTATCTCCATATTATCATACTACCCTCCTAACCATTCTCATATACATCCTTCCATCCAAGCTCCAAACCGAGGTCAAGTCAAGAGATCAACTTTCATTTCATCCATCACCTTTAAGCAAGGTTTGATTTCATTATTATTATTGTTGTATTTAATCATGTCATTTATGCTTTAATTCCCTCATTTGTACTTGTTTTGTAAAAGAAAACCGCATTTATTTTATATTGCATGTTCAAGAATATAATGTTGTGAAATTCATTAAACTCCTCCATGCTCTTTTAATTTCAAGTTCGATTTTAGTAGAGTATGTTTTCTAACAGGCAGATTCGAGAGTTCTTATAATTCTCCAATTCGTAACATTACCCCGAACTTAGAAATTGGGTTCGTAGACCGGAGTTATTTTTATCATTTTTATGGTTTGTCGGTTTCCTTAAATTGGCTGGCGACTCTTTCTTCATTTTACAATCCTTTTAATTATTAAAATACACGTCTTTGCATTGAAATAATTAAAAATGATTTAATACCACCATTTTCACTAATCCAAGGCTAACCCAAAAGAAATGGGTACAGAAATTAGTAAAGGCTACGCGGCCTTTACTAATTTCCGCCCATTTCTTCTGGGCCAAGGGAACGAATGGCCCGGTCTAGAAACATCAAAAGCTATGCGGCTTTTGATGAGTTATGGCAGCCCATTTTTTTTGGCCCGGATTCAGTAATAGGTCGGTATTAATAATATATTTTTGTGCAATTTCGAGAATTTCCATTTATTTGTTTTGGCCCAAATTCAGTAATGGGTCGGTATTAATAATATATTTTTGTGCAATTTCGAGTATTTAGATAATATAAATAGATTTGTAAATAAATAAAGTTTCATTACCTCGAAAAGGAATTTCGAAAAGTAAAAATATCATTATTTATGGATTAAGCAACCTTAGTCGGCTCCCGATAACCTAATTAGCGCATCTGAAAACAGATTCCCCTAAACGGGGGACGATTTTCCGGGTCCTACATATTGGCGACTCCACTGGGGACTTAAACTTAAAAAAGAGGGTAAAACTTGAATAAATCGATTTGATTTGAAATTGTAAAAGGGAGAAGTTGATTTATTTCATAATTTTATTATTCTTTTTAGACATCTTTACATACCGGGCTACTCATCGGGTCTTTTAACACGTGAGCACAAAGGCGACGGTTAGGTAAACTAGGATGATACCCGAGAGCGGGAGGCCACTACTATAGGGATGCTGATGGAGATCCGCCCTCATAATCTCATTTGGTGCCAACATGTTTTGAGGTCATCCATGAATCCCAGATGGTCCTTAACAATATCAAAGGTCATTCACCTTATGTGAGGCCATCTCTACTATCTCAATACTTCAGAATTGAGGCCTCACTCACATTTTGTCCCTTGAAGGTTATTCATAATGTCCAAGCTTACATGGTCCGAAGGTTATTTGGGTTCCAAAGAACTATTTCAATCTGGGCATGCATTGAGGACGTCTATTTGGGGCCAGTTGTTCTTATTGAGGACGTTTATTTGGATCAGGTTGTTCTTTTCAACTTGGGTTGTGATTCTCTTGTCTTTGGATGTCAAGGAAGTTTATTATTAAGACTTCCCAAATGCCAAAGGTTGTTCCATTTGGAGGTCGTTTGCATTCTGCACAACTATTGCAAACTGGGTACGTGAATGAGGACCTCATTCGGGATCAGCTTGTCTTTTGGTGTTTCAACAAGGTATTTTTGGTCTTTTCACTTGGGTTGTGTCATCTTCTGCTTGAGCTCAAGTCTATCTTTCCTTTACTGTTTTTCCCATCCCTCATTATCCATTTCAATCCATTTGATGTTATTTGGTGCGTAGTGAATCGTGTTCTATCTTGGAGGAGTATATTTGTGTTGTTCTTGCTCATCCGGACGTATTTCACACCTCACCCATTTCATCCATCTGATCCTTGTTGATTACCCTCTGTTTTGGAGTTGTTTGTATTCGATTATTTACTATGAGGTCTCGGATTTCCAGTGTTGTGTGTCCACTTGATGTCTGTGAGGTCATCACTCTGATCTTAGCGACCTTGCATACATCAACTTGGTATCAGAGCTGAGTTTCATCTTGGGGGTGTTTATTTGTGTTGTTTATGATGTTAAGCAGTAGTAGAACACCTCAGGAGGTTACAGAGTTAGCTTCCATTTTGGTAATTCGTTTTTGATTCCTTGAGCCTAAACACATCCCAAATCAGCCCAAACACATAGCCACAAAAAACCCAGCAGTCTTGGTGATTTGTTTCTGATTTCCTTGAGCCTAAACACATCCCATCCAAACACATAGCCACAAAAAAAAAAAAAACCAGCAGCCATAACTTTCAGCAAGCCCTCATATCGAAAGAGTTATAAGATTTTGAAGAAGGAAAGGAGATTGAGGAGATTGAAACGTGACCTCAATATTCTACAATTGGAGATGGATTGATTTTGGTTTGAAATTATTTATAAGCCCAGGAAGTCACATGAACCACCTTTGATCCAAGAGGAGGAACATAAAATTCGAGAGGAACCAGAGATTCATGATGCAGCAGAAGTTGTTGAGGCCATTTTTTCTCTTGAGAATGAACAAGAGGATGAACACGAGGTCGATTTTAATCACCCTCCTATTTTTGATATGTATGAAGATGAAGAAGATTATAAGGAGTTAGAGGAGAAAAAAGAAGTCAATCTAGATATCCCTCCTAGATATGATGAGGAAGTAGAGGATCTTGATGAAGAAGAGTGTGTAAATGAACTTTTGGAGGATCCTGACTATGATAAGGAGGTTAAGGACTGTCTGACCTTGACACAGCCAACGAATCTGAACCTCAGCTCGTGAATTTGAACATCATGTCATCTTTAGGTGCTACAAAGATGAGAATGGAGAATGAAGCTTCCAGTGGCTTCAATGTCGAGTTGGTTAATTTCCAACCAAGGTCGATTCTATGGGTGAATTTGGAGGTGACAAGAAGACCAAAGAGGAAGAGGTAGAAGCAAAGGAGGTCAAAGTATGAGGAATTGAGTATTCAGCCACCAACAAGCTCAATAGAGGAGATCATTGTTTTTATTGGTGATGTTGATTTTTCGGCCTTAATTCTTTTCAAGTTAAATGGTGTTCAATATTTTGGTCAAGGTATGGGATCTCAAGAATTTCCTTACTACATTGTTTTGTTGGGCATGAATGAAACATACTTGCGAATATTTTGGTCAGTTGGGAGGTTCATGAATGCATGTTTTGTGAAATTTCATGTACTTTGGTGTTGTGTTGAGAAGGTTATCATGATTATACAACTTTGGTTCAGTCAAGATAGTGGAATAGAAGTGAAATCATATTATCTTGATTTTGTGAGCTTTGATGATGCTTATTGTGGATTAGTGTGGAGCGTTGTTAAGGCCTTGATCATATGTTCTATATTGGGGAGTATGCCTTGGATGTTTACTGTGGAAGTTGTGCTAGGAGGCACATTGTCGTGTCATACCTTCACCATGTTTAGCAAGAGAAGCATCTATGTCGCATATCCTTTTGCTCAAATTGTCAGTTGTTCTGTCTTAAGGCCCTCCAAACAGTCAAGCATGGATCTGCACATTCTTTACCAACCTTGGTTCGTCATTAATCCTACTATCACCCCTCCACTCAAGCCACCACTTTCCTTAGCCCACAAAACAGCCCCAAAAGCCCGACAAAAATCCCTCATACCAAATAACTTCTTTTTCAACAAGGGAAGTTTACAAAGCTACTTTCCATACCGCTTTATTCCCACATTACTACCCTCCACAAAAGAGCCAACCCTCAGAACCCATGAACCTAGGTTTCCATCCTTGAACCTATGGTTTGTGAAGATCCTTAACAAGGTTGAGGACCTTATTCCGATCAATGACTTGTTGGTCCTTAAGGGGATACGTGACTTGTATTATGTTCTACCCCCAAGCCTTACCTTACAAAGGATGTTACAAAAGCCTTTTAACCCTGGTATCATTTTTCTCATACAACCCAGCCACTCAATAAACCCGAATGAGGCCTTCAAGATTCTAAGGTTGATAGTTATATTTCATGCTGAATGGAAGGATAGCACATCACTACAATGTCTGGGACATCTTGCTAGTACCATGGTTGGAGTTGAGGCAAGAGCATATGGGAGAAGGAGTGATTCTACCAAGTTGTTGAAGCTAGAGGACTCATTTGAGGTCCTTGAAGTGATCAAGATTGAAGTTAACCCTTTTGGAGACGGTTCAATGTCTTTGAGGCTATACTATTCTTGGTGTATATCTTTGAGGCCATATTATTCTGTGGTAAAGTACCTTCCAAGTTTGAGGACAAACTTTTTCTCAACTTGGGGGAAATGATGGAGATCAGCTCTCAAAATCTCATTTGTTGCCAGCATGTTTTGAGGCCATCCATGAATCCCAGATGGTCCTTGACAATATCAAAAGTCATTCACCTTATGTGAGGCTATCTCTACTGTCTCAATACTTCAGAATTGAGGCCTCACTCACATTTTTCCCTTGAAGGTTATTCATAATGTCCAAGCTTACATGGTCCGCCACAGAACTATTTCAATCTGGGCATGCATTGAGGACGTTTATTTGGGGTCGGTTGTTCTTATTGAGGACGTTTATTTGGATCCGGTTGTTCTTTTCAACTTGGGTTGTGATTCTCTTCTCTTTGGATGTCAAGGAAGTTTATTATTAAGACTTCCCAAATGCCAAAGGTTGATCCATTTGGAGGTCGTTTTCATTCTGCACGACTATTGCAAACTGGGTACGTGCATGAGGACCTCATTCGAGATCAGCTTGTCTTTTGGTGTTTCAACAAGGTCTTTTTGGTCTTTTCACTTGGGTTGCGTCATCTTCTGCTTATTGGAGGTCATTAACCTTCTATGCAATCTGAATATGCACATGAGGACCTCCATCTGGAACCTGCTGAGAATTTGGACGTCCAAGGACGTTCCCTACTGGAGGAAGACTATTTGAACCTTTTGACTTCATTTCCTGAGTTGTTAAGGTCTTTCCAATGCAGTGAGGTGTTTTTCATTGAGTCCCTCTATGAAGACGTTAGCTGTTGAGGTCCTTCCAGCTCATGAGGTGATTATCCAGCCTTGCCCACGTGAGGAATGCTGCTCCAACAAGAAAACGCCATGTGTGATGTTTCTAGAGCCTTCCAATTGTTCTAGAAGCTTCATGAAGATACCATGTGTGACGCTTTTATTAGTCCTCATTACCAATGGGTCTAGAAGCTTCCTAAGTTAGTTACATATTATCTCATTTTGATGTAATTAGCTAATTAAGCAAGATTAGAATGTTTTCTTTTTGCTCAAGAAACTCCTAATTAGATATCTCAGTTGGGTTTTATATATACCCCCTGTGAGGTCAGTGTAAGAAACATTATGATGATATGAAATATGACATTTGAGTGCCTTATTGAGCCTCTTGTTTGTGAGTGACGTTAAACTCTTAATTTTGGTTAATTCTACTGCAGTATCAAGGATTTGGCAATCCTTGTGGTGGGCGTAGAGCTTGGTGACTTCAATGGTGGTGTGCATGTATCCGTTGAGGTAATCGAGACCATTGCCCTTATGTTCTAGTTGTGGTGTGCCTGTATCAGCTTGAGCTCAAGTCTATATTTCCTTTTCTGTTTTTCCCATCCCTCATTATCCATTTCAATCCATTTGATGTTATTTGGTGCTTAGTGAATCGTGTTCTATCTTGGAGGAGTATATTTGTGTTGTTCTTGCTCATCCGAACATATTTCACACCTCACCCATTTCATCCATCTGATCCTTGTTGATTACCCTCTGTTTTGGAGCTGTTTGCATTCGATTATTTATTGTAAGGTCTCGGATTTCTAGTGTTGTGTGTCTGCTTGGTGTCTGTGAGGTCATCACTCTGATCTTAGCGACCTTGCATAGATCAGATGCACTCCACATCGCTAAGCATTTGGTCACTCCTCTCCCCATGTTATACTCCAAGGCTTCCTTGAAGTCCGACGAGCAACACCTCACACACTTTGCCCAAAATTTATGAGGGTGAAGAGTGCACCGAGGTGAGAACATGTGGTAAGCCTTGTATTCCGACCATAAAAATCGATGAATATAGACCCTTGGTTTAGGATACCCTTTATGTTGTATGCTATGTGTATATGTGTTTCCCTTTCCCTTTTCCTTTTTGTAAAGAGTCGACCCTAGTTTAGAGGTTTTTATTCTAGTCCATATAAAATTCATTGGGTTGAGAAAATGATTATTTATTGATTATATATAATTAACCCAAGAGGCATTATGGTTAGCCCAATGGAAGGGCTTATTTATGTTCAAGGGTTTGCTATTTTAATTAATAAATAAAAATTGACTCACCTTAGATGATATTATATGGCCCTTTATGAAATTCTCTTAACAAATGTCTAAGTTTATTAAAAGTTCAACAAAGTTAATGGATAACATTTTAGACTGCATAATAGTCACTAAGTTTGAGTAAATTAATTTATAGATTTAATTATTAAATCCATCACATTTATGATCGCCCGTTGTTTGGCCCAACCTTATTGGATTTACCAATTAAGCCTATAAACTAATTATAACGTGCTTATTGTTGGCTTTATCCCGTCCTTTACAATATCCATTTTCCTTGAGTAAATAAATAAATAAATAAATAAAAAACGGATCGTCAGTCTTGTCGAGCATTATTCTAGTTCGCATAATAGTCAATATAGCTTGAGTTGTCTGAGTTGTTTAGCCAAGTTACGGATTCTTTCTAAAACGGTCGGCCTGTGGATTGAGCCCATCCGAATTGAGAAACACTGACTTATGTCTTTCAATTTATGATCCACTCGCTATGTGTGACTTTATTCGGCCCTTTATAATGTCTTATCATTAGGTCCATATAGAGTTAGGCCATGCACTCCAAAAAAAGTGGGTGAGTCTTTTGTGTCAGTATATAGATGTCGAGTCTGTTAGGGTCATATAGGTCTTTTAGAGCATGCATGCATTGGGTAGTATGTGTCGGAGTATGTCATCGAGTTCCTAACTTTGAATTTCCATGCAGGCATCATTGGTGATCGACTCCGAGCCCACGTTAGAGATCCACGCACCGGCCATTTGTTTTCAAATCCTCACTACGATCCGTTCGCAATTCGTGACTACATCATGTCTGGAGAACAGTTTCAAGAGGTCCCGGTTCAGAGTACTGAGGCTAACATCACAAAACATTTAGACGATCTCTACACTAGGATGTAGGGTCTGATTTTTGCTAACACTTTAAAGCAAGAACAGAAGATAGGAAAGAGGCTGAATGAGCAACAACAAGTGATGGACGGTGTGCTATAAGCAATCACCAAAATCAATGCTAAGCTAGGGCTGAATATTGAGGAAGACGACGAAGAGATTCATGGGTATGAGTCTGAACCTGAGTTAATCAAGACACAACAGATTCTGGAAGAGTAGAATCATCTAAAACAAAGGTTAACGCTTCGGAAATACCCAAGCCTACAAGGGACCCCGCTATTAAGGCCCTTGAACAAAGGTTGGAAAGCATCACTAAAGCAATGAGCTCTGTGTCGACCTTTGCTGACAAATACATGGAGGTACCATTGCCTGTTCAGCCAATTCTGAAGATCGCAGACAAGGTTGAGGTACCAAACATCAAGTTCAAACCCTCTGAGAATCACACTCATCATATTGAAGAGTTCATGAGATTAGCACCGCTGAACCGGATCGACTTCGATTTATACTCCACGGTTTTCCCATCCACCCTAGATGGTGAAGCCAAAGTATGGTATCATGCTCTATCATCACAAATCAAAGTCGACTGGAATCAGTTATTTAAAGCTTTCATCAACCATTATAGTCGCATTCAGAAGAAACAAGCCACAGTGGATGACCTAACCACCATGAAGCAGAGGGACGATGAATCCTTCCTGGATTACTTTGAAAGGTGGCATACCAAGCTGTCTCACATCAATGAGACCATTCCTCTCCGTCTACAGTTATGTACCTTCAAGCAAGGGCTCAAGAGCAGCTTGACTAAGCACTTGGGATATCATGTCATCAAGGATTTTGACTACTTGAAGGACATTTGTGTTCAGCTGGAAGTTATGCACAATGACAAGACTGCTTCGCCTGGCTGGAAAGGATCTAGCTCCAACAGGAGGGCTACTAGTGCAGCTAGCCACCCTCCTAAAATTGTTGAGACTAATTCCATTCAGCACAAGAGGCCTTATGCGCCAAAGTACGAGACCTATACGCCACGGGACGTTCCTTATTCTTAGGCTCTTGATCGACAAGTCAAGAAGGGTATTTTGGCCTTGCCTTTACCAAAAGAGGAACCAGAAATTAAAGGTAGGAATTGGGATGCCAACCAATTTTGCCGCTATCATCGTTGCCGAGGGCATGATACTGAAAAGTACTGAACTCTCAAAAACAAAATAGAAGATGTGATAAGGACAGGGACACTCCCAATGCCAAAAGCTGCTAGGAAACCCAATAACCAAGATAACCCAATGCCAGAGCATACAAATGCTATCTTTAGTAAAGATTCAAGCTTTGACCCTTCCTCTTTCATTGTTGAAGTGGGACAACCTATCCCAGAAATATTTGGAGTTCATGAAGGAATATCCATCCATGGCATTTGGGATAGTAATGACGATGACAAATATGAACACTCTGAAAAGGATTGGGTTGAAGCAGATAAGCAAACATTAGACGGTGTGGCATTTCTTACTCGATCTGGCCGCCACAACAACAGGAACACCATCACCCCAATGGTTGTTCCTAATTCTACACCGGTGGTCGGTAACGACAATCAGGTTCCTCCAGAAGATCCTCTTCTCGCCCAACTTAAGAGGACACAAGCTCATAGACAAAAGATGTTAGATGCCCTTACCGCACTAATAATATCTCCCACAATGACCCCTGAATCCTTGGTCGCTCATGTGACCACCAACTAGGGAATAACTGCCTTCGGAGATGAAGATCTACCTCAAGGAGGGGCTTCTCATAACAAAGCCTTGTACCTCACAGTGCAATGCTCCAACAAGACTATTCCATTGGTCTTGGTCGACAATAGTTCAGCTGTGAGTGTGGCCCTTGGAGAACAGCACAAAAGTTGGGAGTTCAACAACAACATCTGATCCAAAATGGGGTGCAACTCCGAGATTATGATAATTCCCCTCGAAAATCAGTTGGATCTGTAATATTGCCTATCACTACTGGAAATATCACTCGGAATGTAGAGTTTGTGGTGCTAGATATCCCGGCTTCCTTTAATTTGCTCCTAGGAAGGCCCTGGCTTGATGAATGCAATGTTATAGCATCCACCTTGCACCAGAAGGTGAAAATGATGGTTCGAGGCCAAGTAATCACCATCTCAGGAGAACCTATCAATGCTGTCTTTAGTCCCAAACAGTCAACTTTAGAAGTAGAACATAGTTCAATGGACGAAGGACTTCATAACTTTGAGATTTTGGCAATTTTGAGCAAGGAAACTCTCCTTTTGACTTGGATCCCTACTCAAACCCCATGGTGCATTCTATTCTCAAGAAACAAGGTTACTTTCCTGGAATGTCGTTAGGAAAGAACCCGAAGAACAAGATCCCTCTGGTGATCAAGACGTTTAAGCAAGAGGGAAGATTTGGCTTAGGGTACAAGCCAACTGAGAAGGGGGTCAGACTTGCAAAAATGGCCATAACTGAACAGAAAAGGATGGACAATCCTCCAACCTTGTTCCAAACAAAGTCTTATCCACTCACTTTGAATGGACAGTTTGTTAGGGAAGGCGATGACTTCCTTACTATGGGTTCCCTGAACCATTTTACCTCAAGAACAAAGGAGTTCAAGTTGCTGGATTAGAGATCTTCAAGGACTGCTCCACTAACATGGCTACTGTCTTTATTCCCACTCGGGACAAGCAGCCGCCATTAGAGTGGACTCACCTCGCTGGGAGCAACATTTTTGGCATGCTGTTTGGACAAGAAGTCGTCCAAGAAAAGTCTGACGCTGACGTTGTTATTGTTGCACTATCCAACCCAGGCTTTGACCCAAGCCTTATGATCACTGAAGATGGAGGAGCTAATGCGGTCTCATGGGATGTTGTTGAGGAGAATAGCTTTGTTTTATCTATAGGAGAGTTTATTCCTAAGGGCATAGAGTCAGATCCTAGGGGTCTAGAGTCTAACGAGTCTGGTCTTGAGTCTGCTGGTGATGTATTCCTTTTTGCATTCAATAAAATGAACATTTCTGCTTACTCTAATTCTTCTTTCCCCTCTTCCCTGAACTGTTGTTCCAACATGAATCTTGAATTTAATGGACCCTTAAATGAATTTTCTGATGAACATGAGCACAAAATGGCGGTGTTGGAGGATACCATCACTATAAACGTGGGTACAGAAGAACAACCTCGGGAGTTGAAGTTGGATAGTTCACTGACAAAGGAGGAGCGGTTAGCATTCACAGAGCCTCTCAAAGAATTCGTGGATGTATTCGCATGGTCTTACGAGGATATGCTGGGAATTGACAGGGAAGTTGCGGAGCATACCATACCTTTGCTCCCTAATGCAAAACCGGTTCGACAAAAGGCTAGGAGGATCAAGCCTGAATGGGCTAAGAAGATCGAAGAGGAAGTGATCAAGCAGCTTAATGCTAAGTTTATCAAAGTAGTTCAATATCCGGAATGGATTGCTAACATCGTTCCAATGCCCAAGAAAGACGGGAAAGTACGCATGTGTGTGGACTTCCGAGAACTCAATAAAGTCAGTCCCAAGGATAGTTTCCCATTACCTCACATTGATCTGTTGTTGGATAATACTTGTGGACACGAACTCTTGTCCTTCATGGACGGGTATGCCGATTACAATCAAATCAAGATGGCAGAAAACGATATGGAGAAAACCTCGTTTACCACGCCATGGGGGACATATTATATGTGGTCATGCCTTTCGGTCTCAAGAATGCCGGAGCAACATATCAAAGGACTGCCAATACTTTACTTCATAACATGATGCATAAGGAAGTAGAAGTTTATGTGGATGACATGATTGTCAAGTCCAAGACAAGGGAGGAGCATATTCCTAATCTCCGCAAGTTCTTCCTACGACTTCGTAAGTACAAAATGCAGCTTAATCTAGCAAAGTGCATCTTTAGTGTCACCTCTGGGAAGCTGCTAGGCTATGTGGTTAGCCAACGAGGCATTGAAGTATATCCTTCAAAGATAAAGACTATCCAAGATTTGCAACCGCCTAGCACAAAAAAGGAGATAAGGGGTTTTCTAGGGCGAGTTCAGTACATTAGTAGATTCATCTCAAAGCTCACTGATAAGTGCTTCTTGTATATATGAATACTTGGTTGTTTTGATTGGAATTTGGGAAATATTTGATTTAATTGTGTTATTTTATACCCGAATTTCCCATATTACACTTGGTTTGGAGTTTGGTGAGTTTTGTAGGGAATTTGTGAAGAATCGATGTAAACCAAGCCTAAAAAGCAAGTGTAGATCCAAGTTATGAGCTTAAAGCACCAAGAAGTGAGGTGTTGGATCACCCAAAGCCCAAACAATGGCCCAAAGTACTCCTAGGCTCGAAAAAAGCAGTGACACGGGTGCCCCCAGGAAGAGCACGGGTCGTGTCTATGGCAGAGAGTGAGAAAATTCAAGAAGGAAGCTGACACGGTCCGTGTCACAGGGAGCACGATCCGTGTCACATAGGGCACGGTCCGTGCCTACCCTGGCACGGTCCGTGTCTCTCCTGTCCTTTCATTTTCGGCGGTTTTGAGTTGATATTTGCCTATATTATGCTTATTTCCGGCGTAGTTTAGGAGATCATCATCCACCATCATCCATTTCATGCCCTAATCATATCATTCATCATCCATATTCCATTCCATCATTGAAGATTGAGAGAAGATTGAAGATCGAAGAGCAACTCGACCATACTTTGAAGTGGAGGAGCAAAAGTTCTCCATTGTTGATTCCTAGCAAGTTTGTTCTTCACTTGGGTTTATTTGTCAATCTCTCATAGATTTCCATGTGCTTTCTAGACTAGATTTCAATTGCTTTGTAGTTTTAAACATGAATTGTGAGTAGTTCTTTTAGTTTAGGGGATGAACCTTTGAAGTTGCTTGATGAATTGACTTTGTTGGATTGAATTATCATGAATTTAGTTTGTTTCAATCTTTTTGGTCTTTGAATTGAATTGTTATTGCTTTTGCTTGATCACCAATTGCATGTTAATAGGTTGTTGAATGAAGTACCGAAAGGAGAAGTTTGATTACCCGAAAACCTAGATTGAACTAGTTAAAATTATCTAGACATAGAAGTTTTAACTAGGGTTCTTGAGATAATTTGATCTTTAACCTTGACTAAATCGAAATAACCACGAAAGTAGGTGCTTGGTTAGTCTTGGCAATTAGCTCTAGTGGCAAAATCTCATTGCGCAGTACTCTATGCGATTATCGAACCTTGATTGTGCAAATTAATGAAATGAGAGTTCAATCCACATCGTTGATTCGTTATTTGACTTAGGTTTCATCCCCTGAACGCCTTTTTACCTTGATTAAATTCGAAAAGTTTGTGTGAATAACCTTTTGTTTAGTTCTTGATTGTGATTAGATTTAGAATTAGTTATTTCAAACCAAAAACGGATCGACTTAGCGATCAATTAGGAGGCTAGTTCAGTGCGTTGAAAGGAAAAGTCCCTGTGGGAACGACCTTGATTTATGCTACAATTTCACCCGTGCACTTGCGGCCTATCAAGTTTTTGGCGCCGTTGCCGGGGACTTTGTCCCTAGCCAGCCACTGAACGAATACCCTAAGGTTGCCTAAGTCATTTATTTTCTGTTTTGATTTTCCTTGGTGTTTTGATTTTTGTCTTGCCAGGTTTACTCTACGTGCATGCAAAAGGCTCCACTCTTTGAGCTTGATCCTGAAATCGAAAGAACCTTTCGCTCCCGGCGAAAGAAGCAAAAGTTAGAGCACGCCCGGAGAAGACAAGAAGAGAACTCCAAGCGAAAGAACACCATGTCCGGTGGAGGCGGCGGTGGAGGGCCTAGAATCACGCTTGGCTCCTATGTGATGCCAAATGTCACAAATCAACCCTCCGCCATTAATCCTCCAAGAGTGGCCTCTGACAATTTCGAGCTGAGGAGTTCACTCATCAATTTGGTGAAGGCCAACCCATTCCATGGCCTCCCCAATGAAGATCCCAACCGGCACCTTCGCCTAATCAACCAAGCATGTGAGACCTTTAAGGCAAATGGTGCAACGCCCGATGCAATCAAGCTGCGATTGTTTCCCTTCTCACTTGAAGGGAAGGCTTGGGAGTGGTTGGACGCTCTTCCATCAAGCTCTGCCATCACCACTTTTGACCAACTTGCTAGCCTATTCTTGGCGAAGTACTTTCCTCTTAGCAAGTTGACGAGCCTCCGGAATCAAATCTCAACATTTGTCCAAGAGCCGGATGAGTCCCTCTATGAAGCGTGGGAGAGGTTTAAGGACCTCTTACGTCAATGCCCCCACCATGGTTTAGAACCATGGGTCCCGATACAAACCTTCTACAACGGGGTGGATGACAACTTGAGGGCCAACATCTTGGCGGCGGCAGGAGGTAACATCATGTCCAAAAAAGTGGCGGAACTCCAAACTTTGATTGAGGAGATGGCGATCAATAGCTACCAGTGGTCATAGCCCCGTTTCAAGAGGACGGGAGGTAAGTATGAAGTTGATGCTATTTCTATGTTGAATGCTAAGTTGGATGCCATGACTAAGAAGATGGATTTGTTGAATGTGAATGCTCCCCCTCCCCAACCATGTGCGTCGTGTCAATCATATGAGCATGAGACCTTGAATTGTCCTAATAGGTTGGTTAGCAATGAATCGACCGAAGTGGTTAACTATGTTGGTAACCCTTCTCATAGGCAAAACTTTGACCCTTTTTCCAATACTTACAATCCCGGTTTTAGGTTCCACCCGAACTTTTCTTACCGGAACAATAACCAAACGGGTCAACCCCAAGGACAAAGACAACCCCAACCACCTCAACCACAAGCTCCCCAAAAGCCTAACCTAGAGTCCATGATACAAGCTTTGATGTTGTCTCGACAACAACACCAACAATGGCAACTTGAGCATCAACAAAGACAAGATGAGGTGATTAAGGCCTTAGCTACTAAAGTTGACCTTATGAGCACCCACACTCAAATGCTTGAGAATCAAATTGCCATTCAAGCTAGTACCTCCACTACCCCTCCGGGAATGCTTCCCGGAAAGCCCGAACCTAACCCTAAGGATCACTGCCAAGCCATAACCTTAAGGAGTGGGACACAATTGGAAGGACCTAAAGATCCTAGGATTGAGCATGTGGTGATTGATGTGCCTAAAGATGTTGAAAATGATGTGATTGATGCTGAGAATGTTGTGGTTGATGCGGAGGAATCTCCGCCCTCCAAAGATTCTGTGATTGATGTTGATGTGCAAAAAGAGAGGGAGCCTCTTAATGCCCCACCGAAAACTCCCCAAAGGATTTTTACTCCGCCCGTGCCTTTCCCTCAAAGATTGGCTAGGGCTAAGCTCGACAAACAATTTGGGAAGTTCTTGGAGGTCATCAAGAAGCTCGAAATTAGCATTCCATTCACCGAGGCCTTATCTCAAATGCCCGCCTATGCTAAATTTTTAAAAGAAATTTTAAGCAACAAGAGAAAGCTAGAAGAGCATGAGACTATGGCTTTGACTGACCATTATAGCGCTGCGATCCAAAACAAGCTTCCTCCTAAGCTTAAGAATCCCGGTAGCTGCACCATTCCATGTGTTGTAGGGAACATTTTCATTGATCGTGCTTTGTGTGATTTGGGGTCAAGTGTGAACTTGATGCCCCTCTCTTTGTCTCAAAAACTTGGTATGGGTGAGCTGAAACCCACTACCATGTCCCTACAACTTGCTGACCGTTCTGTGAAATACCCCTTAGGTATGCTTGAGGATGTCCCTATCAAGGTGGGTGACATCTTTGTGCCTGTTGACTTTGTGATACTTGATATGCATGAGGATTTGCGCACCCCAATCATTCTTGGAAGGCCTTTCTTGGCCACTTCGGGGTGTTGTGTTGATGTGAAAAATGGCAAGATGACTTTTGATGTGGGAAGTGATAAGATTGAGTTTAATGTGAATAAAGCTTCCAAATTCCCGTCTATTTCCGATGATTGTAACTTCATTGATTCGATTGAGGGAATAGTTAGGGAACATGAGACTAACCATTGGCCAAGTGATGATCCACTTGAGCTATGTTTGCTATTTTATGACTATTTGCAGGATGACAACCCAGGGTTGCAATTTGTCTTTGAGTTGATGGAAGCATCCCCACCATTTCCACCGGGGTTTGCCAAGATTGAGAAGTTGGAGGAGGAAGAAGAGCCTACACATGCTGTGAAAACGGCTCCGGAAGTGGAATTGAAGCCTCTTCCATCTTCTTTGAGGTATGAGTTTCTAGGTCCTAATTCTACATATCCTGTCATTGTGAATGCAAACTTAAACAAATCTGAAAATTACCTTTGTTGGAAGTTTTAAGATTGCATCGCAATGCTATAGGATACACTCTTGATGACCTAAAGGAATTCACCCCGCTTTGCATGCATCGCATCCTCATGGAGGAAAATCATAAGCCATCCATTGAGCATCAAAGGAGGCTTAACCCCACCATGAAAGAAGTTGTGAAAAAGAGGTTTTTGAAAGGCGGTATTATCTACCCTATCTCCGATAGTGAGTGGGTTAGCCCGGTCCATGTTGTGCCTAAAGGGGGAATGATTGTGAAAAATGACAAAATGAATTCATCCCCACTAGAGCAGGTTGGCGAATGTGCATTGACTATAGGAAATTGAACAAAGCTACCCGGAAAGACCACTTTCCTCTTCCTTTTGTAGACCAAATGCTAGAGAGACTTGCCAAGAATTCCCATTTTTGCTATCTAGATGGCTATTCCGGGTTTTTCCAAATCCCGATTCACCCAAAAGACCAAGAGAAAACCACTTTTACTTGTCCTTATGGAACTTTTGCATATCGGAGAATGCCATTCGGGTTGTGTAATGCACCCGCCGCTTTTCAACGATGCATGATGGCTATATTCTCCCAATTTATCGAGGACATAATGGAGGTTTTTATGGATGATTTTTCAGTTTATGGCACCTCATTTGAACATTGTTTAAATAATTTGAAAAAGGTGCTAAATCGATGTGAAGAAGTTAACTTGGTTTTGAATTGGGAAAAGCGTCATTTTATGGTGCAAGAGGGGGTAGTTCTTGGGCATGTTGTTTCATCTAAGGGCATTGAAGTTGATAGAGCAAAGGTGGAGGTGATTGAAAAATTACCGCCACCAAATTCTGTAAAGGGTGTGAGGAGTTTCCTTGGACATGTTGGTTTTTACCGGCGGTTCATAAAAGATTTTTCAAAGATTGCAAAACCTCTCACCCAATTGCTCATCAAGGATGTGCCCTTTGACTTTAATGAAGAGTGTTTGAGTGCTTTTCTCAGGTTGAAGGAAGCTTTGGTCACCGCTCCCATCGTACAAGCACCGGATTGGGATTTGCCCTTTGAAGTTATGTGCGACGCAAGCGATCATGCGGTGGGGGCTGTTTTGGGGCAAAGGAAGGACAACAAGCCCTATGTGATTTACTATGCAAGCAAGACGTTGGATGGAGCTCAAGTTAATTATGCCACCACAGAGAAAGAGTTCTTAGCGGTTGTCTTCGCTTTGGACAAATTCCGCTCCTATTTGATCAATTCCAAGGTGATTGTCTTCACGGATCATGCCGCTCTATGGCACCTCTTGACTAAGGCGGACTCTAAGCCTCGCCTCATTCGATGGGTCCTCTTACTCCAAGAGTTTGACCTCGAAATCCGAGACAAACCGGGATTGCAAAATGTGGTGGCCGATCATCTTTCGAGATTGCAACTTGAGGCTCAAAGTGACGATGATATTCCCATTGATGATTCCTTCCCACATGAACAACTCTTTGTTCTTGCTCATCAAGTCACATCTTGGTATACGGATATAGTGAACTTCCTCGTTAGTGGTGTACTTCCCCCGGAGATGTCATGGCAACAGAAGAAGAGGTTTCTTTCCGAGTTGAGGAGATATGTTTGGGAGGAGCCTCTACTTTATAAGCTTTGTGGGGATGAAGTGTATAGAAGATGCTTGCCGGACGATGAAATTCAAAGTGTGCTCAACCATTGTCATGCTTTTGGTGGTCATTTTAGCACCGACAAGACCGTTGCGAAGGTGCTCCAAGCCGGGTTCTATTGGCCTACACTCTCCAAGGATGTGAGAAGTTTTGTGCTCTCATGTGACAAGTGCCAAAGAACCGGGAGTATTTCCAAGAGGAATGAGATGCCCCAACATTACATTTTAGAGGTGGAACTCTTTGATGTGTGGGGGATAGACTTCATGGGTCCCTTCCCTCCTTCTCACAACAACCTCTATATCTTGGTGGCGGTCGATTATGTTTCGAAGTGGGTTGAGGCAATTTCAACACCCACCAATGATTCCAAGGTGGTGATTAAGTTCCTCAAGAAGATCTTTGCAAAATTTGGAACTCCCAGGGCCTTATTGAGTGACAATGGCACTCATTTTTTGCAATCGGCCTCTTGATGCTCTTCTAGCCAAGTATGGGGTGACACATCGAGTTGCTACACCATATCATCCCCAAACTAGTGGCCAAGTGGAGCTTTCTAATCGGGAAATCAAGAGCATTTTGGAGAAGATGGTCAACCGTTCAAGGAAGGATTGGTCTCTTAAGCTAGATGATGCATTGTGGGCCTACCGGACCGCATACAAGACTCTATTGGGAACCACTCCTACCGGTTAATTTATGGAAAAGCATGTCATTTGCCGGTTGAGTTGGAGCACAAAGCTTTTTGGGCCGTTCAAACTCTTAACTTCGATCTTGCAAAGGTTGGAGAAAAGAGGATGTTACAACTTCAAGAACTCGATGAATTGAGGTTGGAGGCTTATGATAGTGCCAAGTTGTACAAGGAAAGGACTAAGAGATGGCATGACAAGCATATTTTCAAGAAGAGATTTGAAGAAGGAGACCAAGTGTTGTTGTTCAACTCAAGGCTGAAATTCTTTCCGGGCAAGCTTAAGTCCCGATGGTCAGGTCCTTTCCGGGTTTTGAAGGTTTTCCCCCATGGTGCGATTGAGATTTGTGGGGACGATTCCGAGCCATTCACGGTCAATGGGCATAGACTTAAGCCCTACTTGGTTGGTCAACCTCTTGAAGATCGCCAACAATTCAACCTCACCGCTCCCGGTGCGATTTGAGAGGTACTTGGTCAAGCTTAGGACGTTAAATAAGCGCTTCTTGGGAGGCAACCCAAGCTTTTTAGATTTTATTTTCATTTTTTTTTAGGATTTTCTAAAACTTTTTCCTCATTTTTCTTCTTTTTATTTTGATTTTTCTAGATTTCACTCTATTTTTCTAGAACTTTTAGGGTTTTTCTTTAATTTATTTTGATTTTTCTAGGGTTATTAGACATTTCTCTCTTTTTAATTTTGCTTTTTCTAGGATTTTTCTAGGGTTTCTACTTTATTTTTTGCCTTTTTGAGGTATTAGTTTTAGGGAAATAAAAGAAAACAAAAGAACGAAAAAAAGGAAAGAGAAAAGAAGAAAAAAAATCATAATAAAAGTGAGAGAGTTGAAAAATTAATGAGTGAAAAGAATTTGTGTGGAGAAGGATGGATTGTAAAAAAAAATGAGAGGAATTCAAGAAAAATGCATAATTGAGAGTTGGGAGAGTTGTGGGATTCGAACTCAAGACCTACAAGGTGAAGGGGAGGAGGCACGGGTAGTGCCTCGGCTGGCACGGTCCGTGCGCCCCTCCAGAATCTCAGCACTTCGTCAGGTGAGTGAGGCACGGTCCGTGCCTCGGGTGGCACGGTCCGTGTTCTCATCGAAATCCCTAAAAAAAAATTCAGCTTGTTTTTCTTTCTTATTTGATTCAGTCCGTGCGCCTGGTCCTTCTTCTCCTTCCACCTCACATTCGCCCAGCCTCCCTTCTCGCCACAGCGCACAGCACTCACCACAACGCTCGCCCAAACTCCTCACCGTCCGCACAGCTCGCCTCTCGTCCCTTCGCTCGTTCGCCCAGCGCAGCGCCGCACTTCTCTCGCCCATCTCCCTTCTCACTCACACAGCGCATACTAGCGCTCGCCCAGCCCACCACACAGCACGCCACAACCCATTTCTCCCCAAACCCTACTCACTTGCGAACCTTTGTTTAAGAAGTTGAAGAAGGGAAGTAAAATAGAATGGGATGATTAATGCCAAGCTGCTTTCGATAAAATCAAGGAGTATTTCCGGTACCCACCGGTCCTCATGCCTCCGGTACCAGATGAGCCTCTACTCCTTTACCTTACAGTGACCAGCTCCGCAATGGGGGCTATGTAGGCTCAAAATATAAAACGGCAGGACAGCGCCATCTACTACTTGAGCAAGAATTTTTTAGACTACGAAAGTCGATATGCTGATATAGGGAAGATGGCTCTTGCATTGGTATGGGCCACTAAGAAGCTGAGACATTACATGCTTTCACATACTGTATATGTAATAGCTCAAAATAATCCCATCAAATTCATCATGGAGCAACCTATAATAAACAATCGCATCGCTCGATGGGTGGTCATGCTTTCCGAATTCAATCTTCAGTACCTACCTCAGAAATCCATCAAAGGGCGAGTTGTTTCAGATTTCTTGGCTGCTTCACCGTTGCAGGAACCTCCAAGCACTCACTTGGACTTCCCGGACGAAGATATCTTTTTCACTGATGAGATTACATGGGAAATGTATTTCGACGGGTCCTCCCATCAGATGGGTTGTGGGGTAGGAGTTCTATTAATCTCTCCAGAAGAGGCTCATGTCCCTGTATCTGTGAAGTTAGACTTTAATGCTACTAATAATGTTGCAGAATACGAAGCATGCATAAGAGGTTTGCAAGCTACTTTGACTTTAGGTATACGCCACATAAAGGTCTTTGGTGATTCTAGCCTCATCATCAATCAGGCTAAGAATGCATGGAAGGTTCGAAACGAATGTCTCATGGCATACCAGCAGAAACTCTTGGGACTTGCTTACTAGTTTGAGAAAATTAGTTTCCAATACCTCTCTAGGGATCATAATGAGTCGCCAGATGCGCTTGCCAAATTATCCGCAATGATATCAATCCCGACAGGCACGCTCCAGCTACCTGTAGTAGTAGAGCGGCAGTCTAAACCAGCATATGTATGCACTATGGAGTCATAGGGGGTTGATACTAAAGCATGATTCCACGACATATACAATTTTCTCCGGAAAGGAGAATATCCGGCCGAGTTGGATGCCCGAGGACAACGAGCAGTCAGGTCCTTAGCAGCACAATACTGCTTGTTCAAGATCATTTGTACAAGAAGTCGGCTACAGGCATCAATTTGCTGTTTATAGATGTTGAAAGTGCAAAAGAGGCCATGGCCACTGTGCATGGAGGAGAGTGCGGACCTCACATGAATGGGCGTATGTTAGTGAAGAAGATTCAGAGGGCCGGTTACTACTGGTCAACCATGGAAGCAGATTGCTTGGAGTTCGTTCGAAGGTGTCATAAATGTCAGGAATATGCCAATTTGCAGCATCAACCTCCCTCATATCTAACCACTTTGACTTCTCTGTGGCCATTCTCAGTATGGGGAATAGATATCATCGGCAAGATACCCCCAACATGGACGGGAGGTCATGAATACATCCTGGTCGCTATTGATTACTTTACTAAGTGGGTAAAGGAAACCTCTTATGTTAAATTCACATCCAAGCAATCGGCTAAGTTTATTCTTCAGAACAGCATATGTCGATATGGAGTACCCCATGAAATCAGTAGTGACAATGGAAGCCATTTTCGGAAAGAGGTGGAGACATTGCTTGCCACTTATCACATTCAGCGTCGCCGATCTTCACCCTACAGGCCTCAAACTAATGGAGCTGTAGAAGTAGCCAATAAAATAGTAGCGGGAATTGTCAAGAAAATGGTAGTTACTTACAAGGATTGGCCTGACAAATTGTCATTTGCCTTATGGGGATACCGTACCTCCATACGAACTGCTACAGGTGCAACACCATATTCATTAGTGTATGGGATGGAAGCAATCTTGCCAATTGAGTTAGTAATCCCTTCGTTACGAATAGTAGCAAAGAGTCAATTGCCAGAAGCAGAATGGGCTCGAGCAAGGTTTGAGGAATTGATGTTGATGGATGAAAGGCGATTGAGGGCGTTGCATAATGTGCAAGTGTATCAAAGTAGGATCACCCGTGCTTTTAACAAAAAAGTGAAAGGTCACTCACTTCAAGTAGGTGATTTAGAGCTCAAGGAAATGAGGGCACCTATACAAGATCCGAGGGGAAAATTTGCGCCTAACTGGAAGGGTCCTTATATGATTAAGGACATTTTGGCTGGAGGAGCAGCTCGTTTAGCCACTATGGATGGAGAAGCTGTGATCCAGCCAACAAATTTGGATCAACTCAAGCGATATTATGCTTAATATAAACAAGCAAGTAGAAAAGTAACTTTCAGACACTTGGTTTCTCATAAAGAGGAAGAAATAGAAATTTGCAAGAACACAGCAATTGTGAATAATATTTCTTTATTTTATTGATGATGCAAGTACACTGCTTATAAAAAAAGAAAATTCAAAAGACAACATTAAATAAAAGATTATTTTGGCAAAGTAGCTTCATTTCCTTCCTTCTTCTCATCCATCTTCTAATCTGTCTTCACTTTTTCCACTTCGCCAGTAGTGTCAGTCTCCATGTCTCTAGACTCGTTTGGGCCACCCTCTTTGTCATTGGGTTTATAGGCCCGCCTGCTTGATTTTCGCGTCTCGATCCTAGGGCCGAGTCGGTATTTTGCTGAAGCTCTAGTGCCTAATCGATCCATTGCTGATGTGCGAGGACCAAGTCTCTCTTTCACAGATGATGTAGCTCGTTCCCTTCTTGCCTCCCCGGCACGGCAGGCTCGACAGCTGCAATTAGCCATCCGTGATATCCATCATCGGCATAATGAGACACTTGTACCTTTGGAGGGGCACGAATAGTTGTTCTCTTCTCCCAGTATTTCAGCCATGACTCTATTACCAATTGACGAAGCTTTAAACGCTCGGGGGCTTCACACAGCAATTCCAGGATAGTATGCTTCCAACCTATCTGTCTTCGCACCCGTTCAGGGAAGTAGTATGTCATGTGAGTGAGACCGGTAATGCAAACATATGCGTTGCGTGAATCACGGGTCATGAACTCCAGGATATGCCACCACTCGATAAACCATCTGATGTCACAAGGCTTCTTTAGGAATGCGACCCATTCTGTCACCGAATGGAGATCGGTATATCTCCTCTTCCTTTGACAATAGTTCGCCAATGCAGAAGGTGTTCAAGATTCTTCGACAAGACTCAAATGCTCCATTAGCCATATCTGTCCATAAAGTTAGCAAGGGTTATTATTGCATGACAATTATTCCCAAACTAACGAAATAAAAAATAAAAAAATGGCAAAGGACAGACGGCTTTTACAGCCACTAGAGGGGATTTTGTTCACAAAAAAAAAATGAAGGGAGGAAGAATGGTGTACCTGAAGCAATAAGGGACTTCCGCGAAACTCAAGTTCGGGATTAGGATCATCCAAGCCCAACATGGTTTCCGCCAACATCAACGGTACCGGGTTGTAACCTCGAGCCATGTCTTCCATAATTTGTATTAAATTCGCCGGACCGGTTCTTCGGCCGTCGTGATAAAAGCAAAATACTCCAAGGAGGCATAATACGAGAGTTCGCACTCGTATTACCGGACCATATTCCAAGGTTTCAGGAGATTGAAAATATTCAACAACAGTTTGGAAGTGTACCTTTTCGCCAATTAATGTGCTTCCAATGACGCGGGAAGGAAGGCACAAGAGTTCCTTATAACGCTTGACGACATCTAAGGAAGTTGGAGGCGACGTTGGCGGTGCATAGCAGTTGGTTCCAAGAATGGAAGACCATTCCTCCGGTAGTGGGCATAGCTCCTTCATGCTAAAGCGGAAGACGTGCATTTTCGTGTCCCAGAAGGTCTCCGGAGCTCGTAGAAAATCCGGGTTCAACCTAACTTGTTGAAGGCTTAGCAAGTTGGTTATTTGATATCTTTCGAGCTCTTTCTTCTCTTCTTTGGACAAGGTGCTCATCCAGGTGGCAAGCTTCTTTTCGAATGCCATGGAAATATTAGAGGTTTTGATGTGATTTTTTTGTGAAGACTTTCAAGCTATGATGATGGATGAAGGTCATATACATAGGAAGGGGTATTTATACACCTTTAGACAAGACCAAAATGGAGCAAAAATCGCAAAAAACGGTCATATGGTCGTTGCCCTTCAAATCCCTTGATTATAGCCCATCACCAACGGCTATCAAAAAAGAAAAAAAAAAGAGAAAGAAATAGCAGGCAACACGCACGCGCCAAGCCCAGCCTGCTTTCCCCCTTTTATTCAATAAAGGCCGCCTGACCTTTGAAGCGGTCCAGGCCCAGTTCGAAATCGTATAGGCCGCATAGCCTATGTAAATAAAATGGGTCATTTCTCTTCGGTGAATTAAGCGACCCAAATGTGTATCTTTTGTGTTTTGGATCTTGTTGTTGGCCCAATGATGTGTTCCGAAATTATTTGCTCGAGTTTACTCCGACACTTACGTTTTTATGTTTTATTTTATTTTATTTTCTTTTTGTGGAAGTGGGATTAATCCCATCATGTAGAAAATCACGTTCGAAATTGCATTAATAAAATATAAAAGTTGTGCAGATATTGAGTCTTGCATTAGAATAAAAAAAAAAGGACATCAGCATAAATAAAAATACAAAGAGTCTACATTTAGCATCGCATGATCACCACAAAGAGCCCGAATCGCCACTGCCCTCAGCTCGGTTGTCACCAATATTCAAAGTTCTGGCATTGGAGGTACCTGCAGTGCCAAAATAGGTATCCCAAGAGTAATAATCAAGACCAGGTATAAGATCAGGTTCTCTCGGAGGCGATAGAGGGGGAGGATATGTCCTCAAAGGCGAAGATCTAGAAGTTTCCTGTGAAGTCACCAACCTGGAATGATCAGGGACATACCAACCAAAGGACGGAGTCGCCATGCAGATTCTATCGCACGAACGGGGGCTGGCGAACCAGAAGAAGCAGAACCTCCTAGCCAAGAATGCTGAGGCACAGACCACTCTTGCGGATCCGTGGGCCATGAAGGACCTGTCTCAGGAGCAAGAGCAGGCCATCCCGTGGAATAAGAACCAGAACCAAAGGAGGAAGCAGCATAAGGTGCAGGATGCGTCGCAGCGTCATCCGCTAGGGCTTGAGCACCAGGAAACCCAATGGATGCACCTGAATCACGATCCCTCATCACTATTTCCCGACTACGACGAGCAGAACGCGCTGAAGCAGGAGTGTGGCGAGAATGTGAGGGCTGATAAGTGGCGCTAAACTTTAAAGTATCCTCCACCCAATATGAAGGAGGCTGAGTGCCACCACCATATCCGACACTATGATACGACCCTCCTTGATTGAAAGGCTCCTCCAAAGATATCTGGACCATGTCCTCTTCCATGCCTAGAGGACGTTGACCTCTGATGCCGGACCTACTATGACGAGATCCGGATAAACTCTGGCCTTCAACCAGAACGCCTTTACCACGACCCTCTGGTACAGCTGCCAAGGGAGGACATGAAGATCCACCAACCTCTTCACGAGAGCGTCCTCGAGAAGAATACTCCCCTACTGAAGAGCGGCGTGGGGGCTCCGTAAGAGGAGAAATCACATTTGAGCGCAGCGGTGGTTCCCTAGGGACAGACTCTGCATTAGCCTCCATATCCGCGCCCCTAGTTGCCTTTCCCTGATATCTACCAAAGCCAGTGAAAAACCGATCGATGTATTTCTTCATAGTGCTTCCACTCCTTGACAATGCATAGAATGGTTGGCCACCTCGGCTAAAATAAGACAAAATCAGGGTTATTCACAAGTAAAGTGAAGAATGACAAGGAGGCGATACAGAACGAAGGTTACCAGTTTTTGCTCAAGCTCCTGTAAGGCGGAGCACTCGCTACTATGCTCCACGTCCAAGAAACCACCAATCTTTTCCTCTCTTGGTGGAACCTCCACTTCAGCAGCTCTGGTGTAAGGCCCCAACTGTAGTCTTGGTGGTTAGAATCAATAAAAGTGATAATAAGGGAGATGCAGAAAATAAAAAATGCATACCACTCTGGAAGCTAGGCGACTAAGGTAGCGATCAAATTCCTCGCTGAACTGATCTCGTGGCACATCCTTGATGAAGGCTTGGAAGTCCTGACCCTGGACCATCTCCCTCAACATACCCGGGTCAATGCGCCACAGCTCAAACATGCTCCCTAGAGGATCTAAAGGGATGAGATCAGGATGGTGTCCCATAATCTGTCTGGAGGCCCTGTCTCCCAGGTACCACATATAACCTGAGGGCCCTTCGATCAATAGACGAAGACGAGTGTCGTATTCAACCAAATGCAAGGGGGTGGGTAACCCACCCACATTGAAACCGGCCCATGGACGCCAATTCACCAGAGTCTACAAAAGCAAAAGGAGTTAGGATTATAAGTGCAGAGGAAAATAAGAACAAAAGTGTCGGGTATAAGGAAATAATGGAGTAAGGTTGTCCAATGCTTGCCAGAGGAGATCGAGGCTCCCTCGCCTATATTTCTTTCCGTGAATAGCGTCGATAGTCTAACGCTCCACTGCTGGTACCATCCTATCCAACTTTGATTGGACGCTCAAGGGCAAGATGTACTCATAGGCCCATGACTGCATAAACATAATGTCAAGAAAAAAAAAAGAAAAAAAGATCAACATCAAAATTGAGAAGAGTCTCGAGTATGTACCTCGAGCACCTTCCACAAGGAAGGGCCATATTGGAAGCGAGTTTGGGTCTCACAAAGATAGGCGGGCTCTTCATTCTATGAAATTCTCACCCCATGACGAAGCCCGTGAATGAAGTTGGCATAGGCCGCCTTACCCCAGTTTAAATTCCGAATGTTGTCGAAGTTCAAGAGGTTGGATAACTGATGTATAATGAGACCAAAGATGATCAAATTATACAAAAGCTAAGGATCTTTAAAAACCAAGATAAGAATCTTGCTTCTCAAAGTTCTTAAGGTTCGAAAATTGGAATGAAAATGGATAGAAAAGATGGAAAGAACTATGGGAAATGGTTACCAAAATGTTGATGATGGACGAAATGGATGAACGAACGTTTGGATGAATGAACAACAATGGCGACTTGAAGCTTCTTGGAAGGATAAAGGCACACCACCTTCAAGAGATCTTCAATTCCTTCCTATCACCACCAAGGATGCCAACCTTGGATAGAAGAAGGGAGATAGTTTCGTTCTCCCTCAAGAGAAACGAGAATGACTAGCACAAAACTAGAGAGAAAAACATCATGTGTTTACTTGTATTTGATTTATGAATGAATGAATTACAAGGCACCCTAAGGGGTCTATTTATACTACTAGAGGCCCCCCTTAGGCGTGTATAAAACAAGAAATGAGCCATTTAGGGCTTACATCATCTACTCTAATGATTACATCATAAAGAAAACAATGAACTAAGCTAGATTACAAATGATGATAACTTGCTCTATACTTAACCAAATTTAAAGATTCTTGAACCATTAGAAAGCTCTTGGAATGTAGAACATTTCACTCTAGGACACTTTCCTTGGTAGCTTCATGGTTCTTGAGTTAGAGAGCAAATCATCACTCCTTCATGGTTAAGACCATTCGAATGTAGACCAAATGTGATAGTTTCAAGCTCTTTGTCAATGTAGCTAAGTATTTGACTTCCATGATGTAGGTTTGGAACCAAATCTACATCATTCCCCTCTAGTTGAAAAGAGTTTGTCCTCAAACTAGGAAGTTCTCCAATATCTCCATAAAAGGGCTTGAGATCACTCACATTAAAAGTGCAACTCCCTTCATAGCCTTCTCCAAGTTGCAATTTATAAGCGTTATCACCAATCTTCTCCAAAACTTTATAAGGACCATCTCCTCTTGGTGCAAGCTTACCTTTCCTTTTAGAAGGAAATCTTTCTTTCTTCAAGTGAATCCAAACAAGGTCTCCCGGCTCAAATACAACCTTCTTCCTTGATTTATTCACCTTACTTGATACACTTGAGGTATACTTCTCAATTTTAGCTCGAACCTCCTCATGTAGCTTCTTAATCTCTTCCACCCTTTTGTTAGCTTCAAAACTAAACTTTGTTGATGTAGAGATGGGCGTGAGATCCATAGGTTGGAGAGGGTTCCTTCCATAAACAACTTGAAAAGGTGACAACCCTGTGGCATTACTTGGACTTCGATTGAAGGCAAATTTAGCATGACATAGAAGAGTATCCCAACCCTTCTTGTCTTTACTCACCAATATCCGAAGAAGAGCTCCCAAAGTTCGATTAGTCACTTCGGTTTGTCCATCCGTTTGTGGATGACATGCGGTGCTAAACTTCAAGGTTGTACCAAGCTTCTTCCATAAAGTAAGCCAAAAATGACTAAGGAACTTGGAATCTCGATCACTTACCATGGTCTTTGGAATGCCATGTAGCTTCACTATTTCTTCAAAATAAAGATTTGCAACCTTAGTAGCATCATAAGTAGTATGGCATGGAATAAAATGAGCCATCTTGGAAAATCTATCAACGACCACCATAATAGAATCCTTGCCTCTTTGTGTTCGTGGTAGACCAACAACGAAGTCTAAGCTCACGTCTTCCCATGGATGATGTGGAATGGGCAAAGGAGTATACAACCCTTGTGGCAAAGCATGTGCCTTTGAAATATTGCAAGTATTACATCTCTTTACCATATGCTCAACATCTTTAATCATGCTTGGCCAAAAATAATGCTCCTTCATCATAAGGTAGGTCTTTTCAATTCCAAAGTGACCCGCCAAGGATCCTCCATGGACCTCCATGATCAACAACTCTCGAATGCTACTTTTAGGAATACAAAGTTGATTCCCTTTGAAGAGAAACCCATTTTCAATATGGAAAAGTTGATGAGGGTGCTTCTTACAAAGCTCATAAACCTCCTTGAAATCCTCATCATTTTCATACAACTCTTTAATATGCTCAAAACCAAGGACTCTTGAATCTAAAACATGAGTAAGTAAGTACCTTCTTGACAAAGCATCCGCTCCTTTGTTAAGATGTCCCGCTTTATGTTTGATCACAAAGTGGAATGCTTGCATATACTCCACCCATTTAGCATGCCTTGGGTTTAACTTGTGTTGCCCTTGGATGAACTTAAGAGCCTCATGATCACTATATAAGATGAATTCTCCACTTGGAAGATAATGTCTCCAATGTTCAAGAGCTCTTATGATGGCATAGAACTCTTTATCATAGGTATTATACTTCCTCTTAGCTTCATTCAACTTCTCACTAAAGTAAGAAATGGGGCGGCCTTCTTGGGTTAGGACGGCTTCAATTCCTACTCCACTTGCATCCACTTCAACTTCAAACACTTTGTCAAAACATGGTAAAGCAAGAATAGGTGCATGACACAATTTCTCCTTAATCACTTCAAATGCTTCATTAGAACCTCTAGTCCATGTAAACTCCTTTCCTTTCAACAATTCGGTCATAGGTGCAAGAATGGAGCTAAAGTTCTTTATAAACCTTCTATAGAAAGATGCTAAACCATGAAAGCTTCGTACCTCATGAATGGACTTTGGTGTGGGCCACTCTTGAATAGCTTTCACCTTCTCCTTGTCGACTTGTATTCCTTCTTGTGAAAGAACATATCCAAGGAACACAATCTTGGATGAGAAGAAATGGCATTTCTCCAAATTGGCGTATAGCTTCTCCTTCTCCAAGATATACATGACCAACTCTAGATGCTTCACATGTTCTCTTTCACTTCTACTATATACAAGAATATCATCAAAGTAAACTACAACACATTTACCAATAAGAGGCTTCAATACATGATTCATTAAGCGCATAAAGGTAGATGGTGCATTTGTAAGACCAAATGGCATCACAAGCCACTCATATAAACCTTCCTTGGTCTTGAATGTCGTTTTCCATTCATCTCCTTCATGAATCCTTATTTGATGATATCCACTCCTCAAATCAACTTTAGAGAACACAACACTTCCATGTAGCTCATCAAGTAGATCCTCAAGGCGTGGGATTGGGAATCTATACTTGATTGTGATTTTGTTTATGGCTCGACAATCCATACACATTCTTTGAGAGCCATCTTTCTTGGGCACAAGTAAGACCGGAACGGCACATGGACTCATGCTTTCACGTACCAAGCCTTTGGATAAAAGCTCATCTACTTGCCTTTGAACTTCTTGAGCTTCCTTTGGATTCATTAGATAGGCCGGTTTGTTGGGGAGCATAGAACCCGGAACTAGATCAATCTTGTGCTCAATTTCTCTTCTTGGAGGTAATCCCTTGGGCATCTCTTTTGGGAACAAGTGTTTGAAACGTTCCAAAAGAGGGTGAAGTCGTGCATTCTCAATAGTTGGGGTCGCTTCTTCTTCCTCCAAGTTTGCTAGAATAAGATCTTTATGCTCTTGAAATTCATGATGTTCGGCCTTCATGAATGTCACAATGTTAGTCTCCTCCTTTTGTGGTTGTTGTTGGGGACGTATGATCGATGATGGTGACAGAAGAGCTAAAGTGATCTTCTTTTTGTTGAGAATAAACGAGTAGGTGTTCATTCTCCCATCATGCGTGACATTCCTATCAAAAAGCCAAGGTCTCCCAAGCAAAATATGACAAGCATCCATTGGAATTACATCACACCAAATAGAGTCTTTGTAGTTTCTACCAATAGAAAGACTTACAAGAACACGATGAACCACTCGAATTGCCTTCCCATGACTTAGCCATTGAATGGTGTAAGGGGATGGGTGTGGACTAACCTCCAATTGTAGTTTGTTCACCATGGTTGTAGAAGCGACATTAGTGCAACTTCCTCCATCAATGATTAGAGAACACACCTTGCCTTGAATAGTACACCTTGTGTGAAAGATGTTTTCCCTTTGTTCTAGCTCGTTTGGGACACTAGCAACACTTAAGGCCCTTCTTACTACTAGCATTTCTCCTTCATCGGCCTCTTCTACCTCCTCTTCCTCATTCACGTCACTTTCTACTTCTTTCTCATGTTCATTTTCTTGATACTCCGGTTCTACATACAAAGCACTTTGATATTCCACCAAAGATACTACTCTTTTGTTAGGACACTCCGAGGCATAATGTCCTAAGCCTTGACAACGAAAACACCTTCTTGGGACTAGGGGTTTTGGTTCTTGGACGTGGGGTTTGGGAATGGATGGGGGTTGATTTTGTGGTGCTCTTGTGTTTGGTTGTTTTGTGGGGAATGTGGGTTTTTGTGATGGATTGTATGGGCGTGTGTTTTGTGGGGGTTTGTATGAGGTTTGGTACTTGGTCACATTTTCTTTTCCTCTTTCCTTTCTTTGCCTTTCTACCTTTAAGGCCAAAGAACTCAATTCGTCCAAAGATTGGTAAGGATGTAATTCAACAATGTTACGAATCCAATCATTTAGACCATATAGAAAACGTACCAAAGTTTGAGGTTCATCCTCTTGGAGATCACAACGCCAAAGAATATGCTAGAATTCCGTTGTGTACTCCTCAACACTTTTGCTCCCTTGGACCAAACGTTGCAATTTGTAATAGTTATCTTGGAGATAACTTGGTGGTAGGAACTTTTGTTGCAACTTCTTCTTCATTTTGATCCATGCTTTGATCTTGTCCTTCCCTTGTAGTTGCCTCTTCTTTTGCAAATTAGTCCACCAAATGGACGCATGTTTTCGCAATTTAAGAGCCACATATTTGACCTTCTTTTCATCTTGGACCTCCTTAAGATCAAAAACACGTTCTACGGTTTGCATCCAATCTAAAAAGTTTTCAGGATCAAGATTACCGTCAAATTCGGGGATCTCCACTTTGAAGTCGAAACGTTCCTCCCTTGGGGGACGTCTTTGAGGCACTTCTTCATCACTTTCATTAATCTCATTATCTCCACGGTTCACCCTATGTTGTAGATGCATGTATCTCTTAAGTTGATCGTTGAGATAGGTGATTCTTTTCTTCAAAGCTTCAACATCTTCTTGTGGTTCCATTGGTGTAGGTGTGGACGTGCTAGAATCGTCCATCTTGATCAATCTTTGGTGCAAAAGATTGCAAGATTCACGGTTTAGGGGATTTGGATGGGTAAAGGACGAGATAGATTTGTGTTTGGACGAATTGTGTTTGGGCTATAGGGTTTTTTTGTGGAGTTGATGATTCTTTATGAGTTCTTGATGGGTTCTTGTTGAGTTCTTGATGAGTTCTTGGAAGAACTTCGGTGGCGTGATGATGGTGGGATGGTGGGGATGGATTTTTGATGGAAAGATGGTGAAAAGATGGATCAAGAACTAAGAGAATCAATCTCCTAAGCTCTGATACCAATTTTGATGTATAATGAGACCAAAGATGATCAAATTATACAAAAGCTAAGGATCTTTAAAAACCAAGATAAGAATCTTGCTTCTCAAAGTTCTTAAGGTTCGAAAATTGGAATGAAAATGGATAGAAAAGATGGAAAGAACTATGGGAAATGGTTACCAAAATGTTGATGATGGACGAAATGGATGAACGAACGTTTGGATGAATGAACAACAATGGCGACTTGAAGCTTCTTGGAAGGATAAAGGCACACCACCTTCAAGAGATCTTCAATTCCTTCCTATCACCACCAAGGATGCCAACCTTGGATAGAAGAAGGGAGATAGTTTCGTTCTCCCTCAAGAGAAACGAGAATGACTAGCACAAAACTAGAGAGAAAAACATCATGTGTTTACTTGTATTTGATTTATGAATGAATGAATTACAAGGCACCCTAAGGGGTCTATTTATACTACTAGAGGCCCCCCTTAGGCATGTACAAAACAAGAAATGAGCCACTTAGGGCTTACATCATCTACTCTAATGATTACATCATAAAGAAAACAATGAACTAAGCTAGATTACAAATGATGATAACTTGCTCTATACTTAACCAAATTTAAAGATTCTTGAACCATTAGAAAGCTCTTGGAATGTAGAACATTTCACTCTAGGACACTTTCCTTGGTAGCTTCATGGTTCTTGAGTTAGAGAGCAAATCATTACTCCTTCATGGTTAAGACCATTCGAATGTAGACCAAATGTGATAGTTTCAAGCTCTTTGTCAATGTAGCTAAGTATTTGACTTCTATGATGTAGGTTTGGAACCAAATCTACATCAATAACCACGACAAGACAACATTATCCCCACGGTTGGCAAAGAGGGTTGCGGAAATGATATACGCCAAGAAAATGAAGCGGCGTTGCTCTTCAGGAAGGCTCTGAAAGCTTGCATCACGAATGGTCATCTCAAAATGAGTGTAGGAGAGATTGGACAGGCCATGTCTCTGACGCAGGCGTGCCGTCACCGGGCTCAGCATGTTCAAGACTGCTGGAGGGATATCCACATCAAATACTACATCCTGCCCGGCCGGGGCTGGCTTTTTGGGAAGTGTAATCATGACAAAATCTTTGGGCGTAACGGTCATCTCACCCACAGGCAGATGGAAAGTATTGGTAGTGTCCCAAAATCTCTCAGTAATTTCCCGGCCTATGAGGCGAAAGGTCTGGCAGCTCCAGGCAACTAGACATTTCCAAAACGGCATGAGGCACGCCGTAGTCAAAGTATCACGCACAAAATCCCCATGGATTGATTCTGCAACTCTCAGGGGGTCTTTCAAGGTACCCCAGGTTTTCATGTTGTCCTCCTAGAAATGGCGAAGAAGAAAATTCAGGCTGCTACTTAAAGTGGGGGCTCATTTAGTTTTGTTGGACCTGAATATAGTCTGTTAGACCCTAGCAAGACCCAACATGCACCGAGCTTACTGCCACAGCCCACGAAACAATACCCACGGCCTATCAAGAAAATCACAAAGGCCGCATGACCTTTGTTGAATAAACGGCCCAGTTCCTCAGCCCAAATCACATTAACGCCTTGGCAGAAATTGGTAAAGGTCGTTTAACCTTTGTGAATTAAATGGGTCATTGAAGCGTATCGAGATGAGGCCCGAGCCTCGGGATCCATGGTTTCCAAGTATAACCTCACCCCCACCAATGAACAAGAAGAAATCAACTCCAAGGTCGGGTGTGGAGTACATTTCAAGGTGGACCCGGGATCTTGGAGGCATGGTTTGATCGGCATCGGGTGTGGCATCCACTTCAAATGGGACCCTGGACCATGGGAGTGGAGCTACGGGTCCACATCGGGACCTACTTCGGGCCTTTAAAAGGGTTCAGAGTCCTTCGGCAAGAATAAGCGCAAACGGGTCAACATGGGTTGTCGGAATGGACGCGCCTTCAAGCTTTGGGTCATAAATTTTGGGAGCTTAAAGTACACACTAAGAGCTTTCCAACAATATCTTACGGGCCTAAAATGGAGTCTGAATGAAGTAGTTATGCGCGTTTGAAGTCGGCAGGGAAAAGCTGCCCAGAAGACTGACTCGCCCGAGCTAGCTGGTGGCTCGTCCGAGCCAGCTTTCTGTCGTGCCCGCGACTCCCTGGTCGCGACGCAACCCCTCTTGGACAGTGACAGGCTATGGCAGACAGAGAGCTGACTCGCCCGAGCCCGCCAGTGACTCGCCCGACAAATAGCTCGTTTAGCACCCTTTTAAAACAGTTTTTTGATGATGAATGCTTAGGAGCTAGACTCGAGAAAAATCCTCTCAATTGGAAAGTGTTGTAATTGTGGGTTTTCAAACCCTAATCAATGAAGTTAATCCTTTGGGTGGAAATGGCTTGGTGAATTCTCTTCTTTGTGAGTGGGTGGTTATCCTCTACTCTTTGTGAGATTTCTTGGGTGATTCAATACTCTTTGCTTGTGGGAGATCCTTGTGCAAGTGATTGAACATCTTAGTTCAATTTGGTGAGATTTCTCTCTTTAGAATTGTTCATATCTTTTAATTTCATGTTTTTCTCCATTAATCCAAAAATCCAAAAAATTTAGTTTGGTGTTCTTATGAGTTCTATGGGTGGATTTTCATCATCCACATGCTTGTTTAGACCCTAGGCTTCCGCAATTCTCTCCATCTGGTATCAGAGCTATGCATAGAACTCATAGTTTGTTGGATATTTATTGTTTGTGCCCGGAATTGTTCTTGTTGATATTAGGTGGTGACTTTTGGTGTTCTTGGTGTTTTGGATTTGATTGAATATTGGTGTTCCCCATCCCTTGTGCCTCCAAGTGTGTTGGAGAAGTTGTTATTGCTATTGTGTTTGTTGATTTTGGTGCATATTGGAGCTTTGAGGAAGAGTTGGAAAATTTGTGCCCGCAAGGTGTTCGATGAAATGTCTGAGTGAAAAAAACACAAAGAACCCTTAGCCAAACATAAACCAACTACAAGAAAACCCCCAAACTCCACAAAATATCCCAAACACATATTGTCCCTTACCCTTCCCTCGATATGGATGGCCACGATAATTCCGATCGAGAGGAACCGAGCCACTGGAGAAGTTTTCGAGCTCAAGGTATTGAGGGCCGACTCGCTACTATGGATGAACGGTTCACTTCCCTTGAGAATTATAATGTCAATATCGAGCGGACTCTTCGGGAGATTGCGGCACAAGTGAACAATCTGACTGTGCAACATCAAGGACAACCTCAAATCGAACGTCGAAGGCGTGCATCAAGCCCTATCCGTCCTCTTCCCAACTTTGAGTCGAGTGACGATGCTAGAGGCTCCCCTCAACGTCGTCCTCGTCGAGAAGTGCAACGTCGAATGGGTGACATACTCTGCGCTATGACCCCTACGCAACTAGAATCCTCGAAAAGAGATCGCCGTATTTCAACTCGGTCTCCTAAAACCCACTATAGTGATTATTCGAGGTATTTTGATGATTATCGACATGGTGGTTCTCGAGGTAGGAGAATGGAGGAGAAGGTTACTTCATGGCCTTCTAGGAAGGAAAGTGCTCACTCTTGGAGAGCGGCTTCATCCAAGGGAGGTCGAACTTCCAAGCTACCCAAACCATCTTTCCGAGCTCATAAGGAAAGTATGGAATATCTTCGGAAGCTCAAGGGTAGAAAATGCTTTACATGTCGAGTTTATGGTCACTACCAAGCCCAATGCCTCATGAAGGTGGTTGAGAGTTCCAAAGCAAGTGAGGTAGCCACATCGGAGGCTCCAAAGACTAGTGTTGAGGTTCGCGCGCAAGAAGGGGAGAGTTCGACTCCTAGGCGATCCTTTATCTTGACCAAGGATTCCCGTGATAACTCTCAACGGGAGAATATCTTTCGAACTCAATTCACCATCGGCGAGAAGGCAGCTAAGGTCATCATCGACGGTGAGAGTTGCACCAACTTGGCCTCTACCTACATGGTTGAGAAACTCCAATTGCCGATCTTGGCTCATCCTCAACCGTATAGCTTGCAAGGGCTAAAAGATGGCGGCGACTTCGAGGTAACCCAACAAGTCTTGGTTTCTTTCTCCGCTTGGTCTTATGAGGATAGTGTTCCAACGAAGTCGGCAGGGAAAAAAGCCAGATGATCGACTCGCCGAGCGGTGGTGGCTCGTCGAGCCGACTTCTCGTGCCCGCGACTCCCTGGTCGCGCCCGTGACCCCTCTTGGATAGTGACAGGTTATGGCAGACAGAGAGCTGACTTGCCCGAGCCAGCCAGTGACTCGCCCGAGCCCTGCTTCTACGACGAACGTGTTGTTTCGTATTTTTGTTCTGTTTTTAACCTAATTTCATGTTTAGTATAAATAGCTCGTTTAGCACCCTTTTAAAACAGTTTTTTGATGATGAATGCTTGGGAGCTAGACTCGAGAAAAATCCTCTCAATTGGAAAGTGTTGTAATTGTGGGTTTTCAAACCCTAATCAATGAAGTTAATCCTTTGGGTGGAAATGGCTTGGTGAATTCTCTTCTTTGTGAGTGGGTGGTTATCCTCTACTCTTTGTGAGATTTCTTGGGTGATTCAATACTCTTTGCTTGTGGGAGATCCTTGTGCAAATGATTGAACATCTTAGTTCAATTTGGTGAGATTTCTCTCTTTAGAATTGTTCATATCTTTTAATTTCATGTTTTTCTCCATTAATCCAAAAATCCAAAAAATTTAGTTTGGTGTTCTTATGAGTTCTATGGGTGGATTTCCATCATCCACATGCTTGTTTAGACCCTAGGCTTCCGCGATTCTCTCCAGTCATTCCCGGCCCAAAATGCGCAAGATGCCCGCGAAAAATAACTAAAGGCCGCATGGCCTTTAGTTATTTTAGGTGGACCGCTGCTTGTTATTCGGGCTGGAAAACGGGAGAAAAAATTGCTAAAGGTCGCCTAGCCTTTAGTCTTTTTTAGGCAGGCCGTTGTGTCAATTTAGGCCAAAGTTTAGAAGCGAGCTGTATGGTGTGATCCGATTTTCGTCGAATACAAGTCGGGTTTGCATAAATAAAAGGATTATTCAATATCCTAAGCCACAAACATGTAAACATGCTTAAAATAGTTAATAATCGACAAGACATGAAAATACGAATTCGTGCTTGCTCATTTTTATACTAAACTAAGTGATGTATGCAAGGTCGCTAGGATCAGAGTGATGACCTCACACACACCAAGCGGACACACACAACACTGAGATTTTGGACCTCACAACTGATAATCGATTACAAACACTCCAAAACAGGACTCACAATAGAGAACCAAACACAATTACACCCAAAACAGAGCATAAACACCAAAACACAAATGGATGAAATGGGTGATGTGTGAAATGTGATCGGATGAGCAAGAACAACACGAATAACCTCCTCCAAGATAGAACCCGGTTCACCACGCATCAAATAACATCAAATGGATCAAAATGGATAATGAGGGATCGGAAAACAAAAAAGGAAAGATAGACTTGAGCTCAAGCTGATACAGGCACACCACAGCTAGAACATCAAGGGCAATGGACTCAATGACCTCAATGGATACAGGCACACCACCATCGAAGCTACCAAGCTCTACACCCACCACAAGGATTGCCAAATCCTTGATACTGTAGTAGAATTAACCAAATTTGAGAGTTTAACGTCACTCACAAACAAGAGGCTCAATAAGGCACTCAAATATCATATTTCATATATCAAGTTGTTTTTTACAATGACCTCACAGTGGGTATATATAAGCCCAGTTGAAAATATCTAATTAGGAGTTTCTTGAGCAAAAAGAAAACTTCCTAATCTTGCTTAATTAGTTAATTACATCAAAATAAGATAATATGTAACTAACTTATGAAGCTTCTAGAACAATAATAATGAGGGCTAATAAAAGCTTCACACATGGCATCTTCATGAAGCTTCTAGAACAATTGGAAGGCTCTAGAAACATCACACATGGCGCTTTCTTGTTGGAGCAGCATTCCTCACGTGGGCAAGACTGGATAATCACCTCACGAGCTGGAAGGACCTCAACAGCTCGAAGGTAATGTCTTCATATATGACCTCAATGACAAACACCTCACTGAATTGGAAAGACCTCAACAACTCAGGAAGTGAAGTCAACAAGGTACAAATAGTCTTCCTCCAGTAGGGAACGTCCTTGGACGTCCAAATTCTCAGCAGACTCAAGATGGAGGTCCTCATGCGCATATTCAGATTGCATAGAAGATTAATGACCTCCAATAAGCAGAAGATGACGCAACTCAAGTGAAAAGACCAAAAGGACCTTGCTGAAACACCAAAGGGCAAGCTGATCCCGAATGAGGTCCTCATGCACGTACCCAGTTTGCAATAGTTGTGCAGAATGCAAACGACCTTCAAATAGATCAACCTTTGGCATTTAGGGAAGCTCAATAATAAACTTCCTTGGCGTCCAAAGAGAAGAGAAACACAAACCAAGTTGAGAAGAACAACCGGCTCCAGATAAACGTCCTCAATAAGAACAACCGGCTCCAAATAAATGTCCTTAATGCATGCCCATATTGAAATAGTTCTGTGGAACCCAAATGACCTCCGGACCATGTAAGCATCGACATTATGATCAACCACCAAGGGACCAAATGTGAGTGAGGCCTCAATTCTGAAGTATTGAGACACTAAAAATGGCCTCACATCAGGTGGATGACCTTTGATATAGTCAATCATCTTCTGGAATTCATGCATGGCCTCACAGCAGGGTGACACTAAATGAGGTTGTGAAGGTTTATCTCCATCATTCCCCCCAAGTTGAGAAAAGTTTGTCCTCAAACTTGGAAAGTCCTCTGTCACAGAATAATATGGCCTCAAAGATATACACCAAGAATAGTATGGCTTCAAGGACATTGAACCGCCTCCAAAAGGTTCAACTTCAATATTGATTACTCCAAGGACCTCAAATGAATCCTCTAACCTTAGCAACAACTTGGTAGAATCACTCCTTCTCCCATATGCCTTTGCCTCATCTCCAACCATGGTACTAGCAAGATGTTCCAGACATTGTATTGATGTGTTATCCATCCATTCAACATGAAACACAAATTTCAACCTTAGAATCTTGAAGGCCTCATTGGGGTTTATTGAGTTGTTGGGTTGCATGGGGAAAATGATACCAGGGTCAAAAGGCTTTTGTAACATCCTTTGTAAGGTAAGGCTTGAGGGTAGATCATGAAAAGGTTTATCTGTCCTTGTGAGGACCAAGAATCATCGGTCAGGATAAGGTCCTCTACCCTGTCAAGGATCTCAAAGGGACCTTCAACTCTTGGAACCAACTTTCCTTTCTTCATGGATCGAAATGTGTCCTTCTTTAGGTAGATCCAAACAAGATCTCCCAGTAGAAAACCCATCTTCTTCTTTCTATTGTGAGCAAAATCATCAAACTTAGCTGCCTTCTTCCGTTCATGGTGAAACTCATATTCCGGAGGTAAGCCAGGGGGTTTTCCTTCTGGAAACACATAAGGACAGTGTTCCATAGGAGGGGTAAGGATGGGATGGCTATTTGAGGAGTTTAGGTTTGTGTTTTGCTTTAGGTGAATAAGGTCCTCAACCTTGTTAAGGATCTTCAGAAACCATAGGTTCAAGGATGGAAACCTAGGTTCATGGGTTTTGAGGGTTGGCTCTTTTGTGGAGGGTAGTAATGTGGGAATAAAGGGGTATGGAAAGTAGGTTTCGGGACTACCCTTGTTGAATAGGAAATTATTTGGTATGAGGGGTTTTTGTGGGGCTTTTGGGGCTGTTTTGTGGGTTAAGGACAGTGGGGGTTTCAGTGGTGGATTGATGGTAGGATTAATGATTAACCAAGAAGGTTGGTAAGGAATGTGCATAACAATGCTTGACTGTCTAGAGGGCCTCAAAACAGAACAGCTGACAATTTGAACAAAAGGGTATGCATCAGTAGCACAACTTCCTTTATCACCATTGTTAACACAACTCAAATAAAAGTTGTCCTCCCCTTGTTTCTGACCTTCATGCGTAGAAGAACCACTAAGGACTCTTCTCACCACTAGCATTTCACTTTCTTCTTCATAAACCGAATCTCCCAAAAATTCTTTCTCATATTCATCTTCCAATTCTGGTTCATGTATATAAGAACTACCAAAGACCCTTCTAACAACAAGCATTTCTTTCACAATAAACATCAAAGGAACACTTCCCAATATAGAACATATGATCAAGGCCTTAACAACATTCCACACTAATCCACAATAAGCAGCATCAAAGCTCACAAAATCAAGATAATATGGTTTCACTTCTATTCCACTATCTTGACTCAACCAAAGTTGTATAATCACGATAACCTTCTCAACACAACACCAAAGCACATGAAATTTCACAAAACATGCATTCATGAAACTCCAAAATATTTGCAAGTATGCTTCATTCATGCCCAACAAAATAATGTAGTAAGGAAATTCTTGAGATCCCATACCTTGACCAAAATATTGGACACCAATTGACTTGAAAAGAATCAAGGCCGGAAAATCAACATCTCCAATAAAAATAATGAGCTCCTCTACTGAGTTTGTCGGGGGCTTGATACTTCATTCCTCATACTTTGACCTCCTTCGCTTCCACCTCTTCCGCTTTGGTCTTCTCGTCACCTCCAAGTTAACCCATAGAAGTGACCTCGGTTGGAAATAAACCAACTCAACATTAAAGCCACTGGAAGCTTCATTCTCCAGTCTCATCCTGGTAGCACGCAAAGATGTCATGTCGTTCATCATCACAAATTGAGGTTCAGATTCTGCCAAGGTCATTGGCCGACAGAACCCTAAGGTCGTCGACTGTGTCAAGGACAGACAGTTCTCAACCTCCTCATCATAGACGGGATCCTCCAAAGTTTCACACTCTTCTTCATCAAGATCCTCTACTTCATCTTGATAGCTAGGATCTCTACCTCCTCTCCCGGATCCACTAAGGGGATTTTCCTCTTCTTCTTTCTCCTCTTCTTCCTCCTCTAACCCCTTATAATCTTCTTCATCTTCATACACATCAAAAATAGGTGGGTGATTAAAATTCACCTCGTGTTCATCATCTCGAGATTTCACCTCAAAAGAAATAATGGCCTCGAATGTTTCTGCCACATCATGAATCTCTGGTTCCTCTCGAATTTCATGTTCTTCCTCTTGAATCAAAGGTGGTTCACATGACTTCTTGAGATTATAAATAAATTCATACCAAAATAAATCCATCTCCACTTGTAAATATTGATTCCACGCCTCAATCTCCTTAATCTCCTTTCCTCCTTCAAAATCAGATCACTCTCTCGATTTGAGGGCTTGCTGAAAGTCATGGCTGCTGAGGTTTTTTTTGTGGCTATGTGTTTGGGATGATTTGGGATGTGTTTAGGCACAAAGAAATCAGAAACGTATCACCAAAATGGAAGCTAGCTCGGCAACCTCCTGAGGTAATCTACTACTGCCTAACATCACAAACAACACAAACAGCTCCCTTCAAAACTCAGCTCCTCCAAGATGAAACTCAGCTCTGATACCAAGTTGATATATGCAAGGTCGCTAGGATCAGAGTGATGACCTCACAGACACCAAGCGGACATACACAACACTGAGATTTTGGACCTCACAACTGATAATCGATTACACCAAAACAGGGCTCACAACAGAGAACCAAACACAATTACACCCAAAACAGAGCATAAACACCAAAACACAAATGGATGAAATGGCTGATGTGTGAAATGTGATCAGATGAGCAAGAACAACACGAATAACCTCCTCCAAGATAGTTACCGGTTCACCACACACCAATAACATCAAATGGATCAAAATGGATAATGAGGGATCGGAAAACAAAAAAGGAAAGATAGACATGAGCTCAAGCTGATACAGGCACACCACAGCTAGAACATCAAGGGCAATGGACTCAATGACCTCAATGGATACAAGCACACCACCATCGAAGCTACCAAGCTCTACAGCCACCACAAGGATTGCCAAATCCTTGATACTGTAGTAGAATTAACCAAATTTGAGAGTTTAACGTCACGCCCAAACAAGAGGCTCAATAAGGCACTCAAATCTCATATTTCATATATCAAGTTGTTTTTTACAATGACCTCACAGTGGGTATATGTAAGCCCAGCTGAAAATATCTAATTAGGAGTTTCTTGAGCAAAAAGAAAACGTCCTAATCTTGCTTAATTAGCTAATTACATCAAAATAAGATAATACGTAACTAACTTATGAAGCTTCTAGAACTATAATTATGAGGGCTAATAAAAGCGTCACACATGGCATCTTCATGAAGCTTCTAGAACAATTGGAAGGCTGTAGAAACATCACACATGGCGCTTTCTTGTTGGAGCAGCATTCCTCACGTGGGCAAGGCTGGATAATCACCTCACGAGCTGGAAGGACCTCACCAGCTCGAAGGTAATGTCTTCATATATGACCTCAATGACAAACACCTCACTGAATTGGAAAGACCTCAACAACTCAGGAAGTGAAGTCAACAAGGTACAAATAGTCTTCCTCTAGTAGGGAACGTCCTTGGACGTCCAAATTCTTAGCAGACTCAAGATGGAGGTCCTCATGCGCATATTCAGATTGCATAGAAGATTAATGACCTCCAATAAGCAGAAGATGACGCAACCCAAGTGAAAAGACCAAAAGGACCTTACTGAAACACCAAAGGGCAAGCTGATCCCGAATGAGGTCCTCATGTACGTACCCAGTTTGCAATAGTTGTGCAGAATGCTAACGACCTTCAAATAGATCAACCTTTGGCATTTAGGGAAGCTCAATAATAAACTTCCTTGGCGTCCAAAGAGAAGAGAAACACAAACCAAGTTGAGAAGAACAACCGGCTCCAGATAAACGTCCTCAATAAGAACAACCAACTCCAAATAAATGTCCTCAATGCATGCCCAGATTGAAATAGTTCTGTGGAACCCAAATGACCTTCGGACTATGTAAGCTTCGACATTATGATCAACCACCAAGGGACCAAATGTGATTGAGGCCTCAATTCTGAAGTATTGAGACACTAAAGATGGCCTCACATTAGGTGGATGACCTTTGATATAGTCAAGGACCTTCTGGGATTCATGGATGGCCTCACAGTAGGGTGACACCAAATGAGGTTGTGAAGGTTGATCTCCATCACTAAGCATAAGAAAAAGTTCAAAGGTCACCTTGCCATGAGAACGATAATACCAAGCATGGTTCCAGGGACGAACAGTGAGATCAGAAGGAGCAGCTTCTACACCAAGTACAAAGTTGCGCCGGGAAGATCTTTCATGAGGTCAGGCCGCTACATGAGGAAGAGGAGGATTCCTTTGGCTTCGAGGCTGCATCTTTTACCGAGCTCTTTCTTTAAAGGGAGCAAAATTCTTTGAGAGAGAATGGGAAGAATCTATGGAGGAATAAGATATGAGTGAATGAATGAAATATATGGAATGCATTGAATTTATAGAAAAGCTGGGTGAATGTGAACCATTCGTTTCTAGGACCCGCCTCGAGATTCCAAATGCATTTCATTGGTCGAAAATTCAATGGTCATCATCTTGCCACCCAAAGGAGAGACAGGGTGACGTGGGCGACTCTCGTCCACATGTGGGTCGGGCCCCAGTTTGATTCCATTCGCAAGAGAAAAAAAAAAGAAGAAAAGTCAAAGGCCGCCTGACCTTTGGAGCGGCCATGGCCTAGTTTCACGACCCAATTTCCTGTGGTAGCCCAAATAAAAGACAAAAGCCGCCTAGCCTTTGTGGCATCTACGACCAGAAAATGCAGCCCAAGCTCGTTGATGCCCATCAGAATAAGCCATTCAACCCACATAGTCCAAAGTTGACAGCCCGAAGCTCGTGACCCAAGGGTTTCCGAGACCCATAATCCTCTCAGGTAAAAATCTCAACCAATAATCCCTCTTCCATATCAGAAAAATTAACACTTTATTTTCTTGTGATTTTCAGGTCGTCCAACGGTTGCCACCTAAAGGCCTCCGACGACATCATCAGCATCCTCAGTCGTCCAACGATCGCCACCTAAAGGCCTCCGACAACATCAACAGCATCCTCAGTCGTCCAACGGTTGCCACCTAAAGGCCTCCGACGACATCATCAACATCTTCAGTCGTCCAACGGTTGCCACCTAAAGGCCTCCAACGACATCATTAGCATCTTCAGTCGTCAACCGGTTGCCATCTAAAGGTCTCCGACGACATCATCAGCATCTTCAATCGTCCAACGGTTGCCACCTAAAGGCCTCTAACGACATCAACAGCATCCTCAGTCATCCAACGGTTGCCACCTAAAGGCCTCCGATGACATCATCAACATTTTCAGTCGTCCAACAGTTACCACCTAAAGGCCTTCGACGACATTAACAATAGAATCCATCTCTTGGTACCAGACGTCAAGCAGTCAGCATTTCAGGCTACTTTGACCTTCGTGCTATTCGGATTCGATCAAAGTGGCGGCTCTCTGTAGACACCGGAATTTGCACCGACAAAATTTCGACTCGTCAAAACTCAGCAAGTCATTTGGGCTAAACACCCAAATAGGTCATTGGGCCCACGATGCCAACAAAGCAGGCCCAGATTAGAAAAAACACAAGAAAATAATAAAGGCCACATGACTTATATTAATTTACAAGTAGGCCCAAACGCGAATCCGACCCAGTATAAATTAGTATAAATCGCGTGACCTTTGAGTTCAGTAGAGGCCCGCCTTTGCCAACCACGTTATCAATCTGTGCGCTTAATTCCTATAGGCCGCCTGACCTTTGCGAATTAAATTGATTTTGGCGCCAGAACTCTCCCTACTTGATTCTAGTCCACGTGATTGACCTCGGTTGACCATGAAAATATTATAGGCCGCATGACCTTTAATATTTTGCATGGAGGGGGCTTGATTGTAGGGATGTGTCCCCCACATTTTCCCTCCAAATCTCTCACCTCTCCACCTATAAATACCTCACCATTTTCACTCATCTTCACCAACTACTATCATCACTCCACCTTAAATTCTCTCCATTCTCCCTCTCTAATTCTCTCAATATTATTATCATCATCTCCATATTATCATACCACCCTCTAATCATTCTCATATACATCCGTCCATCCAAGCTCCAAACGTAGGTCAAGTCAAGGGATCAACTTTCATTTCGTCCATCACCTTTAAGCAAGGTTTGATTTCATTATTATTGTTGTTGTATTTAATCATGTAATTTATACTTTAATTCCTTCATTTGTACTTGTTTTGTAAAAGAAAACTGCATTTGTTTTATATTGCATGCTCAAGAATATAATGTTGTGAAATTCATTAAACTTCTCCCCGCTCTTTTCATTTCAAGTTCGATTTTAGTAGAATGTGTTTTCTAACAGGCGGATTCGAGAGTTCTTATAATTCTCCAATTCGTAATCTTACCCCCGAACTTAGAAATCGGGTTTGTGGACCGGAGTTATTTTTATCGTTTTTATGGTTTGTCGGTTTCCTTAAATCGGCTGGCGACTCTTTCTTTATTTTACAATCCTTTTAATTATTTAAAATACACGTCTTTGCATTGAAATAATTAAAAATGATTTAATACCACCATTTTCACTAATCCAAGGCTAACCCAAAAGAAATGGGTACAGTAGTTAGTAAAGGCTACGGGGCCTTTACTAATTTCCGCCCATTTCTTCTGGGCCAAGGGAACGAATGGCCCAGCCTAGAAACATCAAAAGCTATGCGGCTTTTGATGATTTCTGGCAGCCCATTTTTTCCTTTTTGGCCCGGATTCAGTAATGGATCGGTAATAAATCATTAATAATATATTTTTGTGCAATTTCGAGTATTTAATAATATAAATGGATTTGTAAATAAATAAAGTTTCATCACCCAGAAAACGAATTTCGAAAATTAAAAATATCCTTATTTAAGGACTAAGCAACCTTAGTCGGCTCCCGATCACCTAAGTAACGCATCCAAAAACCGATTTCCCTAAACGGGGGACAATTTTCAAGGTCCTACAGCTGGTTGCGCCTCTCAAATTGATATTGTCACCAACTTCCTGCAAGAGGCGCTGGTCGCGCCTCTCAAGTCCTCCTTGACGACAACTGCCTAGAAGAGGCGCTAGCTGCGCCAACATAGGCGTTGGCCGCGCCTCTTCATTTTTCACCAGCAGCGTGCGATTCTTCTTTCTTTTCTCGTTGTTTTCTTTGCCATTTCCTTTATATACATGTCAAACACCTCTATTAGGGATAGTTCATGAAGTTTTTAGGTTTTAGACTCAAAAAACCTCTCAATTGGAGTGTTTGTAATTGTTGGTTTTCAAACCTTAATTCAATGAAAGTTAATTCTTTTGGGTGGAATTTGCTTGTTGATTTCTCTTCTATGTGAGTGGGTGTTCTTCCTCCACTCTTTGTGAGATTTCTTGATGTTTAATGGTGCTTTGATTGTGAAAGATCCTTATGCAAGTTACTGAACATCTTAGTTCAATTCAGTGAGTGTTTGCTCTTTACAATTGTCGATATCCTTTTTATTCTTGTTGTAATTGTTGTTTATCTCCATAAACCTAAAAACCCTAAAAATTAGTTGTTGTGAATATGAGTTCTATGGGTGGATTTCCATCATTCACATGATTTTTTGTGAACCCTAGGTTCGACCCTCTCCAATGAGTTCTTCTAAAAACCGAAAAAGGGGCTAAAATCACCTTAAATGGTATTTTCTTTTCTAATTCGATTTTTATTTCTTCACACTTAATCTAGGTATTAAAGTAGTGTTAAAAATGTAGAAAAACATCCCTTAGAAATCTCATAACAATCAGCTACTATGTAGGTTCAAGAAGAAGTTTTACTTGTTTTAAATAACCAAGTTTTTTAGTTTTTCGTACCTTAAATATCTTTAAAATAAAATCATACTTTGGAAAAACTTTCATCATGAAAGTTATAGATTTAGATGTCTAGAAACCCACTAAAAGTTCGTTTTGCAAAAAAATATAAGGGCAGTGAGTTATAGAGCAAAAACCAAACCCTTTCTAGATTCGCATCTATTCAGACATAGGTTCGGTTTTTGTAAAAACTGTATTAATCGGTAACTCTTAAAAATAAAGTGCCTATTTGGCCTAGCTTTTGAGAATGTTTTTGGAGTTAAAAAGCACAAACTAGGCCAAACATTGTTTTTTTAAGAAGCTAATAATTGTTTACCAAAAACAGTTTTGGTCAAAAACAGCTCCAAAAACAAAAGTAGTAAATTGCTGCTTCTGCTTCTTATAAAATAATCACTACTCAATCAATGAGATTCTTTAGTGATTAGTTTCCATAATTTCACATAAATATTCTGATTTTTATAAATATTATATTTAAATATTTAAATATTATGTTAGAACCTTTAATATTATGTTGGACATTTTTATTATCTAATTTCTTTACAAATATGGTATTTAGTACATTTTTTATATATAAATATTTAATTTAAAGAATTGCATAGTTAAGTAAGACCATATATAGTTATAATAATAATTATTATAATTATAACTATAACTATACGATTATAATTATTGTTAAAATTAAAATATGATAATATGTTTAAAAATTAATAAAAAGAGAAAATGTAAATAATCATATGATAATTTTACTCCAAAAAAAACACATAATAATTTTTAAAAGTTAGGCTAAACAATCAAATTTAGGGAGTATTTGGAAACCAATTGTTGGTTGTTGGCTTTTTTTGGTTGTTGGCTGTTTTGTTAGCTATTTGACTTTTGGTTGTTTTGTTAGTTGTTTTTGTTGGCTGTTTGTGTTAGTTGTTTGTATAAAAAGTGTTTGGTAGAGTTAGTTATTTGTAGTATGACTTTTTTATTTGATTTCCAATTATACTCTTAGTTTTATATTCAGTATATTTTTAACATTATGATTTTTTATTCATTTTTAGGTTTTTTCCTCCATATTTCTAGTAACCTTAATTGACCGTCTTTTTTCCGCCGTATTTGTATGTTCGATAAATAATCATCAAAAATTGCAATTTGTATTAATAGGCTAATAATTAAATTGTTCATTGATTGCCAAATTTTCTTGAGTTAGACTAAAATTTTTATCCCAATTTACTTTTACAATCAATGTTGATATTTTATAAATTTTTACCCCCAATTTATTTTTAGAATTTGATTAATTGTAAAGATATTTTTTATTTGTACCAACATGGTAATCTACATTATAAACAACCAAAATAATTTGGATGGTAGCTTTGGTGGAAGATGGAAGAAAAATTAAAAGAAACAACCTTAAATAATTTGGATGACATTTTTTATTATTTTTATGAAGTGTGTGGTTAACATGGTAATTTACATCCCAAAAAGCTAAAAGTCATTTACAAAAAGCTAATCTTTGTAGCATTTTACAAAATGACTTTTTGGGGATAAAAAGCCATTTCAATCCGCCAACCCACGAAACACTCCAAATTGGCTTTTTGAATGGTCAAACAACCAAATACCCCTAAAAAGCTATTTTCTCCAAAAAGCCAACCAAAAAGTCGACTAAGTGTTAATTTACTGCTTTTGTTGTTTGACTTTTATGCATTTGTTTTGTTAGCTATTTTCGTCATTTGTTTGCATTAGCTGTTTGTATAAAATAGTGTTTGATAGAGTTAGATGTTTGTAGGATGATTTTTTTCTCCTGATTTCCAATTGTACCCTTGGCTTTATTTTTAGTGTTTTTTAACAATATGATTTTTTAAATTAATTTTTAGGTTTTTTGTCCATATTGTAATTCATTTTTAGGTTTAACATTATGATTTATATTCATTTTTAGTTTTTTTTTATCCTGATGTACTTTTACAATTTAATGTGGATATTTTATAATTTATTTATAGAAATTACACTATTCTAAACAATAGGTATATGTATAATCATTAGTAACTACATTGTCAACATAAACCATAATGACAATATGAGTCTCTTTTCCAAATCCTTTAAAAATAAAAATCCCCAATGCCACTTTAATGTTCAAATAGGGTGAGATTACTGTTTCAATTGCATTTTTGTAAATGTGGCCAACTTTAAGTCCTCTAACATACCTAACCCCACCGCTAGTTCTTTTAGTGCTTTCATTCTAACAGATGTAGACGTTTGCTCCTGTCTCTCTTTCCCTCTCTCAGTCTCTCTTTCTCACTCCCTTTGTTTCTCGATCTTCATGGCCTTCCTGGAGATCCCCAGATTTCTTCATTTACTGGGGATTTTTTAGATATTATATGAATGGTGAATATATAGAAAAAGATTGTAAAAGGAGGAACAAAAGATGAGTTTTTTGGGCACCTTGTTGGGGATTCTGGGGTTTACCACTGGTCTCCCAATTGAGCTCATTGTGGGATTTTCTTATTTTTCTACTCCAAATCTATGGATATCAAGGTATGTGCATTTCAGTTTTCAACTTTTCATTAGTTAATTAATGGGAAATTCCAAATGGTAGGCACCAACTACTGTCTATTCCAAGTGGTAAACACCCTTTTTATATATTCCAAATGGTAGGCATAATTACCAAACAATTCCATTCCATAAGCATTCTTTATAAGATGTGTAAAGCAGTTGACCTGGCGCATTTATGTTTTGCAGATGATTTATTATTGTTTTGTAGTGGTGATTTGAGAAGTGTACAGCTAATCATGGAGGTTGTTAACCACTTTTCTATATGCTCTGGATTGCAAGCAAACAAAAACAAATCATCTATTATTCTGGCGGGTACAAATGATTCCTTGAAAAAACAGTTGATTGAATGTACAGGATTCAAGGAAGGTTCTCTCCCTTTCACTTATCTTGGAGTTCCTGTAAAGCCCACTAGACTCAACAGACATGATTGCCAGATTCTGATTGAAAAAATGACGAAAAGATTGAGTGGTCAATTTGTAAAAGGTTAACCTATCTTTGGTCGTGTGGGTGATAAATAGCATGCTTATTTCTATACACACATATTGGGCCAGATCTTCATTTTGCCACAAAGTGTTCTTGAAGCTATCAACAAAGCTGTGCGACAGTTTCTTTGGGGTGATTCAAGTTTACTCCGAGCTTGGGAATCTTCTGCCTCCCAAGAAAGTAGGTGGGTTGAATATCGTAACATACATTTGTGGAATAAGGTTGCTCTGGTAAAGCGGCTTGCGATTTCAATGCATAAGGAGACGCTTTGGGTGAAGTGGGTTCATCAAATTTACCTGAAGAAACAGTCATTCCTTGACTGTATGGTTCGGCAAAATGCGAGTTGGTATTGGAGCGGATCCTCAAAGTCGTGATGATCTGCGGCAACTAATGAATGTAAGCCAATACTCTATTCACTCCTCTTATTTTCTTTCTTTGAACACAGAGTCAAGTGGAATGGCACCATATTATTTGGAACAAACTCTATGTCCCAAAATTCTCCTTCATAGCTTGGTTATGTCTTCTTGGTCGCTTGTTGACTCTAGATAGATTAAAGAGATTTGGGGTCCAACTGGCTAATAGATGTGTACTTTGTGATCGAGCTGAGGAATCAATTGATCATATCTTCTCTGAATGCGACTTCGGATCATCAGTTTGGGATAGTGTTTTGAACAAGTTTCAATGGCCTCGTTGTTCTTGTTTGGAAGTGCGCCATAATAGGCTCCAAACAGGTTGGTCGAAGAGGAAGAATAATAAGTTTTTCCTTTTCTTAACTGCTTTCATGTATTATGTTTGGTTTGAAAGAAATGTAAGAACTTTCCAAGAGAAAAGTCACTCTTCAAATTTGATTAGTGAACTTATCTTTTTAGATGTTCAAAGTAGGATTAGTGGAGATAGAGTATAATTTTCATTATTTGGGCTTTTGTAAACATGTTGGCCCCTCTAGGTATGCCTAGAGTAGTCTTTGTAAACTTGTTTTGTTAATGGAATGATCTCTCCGATTTTTCCAAAAAAAAAAAAAAACATTCTTTATAAACCTGCCGTTAGATATCATTAAAAAAAATTAAAATTAATGTTTTGAGCTGTGGACGTTGGCTGAGAAGCTCTGCCCTCCCATCTTCTCCCCTGAATTTCCAAAAATGGAGGAAAACTTGGTGAGAGAGAAAGTAGTTCAAGTGCTGGAGAGAGGGAAAGAGTCAGCAACACATATCAGGAGGCTGATTGATCATCATCAACATCATCATGATGGTCTATCATCAAGCTTCAAGTTGTTGAAAGAACAGCTTGATGCTCATTCTTTGGAGGTGTTCAACTCAATTGCTTCTGCTCTTTCAATCATTCACAGCTCTCCTTGGTTTCATGATGTTGATCTGAAAAACCCCCGTCATCAACATGTCAAGTCTGAATATTTTGACGTTGTGGAACTCCCCGACACTCCTAAGGATGCTACAGGATACCATAAGAGGAGGTAATGGATCTCTTTTATTCGTATTTTTCCCCCTTTTGGGAACTGGGACTATATTTTAAACCCTAATTCAAAGCAACATGAATACATGATCCTCATAAATTTCTAAATTATCCATCAATTGCACCAAAATTCAAGTGGATATAGACATATTCAACAAGTGACAAATCCCATATCCAAAACACAAATCCCAGAATAGTCATCCATACGAATGAACAAATCGGACAGATCGAGATCGATTGAACTTCAAATTAGTAACTTGAAACATGAGTTAGTGCTGAGAACGAATATGAATACTGATGCCAATCATGTCCGAGAACGGCAGTGACAAAGCGAGCATAAAGAACTTCGAAGAGGAAAGCAGGCCAGATGAGGAAGAGGATGGAAGCGAGGAAAGGGAGAGCAGAGTGGAACTCGGGGAGTGCTGTCGAACGGCGTCCACGGCCTGCGTCGGAGATGGGAGGAGACGACAAAAAATTCAGGGGAGGAGATGGGAGGGCAGAGCTTCTGAGCCGGCGTCCACAGCTCAAAACATTAATTTTTTTTCTTTTTTTTAATGATATCTAACGGCAGGTTTATAAAGAATGCCTTTGGAATGGAATTATATTGTTTGGTAATTATGCCTACCATTTGGAATATATAAAAAGAGTGTTTACCATTTGGAATAGACAATAGTTGGTGCCTACCATTTGGAATTTCCCTTAATTAATTTAATTGTTTTTTTATCATAATTATAATCCATCTTGCCCTTGTTTTTGGTACCAGTTTAGCATTTGCCCATTCCCTGTATCCAGTGGGTTGGGGAACTATGTTGAGGTTATGCCCATCAAACAAAACAAAAGAAAAGAAGAATGAAAGAAGAAGAAAAGAAAGTTTACCTTCTGGGTAGGTGGACCATTTGCTGGCTATTGAAGACTTTTTGTTAGCTTGTTTGGTCAACCTCGTGCATTTTGTGGCTTTAAGGTAAGTTATTCTTAATTAGTAGTTCCTTATTTTCATAATTTTTAAGATACAAGGCTATTTGTTTCTAGATTTTGGTCTGACCCCTATTTTCTCAGGATTTTAGCATGTTTATCTTCCCAGATTTTGATTTTTGAGAAATGATAATGTGGACTATATGTATGTGTCAAAAAAGAATTAATGGGTCTTAAATCTACTACTTTTTGGAGTTTAAACTTGATGGGTTTCTTATTCAATCCAGAAAAGTTGTGATTCCTACTGAATTTTGGTGGGTTCAAGTAAAAAAATCAAAATTCATGAATTTTGGGCCATGAATTTTGGGCAATGAAGTCATCTTTGATAAATCAGATGGGTTTGGTTATTTGATATGAGCTGTTGTACGCAATAATTGCAACGAATTATGGTCGATTTTGATATGAGTTTAATTTTTTGAGTCCTCTATAGGCATTAGAAAAATCATGGGGGCTGCTTCTGGAGATGTTTTCTTGTTTCTCATTAGAATGAAATTGTTGTTCATTTTGATTATCGGAAATGGTTAAATCTGAAACCATAATTGAAAAAAATGCATTATATACGAACTAATAACATATACCTCCCCTAATGTTTTGTAAAATGAGAATTTTACCCTCCATGTTTGAGAAATTTTAATTACCCAACCTAACAAATAGTAAATGTAATAAATATAATACTCAACCATTGTTGATATCAATTTTATCTACATTTTTATATTTACATAGTCAATATAATTGATGAAAATTTCAATTTACCCTCCATAAAAAAAAATCCCCACTTTTTGTTATACCCAACCCCACCCCACTCTTCTCCCCTTATTTCTACCCATAAAACAATCCCCCCCCCCCCCCCCCGCGTTCTCTTTGTTCGTTCGTGGTTTCCGCAGTGCCGAAAGTTCCATAAAACAACCCCCCTCCAGTTCTCTTTGTTCTTTTCTTCATTGCTTCTGCAGTGCCGAAAGGTGTTTAGCTACGAGCGAGAATAGCAACAGGCACCAATCAAAGCAGCATTACAATGTTTAATTTTTTACAAGGGTAGTTTCGTCTTTCCAGGTTAATTATTAAGGGCATTTTCATCAAATCAAATGAACCATTAGGGGCAAATATGTCCAAAATGTTGACCGCCGGAAAAAGTAGGTATTTATTTAAACAATAAAGGTTGAGGTGGATAATTAAGATTTTTCAAACATGGAGGGTAAAATCCTCATTTCACAAAACATTAGGGGAGGTATATGTTATTTGTTCCATTATATACTTTAGTCATCTTGTATAAGGTAGACTGAATTGATTTTGTCTGTGAAAGTAATTTAATTGTTGTCATGTTGTCATGTTGGTGCAACATTAGTCGTAGCAAGAGTGACACTTGCAAATAGTATTCTGTGATCCAATAGAACATTTACAATTAATATCCTTTTTTAGAAGATACTTTCATGAAGCTCTACTGCCAACTAGATGAAAGATGCAATGTGTTGAATGTAAAATTTTGACAATTTTAAAAGAATCCAAATGATGGCTACTAAAAATTATGTTATTACACTAAACTATATGATTCGTACATGTATATCATGTAGTACATGTATAAATATATATAACTGTATAACAAAATTTTTTCAAAAAATTATTTAGGGGTATCCTAACTTTTGAAGAAACAATTTTTTGGTACCCTAACTTTTCAAAACTAATTTTGGGGTACCCTAACTTTTAGGATTAGAAATTACTAGGTGAATTTCCGGCGAAACTCCGATTGATTCAAATCATTTTCGTTCACGAAAACAAAGGGCATTTTCATCCACAAAAACACTTAATCAATTTCCCGCCTAAAACTCACCATTGAATTCAAATAATTGACCGAAAATTCACCTAATTATTTCTAATTCTAAAAGTTAGGGTACCCCAAAATTAGTTTTTAAAAGTTGGGGTACCAGAAAAACATTTCACCAAAAGTTAGGGTACCCCTGAGTAATTTTTTGAAATTTTTTGGTCCAATATTTAAAGTCTATTGCTTATAATTATAATTTATATAAATTAAATTTTAAAAAAAATGAGTGGACGTGATCTGCTTGTGATGAGTCCCCATTTAATTATTAACCTTCAATAAAAAGACAAGAGGTTAGTAAGTAAAAGAGAGAAGGTCCCATGCATGGTATTCAGGTTAAATGCATTGTAACCTTCATCCTGTTTAACCATCGAGTTAGTGGGTCTCCCAAAAGAGAAGTAACAAATTAGATGCACATGAAATTATCTTACATCATGACATGGAAATCGAAAAACAAGAGTGAGAATGAGAAAATTGGAGCTCCCTCCCTTTTCTTTGGACCAACAAATTAGATGGAGAAAAGGACTTGAGGGTGTTGAGTGGTCAGTTGGCCACTCTGTTCTCAGAATGGAGTTAACAGTAAATCGAAAGTGAGAAGGGAGGTAAAGTTCCAGAAAACTATGCATAAAAAAAATGCTAATATCATCCTGGAAAAAAGTGGTGTTCTAATACCATGGTAAGACTCAGTAGTTAAAGCCCACACCTTTCAAATAGGACTTGATTTAGTTTTGGAATGAGTTCATCAAAACACTGTCAATTTAAAGGAGCAGTGAGATAACATAAACAATGATTAACTGACCTAAAACATGTTTACCCAAGACTTTCAATATATGTTACGTGACAATGGCACATGAGCTGAATGGTGGAGAAATCAACACCTAGCAACCCTACGTCAACAATTGTCACAGTGAGCTTGCAAAGGCTATGACATATACCAAACACATTTCATATTTGCAAGGGATGCATATTATTTTATTCACTTGGACAAAAGTTTGTGAATGAGATATATGTATATATAATTTAATTTAAAACTGTTGACTTGATCCATTAAGGGTACGTAGGAAACCCAACGTTAAATTTTTTTCGGGTTCAGACAAAAATTTGAAATCCCCGTTAAATTATATATTGAGTCAAATTCGCTCAGAACTACGTAGACTTGATCCATTAATGGTTCGTAGGAAACCCGATTAAATATTTCGGGTTTAGTCCCAAATCCAAACATTTGTTCAAATTATATTTTTGAGTTGATATTCGAGTACTTTTATTTTTGTGAGGGAAAAATAATACATAGTCAGGTTACGTGTCGCGAGCCAAATAACCCAAGCTCCACAAAAACGCCAACCGACTTTGTTAAATTTCTAAGTCCTCCAAATGGACCGAATTTGAGCCAAATAAAAATACCCAAGCTCGCAAAAAAACCCCACTCTCATAAAAAAAATCCAAAATGTCTATTTTTGACCCTATGTTGAGTATTATATGTGACCTAAACAGATAAGCAGGACATCTGTTCAGAAATACAGGATGTCCTGTCAAATAGCCAGACCTGCCAAATGAACCCAATGTTCAATAAAGTTTCGGAGCTCACAAATTCTCCCCCCGCCATTAAAAGTGCCAAATTTCGGGATTATATAACTTGTAACAACAAGACGTTTTCCTGTAAATAAGACAACGCTACCCTGTTATCATAGTATTAAAATCCCAATCCTGATCTACGACCAAACGATTTTATGATCCAAAATCCTCGATATAATTATACTATCTACACACGATCTGATGTAGATTGGGTCACAAACCTACATCATGGAAGCCAAATGTTAAGCTACATCAACAAAGAGCTTGAAACCATCACAATGGGTTTACATTCGAGTGGTCTTATTCATGGAGGAATGATGATTTGCTCTCTAACTCAAGAACCATAAGGCTATCATGGAAGTCATCCTAGAGTGGATTAAACTACATTCAAAGAGCTTTCATATGGTTCAAGAATCTTTAAATTCGGATATGAATTGAGAGAGTTATCATCAATGGTAATCTAGCTTAGTTCATTGTTTTCTTTATGATGTAATCATTAGGCTAGATGATGTAAGCCCTTAAAGGCTCTCTTCTTGATTTGAACACGCCTAGGGGGGGCATTTGTAGTATAAATAGACCCCTTAGGGTGCTTCATCTCACACATTACATTCAATTGAATCATAATACACAAATTCTCTCTAAAGTTGTCATGCTTTAGTTTCTAGCATTTCTAGCTAGGATTCGAATTCCTTGAACGGATTTCGATCAAATCTTCTCTTCTATTCCAAGAGGGAGCAATCTTGGATGGTGTAAAGGAGGAGTTGGATATCAAATTGATTGTGGTGCGTCTATATCAATCAAGGAGGTTTCCATTGCCAAATTCTATCTTGTTTCTTCATCTCGTCGAATTGTTCTTCATTGTTGGTACGTTTGCTTAGTCTTTTGTTTCTCTTGATTGTCATTCTTGTCATAATCAATAGAATTCTCGTCCAAGCCTTTCGTTTCTTACCCATTTCCATTCGTTTCATTCGTTTGTGTGAGAAATCAACAATCACAAGTTCTTACTTGTGAACGATCCGTTTTCATTTCGTGTATAATGGATTAGTTTTGATTCATTATGCATCACGATCCACGATCCTACATGGGTTAATTTTGATCCTAACTACCCAATGGATTCAAGTTAGGATCTCAATTTTAACAACCTTGCATGTTACACGTTCTCAGTCAAAAATTTCAAGTCCGCTGAACGGACTAAACACGAATCGGACAAAAAGTCTAATCTCGCAAATATTCCCATCATTTGTTAAAATAGCCAAATTTCAAGTTTCTTGCAACTTGTAGTTATGAAATGTTTTCCTATAACCAAAACGAGTCAACTCCGACTCAAGTTTTTGTTGTTGTATTTTAAGTCCCTTAAATGGACCGAACTCAAGCTAAACACAAAGTCCAAGCTTCCAATTTTTTGTCCCACCGTCCTAAAGGGTCAAATTAAAGTCTAAACGAGTTTTGTTACATAATACATATTTTTTTCTCGTAGCCTGAACAAGCCAAATGCAAGTCCCACAAATTATCCGTTCTAAATTTCAAGTCCGTCAAAGGGACCAAATTCGAGCCAAACACAAATCCTAGCTCACAAAAGTCCCCCCCCCCCCAATTCCTAAAAAGCCAAATTCTAAATTTATATAGTTTGCGGTTACTAGCATATTATTTTTTGTACCAAACTCGGCCAAATCTCAGCTCCACAAAATAATCCATTCCAAATCCCAAGTCCATCAAATGGACCAAATTTAATTCAAGTAAAAAGTTCCAAGCTCATAAATTATCTTTCGAATTTTTATTCAAGCTGTAGACTCAAAACAGGTCTAAAACTACATCGATTTGATCTCAACAAAAGTACGTAGGAAACCCGTAACAAGTACGTGTACTACGGGTGCAATCGACAAGTCAAATTAAATTATCCGACCACATGAAGGACTAAGTCGAAGAACGACGGAACGACTATAATATTGATTTGGTCAATATTTCGTAACAAATCCGAGCCTTGTCTTGGCTATTTATTTAGCCGAACAAATAACAAAAATGGGTAAAAAAAAAAAGGTTACTAATTTAACATAGACAACCCAAATAAACATTAAAATTTCCAAAATGAACTACAATCGTTTGATCCCTTTCAAAGGGGTACGTATGCAGCTCATAATAAATAGTGAGTGCAACTCGAATCCCAAATTAAATCAAATTTCCCCCCTAACTTGCATATGAAGAATGTGTACGGATAGTACTCTTCCTAGAAGGTGCCTATTCAGCCACTATCTGATGCAACTAAGTTACGGGTCGGATCAAAAGCTGATGTAAATTTACCTGGACTAAAAATAAAACAAAAGAAGGAAAAACAGTTAAACAAAGCGAGTCGGAATTAAAAGGTGGTCCCCCAAACGGGGACATATTTAAGGAGGTTCATCCTCTTGAATAGGGTCGTACTCAATGAAAATAATGAACTGATATATACAAAAATATGTCGGAAGATTGTGTGGGAAATTTATTTAATTTATTTTATGTTATTAAATTTTTTGCTCAACATAATGTATTATAGAAAACCCATTAATGAAAAACTTAGACTTCCGAAACCAATGAATATGCCAATCTTGACTACCAATCCCTTATTCTTTGTCATCACCTTCAATCCAACTATTTTCCCTTATTTTCTCCTTCTGATGGTCTATGAGAACACTTGAGTGATGGAACAGCTGCAAAAATTGTCTACAATCATCCTCATGCTTTAAGACTTTCCCCGTGTCTTTTTTTTCTTCCCTTGCTACATTTTTTTTTTTTGCATGGCTTCTTCTTATGAGCATTTTTCCATACACAATGGAAATTTCTATGTATTTATTGTTCATTGTGCTTAAATTCTATCAAGGATCAACATTCTTTTTTTATTTGTCGAAATGTTTGTTTTATTACTGTAACAGGCCTGGCAGACATCATTGGAGTCTCATGGTCTATATTTAACTATTTGTGTGGTTGGAAAATCAAGTTATTGCTTAGGCTTGCTTCTTTGCGCCCCCTCCATTTTCTTTAAAAGGAAATTGGATATAAATGATTCAACATTTGGGGCCATTGGACGAAAATAAACAGACCTGTTGTTTCATCTTTAATAGTATGGCCTGTGGGGATCTTTTGACAAACTTTCAACAACTTTTTAGGACTTTGACCCACTAAGAAGTTGTGGATAGTGATGTTAGGCAATAGGCAAGATGCAAAATTTTACTCAGTGAGTCCACCTTTACATGTCCAAATCCGCATAATCTTTTTGGTTAGTTAAAAAGCCCTAGGAAATCATTGAAAGCTTGTCAGGAAAACCAACTTAAATGATATATTGCATATCCATGAAAGAAGGTTGGCTTGCTTCTACGCAACAGTCCTAGAGGTTTGATTTATTATGTTCAATTTTCCTTTCAATGCATTTTTGTATGTCAAAGTGAAAACCAATTGATGTATATTTGGTCCCAAATACACATCATGGGATCCAAATAGGAGCTTACATTGAAAAGGACTTCAAGCACTCACTAATCTCTCACAAATGGAAGATTCTACCAAGGGTAATCAAGTACTTTGCTCTATATCTCAAGAACCATAAAGCTAATGAAGAAGACCTCTTGGGTGCCTTGTAAATTCCAAGAACTTTCATTTGGTTTTTGAATCTTGGAATTTGGTGAAGAAACAAGCAAGTTATTCAAGTTTTAATCTAGCTTAGTTCATTTTGGTTCTTTATGATGTAATCTATTAATTAGATGATGTAAGCTAGATCCCTTGTATTTCTTTCATTCTACGCCTAAAGGGGATCTCATTTAGTATTAGACCCCTTGGGTGCCTTGTAAATTCATTCATTCAATATATCAAATACAAATCAAACACACATGATGTTGTTTTCTCTCTAGCTTTTGTGGTAGTTTTCGATTCTCTTGAGGGAGTTTTCGTCTATCTCTACTTCTAGCCTTGGGTTGGCGTCCCTTGGTGGTGAAAGGTAGAATTGGAGGAATCTTTCGAGTGGTGTGCCTATATCTCCATTGAAGAATCCAAAGCCATCATTCATTCATTCAATTTGTGAGTTTCATTCTAGTTCATTTGATCTTGTTTTTGTTTCTACATTGTTTCAATCACAAGTTCATTCGAATACCATCTCAAACATTCAAGAAACTTACATTCCATTCATTCACTCATTCGTTCCATTCATTCCATTCATCCATCTCATTCGTTCATTCATCCATTCGTCCATCTTGGTAACAATTTCCTTTGATCTTTTTCGATTTCCATCTTCTTTCTTTCACAAGTTTTGATCATTAGAACTTTGAGGAGGGAGATTCTATTCTTCGTTCTTAAAGATCCTGTTTTCCAAGTATAATGAGATCTTCTTGACCCCATTATTCATCAAAAGTGGTATCAGAGCTTAGGAGTTGATTCTCTTAGTTCTTGCACCATCTTTTTACATTCTTTCCATCACAAATCCATCCCCCACAATCTTTCCATCACACGTCCCCCATAAACTCCACAAAGAACCCCCTAAATCCAAACTCAATCTAGCCTAAACACATTCCAACTCTCGTCCCTATACCCTAACCTCAAAACCGTGAGTTTCTTTTGATCTTTTTGAATCAAGATTGATGGCTAGTGGAAGTACTCCAACGGATCCAACCACGACCTCCCAAGATGATGTAGAATTGATGAAACAAAAGATCGTGTACCTCATCGACCAATTAAAGAAGTATATGCATCTTCAACATAGAGAGATGCGTGATGATTCTTATGTTGGGAAACCTCAAGAAGATGAGGAGGATGCACAAAGTAAGAGAAGTGCACGTCCAAGAAGGGAGGAACGATTTGATTTCAAATGGAGATTCCGGAGTTTGATGGTAATCTTGATCCCGAAAACTTCTTAGATTGGATGCAAACTATTGAACGTGTCTTTGATCTTAAAGAAGTTAATGATGAAAAGAAAGTGAAGTATGTGGCCCTAAAGTTGCGCAAACATGCGTCCATTTGGTGGACAAACTTACAAAAGAAGAGGCAAGCTAAGGGCAAGGACAAGATTAAGACATGGAGTAAGATGAAAAGCAAGTTGTAAGGAAAGTTTCTACCACCAAGTTATCTCCAAAATAACTATTACAAATTACAACGTTTGGTTCAAGGAAGTAGAAGTGTGGAGGAGTACACCAAAGAGTTTGAGCACCTACTTTGGCGTTGTGATCTCCAAGAGAATGAACCACAAACTTTGGTACGTTACTTGTTTGGTCTTAATGATTGGATTCGCAATATTGTTGAATTACATTCTTACCAATCTTTGGATGAATTGAGTTCTTTGGCCTTAAAAGTAGAAAGGCAAAAGAAAAGAAAGAGGAAAAGAGACCATAACAAAGTACCAAACATCTTACAAACCATCCCAAACTACACGTCCATACACTCCACAACAAAAACCCCCATTTCCCACAAAACAACCTTACAACAAAGCACCACAAAATCAGCCCCCATCCATCCCTAAACCCCCCGTCCAAGAACCCAAATCATTAGCCCCAAGGAGATGTTTTCGTTGCCAAGGATTAGGTCACTATGCCTCGGAGTGTCCTAATAAAAGAGTAGTACCTTTGGTTGAATATCAAAGTGCTTTATATGTTGAGCCGGAGTATAATGAAAGTGAACATTAAGAGGTGGTTAATGACACCATTGGCGAAAATGAGGAGGAAAATGTAGAGGAAGCGGATGAAGGAGAAATGCTAGTAGTAAGAAGGGCTCTAAGTGTTGCTAGTGTCCCAAATGATCAAGAACAAAGGGAGAACATATTCCATACAAGGTGTACTATTTAAGGCAAAGTTTGTTCTTTAGTCATTGATGGAGGAAGTTGCACTAATGCCGCTTCAACAACCATAGTGAATAAGCTACAATTGGAGGTTAGTCCACACCCATCCCCTTACACAATTCAATGGCTAAGTCATGGGAAGGGTATTCGTGTGGTTCACCGTGTCCTTGTAAGTCTTTCCATTGGTAAAAACTATAAGGATTGTACTTGGTGTGATGTAATTCCAATGGATGCTTGTCATATATTGCTTGGAAGACCTTGGTTATTTAATAGGCATGTTACTCATGATGGGAGATCAAACACCTACACTTGTTCTCAACAAAAAGAATATCACATTGGCTCCTTTAGCACCATCATCTATCATACGTCCACAACAACAACAACAACAAGAGAAGGAGACCAATATTGTGACATTCATGAAGGTCGAGCACCATGAATTCCAAGAGCACAAAGATCTTATTCTAGCTAACTTGGAAGAGGAGGAAGCGTCCCCAACAATAGAGCATTCACGTCTCCAACCTCTTTTGGAACGTTTCAAACATTTGTTCCCAAAAGATATGCCAAAGGGATTGCCTCCAAGAAGAGAAATTGAGCACAAAATTGATCTAGTTCCGGGTTCTATGCTCCCCAACAAACCGGCCTATCGTATGAACCCAAAAGATGTTCAAGAAGTACAAAGGCAAGTAGATGATCTCTTATCCAAAGGCTTGGTGCGTGAAAGTATGAGTCCATGTGTCGTTCCCGTTTTGCTTGTACCAAAGAAAGATGGATCTTAAAGAATGTGCATGGATTGCCGAGCTATTAACAAGATTATAATCAAGTATAGGTTCCCAATACCTAGACTTGAAGATCTACTTGATGAATTACATGGGAGTGTTGTGTTCTCCAAAGTTGATTTGAGAAGTGGATATCATCAAATTCGCATTCATGAAGGAGATGAGTGGAAACGGCACTCAAGACAAAGGAAGGTTTATATGAATGGCTTGTCATGCCATTTGGCCTTACTAATGCACCATCTACTTTTATGCGTCTTATGAATCATGTATTGAAGCCTCTCATTGGCAAGTGTGTAGTAGTTTACTTTGATGATATTCTTGTGTATAGTAGAAGTGAGAAAGAACATGTGAAACATCTAGAGTTGGTCATGTACATTTTGGAGAAGGAGCAACTCTACGCCAACATGGAGAAGTGTCACTTTTTCTCATCCAAGGTCGTGTTCCTTGGATATGTTCTTTCAAAAGAAGGCATACAAGTTGATAAGGAGAAGGTGAAAGCTATTCAAGAGTGGCCTACACCAACATCTATTCATGAGGTACGAAGTTTTCATGGTTTAGCATCATTCTATAGAAGATTTATAAGGAATTTTAACTCCATTCTTGCACCTATGACCGAGTTGTTGAAAAAGAAAGAGTTTTCATGGAGTAAGAGTGCAAATGAAGCATTCGAGTTGATTAAGGAGAAATTGTGTCATGCACCTATTCTTGCATTACCTTGTTTTGACAAAGTCTTTGAAGTTGAAGTTGATGCAAGTGGAGTTGGAATTGGAGCCGTTCTATCACAAGAGGGCCGTCCAATTGCTTACTTTAGTGAGAAGCTGAATGAAGCCAAAAGGAAGTATACCACATATGATAAAGAGTTCTATGCAATTATAAGAGCTCTTGAACATTGGCGACATTATCTTCTAAGTGGTGAAATCATTCTACATAGTGATCATAAAGCTCTCAAGTTCATTCAAGGGCAACATAAGCTTAATCCAAGACATGCCAAATGGGTTGAGTACATGCAAGCATTTCATTTCATGATAAAGCATAAGGCGGGACATCTTAATAAAGGAGCGGATGCTTTATCAAGAAGGTACTTACTCACTCATATTCTTGATTCAAGAGTCCTTGGTTTTGAACATATTAAAGGGTTATATGAGAATGATGAGGATTTCAAGGAGGTTTATGAGCTTTGCAAGAAGCATCCCTACCAACTCTTTCATATTGAGCATGGATTTCTTTTCAAGGGAAATCAACTTTATATTCCAAAGAGTAGCATTCGTGAATTGTTGATTATGGAAGTCCATGGAGGATCAATGGCGGGTCATTTTGGTATTGAGAAAACTTGTTTGATGATGAAAGAGCATTATTTTTGGCCTAGTATGATCAAAGATGTTGGGCATATGATCAAGAGGTGTAATACTTGCAATATCTTAAAAGCTCATGCATTACCACAAGGCTTGTACACTCCTTTACCTATTCCACATAGTCCATGGGAAGATGTGAGTTTAGACTTCATTGTGGGTCTACCAAGAACTCAAAGAGGCAAAGATTCAATCATGGTGGTCGTTGATAGGTTTTCAAAGATGGCACACTTTATTCCATGCCATACCACCTATGATGCAACTAAAGTTGCAAATCTATACTTTGAAGAAGTAGTGAAGTTACATGGTATTCCAAAGACCATGGTGAGTGATAGAGATTCAAAGTTTCTTAGTCATTTTTGGCTAACATTGTGGAAGAATCTTGGTACAAAACAGAAGTTTAGCACCGCTTGTCATCCACAAACGGATGGACAAACCGAAGTTACAAATCGTACTTTTGGAGCTTTACTTCGAGTATTGGTTAGTAAAGACAAGAAAGGGTGGGATACTCTTCTATGTCATGCTGAATTTGCCTTCAATAGAAGTCCAAGTAAAGCCACGGGTTTATCACCATTTCAAGTGGTTTATGGAAGGAATCCTCTCCAACCTATGGATCTTACACCTATTTCTACTACAACAAAGTTTAGCTTTGAAGCTAACAAAAGGGTGGAAGAGATTAAGAAGCTACATGATGAAGTTCGTGAGAAAATCTTGAAGTATACACAAGATGTAGCAAGTAGAGTGAATAAGACAAGGAAGAAGGTTGTATTTGAACCAGGAGATCTTGTTTGGATTCACTTGAAGAAAGAAAGATTTCCTTCTAAAAGGAAAGGGAAGTTAGCACCTAGAGGTGATGGTCCTTATGAAGTCTTGGAAAGGAATGGTGATAATGCTTACAAACTACAACTTGGTGAAGATTATGAAGGTAGTTGTACCTTTAATGTGAGTGATCTTAAACCATATTATGGAGGAGAAGAAGAACTTCCTAGTTTGAGGACAAACTCTTCTCAACTAGAGGGGAATTATGTATATTTGGTCCCAAATACACATCATGGGATCCAAATAGGAGCTTACATTGAAAAGGAGCTTCAAGCACTGACTAATCTCTCACAAATGGAAGATTCTACCAAGGGTAATCAAGTACTTTGCTCTATATCTCAAGAGCCATAAAGCTAATGAGGAAGACATCCTAGAGCCGAATGTTCTACATCCCAAGAACTTTCATTTGGTTTTTGAATCTTGGAATTTGGTGAAGAAACAAGTAAGTTATTCAAGTTTTAATCTAGCTTGGTTCATTTTGGTTCTTTATGATGTAATCTTTTAATTAGATGATGTAAGCTAGATCCCTTGTATTTCTTTCATTCTACACGCCTAAAGGGGATCTCATTTAGTATAAATAGACCCCTTGGGTGCCTTGTAAATTCATTCATTCAATATATCAAATACAAATCAAACACACATGATGTTGTTTTCTCTCTAGCTTTTGTGGTAGTTTTCGATTCTCTTGAGGGAGTTTTCGTCTATCTCTACTTCTAGCCTTGGGTTGGCGTCCCTTGGTGGTGAAAGGTAGAATTGGAGGAATCTTTGGAGTGGTATACCTATATCTCCATTGAAGAATCCAAAGCCATCATTCATTCATTCAATTCGTGAGTTTCATTCTAGTTCATTTGATCTTGTTTTTGTTTCTACATTGTTTCAATCACAAGTTCATTCGAATACCATCTCAAACATTCAAGAAACTTACATTCCATTCATTCACTCATTCGTTCCATTCATTCCATTCGTCCATCTTGGTAACAATTTCCTTTGATCTTTTTCGATTTCCATCTTCTTTCTTTCACAAGTTTTGATCATTAGAACTTTGAGGAGGGAGATTCTATTCTTCGTTCTTAAAAATCCTGTTTTCCAAGTATAATGAGATCTTCTTGACCCCATTATACATCACCAACATTCGTCATTCAGATCCATGGGCTGGTAAAACTAAGATAACCTCGAGTCTAAAGAAATGATTAGAAGAGGCTCTTGCAGATAGGTTTTGCTTACAAGCCTCTTTATACAAGTCACTTGATGATATTGGGTTAGTTGCTTTGTCCCGAAACAATCATTTTCCTGTATAAAAACTGGAACTAATTTTGTCCATGATTTGTCTTCTTACTTTGTGCATGAGGCATTTAGTTTCATTTAATATCATGCAATATATTGTATCCCTGGCATGTTTCTCTCGCTTCATAGTTATTATTGTGGCAAACCTTTGCAACGATTTTCTATATTTTTGGTTTATGTGCCATACATGATCAGACAAACAACCTATTTAGAAGAACTGAATCTATCAATTATCATTATAAGGCCCCCAGTTAAAAAAGGCGTGCTTAAGGCGCGACTAGGCGCTGCCTCTTCCGCCTTTTCTCTCTTTCTATCTCCGCTGGTCTCAATCTCAGATTTTTCTCACTTTCTCTCGAATTATCTTGAGATTTCTTTGTAGGGGTTTGGAATTCAAGTTTATGATATAAAAGGGGAAATCAAACTGTGTTACGGAATAACAATGTTTTTTTAAAATGCATGCTTTGAACAAGTATGCAAATGGGTATCTAGGGGTAAGTGATTAGCTTGTAACAATTTCATAATCTTATTAATCTTAAGATGGTTGTGCTGGACTGAACTAGCATATGTCGGTTTGCATTTTGGTGTTCCTGCAAAAGGGAAAGTTTGTTTTTCTTATAGTGAATGTATTTTGCAAAGTTCATGAAAAGTGATTGCATTACTTGAACTTCTCTAAATTGTCACCCTATACTTTCTTACCGTACTTTCTTAGAGCTTTGATGAAAACAAAACTAGGAAGTTCCAGCTGGACAGTTTCGTAGCTTTGTATACAATTCTGCAATCAGCTCGGTAAGTGGAACCTATTTCCAAGGATTTCTGAGTTAACATGGTTCATCATATATTTGTCTGATGTTGATTTTAGTTGTCTGATGTTGATTTTAGTTAATTTATGGAAACAACTTGAGTTTTGCACAGAATATTGAAATTTTGATTTAGAAACCTGTGTTGTCGAAATTAAGTTAGCTTTGGGCAGAAATTTTTGTTTGGTATTTTTGCGTTAGTTTGGAGTCAATTTGCAATTATGATATTCTTAAGTTAGTTTTGGTATCAATTCGGATATGATGTTATGTCAATTGCATCTGTTTTTTTAGTTTTTATGCATTCAACACTCTTATAGTCTTGCTTGAATTTATAGCGTTAGGTTTCTTAGGGAAAAGTTTGAAGAATTATTCAAACCCTGTAAAATTCTACTCAACTACATATGCGTGCCCTTATCCCTTTCCTAGGTCTCCCCTGTTTATTTCCTATGTATCAGCTTTGTAAATATGGTAGTTGTAAGTTATTTCGTATTGCATATATTGCACTTTGTTGAAGGAAAAAAATGATTGCACATTGAAGCTTTATTGGAGAAAGAATTGACTTCGGCTATTAATTAATGAGGAAGGTCAGTAGCATTGTTTGTCATTGTCATCTCCTTGCCTAATTCAAGAATAACACCATTAGTCAATTTGGGTAGCTAGGGTAAATAGGTCATAGACCACCCAACCCATTGTCAAAGGCTTATTGCATCGTGCCATTTCCCCCAGTACCTAGGGTCTTAAGATTGTATTAGTAATTACTATGGCCCTATTTAGCAACTACTGGTAGCTTTTAGCTGTTAGATGTTTGGAATAGTTATTTCACTTTAACTGTTTAGGTTAGCCGATTGCATGAAAGGTGTTTGGTAAAGTAGTTGTTTGTGAAAAGCTATCTCAAAAAGCTTAAACTAGCTCTTCGAAAAATAGTTTATTGGGTCCAAAAAACTAATATGAAAAGCTATTTACCAAACATCTCAGATAGCTTTTTGACCCTGGTAAAAAAACTAATAGTATCCAAAAAGCTAAAAGATATCCCAAAAAGTTTATAGCCAAACACCCCCTATGTCAAAATCTCATGTTTCATTTTAGGTGTCATCATGGAGGTTGTGGGCAATTCAATGATGTGCTTTTAATTAGTGAGCAGTTTTACAATGGAAGGAATGAACCTTTGCCTAAAGATTTTATATATTTTATTGTAGTAAGAGACTTTTCAACATTGTATTCCCACAAGTAATGGTGATAATACAAAGGTTTCTGTCATCAGAATAACCTTTCAGAATATTACATTTTAAAGAGTGTGTGATAATACAATGGCTTCAATCAGTAGAACACAAAGCTTTGTAAGGCTGATCACACCTCCCTGAACTCCAACACAATGGGTAACTTATAATCTGGATCCCAACCTCAACTTCCCAGGTGGCTCTTTATTATGACATACTATATACTAGCTACAGTTACCATACAACGTAGTAACATTGCTTCTCAGCCATACTTTCCCATATAAACCCCCCCCCCCCTTTCATCCCTGTTGAAGCCAAGAAATGAGAAAGCATAACTTACGCTAAGTTTGTCTAAGAAGTGGCCATAAAGCTAAATTTCTATCTGATTGACCTGTAACGCATTTTTGGAGACTATGTTTGCAACAATACCATGATAAGTCTTCTATTAGTTCTAAATCTTCTCATGGTCTATTGTGTTAATATTTCCCAAATCCAGAACGTTGAGCATATTTTTATGTAGCCATCTGGCCACATAATGCATAATGCAAACTGCCCGTATCTAACTTTCACTTATTGCTTGTATTTTGTGAAAGAGTTTTATATTAGATGTATGCTAATCAAGTGCAATAGTCCTTGCAGAAATGACTACCATTGCAAGAAGCCATTGTATCATCACGAGCAAGTAACTTCCACGAGCAATCTCTCTTCAAATATTCCCCTTGAGGCCAAAAAAATGCAAAATAATAACTGGAGGCATACATCTATTACATCTTATAGCTAAAAATATTCATAAAATTTATATGAGTCTCTTTCCACGGACCCCTGAGATCTTACATAGGGAAGAAACATGGAAGAAAGCGAGCTATCAATCTCACCAAAGAGACATTGCAACCTTCTATGACAACTTTCTATCACTTAGGGGTCGAAAAAAGACCCTACACGAACAAAACATAATCCGGAAAACGCCTCGAGTTATTAAATCTTGTGAAACATATTTTGTTGTAATAAGAGATTTTTCAACATTGTTGGTTTCTTTTTGGATTGAACTTTAGTTATATTCTCTCAAGTAATCTTTTTTTTCATGTTTTTCCTCCTTGGATCATGATGTTGGATCATGCAAGTCTTGATTTCTCATTTGTCGCATTTTGCTTAATCAAGTATATATGTAGTACCAATATATCCTCAAAGAGGTGATATATTGCACACAATCTATCGTATCGACTTCTAACTTGGTGAGTTAATATTTTTTTCGAAGTCTGTATATTTGGTCTTTGATTTTTGGCTAAGAACGTTATGTCAAATTATTGAATTGTCTTATGCGTATCAGGTTGTACACGTTCAATTAGACTTTTTTTTTCAATGTTCCAGTGAGTATATATCATGTTTAAGGGCAAACAATCTAAAGTTCATTGTCTTTTGTCATGTTTGATTTTTGAGAAACATTTAAAAATAGTATTGGGAATAAGTAAGAGGTAAATTTATATTTTGGTTATTTTTTGTCCTTTGCCTCTATTGTTATAAGTTGAGCTTATTGTTGGGGCGTTGGCCCACAAAGGGGTAGAGCTCTCTCATCACATATTTTCTCCATTCACATGACTCGAACTCGAGACTGTACTTAAGGGGAACAAGTGTCAAACTGCTTGAACCATAGACCTTAAACCCTAAATTGACAAATATTAAGAAAAATAAATTAGTTAAGTGGTAGATATTAAGTAATGGAGGACTATTACATAGTATGTTTACCACGCGCGTTTTTTCTGACTAGTTAATAGGAAAAGAAAATAAACTAGGAGATAAGAGAACAATTAAAAGAACTAAAACCTAAATTATTTTGATGACAATTTTTGTAATTTTTGTGAATTAGTTGGTCAATAGGATAATTTAAAATATAAAAAGTCAACAACTATTTACATAGTAGCTTTTTACAAATTGGCTTTTTGGGGTTAAAAAGCTAGTTGAATCTGCCAACTTACCAAACACCCCAAATTAGCATATTGACTAGTCAAATAGCCAAAAACACTCTAAAAAGTCATTTCTCCAAAAAGTCATCAAAAAAGCCGGGCACTAAACGCCCCCTAAATCATAACTTGGTAAAATCACTTATGTCATAAGTTACGCCAAACACTTCAATACATCTTCAAAAATAGCTTTTATAAAAACTGTTTGTAAGAAGCAAAAATACTTTTTTAGAAATTAGGCCAAACAGGCACAATATAAAAATATGGGGTTAAACTAGACTCATCAACGAAACTTTTTCAAGTAGAATGAATTTCAAAGCTTTTGTATAGAGGGAGAACGAAAATAAACAAAATCGGGTAAAAAGCTGATTTTTCTGTCAAAAAAACGAGTTTGACTCAAAATTTGGAAATGGAAGTTTTTAAGCTGAGTTCTTCAATAATGTGTTGTGAATCTATAAATAAAAGGGTTTTAAGACCAATGAGTTAATTATTTGTCAAAATTAGCTTTGTTTAAGATTAAAGGTAAGTTGTCTTTTAAATATGCCTTTGGTAGAACCAAAGCAAGAACAAGGATGATTTCTTTAAAAATTCCAGTAGCCATACCAAGTTAAAAATCAATAAAAATAAGTTTTAATCAAGGCTTTTACATGTAGGATTGTGGTACTAATTTTAGCTAAATAATATAATTTTCAGGATACCCAAAACCTCAAGGAGATCAAGGTATGGAGATCAAGATTTTTAGCCCTAATGGCAGGGGCGGGTTTAGCGTGGGGTCATGTGACCCCGCTTTAAAAAAAATTCAGATTTTGTTCTTTAAATTAAAAACCTGTATAATATGCAAATAAGTAGAGTAAATGACAATACATATGCGTCAATTATCTGTCTTGGCTCAGCGGCAAGTAGGGGTGTCCAAAAGCGGTTAACCGCTATTACGGTTCCGCTTTTGTGGTTTATAGTTTTTACAAACGTAAAACTTAATCGCCTAAATCGGTTAACCGCTTTTGAAAATCAGAAACCTAAACCAAACCTAAACCTGCGGTTAACCGCCTTAACAATGCGGTTAACCGCGGTTTTTAAATTATAGTTGGGGCTATTTTAATTATAAATTTTTAAAAAAATAAAAAAAGGAGCTCTTTTTTTTTTTGCTTTTGAATTTCGCCAAATTTCACCAAAATTCGCCAAACATGGACAGTTAGACAGTAGGTAAATCCAATTTTTTAAAAAAATTACATAAAACCGGTTAACCGTTTTTCAAAAATTGAAAACCGAAACCGAAACCGCTAATACCGGGTTGGTTAACCGAAACCATAAAAATAAAAAACTCCAACCGGTTAACCGGTTTGACCGGTTTGGTTTTACTGGTTTTCGATTTAAGTTTACGGTTTAGGTTAACTATGGACAGCCCCAGCGGCAAGCGTAGATTTCTAAATGATACTAATGTTTGGGAGGTCGCGTGTTCGAATTGAGTAGTAGGCATTTTTTGAAACGTTTTCACCTTTGTCTAAGTGCGCATGTTCCATTCTTTTTGAACATCCTAATAAGTTGTCTTACATTTATTATTACTAGATCTGTGACCGGTCCTACGGATGGGTTAGGGCCCTATTTTTTTATAATGTGTGATAAATTTATCTTATTTAAAATATTTTTAGTTACATTATTCCACCTTTTTCACATTATTGATTTTTCCTTACCTATTTTACAAAATATCTATTTAAAAATTCATATATTTAATAAATAATGTCACTGATGTGATTTGTCTTATTCACAATACCTTAGTAAAAATTATAAACTATATATTTAAAAATTCATATATTCAATCACTATCCTATCCACCCATCTATTCCACATTTGCACATTCTCCACCCGCCAACTATCTTACATTTTTCTTATATATATTTGGCGTACCGATGCACATAAAATATATTATATTAAACACATTTTAGTTTACCTTTGATTTTGACAAGTACGAAAAAAATTACAAACAACAATACAAGTATTTATAATTTTATATGTAATACTATGTTCATTTTTAAAAAACAATGCACATTAATTTAGTTTTCATACTTGTAAAAATTATAATGATTTAAAAATGGTCATATGTTATGACTCTTAGCGTTTTCTATTGTCAAATAATATCCAACCCACATTTACTCGGATCCAAAAATATACATGAGTCATATTGACTAGAACCCAAAATACACTTAACCCATATTTACTTGAACCCGAAATACACCTAATTCATATTTATATGAACCCGGAATATACCGGACCCGTATTTACCTTATCTAGATATACAATCGACACTTATTTAACCCACTTCCCGAATTAATTGGTTTGGACATAAAATTTTATTTGATATTAGACTCCTTAGTTATTATAACACGGGTTAAAAATTACTGTTTTATCATATATATTTAGTGTAATAATGCACATAAAATATATTTTATTAATCGTATTTCAAGTTAACTTGAATTTCAATAAGTATGAAAAATTACAAACAACAATACAAATATTTATAATTTTATGTAGTATTTGTTCATTTTTCAAATACAATGCACGCCAATTTAGTTTGTGTACTCATAAAAAATTATGACGCTTTAAATATTGTCATATGTTAAGACTTTTATCGTTCGCTATCGTCAAATAATATCCAACCTATTACCCAATTCCGAAATATAGATGACCCGTATTGACCCGAACCCGAAATACACTTAAATCCATATTTACTTGAATCCAAAATACACATAACTCGTATTTACCCGAACTCGAAATATGTCAGACTCGTATTTATTTTATCAAGATATACACCTGACACATATTTAATTTGTTTATTATAAATATATTTAAGGACTGAAGAATAAATTTGAATGTATGCTTGCGTAGCAGCTTTTTCAAGTTTCAAACAATTTTTGGTCCTCCACCACCACTAAGCCTTATATAAAGAGGAGAGGGTAAAAAGGTAAATTCAATCAAATAATTTTTGGTACCCCAAACCTCAACAAACCTCTTTATATATAGAGGAGATAATTGTCTTATGTTTTATTATTATTGATTTACAATTTTCTTCAAATTTTAGTTAAATTATAAAGTAAGTTGTTTAATTTTTAATTTGGATTGGTTTAGTTTAATTGTGATTATATAATAATAACTTTTAAAAATATTATTTCATATACCATTAATTAATTAATTTTAGTGGAATTTGGATGGGCGTTGTCCAGTAACTTGAAATTTTTATGTTTTATTTTTGTTTTATTCTCTTTGAATATATTTTAATTTGTTCCATTTTTAATTTGTATAGTTTTAAATGTTATTATTTTGAATAACATTGCTTGAATAATTATTATTGTAATATCTTTTTTAGTTCTTCTTGAACATTAATTTATTGGAGGAAGATTCCCTACATTTTGATTCTCATACCACACTTAAATGTATTTTTCTAAGGAATTTGTTGTTAATTTTAACGGAAACATATTTCAAATAAGTAAATGATGATATCATGAAATACTTTGAAATCATTGCACCTTGTTGAGGACAGCCACACAAGAAAAAAATAGTATTCTTAATTTTCAAATTTACTGATTTGACATTTTGATATTTGACTTTGAACCCGCTTAATTTTATTTCTAGATTCGCCACTGCCTAATGGAATATGTGTTGGGTGTCTAAGAGAGGGCCATAAGGGCTGAAATCCATTCTATTTATGCAAATTTTTATTTACTTGATTAATTATACTTAATAAGGCTCATGTTTTATGTTTATATGCTATATGTAGTTGGATGATTACATATTGATGATACTAACTTTTAATTCTAAACTCATGAAAATAAGTCCTAAAGACATTAAGTAGATAATGATTATCCTTTCACATGATGATATTCTTGTTACCTTGGTTCATATCATCATCATCATATTCATACATTCATGGCATGTAGTTGGTGATCTTGAATCATCCTTAGTAAGTCCCCATAGGTAATGTTCTTTAAAATTCCTACACATGACAAGAGTGATGGTCTCTAAGACACACTATTTTTTATGGTTTTATGATTCTTTTATGGTTTTTCTATGGTTCTCAAAGTCCCTTGGGCACATGACAAGTTTATGATAAGCGGTATCACTAAGTAGGAATCATGGTTTATGTATGAGGATCCTCAACAAAGAAATCCTATAGGGACATCATGGACATCCAAGAGCTTGATCAAGCCATTTTATGAGCGTTAGGGATATAGGTCATGAAGTCATAAGCATGCGCCATATATGTTCTATATGTATATGTTTAAGAATTTTTAAATCCCCATACTTAGCTTTGGCTAATCCATGTTTATGTCCCCTTCTTAGGTACTAGCAGGGGCCGATCCACATGGAGGGGAATGGTGTCAATTGACACCACTAAAAAGTTTTTTAAAAAAAATCTGTTTAGAAAAATAAAGAAAAATATTTAGATTATATATCATTTGATACCACATAGAATTAGAAAAGATTGGGTAACTTGTCAGTGGGCGTGTGTGCATCAAATAGAGCTTGCCTGTCTTGATTGCGGGTTCAATTCCTCCCGACGCCCCTTAAAGCTAATTCAGTTTTTTTTCTTTTTTTTAAAAAAAATTTACATAGGCGGTAGACATCACATCATATGAAGTCTATTGTAGCCGTTTTTAACGCAGAGTATCTCTAACCCTTCAACCTCTCTTATTAGTTATTATTCTTATATTATTCTTTTCTCTAACCCTAACTATTGCAGTTGCAGTTTTTTAATTTACATCATATATAAAGGAATCCCTTCAATCTCTCTAACCCTAAGAGCACCTTCAATGGCGAGATTATAGCTGAGGTGGCCGCCACCTGTCACCGGCGAGGACGAGATTGAAGTTGCAGCGGCGAAGGCGAGGCTGGGGAGGGAGAGTTTCTCGCGGCAGACCTCGCGAGGCGAGGAAAAAGACGAGATCTCGCTCACCTTTTTTTGTTTTTTTTTTTTTTGAGTTGTTCTGACCCAAAAAATCGTTTGAGGTGTTCTGGCCAACAAAATCGTTTGAGGAAGAAGGCGAGGAAGAAGAAGGGGATCAACAATCATCTCAATTTCATCTTTAACCCAAAATTTTGCAGCAAAATTAGCCCCACACACCCAAAAACCCCAGAAGGACAAAGAAGAAGAGATGAAAAAATTGGGTAGATGGATGGGTAAGTATCTGAAATCAACAACTTTAGATTTGTAGTGTGGGGAAGAAGAAGATAAAGGAGGAGAGATTTTGTATTATTAATTGTTTACTATATATGGAAGAAGAAGATAAAGGGGAAGAGGGATGTGGAAGACGAACAGTTTGGGTCGGTGGAAGCTTTAATGGTAATAGGATTGGATTTTCCAAATGCAATGAAAAAGAATTAGAAAAAAGGGATGGGAAAAACAAACAAATAAATTAAAAAATTATTAATTGTTGGGCCTGTATTTTTTTTAATTATTTTATCCAAACTCAAACTCACCATTGGAATCAAAGAGTTTAATTCTAACTTTCCTAGTGGGTCCTATACCTTCCATCTCATCGAATGAGTTTAACTCGCGCTCACCATTGCGGATGCTCTAACTTCATTATTGAATTTATTCTCATGCTTGGTTGCACTTTATGAATTAGATTTATGTATCATTAAATTAGATTTTTCAAATTTACTTATAATTTCTTGTTGTATCACTTGTATGTGTATGAATGAGCAAATTTTATTAAACTATCGTTTGTTAGTATACACTTATAAATCGAATTATACTCTTTCCTCTTGATTGAATTTATCATCATATTTAGTTGTAATTTTATAAATTAGATTTTTGTGATTAAATCAATATGATTAAATTAGGGTTTCCTCTTGATAGAATGTCAGACGAGTTTTTAATGATGCTGTTATTACTTACTTTGAGGATGTCTTTGGCAAAGTATCCAATGAAGCTATCATGGATGTTTTCAGAAGATGCATGTTCGTCGATCCGAAGTGTAGGAATATATTAGTTATTTAATATCGTTTTTGGCGCTTACTTTAACATTTATGTATTAGGCTATCATGAAGTGGTTATATTTTGACGTTTATTATAGCGTTTATTTATGTTCAATTTTTTTTAAGGAAATTATCTGACACCACTGACTTTGAATCCTAGATCTGCCACTGGGTACTAGCCTTTCAAAGGAGACTTCATGTGAAGTGACCTTCAAGGATGGGGGGCATGGAGGCATGGGCATGATGATATGGGAACCAAGGGTCTATTGCAAGAAGCCTTAAATTAAGACTTAAATTAACTAAATATATACAATTTCCCTTTCTTTTATGATTTGAACTCTAGTTCTATTTCTATCATTAAGAACTCAATGTACTTGTAATGGGAACTAAGGGATTAATGAGGAAGTACTCCCCCTCCCCTACTATGAATCACCTTAATATGGACCTAAGGGAGAAAGCTTAAGCCATGGGTGCTCATCAATTGGAGGTATGTAGTGAGAATTGTCAACCTTACTCCTTTGGTAAGATAAGTTCCGTTGGGCTAGCTCAACCCTCAAATTGACATTAATAATATGGAATTAAAGGAGAAAGTATAAGTCATGGGAGCATTATCATGGGAGTTATGTAGTGAGGATTACCCACCTTCTCCCTAGATAACTTGAAAGCCCCAATTGGCCTTGCTTAACCCATAAGATGACATTAATAATAATATGGACTTAAGGGGATTGTTGGAGTCATGGGAGCCCTTCCTTAGGAGTATTGTAATGAGGATTACCCACCATACTCCTAAGAAGGTAAGCCTCATTTGGCCTCACCTAACCCATAATATGACCTTAATGAATGAGTTTAACATGAAAGAGGCCAACTTACAAGGCACTTGAGATACATGCATTCTATGGACCTTTATGGATAACATGAACCCATATGACATGAATGGACATGGATTATGATGGACATCATGACATGCTGGACATACATGGACATTATGGACTCAAGTACTAATTTAAAAATGAGACTAAGAATATTTCTAAGATGAAAAAAATATTTGGGTCGTTACAAGAGTGAACTTCTGGTCACTAATAAAACTAGATAAAAATTCTTAATATCAGAGTGAACTTCACGTTCACTAATGAAAATAAGACAAAATTCTTATTATTGGATAGAACTTTTCGTTAACTAATAAAATTAAATAACATTATCAATATTAGAACGAACTTCTGGTTCACTCATAATATAAAATTTTCAGCATACGAGTGAACTTCTGGTTCACTAATAAAATAGAATAAACTTTGTATTATTGGAACGAACTTTTGGTTCGCCAATGAATACACCATTTAATTATAACTATAATATTTAATAAAAAAAACTTCAACCATATAAAGGTGATGGAATGAACTTTTGGTTCACAATCGATATTAGACATAATATTCAATATTGAAGTGAACTTCTGGTTCACTATTAATATTCACGTTTTATCTTATAGACAAAAAATGAATATTGAGTGAATTACTGGTTCACTAATGAAATTGGATGAATAACATGTATTAGTCAATAACATGCACATATTTAGAAGACTTATAATTCATACGAAAAGCTATGAACAAATAGAGACGATAGGAGAAACAAACCTGATGCTTCTAAACAAAAAAACAAAAGTATAATCTTTTGTTGTAGTAACTCACAATTACAAATTTACAATCCTTCAAGTTCTAGTCCTCTCGTTGATCTTTTTTTGCAATATATATGTAATATTATTTATTTTTATTAGTTTGTAGCCTTCGTCTTCTTTTTGCTTCGTGATCCGATCCTCTGCTTCTACCTTGATTTTCCCATCAAAATCATTATTTATGTTCATGACCAAATAATAATAATAATAATAATAATAATAATAATAATAATAATAAACAAAATATTCCCTTGTCACGGTAACACTGGCCCTGACATGGTATGAAAGTTCGATAACTCTGACCAAGAGATTATGATGCTGATAACGTGTTATGAAACAATAAATATATAAACACAATATAGAGAAAACAATAGAGAAGAACAACATAGACAAGAGATATTGAGAGAGGAGAATATGATGATTTATTTATAGCCCACAAGGAGTGTTTATATTAGTTACATAGTAAGAGTACTATACAATATAAACTTCATATGAAAACATAATTCTCCTATATTATATCATCCTAATAAAGATACCAAAAGGATATCTGATTGATATATGTACAATCACATATATATTATTTCATAGCAAATTATAGATTTATTCCACAAAACTCAAGATTATTAACCTTTGTATTTAGTTTTAGAGTGCCCAAACCTTCAAGTTCTTTCATTTAGCTTAGAAATTCCCATATTTATTGCGTTTTAATATTTTTATAGATACCTATGGAGTATACAAATTGTAATTGCAATGCCTTTTTTCTTTATCAAATTTTTTCATTAAAAAATTGACAATACAATTATTAAAAATTTTAAAATTTTAAATATACTGATAAATGTGCAAGATGCTGATAATAAATATTTATTATAAGTTGAAAAAACATACCATATATATTTGAATCAACATAGGCTCTACAACTAGTACAATAGTGCCATATGATTCTTGAGATTATTAATTAATTAATTAAACAAAGATGTTGATCTATCGATGAATGAATATTATACTTCCATTTTAGGGGGAAGAGAAATTTAGGTAACACCAAAAAATGAAGAGAAGCCGTGTAGAACATGATTTTGTCCAATCCACATCAAGTCATCAACTATGGGACGGACCTATTTGGATAAAATCTTCTGGATTAGAGTTTTTATTTTTCTCTACGAAAAGAAAAGAAAAAGAAAATCCTCTTCGTCATTTTTGGGGTGTATTTATTTATTTAGAGCTTTTATTGTCGTCTTTATATTGACGAGCTCAGAATCACAATACTCGATCATAGCCTCCTAGTAATCTGCGTGACATATTGACTGTTGAGATTTGAGCGAAAACCGCTTTTCAGTGGTACCTTCTCCGCTGAACTTCAGTGACTGTTTCCTCTTCTGGGTAAAGCTTTGTTCTTTCTTCCTCTACTCCTGGGTATTTCGTTGTTTGACCATGTTTTCTTCTATTTCAGATGGATTTAGGATTTTTTGATAAACTGTTCGTATTTGAAGATGAGAATCGTCGATGATATATATATTGTTCATGTGGAATTTCATGTAGGTTTTGGATTAATTTGTTCAATTTACTTATCCACTGTAGATGGGCTTTTGAAACTGACTGAGAAACCATTGTGTCGTTTTACTAGTCTATCTGTTTTTGATTATATATTGCGAAAACGCTAATATTAATGATCTGGGTGGGTCTTATCAGTTGCAATCATCAGTAATGTCATGTGGGTTTTGGAAGGAATGTTGACGGATTTGGCTGCGCTATGTCCAGTTCACTGATTTCTTGCAATCTATTTTCATCGAATTTAGAAAAAGTTTATCTATTTATCTGCTGAAACTGACAGAGTTGGAGGTTAAAATTTGTACAAGTTGGATTAGTCTATTCCAGTTGTTTCTTATGACTTTAGATTCGTTGGTGACATTCTCTTTTGGATGAGTTTCTGTATGGGTTTATTCTGATGTATACAAACTTTTTTATGCTTATATTTATGTTTTTCCTCCTTACCCTTGGTTGTACAAATAGTGATGGACTGATAGCCTTGCGCAGCTGTAATTTTGATTTTCTAACTGAGGGATTTCAATTAGCGTCTTTCACAAAGTCACAAGGTTGGATTATGTGAAACAAGATTCTGCTTGCTTTGTGTATGGCATAAATGAATTGCTTATTCTTGGGATATAATGTGCTTAAATTATGCAATTTCCTTATCTCCGTGGCAGAGAACAGGATGAGGCTCTGTACAAGTTTACTGCTTCTATGCTGTTTAAACCTGGTTCTTTCTAGAGCGGTAAGTTTACGCATTGGCTAATAGTTTTTCAAATTCAATTATTTGGATTTCAAACTAACTGGTGTATGTTGTTCCCATGGTACTTCTTAAACTGATGTATAGTTGGCTGTTGGGCCCCCAACTTGTCCTGCTGAGGGAGTTGGATGCGGTGATGATGAATGGGAGGGGGAGTTCTTCCCAGGGATTCCAAAGATTAAATATGAGGTAATGTATAGTTTGTCTACATGCAAGCTGCTAGAATCACAGAGGCTTTCATGCATTGATAGACACTTGACCTGATGATTTATGGTTGCCTTGCATTTTATTTGGTATTACTAGGGGCCAAACAGCAAGAACCATCTGGCATTTAAATATTACAATGCTGAAGAGGTGATCCTAGGGAAGAAAATGAAGGTTGGTCTCACCTAATTTAAGCTGTTGGTGTCTAATATATGAACAATTTCATTGGGTTTGAATTTTGGTTCTAATAGTGTTTAATTGATTGAACCAACAGGATTGGTTTAGATTCAGTGTAGCATTCTGGCATACATTTCGTGGCACAGGTGGTGATCCGTTTGGTGCACCCACGAAATATTGGCCATGGGAAGATGGGACAAATTCATTAGCCATGGCCAAGAGAAGAAGTATGCTTCTTTTTCTACACTTTGTTTGCTAACAAAGATTTTATTAGGAAGTCTTATTGTCTAAGTAAAGTAATACACATGCATTGCTTTTGTAGTGAGGGCCAACTTTGAGTTCATTGATAAGCTTGGAGTTGACTTCTGGTGCTTCCATGACCGGGATATAGCTCCAGATGGTAAAACATTGGAGGTAAGTTGTTTAAATTACAGTCATAACACTCATAACTCGTAAGTAGGGAACACTTAACATTGGAAGTGGCTTCTGAGGTTTCTAAGCCTTTGCAAAGTCCCAACTGATAGCGATTTTTTTTCCTTGTGGATTTCACTTGACCTTGATAGCTTTGGGTTGATGGTTGTACTGGCATAAGGTTTCATTTTTCTTCGTTGGTAACGCATTAATTTATGGCTATTGCAGGAAACCAATAAAAACCTGGATGAAGTAGTGGCTCTAGCAAAGGAACTGCAGGTGAGACACTTGAATACTGTCTCTTCTTCATCAGTTAACAAAAAAAGGGATGCCTTAGGAATTCTTAAGTGTAGACAACTTCTACTACATCCACTTGTTAGGTTTTAGTAAGATAGCATTCTGCATTTGTTTGATATACTTTACTTTTAGAAAGTGCTATACTGCTATCAATGCAGCAGATTTATTATCCTGGTACATGCCATATTGTTGTGGGCACATGCAAGTGGTTGCACCTTTTTGTAAATGGTTCTTTTGTCACAAATCCTCTCGCGAAATTTCCTCTTAATTATCATGTTGCCACCATGGGTTGAAAAGTTGAAAATGTTTTCTTCTCTTTTGCTGATAGCACATGATATGGATCATTTGTCCAATGCCTTCTATCTTCTTTAGGTGAGATCAACTATAATATCATGCCCTTCAGTGGGAGGAGTTCAATAATGTTTTTTCAAATCCGTTGAAGAAAAGAACTTGACCAAGTTAATAAATTGGTTAATCGTCCAAGCTAATTGAGAAGATGCATTGGAAAGCAGAATTTCAGATGCTCTGATGACCCTTGGGTTTGTTATAAGAGGGTGAAATTCATGTGCATTGTGCCAAAAATAGTTGTGCATCAGATCACCAGATCATAGTCCCTTGTTTGGGTCAAGCTTCCAGTCAATGTCAGTCATTTCATTTATTCTCCATCAAATCCATTTTTGCCCGCAACTACCATTGTTGAATCCAAAGCTTTTGTACATCTAGTAATTAGTATTTTATCACTTGCTGCATTTGCTCTTTTCCATGTGAATTGTGAATTTTCCCTGAGTGAGTTTGTTACTTTTTATGTTCAATGTTCCATCCTAGCTGTCATTTGAAATGCCTAGCTTCACTTTCCTTCTTTCTGGAATTCAATTGTCATTGGGATCGAGTTCAGTGTGGTTTGAAATATCTTGTTGCTTTCAAGTGTCATCACATGATGGCTGTACTATAATCTCATTTTGCAAAATCCTAATTCCATCTGTATCTAGGGCTCCAACATCCATCCATTGTGGGGTACTGCTCAATTGTTTTATCATCCTCGGTACATGCATGGTGCAGCTACCAGGTATGGACAGAAAAAGGCTGTGATTTTTTTTTTCCTGGTCCCCTGTCTTCTGTGATTTTAGTTCCAGCTGCCACTTGAACTCTGAATCTGCACTGCAGCTCTGAGGTTGGTGTTTATGCATATGCTGCTGCTCAAGTCAAGAAGGCTATTGAGGCAAGTTATTGCTACTTTTCTGTTGTGGAAGACAAGTATATAGGTGCACTTGTGGCTTTGTGCTTATGCATTGCTTCTGCTAAGGATGTACTTTTGACGATGCAGGTTACACATTACCTTGGCGGGGAGAATTACGTTTTCTGGGGGGGTCGTGAAGGTTACCAATCACTTTTGAACACTGACATGGAGAAAGAGCTCAACCATATGGTATATTCTACACCGTTTACAATAATTATATTCCCAATTGCCAATATTTTCCTGAATCATGCATTCAGGGATAATAAATAATTGATTTCTGATTTGCAGGCAAGATTCCTTCAGGCTGCTGTTGACTACAAGAAGAAGATAGGGTTCAATGGTAATGTCATTTACACCTGAATTAGCTTGATGCATTTCTGGCATTTATCCTGGCTCCAAATATTGTTCTCATTCTGTTCTTAAAGTATCATGTGTTTCTGTTTGTTCTTGCAGGAACTTTGCTTATTGAACCAAAGCCTCAAGAACCAACCAAGCATCAGTATGTTTTTGACCTAAACCACAGGCTTTCTCTCTCTTTTCTGATATCTAACAAATGTTAATGGTGTCAGGTATGACTGGGATGCAGCAACAGCAGCTAATTTCTTGCGCAAATACGGGCTTATTGGTGATTCATAGATTCTCCTCTTCTTTCAAACTTGGTTCACTTTCATCTTTTCAGGCACAAAAACTTATTTTGAGGGGACTAGCTCTTTTACATGTAGATGTGAAAGAATATTTCTCCCTGTGCTAAAATTAATTGTTTCTGATTCATGTTTTCATTGTCAATTAGCACATCGGTAGATTTTGCGGTCCCTGGACTTTATTTCTACTGTCTATTTCTCCCTCACAAATCGGTAAATTGTGTATTGCGCTCTAAAGAGGCGGGGATATTTTTCTTCACTTTTGCAAAAACATTCATCTATTGCATCATTATTCTGGCAGAACCAAAATTTAAGTGTTGGGAATCTCATGGTTCTGTGAATAACAAATATTTTACCCTTCTGATTCAAGGATGATATCCTCTTTGACAGATGAGTTCAAGCTTAATATTGAATGCAATCATGCTACATTATCTGGTCATAGGTAAGTCCAATTTCTTGACTAAAGGATATTCATGTAAGGGCATATATAAATGCATGCAAATGTGGTTTGATCTGAATTATCCTGAATTTGCTGGCAGCTGTCATCATGAGCTTGAGACTGCAAGAATTAATGGTCTGCTTGGAAACATTGATGCAAACACTGGAGACCCTCAGACTGGTATTGTTAGAGAAGTATTTGAGTTTTCTTTTCCCTTGATTTGTGTATGATCCAACGATTAAGTGTCTGGTTGTTGCTGGCTTTGTTTCAGGGTGGGACACAGATCAGTTCATGACTGATGTTGCAGAAGCCACAATGGTTATGCTTAGCGTGATTAAAAATGTAAGTCAAAAAGAACCTTTTAGCTCCAATTGGTAGCTGCAGGCACTAGGCATTAGCTGCTGGTTCCTTATTTATCTCTCAACTGTTTCTGATTCTTCATTAGGGAGGACTGGCACCTGGAGGATTCAACTTCGATGCTAAGCTGTAAGACTCTTTTTCTCATACACTAGGTATTGCCAGCCCGAAGTTTTTTCTCTGATGTTTACATGTAGCTATTATCTTCTGTCAGTCGAAGGGAGAGCACGGATGTTGAGGACTTGTTCATTGCGCATATTAGTGGAATGGATACAATGGCTCGTGGGCTACGAAATGCTGCAAAGCTAATTGAGGTACTGCTTGCAGTAACTTGATGTTTTATTTCATGTTTGGCTTTCACCCTTTGTTTCGAGTAATCCTGTGTTCTCTTTGCCTCAATGAAGGATGGATCACTTGCTGAGCTTGTTAAGAAAAGATACCAGAGCTTTGACTCAGAGATTGGGACTGCAATAGAGGTGATCTTTCTGCCATCAATTGCTTCAGTTTATTTATTTATTTTTTAATGGCATGCTCTGTGTCATGTGCCATTGTGCCTAGATGTGAAGTGTAACTTTTTCTTTGCTGTGCAGGCTGGAAAGGCTGATTTTGAGTATCTTGAAAGGAAGGCCATGGAATGGGGTGAACCTAAAGTTCCTTCTGGTAAACAGGTAATTGTCCTATATTTTTTTTCTTGTCTGCCGTTCTCTTCCTTTCTAGGTTGTTGTGTGTGTTTGTTGTATATGTCAATGGTTGAAAGCACTTACAATTTGCACCTAGTGGTGGCTGAAAGGGCAGCAAGTGCAGCCAAACCAGTGAAGTTAGCTAGACTTGAGGTCAAGTGTTTGTAAGTCAGTGGCTTGGCTTGTTTCAGCCATGAACTGAGTCAAGTCTCAAGTCTCAACTACTCGGACTGCTTAAGTTGCCGAAAATGGACTTAAAATCCCATATGTTCATGTGTACTGGTTACAAGTCTCAAAATGGGTAAATTACTACGTAGTTCCCATTCTATCTAGATAGGCAGGCCTAAGACAGTTATTTTTTTCATTCATTTTTCTTGAACTCCCATATTTTCAGTTATATAACTCTAGAAAGTAAGTGTAGACTGACTCAAGACTACTTAACAAACCCTTCTCAGAAGTGAGCCCACCCAGACCAACCAAAAAATGGCATCTTTGCAGGTAGGCTGAGCCCAGCTGACCTTACCCCAGCTTGGTCCAGTGAATATGTTGAGCCCACTGATCTCTGAACTGCACTGTACTCCTTGGTGTAAACCTTCTGGAACTAAATGTGATTGTTTTGAAATGTGCAGGAGTTGGCTGAGATGATTTTCCAATCTGCACTGTAGAGATGGCAAGTTGGTGGATTTTATCAATAAATGTGTAACGTGTTACCAATAAATAGGATTTGTCAGAACTTGTGATGTAGGTTTAGCATTTTGGATGTTCAAGTGATTAATAGAAGTTGTAGTTCTTGGTTTGTACAATTCTTCTCTTTAGTCATCAATGTCTTGCTGGAATGAGTCTCATGTAGTCTCATCTCAAATGCGGTGCAAAGATTGCAAGTATGATGTGCATTTCCAAGGTGATTGGTCTGACTTGGCTTCGAGCTCAATTCGCTTGTGTCAAACCTTCGTTGGGCTATTTAGTTTGGCTCAGGCTCCACCCTCCGGCTTGGATCCACATTGTAATTGTTCAATGTAGCTCGATTGGGGAAAGCTATCAAAAATTTGGTCCATGTAATTATCGGTTTAGACAAATGGAATGTTGAACAAAAACTTGATGTCGGATGCTTAATTCTATTTTAGGCATTTAGGGTCAAATGATTCCAACAAGTATAAAATTAGGTGTGGATAATATAAAGAGAATTGGATTCTAATAATATGAACTTTTGGTCATAGTAGATTAAATAATATGAACTTTTAGATTTGGTTCTAAATAATATGAATCTCGTTCTCTCTTATCCCTCCATTCCTTTTTTGAATTTCAAACTGCTGAACCAAGCCAGACCCGTTAGCCGTCCCTGGGCGTCGGGGTGCGCCACCGGTGCCGGCCTCACCGCCGGGTGGTGTGGGCGGTTCATGGTGTAAGTTCTCCGTGGCGTTCAGGGTGGTGACTGCTGCGTGGTTGCGTCGGAGTTCCTGGCATCAATGGTGGTCTCCTAGTATCTTCGTTGCTGGTGACTTGGTGGTCGCCGGTTTCTCTCTGGTGCGTCGCCGGTGATCCTGCTGTGTGGTTGGTGTGGGCGCCTGTCTGGTTGAGCCTCCCTCTTTGGATTTTATTTGCATAATTTTGAATTGTATTCTCTGCTGAGTTTGTTCATGGAGGTTGCTAACTGCTCCTTGGTGTCTCGGTGCGTGGAACTGAAGGGTGAGGTAACCTCCATTGTTTCCTCCCTCTCCTTTAGTGACAATGCTATGACTGTGGTATCCTTAGCTGCTCTTTCTAGGGTTAGTGAGATTTGCACTGTGCTTAAAGAATTGGTTATATTGTTAGAGCAGCCTAAAATCCCTGCTTCTAGAGCTTCTTCTTCATCTGTCCCGGGTGTTTTGGTGTCCTCTCCTAGTGCTGCTAAGCATGGGAGGCCCTCCGGTGCTAGTTTTTGGGACAATAGTTTGTTCTCTTTGTTTGTTGACAATTTGCCTATCGGAGTTGACAATGTTTGGTTGAAAACCTTGTTTATGAAGTTTGGTCCTGTGGTTGATGCTTACATCCCTCGTAAGGTGGGGCGTAATGGTAAAAGCTTTGGTTTTGTTCGCTTCAAAGAAAAAAAAGCGGGTTCATGTGCTATTCTTGAAATGAATGGTTGGAGGTACAAGGATGTTGTCTTAAATGTTGCTTGGGCTAAATTCAACAAAAAAAGCGGGTCTACGCCTCTTTCTAGAAAGGGGTCTAAGAATTGGCTTTGGGTTCATAAAGAAAAGCAGGTTGGTGTGAAGGATGGTCCTCGAGCTTGTGTGCATCCTGATGCTTCAGATGGTTCTGCTACCATCTCTGATCCTCTTCATTCGGTCGCCCCCGAGTTTGTTAAGTCTCCTTATAAGGATGCCCTTTTGAGGGGTGTAAAGGTTGGTGGTAATGATGGTGCAACTAAGGTGGCTCTTTCCGATAGCGAGCGTACTGTTAGTGACATGCCTGACAATGATGCTGGTGAGGTATTTTGTTCTCCACCTCTTGATGTTGAGGAATCTTTTCATAATGCTTACAAAGTCAAGAGCCGTCATAAAAAGACTGTAAGTTTCTTGTGGAACCCAAAGTGGAGGTTGGTTAGTAGAGCTTCGTGTAGGATCCACTCTAGTGGTCCTAGTCGTGCTAAAGGTGTTAAGAAGCCGACTCGAAACTGTAATTCTCTTGCGGGAAGCAAATCCACGCCTGTTGATGATTTGATGGATCAGCTGACGGTTGACATGAGTAATAAAGGTGGCCTAAAAATATTACAAGACCGGGAGGCGGCTATAAAACTACTAAAGAAGAAGAGGTTGGATGAAGACAAGGACTGATTGGGTGAGATTGTCCCTTGAGGCTTGGTGTTTTCCATTGGAAGACTGGATGAAGAGGCTTTCAGGATGTGCTATTTTTCTTTGTTTGCCTGCTGTTTACTCGTTGTTTCGAGTTGTGCTGTTTTATTGTTTTTATTGTTTCCTTGCTGAATTGCTGCTTGATGCGGTTTTGTAGCATCTTTGATGCTTTCTTAGCCTTTCATGGCTTGCAAATTATCGGAAAAAAAATAATATGAACTTTTGCAGCATAGTAGACTAAATAATACGCCAACGAGTTAAGTTGAATTTAACTCGGTGGCGGGATAACGTGGCGGCGGAGGGGTGTATGTTGACCGTTATTAATTACTCAGTCAGCTTTAACTTTGTAACATCACCCTCCCCCTCTGTCTTCCATCCCTTTTCTCTCTCCCTCCTCTCCTTCCATTCAACCATGTCTTCTCCCTGTTCCTCTCATTTCTCTCTTTAATCCATTCCCTCCTCCCTTTTTGCTCTTTCTTTCTATTATCCTTTGTCATCTCCTCTCATTCCTAGATGACTTAGATAGGGGTGTAAGTCGTAAGTTTATTAAAAATCGTGGGGATGCGTTGTGCGAAGTTTTGAAACGAATGTAACTTAAGGGCCTGTTTGGTGAACAAAACAGGAATGGAATTGAGTAGGAATGAGTTCTGATTCCTGTTTTTTCTGTTTGGAGAGCAGTTTCTGGAATGGAATTGCAATCCCTAGGGATTTGCTATCCCTCCCAGATAGGGGGATTAGAAACCTCCCAAATGTGGGGGGAATAGGCTATCCCTTTTCTTTCACAACAACAAAACCAATAATAATAATCATAATAATAATAATAATTAATAATAATAATAATAATTATTATTATTATTATTATTACTAATAATTATAATTTATAATATTAATAATTATTAATAATTATAATAATAGTTATAATTATAATTATTAATAATTAATAATAATAATTAAAATACTAATTATTAATAATTATAATTATTATGATTAATTAATAATTATTATTATAATTATTATTATATATTATAATTATTATGATTAATTAATAATTATTATTATAATTATTATTATAATTATAATTATTTATTATAATAATTATTATAATTATTATTATAATAATAGTTATTATTAATTATTATAAAATTTATTATTTTTTATTAATTTAGTTGTAACGCCCCGGAAATTCAATTATAGAAAGTCAAAGTCAAACTAACGTTAACAGACAAAACTTAGCGGAAGACTTCAAATTTAGTTTGGGCGTCACTGCCGTATCCCCGAAGGAATACAAGGCGAGAAAGGAAAACACAACTGTCTGCTAACGGTAACTACTAACAACTCAACAAACTTTAAGAAATCATAACGAAAACAATATAAAGGTTCAAGGACTTCTAGACTCGTCGTCCTCACTTCTAACTCCCGTCCCCAGCATTTAGATCTTCACCTGAAATCAAAACATTTCAGAAAATGAGGGGGAAATCTCAATAATGTCTACCCCTAACGTTTAAAACAGTTTAAGTTCATTTCAATTCATTTTGGGGAGAGGGATCAAATCAAACGTTTTACAAACCTTTAACCCTTAACTGTTTTCCTCAACCCATCCAATCCATATTTTAATTTGCGGGCGGGATACCAAATCCCTTAATGTAACATCGCCTACCAAAGGCATCAAGAACATCGCCTACCAAAGGCATAAGCATCGCCTACCAAAGGCATCAAGAACATCGCCTACCAAAGGACATCGCCTACCAAAGGCATCAACATCGCCTACCAAAGGCATCAAGAACATCGCCTACCAAAGGCATCAAAATACTATCCTATATCAGGGAAGGAAGCCCTGATCTCCTGGTCCATAACCCTGCAGGTTGTTACACCTGCACAACAGGTTATCCCCCGAAACTCGCTTAACGTTTCCACTTGAATTATTTAAACAGTATTCAAACTCGACTCACAACTCTCAAGTCAAACCATCCCAAGTTATCAAAACCATTAACAAAACTTTGAATAAAAGACCATCCAATTTCTCAACTCAAATAAACCAAGACCTCAAACGAATCAAAAAGATTATCAAAACAGATTGTCGTATTTCCACAAAAGTCCCCTTTCGGGATGCAATTCTCAAAATAAATTATAAAACATCAAAACACATTTAAAGAGCATCCCGATGGGGATTAGAGCATAGACAATTACCTGATATACTTCACAACACAGCAAAAGAAGAACACACTTGAGCTCACTAACGTCTCGCACTAACTCGGGCCTAGAATAAAAGTAATTATCTAATCAAAACGCGTTCTAACGAAGTTAGAATTATCTATCAACTACCTAACCCATCCCCTAGGAACACTTAGGTTCCTATCATTTATGAAATTACACTTAACACCTCCAAGAAAACACATAACAAGATCACACATTAATTTCACTCAACAATTCTTTATAAATAAAGGCAAATAGAGGACAGATTATCACATTCACATAAAACGGGTCACAACTCGACTTCCTGACATCCTATGGGTCTGGTTCTGGACTTTTCGGAAACCTCAGGATGTCTACTAAAACTTCTATGTTGATGGTTAAGCCCAACTCAGTCCCGAAGGACTCCAAAAACACCCGTCTTTCCCATTGGTCCAGTTCTGACAGGTTCCGGTAAAACAGTTATAACTCGGGCTATACAAATCAAACGTTCGATCCGTAAAATTCCTATGGTTCCTAACATCTCAGGGAACCTCCAGTTCAAAGGGTTTGACCAAAAGGTAACTACACTAGCCGTGGCAACCCGATCTTTAGACACTAACAAAACTGTCCCGTTAACGGTAATCAATTAATTTGTTATTTCGGTTCTAACTTTTACCAAACGGTCTCGGGGTTCTAATTTGGACTCGAAACAGTAGCTAGGGTCTAAGATAGGAAGTCCAACTCAACTTAGGTCCAACAATCAATCTTCCCATCATAAGAATCAAATTACAACACATGAAATCAACTTTAATAATTTAATCTAATCCTAAAACATGTATAAAATATCATACACTAACATGGCATACCTTATGTACATAAATTCTAATACTAACCTTATACTAATCATGCATGAAATATTAACGCTATCCTAAACATGAATTTCTTAACCAATAAACAAGAAAAGCCTTAAGAACATGTGAATAACCTATAAAGAACATATAAACATTTAAACTCCTAATCAAGAACCCTAAACAAACTAATTTCTTTTAAACAAGATTAACTCAAGAACCAAGAACTAATAAACATAAACTCAACCTAACTTATTTAGGCAAAACATGAATTAAACAAGAAAGAACCCTAAGAAATAAAAGAACATGATATTTAACTTAATGAACAAGAAACCTAACTAATTTACAAGAGTCAAGAAGACTTAGGTTTTCATGTACAAGAATCATAAAGAACTTAGTAACATTAAACTACTAATCAAGAACCTAGGGTTTTAATAACAAGAATCAACCTAATTTATTTAACAAACTTTAACAAGATTAATTCCTAGGAAACAATAAAAGACTTAACGATTAACCAACTAAACATTCAAGAAAATAACCTAAGTAATAAATTTCCAAGTTCGTACATACAATAATATCGTGGTTTAACGATTCATGTAAAGAATATAACGAATATTAAAGAATCACTTTCAACCCTAATAATCAACTATTACAACCTAAATCTAATTACAATTTATAACATAAAATTACACATAACAATTAGAAAAATTACACATAATTACAACAAGAAAATAATTACAATTAATTTCCCTAATTACAACACTAACAATACAATAATTATAAAAACAGAATAATAATAACAATAATAATTACAATTAAAATCAGATTAATAATAATAAAAACAAGAAAAGAAAAAAGGAAAAAGAAAAGAAAAACAAGAATCAGTTAACAAAACTAGGTTAGGGTTAGGGTTAGGGTTAGGGCTTTACGCAGGTTTCTCGGTGGCGGCGACGGTGGGCGGCGGTCGGAGAGGGATGCGTCGGGGTCGCAGGTGGCAGGCGTCGGCCGTGGGCTCGTCGGAGGGGGGTGGTCGACGTTGATTTCGAGCGGCCAGCTTCGAGGGCTTTTCTTCGACCGGCGGCTCCGCGACGTTAGGGTGGTGGGGCGAGGGTCGTCGTGATCGGCCGGCGACAGCGACACCAAAGTCGCGATGGCGTGGTGATAGCGGCGGGACAAGCGAGTTAGCGCCAGGAGATAAAGAGAGAAAAAGAGAAAGAAGAGGAAGGCACGGCGATGCGGCGGTGTCCCGAGCGGCGAAGACCGACGACAGGCGTGCGCGACGGTGGAGTGAAAGGTGGTGGTGGCGCTGGGCGGTTGAGCAGAGGAGGAAGAAAGAGAAAGGAAGAGAAAGAGAAAAGGAGAGAGGAGGGTGGTCCAGGTGGTCTCGGCGCGTCTGGCAGGTGGTGGTGGCGCGGTGGCCGAGGAGAGCAGGAGGAGAGAGAGAGAGTTGAGAGCTAGGGTTTGAGGAGGGATTAGTTTAGGGTTTGAGGGAGGGAGTTAGGTGTATATATATGCTACCCATAATTAGGCCCAATTAACCCAACTAATCCTAACTCAGCCCAATTAACAAATAAAAACTGATTTTTCTAAAAACCTAATAATTCTAATAATAGTAATAATAATATTAAATTTTAATAATCATATAATCACATAACAAATAATATTCACGTAATTATTCACATAATAATATTAACCAGCATAAATTACTAATCTACCCTTGTTAGTCCCTCAACGGTCCTACGAGCTCAAGCGTTAGCATAAATAAACACATTACGAACAACAGTAAATAACGAAGTCAAACCTATTCTATTAACGACGTCACGGTCAACATCGTTGGATTTTTCGGGGTTTTACATTAGTAATATAAAAATTAGTAATTAATAGTTAATATTTAATAATAAACATATATATTAATAATTAATAAACAATTATAATTATTAATAATTAATAAATAATTATAATTATTAATAATTAATATAATAAAATTACTAATTGATAAAAATGTCAACAATTAATAATTATTATAGTTAATTATTTTCCATTGATAATAATTATTAATTAATACAAAAAATAATTTATAATTTATAGTAATAATATTATTAATTAATATGTAATAATAACTAATTAATAATTGATAATTATTAATTAATAAAATTTTATTATTGTCATAATAATGATAATAATTATAATAATAATAATAATAATAATAATAATAATAATAATAACAAATACTATAACTATAGCTTTGATTCCATTCCACTGCTCACCAAACACTTTCATTTCAGGGTTCTAATTCCATTCCCAACCCCTAGAATTCTAATTCCATATCCAACCCATTCCATTTTTCTCTCCAAACAAGCCCTAAAATCTATAATATTTAGTGTATATACTAGATAGTGTCCTACCATAATACAATTTATATTTTTTTAAATCACTAAAATATAAAAATAAAATAGGAATTATTGACGTACAAAAGTTAAAAGTAGAGATTATTATAATCCAATTTCCCTTTCATTTTTTGAGGTTGATTTTTAGTTTTATTTTGAAATCCATATCCCTTCGGAAAAAAAAGGAAGAAAAAACGGCATATTGTTCTATTCCTGTTCTATTCCTGTTGTAATTTCAGAATCCGGTGAACACAACCGAGGGATGGAAGAACAATTTTTGTGGGGAATTTGTGTCCCTCAAATTCTGTGAATGACAGACTTGAATTCAATTGAATCTGCTGCACTTTCTTCAGTCCTGAGGCAGACCCTTTCCTCATAACGGTCAAGCATGCCTACCCAATTTTATATTTCTCTCTCTTCTTCTTCTTCTTCTTCTTCTCCGTCTCACTAAAACGCTCGCTCATACCCAGTTGTGTTCTTTTGCAGAGCAGAGGGATACAATAGGGTTCTGCTAATCTCAGATCTTATCACACACCCCCTTCATCTCTTTCCCATTGCCCTCTCATTTTTTTCATCTCTTCAAAATGGGTATTATGTTTTCTCGTCTCTTTTCATCCCTTTTTGGGAATAAGGAAGCTCGAATCTTGGTTCTCGGGCTTGACAATGCTGGCAAAACCACGATTCTTTGTATGTTTTCCTTTCTCTTTCTCCAATTTTATTCTAAACCCATGCTATGATCTGAGTATGTTTCAGTTTTCAATCTTGTTTATGTGTTTGATTGATTTGATCCCGGTATCCAGATCGGCTTCAGATGGGGGAAGTAGTGTCCACTATTCCAAGTAGGTATTCTGTTCTAACCTTTTGTGATTTATTTTATGCTTTAGGATTAGTTTGTGTTTCTCATTTAGGATCATTATTTGAGTTCTTTTTTTTTTTTGGTTCAATTTGTGATACGCCTCATTCTATTTGTGAAAATGCAGCAATTGGATTCAATGTGGAAACTGTGCAGTATAACAACATTAAATTCCAAGTTTGGGATCTGGGTATGAGACTTGATCTACCTTTTACTTCTCTGATTATGTCTACTTTGGTGTTATTGTATGGTGTTATCTATGTGATCACTATGGGAAAAAAGTCTATCTCGAAATTTGTCTACTTAGTTTCATGAAGGCTTGGTTAATATGTAAGAGAAGCTTACATATTGAAGTAGGTTGTGATGTAGAACTGTTATTCTAATGGATACTAGTTTCACAAATTATATTGATAAGTTGTATTACTTGCTAGGGTTCTATACTCTGTATAATTTGGTTGTTGCTTTGGAGTAGCTAGCATCCTAGCTGCAAGTTATGCGACCATATTTTGTTTCTATGGTTGATTCAATCATTACTTAGTAAGGGATAGATGAATCTGGAATCAGTTTTGGTATCAAATGATGGGCTACAAAACACTTCACTGTTCTATATAAGATTTCAGGTCATGTACACAAACATTGAATTTGACCATGGAGTTGAGGCAGCTCTTTGGTTTCTTGGTCTTATGAGAATGTTTTTCTTCATTGTCCCAAGAAACGAGTTTTTGAGCATATATGGCCAGTGGTAAGAATGACCCACTGTTAGGTTTGCTCTAATGAGGAGGATGTCATTGATAGGTACGAGTGAGACTGGGATTGTGTTTTATAGTGAGCTAATGCAACTCTTACCTTGCTCACTTGCTCTGTAAGCTATTCAATACTCAACCTGTGCCACAGTGTCATAGTTTCTTTCCAGACCATAAGTCAACTACTCACAGGGATCAATTGGCAGCTAAATGGAAATTAGTATGGTCCAAGCTCATCAGATTTGTTGAGGTTGGTCAGATTTCCTTTCCCTACATTTCTATTTGTTCATGCCTTTTCCATACACTTTGTGGCACCTGCACCATAAGCCACTTTGTGGCTATCCAGCTATCATCTGCACATCAAGGCTCTCAGTACCAAGCAGTTGGTCGAATACGAAGCTTAGCTAGTGACTGGCACGAAGCATGCACTGTTGCTAGGATTAGGAAAATATGCATGATTCAACTACATTTTTCTTGGGAAATTTTGATTAGACCTAGCTAAACGGAGGATAAGAGTATGCAAACAATATTCAAAATGATGGCTCATTTAATGTTCAACTTGGCTTGTCAAGACCTAGCAGTGCTTTTTCATTGCTTCTGTGTGAGCTTTTTATTTGCAACGATGATAAGAACTAGTTAATTTTTGGTTTCTTAACTAGTGCGTACGAGTAATGGTTAGAGAGGGTTGCTTTTAGTTGGTAACTTAAATAATCATCATAAATTTAGGTTGGTAGGTGAAATTCCTATTAAACAAGTTATTTTTTTTATTAGTATAGTTTTTGTTGGTATCTTTGTTTGCTTTTACTTTGACAGTGAAAATGACTTTATTTGTTTTAAATGTGAAAATTTTAATTATTTGGATAAGAAGAGTTTTAGGTATGTACTAATGTGTACACTTTTGGACATATAATTTTTGCTTACATGAACCAAATAGTTGGGCGTGCACTTGAGTCCAAGTAAGTGCTGGTGCCATTGGCCAAATATCGTAAACAACAAGTCCTAAAACCCATATCTCAAAATTCTTCCCCATGTGATGTATCTGGGGAGACAATGTTCAAATGACGGATATTTTCACACTTAGTTGTAGAGAGGGTCGCTTCCATTGGACTCTAGAGGTTAATTTTAAAACCTTTGGTACTTAGTACCTTCATAAAAAGGAATCACCTGACAATGTAAAGAGATAGTTTGCTTGAATACACTGTTGTCAAAGCTAGAAAAGTTGCACAAAATTGGCATTCTACTATTTAAAATGGATCTCTCTCTCTATCTTTTCTCTTGAACACTGAGTGACAATTTTCATTTCCTTTAACTTAGAAACTTCATTCATGTGCAGAAATTGTAATATAATACTCTTTTGTGGAACTTGGGAAGAGGTAAACGAGGTCAACAACGGTCCTCAATATAGTCCCGTTGACACGGGGTTTGGGGGGATCCAAATATAGGCAGCATTCCCCTCATGCACAAGAGTATTTTTATATGAAATTCTCTTATAATTATAATATCCTTGAAATTTTGAATAAGAAAAAGAAAAAGAAAAATGTACAGGAAGCAACATACCCTATAGTTGTGTTTGGATTTATTGAACTTGGGAAGAGTCCAAGGGATGTAGTCACATTAATCCCTTTCTTTTTTTATTTATTACAGCATTTAAATTTACGTGTACTCAACTATTGATACTAATATTTTTTATTAAGTATTTTTATATGAAATTCTTTGATAATTATAATATCCTTAAACTATTTTACAATATTGAGGAGAGTAGCCTAGGAAAAATGAAAATTTTAACTTATAAGTAGCAATCTTAAAGAATGAATTTTGTTCTGAAAAGCATCCAAAATTACACAGCCGTTGCCAGTTTTGGTGATGTGGCAATCCTTGTTCCTGTACCCCCTTCCTCGATTCTGGTAGCTATTTGTGTGGCTATGTCCTAACGGACCCCTCATAATGGTGGTGTCTGAGGCAGTGAGGTTTATTTAGTACTATTTAGACAGAGCATTGTATGCTATCATATCCTTAGCACAACTGCATGTTCTCTTGAAAACCAATGAGCTAAAGCTAACAAAGTGGAAGACTTCCTTGAAATTATTTATAGGAATATTTGCATGTCCTAAGAGTTTTCATGGGTGTAGACGTATAGTGGTTAGAATCACTTAGGATCTCCGAGATGCTATTATATATAGTTTGGATATTGGATCAAATCATCAACATAAAACCAATTAGGAGTGTTGGGGAAAATATACCAGCCTTTAAACTTGGATGCTAGTCCCAACTCCCAACTCCCAACTATCATTGTATTTGATAATAATATACCACCACCAAGAAGTTTAGGTAACTTTGACTCCCCAGAAATTTGATGTGAACATCTATTATTGCCAACGAGGATGAAGGTTCAAAAAATTTAAAATAAATATGTTAGAGAAGCATAACATTTGTCCCAGATTATTGACTCCATTTTCACTCTCCTTGATTAAAATAAATAAAATAAACACCTATTTTTATTGGATCTCATGACATGGTGGGAAGTTCTCTCTCTCTCTCTCTCTCTCCCCCCCCCCCCCCCAAATTCATTGGCTTAGATAAAAAAAAAAGAGTTTAAATTTCTTTTCAAACAAAGAGAGAAAATTGAGTCAATGATTTAGCACAAATAATATGCCTTGCTGATTTTTTTTTGAACCGCCATCCATGTTGTGAATTATAGATGTCACGTCCAATATCCCGTGAGTCAAAGTTACCTAAACTCAGTGTTGTTATTGTCACATACCCTGATAGTTGGGACTTATTGTATCCAAGTTTGAATTTCGGTGTCCTTTTGTCCAACATCCCCAAAGTTGAGCATATTTGATCCAATGTCCCTATGTAGACTCCTGGATTTTGGTAAAATTCTCCCTTAAATTTCAAGTGAAATGATCGTATGGGCCATTGAAATGATTTCCGGTATTGTGCGAGCTATGACCATTGTAAACAAGTTAGAATTTATTGTATACCCCCATGATACTCGTTTTAAGCCTTTGATAATTACATTTAAAAGAAAACAATAGTTTAATGAAGCTATTTGCACACATTCAAGTTGTTCAAATAAACATTTACCGCATCTTGGGAGGCATGAACTCATAAGGTTTTGGAGTTTTCCGAGTTGTATTTATCACCCTGTGGCAAGTACTAGTTTTTAGTTTCAAAGGCAAATAGGTTGAGCTTTTCAAGACACTAATGAAAGGCAATTACTGTTTTCCTAGGAAAAGATAGTTATCAAATGGTGATTATGGCTTCTCCTTGCCTTTAAAATGTTCCATGCTATCACGAGCCCATCAGAATTGTTTTGAAATGTATTGTTTGTGCACCGTAATGGACATTAACAATGAAACTTTTATGTTCTAGAATTATTCCCTCTTCTCACACAGTATCAGTGAAACCAGAAATTTAGGCAGCGCACCTTGTGGCTTGATGTGAGGTGTATGACTTTATGAGGCCAGAAGTTTAGAAAATGGAGTTAGAATCTAATGCCTCTGTGAGGCCAGGTGCACCGGAGGTTTACTTATTAGCCTCATGTGAGTCCATCTGACTGCCAAAGCTCAGATATGAATCCGTGTACACTGACTTGAGTTTTGTTGTGAATTATGAATGCATATTTATTCAGCCTCTTTGTGCAAATCTAGCGTTGGATTGATTGATTAGAAACTTGCTTGTGATTATCATTGCTTCGTCGTGCACTAGCTGTATTGTTTTGTAATTCAGCCTGTGAGATGTTAAGAACTTGTGGAACCCAGTTAAGGTCATTTTGCAGATGTCGTTGCTGTTGATCTCAATGTATTAGACATCTGACATAGCTGATTGCTTGTTATGCCTTGATTTCTTAGACTTTTTTTAGAACGGTGGACAAGTTTCTTTTATTGTAATTATGAATCACATGTATCTTACCTGATTTGGTTTTGTTTTCTTTCTGTTTTTCTGGGACAGGTGGCCAGACAAGTATAAGGTATCTGCTTTATCTGATCTGGATTTATTTTTTCTATTGGATTTAGATTTCTGCTCATATTATTTATGAATAAAACTCTCCATTTATCAAGTTACTTACATTACCCTTTCATTGTGGTCTAACTCCAACAGTGTAGTGATTCTCAGTTATTCCCAAATGTCCTATTAGATTTGACCTGGAGATGCTTTCCAATTTTAGAATTGAGCAGGACAAGCCAACAAAAAACCTAGCCTACCCTTTTAGTCACCATGATCTTGCTTTCCAACACCTTAAAATCTGGTCACAGTACTATCGGTCGACTCTTGAGTGCTGTACAGCTGATATGCCTTATCATCAGGTTTTAGCTAATTGAGGGTGTTTGGTTGACGAGTTCAATTATTGGATGAGAATTTTGATTGAAGAGATGGAAGGAGGAACCTAATCGTGGGGGGGGATATAGAAGTGAGGAAAGTAGAGAATTTTGAAAGGAGCCTTGTGTTTATGGGTGTTTGAAAGAGAGCAAGAGTGTGAGTTTAACTCCCTTGTCTTCTCCCCCACTATGCACTAGTTTAAAAGGGCACGCCTCAGGCATAAGGACCAGGAAGGCAAGAAGCACAAACCTTGGCCCCTTATACAAGCTGAGGCAAGGCTCGTCCAAAAGGCCCACAAAAGGTGCACCTTTTGTCCGCCTTTTAGATCCCAGTAAAACAAAATGAAAAAGTTCCTTTTTTCTTCTGCGTTTCTTTCTAATTTGCCCTCAACCATAAAACGCCTCTAGAAACACTCGCAACTTCTACTCACCTCTACTGCATAAATGTGGGAATGATTTTCATGGAAAGAAAAAATGTATATATGAAGTGCACCTTGTGTCTAAAAGGTACGCGCCTTCACCTCGGAGCCCGTGCCTAAGATTCGGGACCCTATGTGTCTTTTTGTATTTTGGGCTTGTTTTAATCTAAGGTTCTAGCAGGCGGGTCAATATTGAATGTCTGATGTTGGTTGCTCGAGTTCACTTTTTGCCACCTTGTGATTTTGTGGATGCCAGTGTCTGATCTGGGAATCAAGATATTGTTGCTTTATTTGTGTTCAACAGTGTTGTTAGTTGATCTTTGTACGTATCTTTTGTTTTATGAGTTTTGGATGTACCTTCATCCTTTACCAAGTTGACTTTTATCTGTGTATGAACATTTTTACAGGACTTGAATAACACCAACATACACCCCCCTCCCCTTCCTCTCCTTTACCTTCCCGCTCAAGTTTTATTCAATTCCTCCTTTCCGTGATCATCAGCACAGCAAGAAACATTGAGAAGCAATTTGTCACTATATGTTCTTGTTTAGAAAAGGGGGGGGGGGGGGAATTTGTGTATCATGAACTGCTTGTTTACAATGTTCTCAATTGAGCTGTACAACAGAAAGCATCTTTAGAAGTCTTCACATCATGTGTGGCCAACCTGTATAAGCCTTTGCTACAAATGTGGCAGCTATAGAGCAACACATTTGCGGCCAAGATGCGCCCTACAGTTCAGTCGTGTAGTAACCTCATTTATTTGACTTGGTTGTCATCTTGTTATCCAACAAGAATTTGCAAGACAAGAGAGCCAGTATTATAATGTAACTTCTGCAGAGAGATGGTTTCTGTAGTTTTATAGTCAGAAGTCCTAGGTCTTGATACTAATTTGTAGAAAGACTATCCCTTTAGGTTTCTACATATTCCTGGTTACATCAGGGACGCTTTTTCTATCTTATCTTTTGGTATGATGTAGGTGACTTTTATTGATGTGTGGATATTTGCATCTTGATACAAGCGCACACTTCATGCTTTGTCTTGCTGTTTGAGGTTTTTCAAGGGGTGATTTTGCTTCAAGGTCTGGTTTCATTGTTGAGTAGGTTCTTTTTTTGGTGAAAGACTTTTATGCCACCTTTCTGGACAGCAGAAAGAGTCAATTCTGGCCATTCTTCTCAGCTTGGATTGTAATGGATTAAGCAAAATGCCTTCCCAGAATTTCATATATTTAGCATATAATATCTTGGGTTAAACAGGCGCACCTAGTCCCAGTGTGGCGCAAGGCTCAAACCTTGACACCTCAGATAGGGTGAGGCAAAGCTCATCCAAAAATCCCACAAAAGGAGTGCGTTTTGTGCTCCTTTCGGATCCCAGTGAAAAAGAAATATAAAAAAGATTATTTTTGCTTTGTTTCCTTCTAATTCGACCCCCTCAACCATTAAATGCCTGCATAAACACTCACAACTTTGACTCTCTAGTGCAGTCATGTGGGAATGAGTTTCATGCTAACAAAATATATACTTATGAAGTGTGCATTGGGTCCAAGAGATCTTCGCCTTGGAATCCGCACGTAGGCTCCGGGACCACTTTGCCCGCTTTTTAAATCTATTTAGTGGGGACTTTTGAGGTATACATTTGGTGAACTGAAATTTGTCTGGAAAGAGTATTGCATAATGCCATTTTAACCTTAACATTGTTAGTTGATTGATGAATGCAAGATGCAAAATTAATGGCATATGCATGACAATACCTACTTGTTTTTTCATGGATCGTAAATAATGTTGTTTTCAAGTGAGATTCCCTCGTGCTAGTTTTTGGAAATTAAAGATGAGCTTACCCCTCTTTTCTACATTTGACCAGGCCATACTGGAGATGTTATTTTCCAAACACTCAAGCCATAATCTATGTGGTTGACTCAAGTGATACTGACCGACTTGCGATAGCCAAGGATGAATTTCATGCAATTTTGGAGGTAAACTCATATTCATGTCCATTTGAGCTTTTTCAACAATAACAAATGTAAATGAGTGAGAATTTTGTTTCCTTAATTGTCTTTCTATTTGCTTGAAAGCTAAAAGTCAGTCGCATTGGCTGAGTATGCTTGTGGCTTTATTCTGTCATGATACTATTTGTGTGCTTGGGTACAATGGTTATTCCCGCTCCTCCTTTAATGTGATGGTTCAGGTATTGGGCTCATCATCACATCCGTAGGATGCCTAGTGAGCAAGGGGCTATATAGTTTGGTCATTTGGTTTACACTTGTTTACAAAAACAAAGGGGGTGGGAGGAAAGAAATCTCAAGGATTTATCCATCCTTTAGTTTATTACACATACTTAGGGTCTAACATTGTCTTTGATTAATTTCTTTAATTTAGTAAAGATGTACATGTTAGATATCATACAATGTAAACTCATGTTGTAGCAATGCTTTTCAGGAGGAAGAATTGAAGGGTGCAGTAGTCCTAATTTTTGCTAACAAGCAGGTTCGTGCCATTGTCTGGCTTTTTCATATTTAGAGACACAATTTGTTGCGAGTCTCATGTCTTATATTGCAATGCAACTAATTGGAGTCTAATCTTCATCTTATTTTTCCTTTCTTGACAGGATCTTCCTGGTGCCCTTGATGATGCTGCAGTAACAGAGGCGCTGGAGTTGCACAAGATAAAAAACCGGCAGTGGGCTATTTTCAAGACGTCTGCTACTAAAGGAGAAGGCCTTTTCGAGGGTTTAGATTGGTAAAACCTTTCTCTTACTTACTCTCTAGGCCCCCCCATTTCTCTTACTATCTAGTTTGTGTTTGGTATAACTCTCAAGTAACTATATGCAGGTTGAGCAATACACTGAAATCTGGAAGTGGGTGATGTATGCTTCAAGTAATTGGCTGAGGAGGACCAAATGGATGAATATTTTGGTATTTTTACATTTACTGGAAGGAGACTTGAGTATGATTCGACTTTTGGTGGATTTCACCAATCCAATTAGACATCTTTGACTTAACTAGTGTAATTTTGTCAATTCATTATTATTATACAAAGGGCAAAAAAAAAAAAAAAAAAAAAAAAAAAAAAAAAAACCTGGAAATTTCACCAATCCCTCTCTTCTTTTTAGGTAAAATGTGAAACGCCATTTTCTTTCTTCATTTTGCTTGGTTATATGTTATCTTCATTTCTCACAAAACTGCTGGTTCGCCCTTCTGAGCTGTCATCTATATTCAACACAGTTTTGTACATTAATTCTAGGGTATTGGGTAATGAATTTCTCTTGATTCTCAACTGAATGAAGTTACTATATTTCACTCTATAAGTGGCATGAAAGCTCTCAACTCACTGTTGAATTTTGTACATTAATATTGTACGTTAGATATTGGATAATAACATAATACATATCAAACTTAGATTATAATATACCATTTTGTATTTTGGTGGTAGGTATTGTGTCAGAAACTATATAAGCTTTCTTTGGAGTTTGGACTATTATTGTTCGCCAAGATCTTAGTTTAAAATTGGTAAAAGAAAAAAAAAACTAATTACTAATTTGATTTATCACTAGACATACTTTTACCAGTTGGAAGCATGATATATTATTATCTAACAGTAGGCATCGTTCTTTTATGCGTTAACGCACCCAAATGCAACGCAATTTTACCGCAACATAACGCAAATTACCATTACTTTTTAACAATTTTCAACGCAACTTAACACAACACAAACGCAACGCAACGCAAACGCAACGCACAAAAGAACGAGGTTATGTGGTGACTTATTATGAATGTAGGAGTGACGAATAATTTAATTGTGGTGACTCAGATAGTAGAAGTAGATCTGACAATGGGATGTGTCAGATCATGTTCGGAACAGGCGACTTCGGGTTCGAAATTGTTCGGGTCGGACCGAGTCCGGGTTTGGTTTGACTCCAGATGGACCTTATCGGACCGGGATCTTCACGTCAGAGTCGGTTGAATCTTTTCCCAGGTTGGGTTGAGTCGAATCGGGTCAACTTCGGATTGGGTTGATTTTTAGTTGATTGTTTTCGGGTGAATCCAAGGTCAGATTGCTTATGGGTCATGCATTGGTTTCAGATCAAGTTGCTATAGTATTATGTTAAAATTTATTTATAACTAAAATGTCAATTTTCAAATTTTGAGCAAATATTAATTGTATAATTAAATAATTTATGGTGAATGATTCATTAGTTTGTGTTGTACTGTATGGAAATCATCCAAAAAAAAAATTAACTACTACAACAGTCGATTGTCAAAATAAATAACGATAACCTATTGGGCTATCGGTTATGACAATTGACACAAAAGCCCACATGATTTACCTTGATTATTATTTATATTAAATTTCTTTTGAAAGTGAAAGTCAAAACATATGAGCTTTAAGAGTTTAACTGTTCAACTTATATATATTCAATTTTAAATTTTCCATATGATTACTCCAAATTTGGTATAGTTTGGTTTGGGTGTGAATCAGGTTGGTTATAATTATGTTCGGGTGTAAATCGATTCAGTTGTGCCTCAAATCGGGTGAAATTCGATTCGGTGTGTGTATCGGATCCGGGTTTAATCGGGTTTAACATGATTCGGTTCGGGCCATTTCAGATTATTTCATAAGCCTTTCTTGTTCGGTTAACTTTTGGGTTGCAGTTCGGGTTTCGGGTAAAGACAGGGTCTAGGGATGGCAACGGGGCGGATCGGGGATGGGGGAGTATATCCCCGTCCCCATCCCCGCTCCCAAAACTCGTCCCCATCCCCGCTTCGGGGAATGATTCTTGCCATCCCCAACGGGGATTCAACAGGGATTTTTTAAAGTTATCCAAAATCTAACCATATTTTAATCGGACTCGGTTTTTAACATGTTCAAAATATAACGTATTTAACTTGCTCAAGCAATAATACATCAAAATCAAACAATAATACATCAACAAGTGTTATTCGGAAAAAAAAATACAATAATACATCCTCCTCAAGTGTGAATCAAAGTAGCATACATCCTCCTCAAAGGTTATTTGGTAATTTTAAAATTTTCGGGGACGGGGATTCGGGGATGGGGACGGGAAATTTTCCCCGGCGGAGAAAATGGGGAGGGGGATGGGGAAAATTTTGTGTCCATCCCCGCCTCATCTCTGAGCGGATTTTGAAAAATCGTCCCCGTCCCTATCCCTGTTCCCATCCCCGTTATTTTTCCCCAGAGTGGGGCGGGCCCCAGCGGGTTTGGGGATTTCCCGCCCTATTGCCATCCAGGTCCCCACATTCGGGTGCGGTTTGAATTCTTGTAGATCGGATCAGATTTCGGATAAGTTTTGCCAAGTCTAAGTAGAAGTTATCGCAAGATAATTTATTAGTGACATTTGTTGTAAAAAGTCATTTCAATTTTCAATATCACTTATTAGTGATACTAAAATATTAAAACATATATGAAAATTACCTTTTATAATGAAAGTAGAGCTTATAAAAATTACTTGAGTGGTTAGAAAAATATATCTATAATATCATAAATATAAGCCGGGCTCATAAAAATTTTCTGGATCTGCTATTGGGATACACATGATAGAAGACAGTCAGAGCCTCCAAGAGGAGCCACAATAACGACTTGCACTCAACCTCACATTTGAGTAGGAATCTGTGTGATTGAATCCTCCTATTGTAGAGTGTCAAAATTTTTTTCAAACCCACATTTGATCTCAAGTCTAACAATAAATTTGTGAGGGGCGAGTTTGGAGAAAGAATGAAAGGTCGAGAGAGAAAAAGGAGGCTTTGGAAAATGAAAAAGTGAGTCTATATTTAATAATGTGTGATAATAAATTAAAATTAATTACTGATCTTATTTTAAAGCTAACTATTAAAAATATTAAATTAATGATGCAGTAAAAAGTGAGATAAAATTGTCTTTTATGTTGTAGATGGCCTTAGGATGATGAAGGTAAACTGGAGCAGTAAAAGGCGCAAGTTGGAAGATCGAATTAACTGACCAATTAATTGAAAAATTAAATGATGAGAATAGTTAATGAAATGGCATACCACACGAATAAGTTCATCTGCCCTGAATTGCCTTTTCCTCAAACGGAAAGTTTCCCCATTTTTCTGGAAACCTCTCTTCACATGATTCCTATCCTATCCTATCCTATCCTCTCCTCCCATACCTTATCCCTTTTTAATAATTAAATCAATAAATTGCGATAATGCTCAAATTGTAGGAGTATTATCCTTTCCCTTGACTTTGACTATTGATTTGACGGCCAGCTTTACTTAGCTTCAAATACTAGTACTCCTATAATATATGAATATGTATGCTTTCAACTAGGGAGTTTTAATGTTTTAAATTGTTTAGGAAGACAATAATTTCAAATTATTTACATCCAAGTTAAAACCCTTAAAATCACTAGAAATTTCTAGAATTATTATGGGATTTGACTATACGAAAAAAATAAATATATCGTCTCCCTTTTTATTTGTTAATTTTACATTTTCAATAATTAACGACTATGAATTTTTATTTTACTTTTTAATTTTTTTTATTCCTCTCTTTACATAATTTTTTTATTCTACTTTTTCAAGGTATTTTAGTTTTATAAAGTTGATTTTTATGACACTTAAAAAGAGACAAAGGAAATATTTTGATGGGGAAAAAAATGATACCAACCTTAGAAAAACATTCCTTCATAGAAATGTAACTAATTAATTATTTAAGTGCTTTTTGTGTCCCGTAAAATATATTTTAACTTTTATTGTTGGACAATATTTAACGATTTACAATTCCATAAATATATTATTAACTACTTTATTGAGTTGTCATTAATTGTTCTCCAATCTTTTTTAGTATGAGAATATTTTCTGTTAAAACTTAGACCCTGCTCTTTTATGCGGTATTTTACGGAATGGTGTGGTGAGGTGTGGTGGAATTGTGGTGGGGTGTGGTGGAATTGTGGTAGGTTATTGGTATGTGGGTAGGTGAGAAGAGAGAATGTAAAAAGTAGAGGAGAAAAGTGAGGAGAGAGAAAAGTGAGGATTTACGGTAAAATGTGGTGGGTTGTGATAAATTGCGGTAGGCTGTGACGCTGCAGTTTGCCAACTGCAGAAAAGAACAAGGTCTTAAAATAGTTAAGGAACTATACTTTTAAAATATTTAACGAATATATTTTTAATTTTTACTAAATACAAAAAGACAAATACGGTGAAATGAAAGTATTAATTATCCCGCTTGCTTTTCATCGCCCACCTTTTTACTATTATCGCCCACCTTTCGCATAATATTTCCAACCCACGCCCTTGAACCTCATAACTTCACTCTCCACTATCTCTCTAGTTTATCTCTCTAAAAAACGCTCTCAACCATCAACCACCACAAACCACCCTCACACCGGGATTCAATCTACGAATTTGAGGTATGTTTCGAATTTGTGTTTGATTTTATGGTTTTATGTTTTGTAAATTTTAATTTTGAACGAAAAAACCAAAAAAAAAATAAAAAAAAGCTGACGGCACGGCCGTGAGAACGCGACGGCAAGCACGCCGCCATGCGTTCTTTGGCGGTGTGCGGTTAATTTTTTTTTCGTTTTTTTGTTTTATTTATTAATATTAATTGTTATTATTGTTATATTTATTAATATTGTTATTGTTATGTTTATTAATTTTGTTATTGTTATTTTTATTAATATTGTTATTGATAATAATTGCTATTAATATTATTATTGTTAATAATTGTTATTAGATTATTGTTAAATAATAAATAAAAATTAAATATTATATTTATTAACGTTAATATTGTTATTATTAAATATGAAAATTATTAATATTGTTATTATGAATATTATAGTTAATTATGTGTTAATTTGATAATTATTAGTGATTAATTGTATTATTTTTATTAATATTGTGTTATGAAAATTAATATTGTTAATATCAATATTAATGTTATGCATGTGTTAGTAGTGATTAATATCAGTGATATTGATTCGTTGTTAATATTTAATGCGTTAATATTATTTAGTGATTAAGCATGTGTTAATGTTAGTGATTAATTGGCTTAGAAAAAAATGGTAATTGTGATGTAGGGCTAAGTTTACGGGTTAGTGTATATTCCGAATAGTTTATATGTAGTTGTGTTAGAAGGATGTTGAGTTTGGATGATTTTGGTTGTTATTTGTAAGTAAGTTGGCGTATATAGTTGGTACGAGTAATTTATTCATAATCCAACTTAATTGTCAATTTATGTACTAATAACTCCAAATGATGACATAATAGTTATGTCACATCCATTTAATAACTTAGGTACTCATCAACCGGTTGATACGTAAGTGGATATATAGGTTATTTTGTGATGGTACGTTAGGATAATAATTATGTTAATGTATAGTTATTGTATGTTAGTTGTATACGTGAAAGAAAGAGGTTGAGTTTTGGGTCATATTAGTGTCCAAGGAGAGTGTGTGTTGTAACCTGATAAAGTATGGTTGAGAAGGTTAATCAATGCCCCGCATCAACTCTTGTTTATCTGTTTGGTCCCCAAAAAGTAGCCCACTGTCAGTAGTGAAATTGAGCGAGGTCTGCAGTGGTTTGGGAGTTAGAAGCGTATCAGATTCGGTACAATGCAATGTTTCTATTGTGCAGCCTGGTGGGACAACAAGAAACATTACATTGTATCGAATCTGATATGCTTCTAACTCCCAGCATCAGACCTCGCGCAATTTCATCACGACTTGCTATTTTGGGAACCAAACAATTAAACGAGAAGTCGATGCGGTGTGAAAGTCTTTTTCAACCATATATTAACAGTTAAACAACACACTCTCTTTGGACAATAACATGATCCTCTTGCCTCGTGACACGACTTAGGTAACTAACACACGCTAACCCATTTGCGCATATTCTTGCGACTTAAATGATTTTGGTTGTTATGTATGTCTTCATTTTGCAGGTGATCTAAAATGGTAGGGAAGGGCAAGGGCGCGGGTTTACGGACCGGCGAATCGACTTGTGAGTGGTTGGAGGGGGTGAGTCAGGGACCCCCAGACGCAATGTGGCTGCGTCGACTCGCCCGTCTTTGGTCGTGGTACGGATGCGGTGATGCGGCGGGGACGGCCAGTACTGAATTCGTCGGTCAGCCATGGATTTCGTTGACCATCTCAACCAGGCCATGGGTGAGTCTAGCGGCTCTACAACGCCAGTCGGGGGCGATGAGACAGGAGCCGAGATGCGATGATCCCGACCTCCATCGCCAATTTTTCACTCTTGGGCGAGTTACGAGCCATCGGGTTTCATGCCGATGAGGATGCATCCGGCAGTTTGCCCCAATTCGAAAGGGTGGGCAGGAGCGGATTACGCTCATCGTGACGCCGGGTCCGAGCGAATATCGAAGAGGAAGCGTGGCGCGACAATTCTGGAAGATTGGTGGTAACGCGTTCGGGGACCTGCAATTCCCTCATTGATACCGAGCTTTGGAGGGCACATTGCTCGGGTAATATGGGAGGGTCGCGGCGTTAAGCCTCGTGTTGTCCTTGATTGCTGAAGAAGAATGCGTTGAGGAGTTGTGGTCGATACACGCACGATTGGAACACGAATGCCGGTGCATTGGAAAGAATCCAAATAACCAACTTGCGATGTATGCGATCACATCGACTCGGCGTTGATCTCGGCGTTCGTTGAGAGGTGGCAACCCGACACAAACACATTTCACCTTCCCTTTGGTGAAATGACGATCATGTTGCATGATGTGCAACATATATTGGGTCTTGCAGTTGATGGCTTGATGCCTGAAGGACTTCCTCGGGAAGTCGTTAACCAGTACGTGCCCGTGATTTTTGAAAAAGCAATGGCGGAGCTGAAGGCTGATAGCACTTATGACAAGGGTGGCATAGCTGACTCCCATTTGAGGACGATCAGTTTAACGACCAGTTTTCCCATTCCCCATAGGATACGGGCGTGGTTGTTGAGCATGCTCGGTAACACTATCCTTGTGGACAAATCGAGGGATAGAATTAGGCCGCATCCGTGGCCTAGCACTGATGTTATCGTTGATCGCATTGCTTGGGGGACGGTGACCTTGGCGTTCCTTTACCGCCAGTTAGGGATGGCGAGCAGGGCCGGGACAGCCAAACATATCCCACGGCGATTATCAGTCCCAAACAGCGCTGAACGACCGGCGAAGGGCCCCTACAAACTGGAATTCGTGGAGGCTAACGTCAGCGCTGACTGGGCGGGGTTTCCAATCAACAACAAAATGTCAGTGCGTGATGTGCCCCGCACGAAACAAGTGCCGTGGGAGTCGGATGTCGCCTACAACGACTGGTATGCGGGCCATTCACACAAATTTTTGAACAACAATGCCTCCGCAAGCCAATCGACAGTGGATGACCTTCCGACACACGAACAGGTACACTTAAACCCTCATCATAATTAATTATTTTTTGTTTTATTTTTAGTTGTATTTTTGTTTGGTTTGACCCCTTTTTTTTGTATTTTTTTTTTGTATAAAAGTGGGCCTATACATGGGCATCATTAGTTCAACGGGGGAGGCACCAGTTCCAAGCGGACGATGAGACAGCGACAATTAATCGTGCTTGGTACGATGAGATGGTCGATTTGCACGGGCGTTGGTGCCATCAGATGCACATTGAAGTCCCCCAGGAGGAAGATGATGATGAGGAGGAGTAGACGGTGTTGTTTAATTTCATTGTTTTTATTGTACCCTAAACTAAGTGTGGCTTTGTGTTGAACTAACTACCTGATTATGCGGTCAGTTTTCAAATTCGTGTTTTTATTGTTTTTTTAATGGGTATATGTATACAACGGTACAACTACAACAATCATTGGCGTTGAGCGGCCCTAATAGCCTGCCATCTATCAATACGAGCCTGGAAAGGCTCATCCCAACCCTCAACAGTTATGTCTCTAGCTGCTCGCCATCCAATATGAATCGGCGGTAGAGGGCAGTCATCCCGTAAATGTATAAGCATGAAGTGGTTATTGTATCGCACAATTCCCTGAACTTTCGCAGGTCCCATAAGTCTAGGCCCTCCTCTTATGGGTAATATTGATATGCATAGTTCAGCTGTCTGCGATCGTGGACCAGGAGGTGTTGACAAGAAGACCCACATCATATTCAACGTTGTCGCAGCTGGAAATAAGTCATTTGGAGCCGACATCTAATGTTCGAACGGGGCTGGCCCAACCAAGTGGCCGTAAATCCGTGCGTGTGTCTCAAGGAAAATCTCCTTGCTGTTAGAAAACGCAGAAACATATGCATTTTCATTCGCCCGCAACTCAGTGCTCATTGAGACCCTAGCGATTGACCACTTTTCCTGATCCCCGTAACCTGCCTCGGCCACGCATCTGAACCCACAGTTGCCATCAGCTTCCACATCCGTCCATCCAACGACGTATGGCAGAATGAAATGTGGCAAAGCGTCCTCGAACGGGAACGGTTCTTGACGCATCCGGTTGATACCTGCGAATCATATTAACTTAAGTTATAAACAACAATATATGGTCACTATTGCAAACCAAACAAGTACTATAAATATACGCAAACCTGTTGACCCCATCCCAACTGATGAAGAACTGGTTCCCTTTTTCCTTGACGAATTCGTCGTTGTCTTGCTACCCCGTCCCGATGATCGTCCGTACTCAAACGCACTGGGATTGCGTCGCGTTGATTTTGATGTCTTCGGTCTGCCGGGCCGTGGGGGGCTTGTCTGCGGATCAGGAATATACTCACTGTCGGGATTCAACTTTCCATTGAGGACACTGTTCACGTGTCGTACAACTGCTGGGTCACTCTCCCGAACCTGGTTAGCCAGTTCCTCAAAATGTTCTAAGTCTGTACCTGGTGGAATATCATTTGAGCATGCAGCTTCACCATCGCCAATCACTGACAGTTGTCTCCAAAACACATTTATCCGTGTCAGCGGAATTGGCTCTCCAGATTCGTAAACTTCCATCATAGAACACGCGCACGGGAGAAGGTGGGTCCTCGACACCAGGTGATCGCATAAGTAGCATTCATTTTCATACCTCATCGCCAGCATCTTATTGAGCTCATACGACATAAGGTCCAACGCATGATGAGATACTCTTCCGTGCAAATTCTTAAAGAAATGCGATCGACCTAATTCCCTGTGCGTGCTCCTTGACTGTTCAAGCTCCCTCTTAATCTCCGTATGTTGATTCTCCAAGTGAAAGTGAATCTTCGCAAACACACGATCGAAGGTGCCTCTAGAAGCCGATATAATACTTTAGTGATGAATCTTGGCTCTCAACTCTTGAAGTGGGTGTTCCCATATGAGGTACGTTGTCGGTCCAAGCACAAACAAATTTTTCCTTATGACTCAGCCACGTTCCCGTAAGATAATCAATTATCGGTTTGTTTTGCCCGATCCACGCGTTGACAACCTCTTTCCACTTGACATTGAAATCTCCAACAGTCTTCGCATGTACAAGGCCGTTCCAGAAATGATATGCGAAATGAAGCCCGAGTCGAGCTTCTTGCCCCGATGGGGCGTTCACTTTGTTCTCCACATCATTCGCAATATGCCACACGCACAAAAGATGATGCACATTTGGGTAAACCCTGGCGACAGCCCCCAACAAAGCATCCTGCTTGTCCGTCACAAACACGGATGGAATTAAATCGGTACCCAACAATTCATATACTCTCCACAATAGCCACTCATAAGATTCCATCTTCGTCCGCATGAGCAGTAAGCTATCCTGGAAGTTGCGGTTCGTCGGTGTCATGCCTACGAGCTCACATAAAGGCCACTTTTCCTTGTTTGTCTTGTACGTTGTGTCAATGAGAATGACATTTGGGTACGTACGTAGCAACTTCAACGAGTAAGGATGGCATAAAAACACCTGACGAAGCTCGCCGTCGTCATCATAATCGACAAAAGAGACGTACCCGCCGAGTTTCGCCATGCGCAAGCATTGTCCCGCAGCCGTCCTACCATCCAATTCCTCAGTGCGCATCTTTGCCCGCTCGTTGTAAACTTGCTTCACGTTTATCGCGGATCGGGAACCTAATCTTCAACGACGTTTGTATCGTCGCCCCGTGTTGGTCATATCCCGGACATGTTCTTTCATTTCAGAGGTTAATGGATGTCCGTGACGATGCCCTTCCTCGTACACGATGAAGGCATGATTGTGCTTCCCCCGGTCACCGTCGCACACTCTAACTCGCCATTCCGTTTCGTTGCGAGTCCAAGCAACAATGGCGAATTTACATTGGCACGCCTTCGTTGACGTCCTCCGACGAGCCGCATCATCTAGATCGTTCAATTTGCCACGATACTTTCCGTACCTCCAAAGACTTCAAATAACACCTTAACGGACTATCGGCATCTTTTCTGCATGGCCGCATAAACCTATAACCGATTGTCGCAGTTTACTCCATTGGCCCAACCTTGCAACGCTCAATACTCTCGAACACATTTTGCGTTACAAAATGTGAGGAATCAACGCCGTCACAAAGTCCTCCAAAAACCTACAAACAATAAAAACAATTATTATTAATATACTATTAATAACTGGTATACTAATTCGTAATAATAATGTTAGTAGCTTCAACATTAATAAATAACAGACAATTCTAATATTAATTATCATAATAATAATATTATTAAAAAAAACATTGTAACATAATTAACATAATAATAACAATTAACAACATTATTTACCATAATGATATTATTGTAAATAAATAAATAATACTTTTAACAACATTTACTAATATTGTTAATAATATCAACAACACTTATAAACAACTTGTTTTAATAATATTAATTAACATAATTTAAACATAATAATTATAATTAATAACATTAAATATTAATAAAAATTTTATTTAAATAACAATACTAACAATAAAAATTAGCATAATTAACATAATATAATAATAACAACACTTCTAAACATCTTATTTATGATAATATGTTTTAACAAAATTTACATAACAATTATAATTAACGACATTTATTACATTAATAATATTAACATAAATAAATAAATAATATTTTTTACATAAACAATAATATAAACATTTTATAAAAACTAAAAAACAAAAAAAAAAACGAAAAATTTTTCCGGAAAGCACGGTTGCGCTTGGATCCGCGGAAGTCGCGGTTAGCCGCTGCAGGCATCGCGGCGGATCTACGGCAACGATTTTCGGAAAATTTTTCGTTCTATTTTTTTTTTTAGAATTTAAATTTTACAAACTAACCTCTTGTTCTTAACTTTAATTACTACATTCTATTTACATTTTAGGTTTAATTTCTAAAATATATCACAATTTTAGAGAGAGAGAGAGAGAGAGAGTTTTAGAGTGAAGGTGAGTTGAATTATATAAAGGGCAAAATCGTCTTTTGGGGGGGCGACATTAGTAAAAAGGGGGGCGATAAATAACATTACCCTTAATTATTGAATCACTCATCCCTATAGCCCAACTATATGCCATAAATAGATGTATCTTTATTTATTATATCAATTAATAATATCAATGTTACTTTTCTAACATCTTGATGAGAATAATATCTCAGGGTTAAGGGAAGTTTTCATTGGAAAAAATTTTCCTAAGAAAAATTTCCTTAAACTTTTTTAAAGGAAAATTTTCCCTACAAAAATATGAAAAATGGTAGATCCTTCGTAAAGTTTTTTCCAAGGTCGACATATATTCAAACATAAAAAAATAAGTCAATTCGGGAAAATAGATCATTTCTCCAAGATTTTTGACTAACAGAATACACCTCTAATGATATGTTTATTTGTTGATTTTCATGTCATCTGTTACTTTTAAACATTTCACTTCATAATATATTTGGTTGATTGATTACTTTAACACAATATTTTACGAAGAATTATAACATTATATTCTAATGGTAGTAATTTTTATTATGAACCCAGTATCACATAATAAATGATTATATATATTTAAAAATGAAAATTTTAAATTTTCTGAGATGAATTTTTGTATTTAATATTAATATCAAGTCTACTTAATTTTTCTATTGGCATAATGATCAAACATCAACATAGGGATGACAATGGGTAGGATCTGGACAGGGTCCACCTAAATCCGTATCATTGCCCATGTTTTTAATTGAACCCACATCCTTACCTATATCATTTTGATCTTTTCTAAAAGGACTCATATCCTTACCCATAGTTTTGACTGGACTCATATCCTTACCCATATCCTTTGTTACCGACATTTAAATTGAACTTTTACAGCATATTAATGAACAAACTCACAAAACTTTTGCTGAAAATCTACAAATGTCAAACTTACAATCTCAAAAATAATCCAAAGTAGTCATACAATCCTAAATTACAACATAACAAACACAAATTTATCGTGCAAAAACAAATAACATGCTGAGTCATGGAGGTCCAACTTCAAGCACTTGTAGACCCAAATTCATATATATATATATATATATATATATATATATATATATATATATATATATATATATATATATATAACATAGCGGATTTGGGTAAGAATCTGAATCCTACCCTTAGACCCAAATTCATATCCATTTTTTATCATTAAACCCATATCCTTACCTATATCCTTTGAGTATAAAATTTGTGAACCCCATATCCTTAAAAATGGATCTAAATCCACAAATCTGGGTATCTTGGACCCATTGCCATGCCTACATCAGCATGGTATTTTTCACAATGACCACCACTTACATCCTCCATATTACCATAATAATTATGACAATAATAATATTAAGAGTATTTTAACTCTTTGGACGGTGACCTCAGTGGAAGGATAAGAGGGGACCCAAAAAAAAAATAAAAGAAATGACAACAGTTGTTAGGTGAGGACAACCGAAGCTGGCAAGCTGCCAGCTAGAAGCCGACTAGCCAATCAGAATGCAGGAAAAGATCCACACCCCTCACACCCAAGAAAAAGATTTTCTCTACTTGAATAATTAAAACACCATACCCCATCCTCGTTGCCCTTGAAAAGACGTCAAGGGTCATTCCGCCAATAAAATCTAACCAAAATCCAAAAATATCCTCCGTGGAGCACCCTACTACCCTTACCATCATCCACCTTCAAGCCAACGGCTGCGATTTCCACATTCACAGCTAGAAAAATTACACCCCAGTTCACTAAAATGAACTGCGGAGCACTGCATAATTACCCCAAAATATACTGAATTGATACTATTCGCCATCCAAAGTTCTTTTCTGAAAAAAAATGGTTACAAAGATAGGAGGATCGTGAATTCTCACGAGTAGACATTAATTTCTAATTTTTAATTAATCAAAATAAGGAACAACTCCGAATCCACTATTGTCTAATATGAATCCTGATGAATCGGACCCGGCACCAAACCCAAAAATTTGGTCCAAATCCGAGCCTTCGGTCTTTTCGGACCGTTTTGCGAAACGCCCTTTAATCCTTGGTCGGGTTTCGGCGTAGGCTTTTCTGGAAGCGTACCGGATGGTTTTCTCGAACTTCCTGTTCTTCCTCTTTTCCCTGTACCTTAACACCCTAGCCTCCCTGTCCATCGCCGGCGCCGGAGTTCCATTCGCCGTCGACGTCCCTCCGTCACCGGCGGCGCTGCTGATTGACTTTGTGAATGTGTACGACACCTCCGACATCGACGTCGCGTTTCCGTCTGGTACCACTCCTATGTCCGACGACGAAACCTGAAACATTGACACAGTTTTATTTCTTCAGTATCTAATTCTGATTATAATTGGGCTTTTAAATTTGAATTCGATTGATAGGGAAGGGAAATTACGCTGGGCTGAGCAGAGTAATTGAAGGCAGAGAAGAGCTGATGGCTGTGTTTCTGGTGCTTGTTAGGTTGAGAGAAATCGATGTCGAATGAATTTTCGAAAGTTGGATTCACAGCTTCGGAGAAGTCCAGAGTTGCTTTGGGTTGGGTGGGAACAACACTGTCGGTAAATGTGAAATTGTGAGTCTGAAATCCTTGATTTCCCCCAAGTTGATGGGAATCGTAGCCGAAATGGAGCAAATCAGAATCATTACAGAGAAAATCAGCCATCAAGAGCTTGGTGGTAGGGTTAGGAATCAACCATGCGTCAGCATCATCCTTGGAAGGCGGTGGAGGGACGTCATCGGAGAGGAAGGAGGAGGGACGGAGGGCGGCGTCGGCGGCGGAGTGGAGAAATGGGACGACGGGGACACGCTCGTGGCGGCCGGCGAGGGGGTTGGCTGCGTGGATGTCACGGTCGCAGGAGGTGCAGAGTGCTGCTGCGTCGGCCTTGCAGGTGACGACAGCAGGTGCCTGCTCGCACACCTCACATACCCAGACACGCTCGTGGGGGTTGGAGTCATGGAGTTTGGAGTCGCAGGGGCCGCAAAGGAAGGCTGAATCATCACGGCAGTAAATCAGGGCTGCCGCTCCCCTGCAACTGTCGCAGCTACGCCCAGATAGTCCCCACCCACCTGCAGCTACAACATCTCTACTCATGTTTAGAGGAAGCCTCTGCTTGCTCTGTTTCTCCCTTCCTCCTCCTTGCTAACTTTGTATGTTTCTTACTGTGAAATCAAAGGATAGGGATGAATATTCAAAGGCCCAAGTGGGAGAGGAGGCTACACAATAGGGGAGGCTTATATAGATTACATTATTAATTAGGGGAGATACACTGTCATCACCTACGCAAAGTTACACGTGGATTATTCCTGGCCTTGCAAATCTTTTCCTAAATCACTCTGTTTTTTCTCCTTTTATTTTTTGATTTACTAACACAATATTCTTAATTATTACTCGACTAGTAATGTTGGGGAAATAATCTTATTTTTCATTATCACTAGACCGGTTGTAGATGTGTAGTTATCAATTTATCAATACTGTCTCTGTCCATGGGGGACCCACTATTGCAGGGTCGGCTGGACTGGGTCTGCCTTCGACTATGGGAGAGATAACTGACTGTCCCATTCCTTTTCTTTTATATTAAATTCTTTTATATTCTTTCTTGTGGGTTGGCCCAGTTAATAAATAGTGAATATAAGGACTAACTCCATTTCATAATAATTGTCATTTCACATTTAACCAATCTCTCCTTTCCTCGTGCGACCCTAGCGGCGATCAAACCCGGCCTAGTGGTGACAGTTGGAGGCAAGTGAGAGCTTTTTGCTTCTATCTTTGTAAAGCTAGCCGTGCCGGAAAGCGGTTGGTGGTGATAAACTAGGAGCAGGATTGTGTTGATTGAATCTCTGGTTTCTAAACCCTAATTTGGTTGGTGGGTAGGGTTTTAGTACTGACGTGTGAAGCAAGGTTCCATGATGGAGAAGGCTATGGAGATTGAGTTGAATAAACTACGATTGACTGAGGAGGAAGAAGAAATACTGGAAATAGAGGAGGAGGTTATCAAGAAGAAGGAAGAAATGACATTGAGTCTTGTAGGGCACCTTTTAACTCTGAGTAACTTTAACTCACGAGTAATGAGAAACGTCCTGAAGGGCGTATGGAAGCCAACGAGCAGAGTGACGATGATGGAATTGGCAGATAATCTCTTTATGTTTCAATTCTTTTCGGAGGTAGACAAGCAATATGTCCCCAATGAGGGACCGTGGGCGTTTGGCAATAAACTGATTCTCCTGAAGGAGTGGAATAGCATGGAGCAATACTTGGACATAGTTTTTAGAACGACTAGATTCCGGGTGAAGGCATATGAGGTGCCCGCTATTCGACATACGATGGCGTTTGCTAAAATTCTCGGAGATAAGGTAGGGCAATTTGGGGGATGTGAAGCGGATTGTGTAGATGGGGTAGATAAACCTTTATGCTTAAGAGTGGATGTCGATGTAGCTAAGCCTCTAAGAAGAGGAATAATAGTGAAAGTGGACGGGAGATTAATTTGGATTCGATTCAAATATTTGAAACCACAAGAATTTTGTTATGGATGTGGCATGTTGGGTCATGTTCTAAGAAGTTGTACGACAGTGGACCCGAAGACACTAGAAGAGGAGTTGCAATATGGGAACTGGATGAAAGCGTCCCTGATGAAATCGAGAAGGAGGAATGCGGAAAGTGAGATCCAAGAAGAGAAATTGTCCCGGGCTCTTAAAGGCAAAGCAACCATACCTACAATGCGACAACGCTTGGCATTCCAGAACACTAAGGAGTATGGGGAATCTGGAGCACATCATGACTCTAAAAGGAGAGATGGATCAAAAGGCATGAATGTAGATGAGGTAGTGGTTGGCAACGAAGCTTTTAAGAGGAAACATAGTAAGTTGTTTGGCTACTAGACCAATGGAGCAGATCTTGGACCAGAGGCGGGAATTGGTGGATTCCAACCCCGCCTAGACCAAAGAGTCTAATGCATTAACTGGCAAGGGCTTGGCAACCCTAGGGCACTTAGGGCCTGTAAATTTGGTAGGTAAGTTGTGGTATGGTAGATACTGAATTTTGGTAGTTTTTGGTAACTTTTGGTAACTTTTGATATGAGTAAACTTTTGATAAGTATTAAAAATATGGCAGTCTAAAATGTTTAATAAATAAGTGTTAATTTTTTTTGGGTAGATTTCGGTAACTTTTGGTAAGTTTTGGTAACTTTCGGCAACAATCGGTAACTTTCGGTAATTAATTACCTAACCAAGATACCCATGAAATTTACAGGACCTTAAAGACCTCCAATGTTTGTTGGGAGTCTACAACTCATCTGCGGTCTTCCTTTTAGAGACTAAGTTGATTGATCGAGAATTTTGTGAAGTAATGAAAAAGGTAGATGGTTTCAAATACTTCTGCATTAGCAGCTTAGGGAGGGATGAAGGACTTGGCATTGTATAGAGGCAAGGTTTATATTTGACAGGGCCGCAAGCGCATAGTGTATGTGTAGCACGTCAAGGTCGATCTCACAGGGACTCAATTAGAAGCACAGAAAACTAATCTCTAATGCGATTGCTAAGCTAATCAGGTTTTGGGTTTTGAAATGGTCTAGCAACTAATTAAAACTAATAAAGCAGGGAAAATCAATCAAAGATACTATCAAGAGAGAAAGACTTCTAGGGAGATGCTAACCTAACAATGAGTTCGATTACTAAAACCTAGTTTGCACAATCATACATTCAAGAATGAATTAAGAACGATAACTAAAAGAACTCTACTGCTCTTTCGATACTAATAGAATTACCTCAATTAACCTAAATTACAACTTTCGTGTGCTTTTCAAGTTAACTAAAGTTTGAAGGTCTCAGATATTCTGGTTATCAAAAGATTCCCTAGTCTGCTATTCTTTTCTCAAATTTCACAAAACTAGGTAGAAAGGTTGGTACTCAAATTATCCTAATTCACCTTTCAGTATTTCTCAGGTTAATCTCAAATTACAAGTATTCCAGGCCTAAAGAACACTAATAAACAAGGAAAACACAACCTTTTATTGATTCAAAATAAGAATTCATGCACAAACTAATAACATTCAATCAAATTACATTGTTTCAGGTTGCAAAACCCTAGAATTCAAGAAAACTACTCACTCATTGTCCAAGAAAACATGAAACAAGTTACTCACATCATGATCGAATCTCAAAACAAAGAAAGAAATTGAAAAGAAAGATAAACTACAAAGAATACAACCGTCGAGTCTTTCGATCTCGGGGTGGAGTCTTCCTCGCGAGCGTTGATGATTTCTTCTCGAATCTTGATCTTCGCTTTTCTTGAATCCGTCTAAATCTTGAATCTTGATGGAGAATTGATGAGTAGAAGGGTGGATTAGGATTTCTTTTCTCTCTTGACGGCTCTAGAACGAAGGAAGAATGATCGATCCCCCAAAATAACCGCCGCCGCCTTTTTTTTTCTATTCGTGAAAACAGGTTATTCTGACGTGTCAATTCGTTCCACGGTCCGTGGCGAGCCCCACGGTTAGACCGTGGTGGCCACTGGTCGGCCAGGTTCTGTTCCATTTCGTCCCAAATTCATGCCACGGTCTGATCTTCAGCAGGGGAGGCCCGTGGTGAACTCATTCTTGCCAAATCTTGAGAAAATGTTGGTGTTTTGGCCTCAAAACTTACAAATTTGCATCAAAAACAAACACCAAGTGTAGTAGGTAAATCAGAATAAAAATCAAGGTTCACACTCAAAACTATCCCTAATTCACTATCGAAACCCCCCAAAAACATAGTCATGAAAAGCAATTATCAACATGTTGTAGTAGAAAGTTGTTCATGTCATCATATCCATACTATAGTTAGATGGAGAGAAGCAGCAGGCCCGTGGCCCTTTCCAGTTATCTACGGGTACTCTGAAACCCAAGAAAAGCTCAAAACGTGCGAATTGATAAGGGACTTGAAGGAAAACTCTAGTTTTCCGTGGCTTCTCGAGGGCGACTTGAATGAAATTTTTATAACTTTGAGAAGCTAAGGAGCCCTCTAAAATCTCAAAGCATCTTAGAAGCTTTTCAAGACATGCTGGACGCTTGCGAATCATCTGATCTTGGATATATAGGTGCTGAGTTCACATGGTGGAATGAGAGAGATGGAGAACAATCAGCGCAAGAACGTTTAGATAGGTTCCAAGGGAATCTGAATTGGAAAACCATGTTTCCTACAACAAAAGTTAAGCACTTATATGAAGATGTTTCGGATCACCTGCCTATCTTGATTAATTGCTTTGATACTAAAGTGTTTCGGATTCCCTTTTCTTCCCTCGAGGCCTGTGCAAAGAAGGTCGCTTCGCGACCTCCTACAGAGATCCAATTTCACTTTGACTCGGGCTAAGACAAGAAGATCACGGTCATCCAATGGATGGGCCGAGATGGCCTCTAAGGAGGCGTCCTTTTCCTTTCATCATGAATAATGGTGACGAGAAGCGGAGGGAAGATGCAATGGGTGAAGAAAATCCACTTTTAGAGATCCAACAGGCCTATCAGAGCGTGACCTCTATGGTCATGACCGTGACACACAGGCTGGGGGATGTCTTGGCTAGAAGTCAGGGTATTGCGAGCCCGACTACCATGGTCGCGACCACTACCCTTTTCCTCCCCACCCCATGCCTTAGCCAAATTTTTGTGGGGCTTTTGTCCCGAAGGACGTCACGAGTGCAACGTCAAGGTCACGACCGTGATGATCTGGAGCCCTCTAAACGTCACGACCACGATGTAGTTGTCACGTCCATAACACTTTTCATCATGGTTTAGGGTCGCGACCGCGACAACATGGGTCACGACCATGACACAGCGAAGCCATTTTGGAGTAAGGATAGCCCCTCGCCCCGTCGCGACCGCGACACTCTATGTCACGCCCACGACGGAAATCCATGGAAACTGCCCCCTTGATCAAGCCACCTTGTCGCGGCCGCGACGCCTTGGGTCGTGCACGCGACAAGGCTGCCTTTTCCGGATTTCTTTGTCTTTCATTAAGGGTAACTTTGTCTTCTTTTTTTTATATTCAATGTTATTATGTTTTTAAGCCAAACTAACTCATTGTATTTCTAAGTTAGTTTAGGCCTTAAGATGTAACTAACTTTGGGTTAATGACCCTTTTTAAAAGCTAATCTCTCTTGGGGCTAATCCCCATCCTTACCTATAAAAGGGTAATTAGAAAAGAGAGGGAATTAGCTAAGTTGAATGAATTGAATGGTATTTTTGAGACCAACACAATACCTCTCTTTCAAACCTTATTTACTTTATCCATTTGATTAATGGTGGTGTTGCAAGTATTTCCTTCATTGAATTTGTGGTGGAAATCCTTTATCAAACTCATGGTGAATTGTTAGTTCTTGGTGGTGGCCTAGCCTTTATCCAAGTTCATATCAACTCTTCCTTTGGTATTGCTAGCTTGGAGTATTCTTCTTTGGGATTGTGACTCTCTTCTACATTCAAGATTATTGATATTATCAAGAAGATCATTATTTATCATCATTTTTCAAGCAAGGTTTTCTTATTCTCCCACCACGATACGCTCCATTTGGTATTGAAGCATCTAAGTTATTTTCTTGCTTGAACTTTCTTGTTCTTGATTGATTTTGATTATTGTATTGTTGTGATCAAATTGGTGACCCCCATTCCGGGTAAGATATCTTTTTGTTGAATTGAAACTTTTGTTGATCAAGTGTGGAATTGGAATATTGGGGATTGTGTTCATATTGTGGTGTCGAGTTTTTTTGTTGATCGGTGGTGATTGGTATTGGTATAGTTTTTGCTCCTTCTACATTATATTACTACCTATTGTCTCTCTTGAAGGCTACAAAGAACCCTAAGCCAAACACAAAACCAACTACAAAAGAACCTAGCTCCACAAAATCTTCCCAAAACACAATATGTCCTTCACCATTTTTTTTTGATATGGAACACACTAATGATCCTAACCGAGAAGAATCAAGTCGGCGTCAAAGGACACCGATGAGTTCCCTACTGGAAAAGGCCCCTAACCTGGGCTACGAGAATCGGTTCTCACTAATTGAAAATGTCCTTGATGCTATCACTACGCTATTTGCTCAAATTAATGCACACCTCTAGGTTCGAACTCAACCTGCGAGATGAGAGAGACATTCCCCTAGTCATATCCATCCTCCTCCGAATTTTGAGTACGAGTGATGATGATGGAGACTCTATTCACATGTTCCGTCAAAGAGGAAGAGGTGAGCAACCACTTATTTAAAAATCAAATCCTCTTTTTAAAAAGACTAAAAGAACCTGATTTTATTTTCAAGTTTTACCCGCTAATTAAAAAATCAAGTCACAAGTGGATTCATTAATCTGTAGCACCCCTAAAAATCACTTAACAGTAATTTTTCCTAGTTCTACTTTCAATGAGAGTCAACTAAGGTTGCTTAATAATAAATTTGAAAATTCAACAAATAGTTATGACAATTCTAAGGATCTCCCCTAACCTTCGAAATTAGCCAGAAAGTCGCGATCAAAGTGAAATGATTTAAGAAAGTAAAAATGAGAGAACCCATAAATTACAAAGTCTAAAAACACACTACCATATAGAGTAGGCCAACTCAGTGTACAAATTCTCCCCACAAGCAGTGGTTTGGGGAAGGGTCCCACCATATAAATTAGGAAAGTGAAAAATATGAGAAATTATACCTATATAAAGAAGAGAGTTCAAAGTTGACAACAATGACCAAAAGCTCCGTGAGCACCGTCATAAGAAAACCTGCACTACCTTAACACTATATTAGGGTTGCGATTAAAACACCACAGTTAAAACAACTTATCCACAATTATTAGAAAAAGGCAAACACACAACATAGGCCAATTCCATTTGAATAAACAACTGAAACTCTGTACTGAACAACCTTGTAATTTAATGCAAAAAAAATTTAAAACATGATATCTACATTGGCTACGACACCAGAAATTCAATTCATCACTTACACTTTCTTTAAGTCAAAGTGCCCTTGTTTTGCTTATATGTCCAACTTAGATACAATTTGATACTTGAACACTTCAAATAATATTGCAAACATTACCTACCTAAAAGCTTTGTTGTTCAACCATCTTTAGTAGAGTTGTACCTTTTCTCATATTGAAGAAACAAGTAATTCTATTAGAAATAAACAGGTAAAGAAAAATGAACCCTGTAGCAAAAAAAAGGACTCCACCAAAAAAGGCTCCTTACAAAATTTGCAAGTCATACTCAACTATCCTAATTTATATTGAGGTTTTACTGACAATGGTGGAGTGACCAATCACAAGTTATGCAGCTTTTAGAGTTAGTGATCACGAACAAAGCTAGGTACACAAAGGAGTACAAGATTGAAGCTGGAGCCAAAAAAAAAAAAAAAAAACAAGCAACATAAACACATTTTGAGAGACATATAAGTATATAATTCTTACCAAACTAAAAAGGGGGAGAAGTGGAAGAACTTTACCTTATTTTGTTACAGATGGGTTCGGCAGCGTTAGTGCAGGGCGATAATACCTAATGGATTAAGAGAGGGGGCGACGCTGGTACAGTGACAAGCAATTCAATATTTCAAAACTTTTTTGGCTGCTACTATACAAACAATTCAATATAGTGGGAAACTTATGGGTTTTGAGGTTTTTGGTTCCTAGTTGAAGATTTCGAATGATAACTTAATTTGATTATTGTGGGAATTTTTGGTTTTTGAAAATTTTCAATACAAAATGTAGTGCGAACAAATTAAAATCATATTTCAAAACTTAAAACAATTATAATGGTGGAAAAATAGTGGCAATTTGGAAAATTTTCACAGTGAATAAAGTAGCAAAAAAATAATGAGAATATTCAAACAATGTGAAAGTGGTGGAAATTTCATCACTATTTTTTTTTGGGTGGTAATTCAATTATTTTATATATTATTATAGTATAATAATTATTTATATGCTCATTAGAACTCTACTGAAATTATAGACTTGACGGGAATGGGTATGTGGAAATTTCCTACCAGCAATCTTCTAAAATTAGTAAAATGACAATATGAATAGTGTTAGAAAGGCATCAATGTTGGGTGTTAGACATATCTACATATAAAATCAAAGGAAAGAAAGAGAGATATAAATAATGGAGAATTTGAAAAGGAAGTGTCATAGGAAGGTAAGGTTATGTATACGTCGAAGGTGTCAAATTCATTGGTGCCCCCTTAATTAGCAAGATGTACAAATTGGTATGTCCCAAAGTATTGACTGATTCTTGATAGATAGTTAATACATTGTCGGGATCTTCTACTCGGCATATTTATATGAAGTTTAGGACCATATATATTTTGAGTGTGTTGTCTTTGCATAGAATGTACTCCCTCCGTTCCATATTAACTACCGTCTTTGGAAATTGTGCAGTCAAATTTTAAAAATTTTGACCATAAATTTCTCAATATATACAATGAGTTGCTATATAAAATTACCACCATTAGATTCGTGACGAAAAATACTATCATAAAGTATAATATTGCAATTGTTAATAATATATTATGTAAGAAATTATCAATCAAAGAAAGCATTGGAAATTACGAAATTAATGATTAATATGGAACGGAGGGAGTATATATTTATACATTTCTTATATTCCTATTTATTTGTTCATTTAAATATTTTTTTAATACTTAATTACTTACATTTTCAATGTAATCGTCACCAATTTTGTTAGTTATTTTGGTTTCCCCTCAATCTCCCAAAGTGACAAATAAAAAGAAACAGAAAAAGTATTACATTGAAAAAAAATGATAATTTTGACTTCTATAACTATAATGCTACATATATATTTTATAAAATTATACTTTTATCCGTCCAATTAGGTTGTTATTTGTAATTATTGGCGTAATCAATGCATTCCAAACTTCATATAAACTTCATATAATTAATAATTAATAATACTTAATAAAAAAGTAGGAATTAAAAATTATTAAAAATATTAATTTCATGAAAAATAAAATGTTTAGAAAAATATCTTGTCCCAAAATAAGTATATTACTCTTATTTATATCTCTCTAGTCTCTACTTTTTTCATTTATAATGTGCAATCATTCTCATACTTTCTAAGCTTTAATCCTTCAGCAAAATCATGTCCCCGTCCAAATTACTACCTGTCAACATCCAAATAAATCATACTCGGCAATGCATAGATTTGAAAACAAGCGCGAATCAATTTCATTTTATATATGGAAACTAACCAACTTCCAACATTTTTGGTATGGAGTGGAAGGTGATTAAAAAAAAAAAACATTATTGGCTAGGAATAGTAGCATGATAAAAGTTGAAAATTTTGGAGGTTTTTTTTTCCCCAAATACGAAAAGGTAATTCATGTAGTAATTTATTTTAATATCTTCAAAGTATATAGGCCTCAAGGTCTATTTTTATAATTTAGTGAAGGACAAGGCTTAGGGGATCTTGCAAACTTTCATTCATAATCATCAACTTGTTTTGTTCATAGCTATAGGTTTGCAGCCATAAAATGGAATGATACTACCTTTAAAATATAATAAATTACATTTACCATATCTGACATTTGCTTTAATAATTTTTACACAGCTCATATTTGTGAAATAATTTTTGCCTTACCTCATAGTAGCTTTAAGGGCCTGTTTGGAGAGGAAAAAAAAGAATGGAATAAGAAACCTTAGGTTTCTAATTCCTTTCTTATGTGTTTGGTGAGTGATTTTAAGAATGGAATTAGAAATCCTAGGAGTTTCTAATCCCTCCAAAACTAGAGGAATTAGAAACCTCCCAATTTGGGGGGTTTCAATTGTATCCCGGAGGGATTCATGCAATATTGAAAAAAAAAGAAAAATTACAATTTCAACTTTCGATTCCCAGTCACCCACCCTCTTCTCACTTCTCAGATCTAAACTATCAACACAACTGGAGTGATTCAACACATAGCCGACAACATCACCACGAGTTGAAGGTTGCGTTGCCGTCGCCGTCGTCGGTGAGGCTCCTTGATGGGGCTGTTGTTGTCACCGGTGATATGGTTGTTCATCTTCTTTTTCAGTTTATCTTAATCTCATGTAGAGAGAGAAGATGAACATGAAAAGCCTCATTTGTTTTTCTGGGCAAGGAGAAGATGTAGAGAGAGAAGATGAACATGAAAAGCCACATTTGTTTTTCTGGCAAGGAGAAGATGTAGAGAGAAGAACATGAAAAGCAACATTTGTTTTTCTGGACAAGGAGAAGACGTAGAGAGAGAATGACAATTGGGGTGAACTATATTATTATTATTATTATTATTATTCAAATAAATTAAATTTTATTCCATTCTATAATTTCTGACCAAACATATTTCCTTTATGATTGGGGTTTTGATTCCATTCCAATTTCTCACCAAACAACTTGAGTTTTGGGTTCTAATTCCATACCCAACCCCCTAGATTTTTAATTCCATACCCATTCTATTCCTAAATTCTGACCAAACAGGCCCTAAGTATTTTTTATCCTACTTAATGACGTAATAGTTATTACACACCCTACCTTTATGAAATAATGTTTACCTTATCTCACAAAAACTGTATGTGATTCTTACCCTATTTGAGGTTTATTGTAAGTGTTACTGCAACACTACAACATAACAACGATGGGACGACTTAACAGAGCGATCAATATTGTATTGTTCGCAGAACTTTTCGCGTGATCAATAACTTATATAATAAAGCATTTTGTCTTGGAGTAGGGGTATTCTTTACTTATCACTTATTATTATTTTTATAGTGAATAACTTAAATCTTGAAGTGTATGAATCAATAACTAGCTATGTATGGGTAGATTCACATTTTAGTGGAAATCGTCAACCGCCAAAAGGGTTTAGGATTGATCTACGTGATCGGAAGTGGAGAGGGTAGTAAGGGAGGAATGGGAGGTAGGGAAAGTTTAAAGGAGCATAGATGACGGAGACTGAGATTTTATTGTAGGTTGCTACGTCTTTTGTTCTTAGGATGACATTTCATGGCATTCAAATGTCATTTTGGATTCTAGATCTTCAGTAATAAAGACGGAAATCGAGGATCTAGTTTTTTAGTAACACTTACTGCTATAACAAGTTAAGTAAAAATCAGTTACAACTATTGTGAGGCAAGGTACAAATTATTTCACGAAGGTAGTCTGTGTAATAATTATTACGGCAAACCTGTGGTAGGATAAAAAAAACACTTAAAGGATATATGAGGGTAGATAAAAATTATTTTACAAATGTGGGGTGTGTAAAAATTATTACAGCAAACCTCAGGTAGATTAAATGTAATTTGTGTTGGGTGTGGAGACCAAAAATGAGGGAAGGAAGAAGGAGAGGTAGAAGGAAGAATTGAAAAGAGGTGCTAGCATACCGCTACCAGCGGCAGAGGCGCTGCCAGCGCCGGCAACGCCACTACCAACGACTCTTGCAGAGGCTTGATATTGGCGCACGCTGCCAGCGCTCTCCCCCTGCTACCAGCGCCTGTTGTTCTGCTGCGCGTTTCTGATTAGGCCGAGGCTGAAGGCCCACGTTTCCTTTGTTTGGTGTGTGGCACTCTCTAGGTTGTAACCTAGGTTTTCTCTCTTGTATCTCCTAGTATATATTTGGCTCCAAGTTCTCCTTATTATGTATCCTAGAGAGGATCCCAAAGTGGTGAGATAGAGAAAAACACAACCATTGTAATTGTAATCCTCATATTACTAGTGCATCGATTCCGTGATTTTTGTTTCTCGCTTTGGGTTTTTTCCATGTTAAACCTCTGGTGTCAAATTTCTTATTTTCCGCTCTTATCTTTCATTATTTGTGGTTGCTTGAGTGCTTTTCGATCCTAACAACTTGTATCAAAGCCTACAGGGTTGGTGAATGAGAACTCGCTTTCAAACAATGGCAGGAGATAAGTATGAAATCGAGAAATTTGATGGATCTGACTTCACCTACTAGAAGCTGCAGATTGAGGATCTTCTGTACTCAAAGTCGTTGCATGTTCCTCTGTTGGAGGCGAAGCCAGATAAAATGGAGCAGGTTGAGTACGATCTGCTCGATCGACAGACGATGTCCCTAATCAGGATATCGTTGACCCGAAACGTCAGGTTTAACGTCATGGAGAAAAAGACAACGAAGGAATTGCTGAAGGCACTAGAGCAGATGTATGAGAAAAAGCGCAGCAAATCAGGTATATTTGTTCCACAAATTAACCAGTTGTAACATGGCTGAGGATGGTGATGTGGCTGATCATATTGATGAGATTACTAAGATTTTATCACAACTTGCTTCAGTAAAGATGACTTTTGTTGAGAATGTCAAAGCTTGCATATTGTTGTCTTCTATGCTTGATTCTTGGGAAACTCTTGTAACTGCTGTTAGTAGTGCTAAGAGTATAGACGAGATGAAAGTTGATGAGGTCAAGTCTGTGCTGCTTAATGAGGGCCTTCGTAGGAAGAATTCTGGTGGTGAATCTTTGGGAAGTGCTTTAAGTGTCAGGGGTAGGAAGGACAATAGGAATTCGAATAATTCCAGGGGACGGTCGAAGTCCAGGGGTAGAGGCAAGCCTAGGGACATGAGCAATGTTGTGTGTTATGGTTGTGGTGATACATGTCACTTTAAGAGGGATTGCCCTAAACCTAGGAAGGGGAAGGGTAATGATGACCGAGACTCTATCAACTCAGCAGAAGACCTTTGTGAAGCCCTAATTTTGAGTGTGTCTAGTCCTGAAGAGTCATGGATAGTTGACTCTGGTGCATCCTTTCATGTTTCCTCCGATAGGGAGTTATTTCATAATTTCTGGAGTGAGAATTTTGACAAGGTGTATCTTGCAAATGACAAGTGTTATGAAATAACAGGTAAAGGAGACGTGACAATTAAGACTGCTAATGGTGGTCTTTGGAAGTTAGAGGATGTGAGGTATATTCCTGGAATTAAGAGGAATTTAATTTCAGTAAATCAACTCGATGAGATGGGCTACACTACAGGCTTCGGGAATGGAAGGTGGAAGATCGTGAAGGATGCTATGGTAGTGGCGAAGGGATTGAGGTCCGGTACTTTGTACTCAACCAGGGATAACACTAACATGATTTCTAATGCTTCTTGTTCTAGCTGATGGCATTGTAGGAATGAGAAGAGGATCGGTTTCACCAAAACTGACAGGGAACTTGAGGAGGTATGGAGTGACTTAGGTGACAAGAAACTAGTGGGAGCTGAGGCGGCCAAGGTTTCTGTTAGGCTTGGTGTGCCTAGGAGGGAAATAGAGGAACCACAGGAAGCTCCACAAGTTGCAGATCAGGTTGCTGAAGGACCTGGATCACAGGAGCTAGGTGAAAGCTCTAGTAATGATGAAAACACTCCACCAGCCACTGTAAGAAGATCCATGAGGGATACCAGAGATCCTGGTGAGCTGGAGTCCTATACTAAGGTTGTGCAGGCGGAGGCTCGGTTCAATTGGGAGCACGCAATGGTCGATGAAATTGCGTCACTTGAGAAGAACAAAACCTGGGAGCCAGTCAGGTTCTCTACAGGAAGAAAGCCTTGAAGAAGTGGGTCTACAAGATCAAGGATAAGTCAGTGGATGTTGGGAAATTGAGGCGTGGTGCGGTCTCAAGAGGCCTTTTGGACTAACAAAGAGGTCGGTCGATGCACTAGGGGAACTTGTGGTGAAAGTTGAGGATGGTTGAGGTTTGGTCTCCAAGTGGGAGATTGTTGGGTGTGGAGACCAAAAATTGGAGAAGGGAGAAGGGAGAAGGAAGAAGGGAGGAAGAAGGAGCGGTAGAAGGAAGAATTGAAAAGAGGCGCTAGCATACCGCTACCAGCGGCTCTTCTAGAGGCTCGATATTGGGGCATGCTGGAAGCGCTCTCTCCCCACTACCAGCGCCTGTTGTTCTGCTGTGTGTTTTTTATTGGGCCGAGGCTGAAGGCCCACGTTTCCTTTGTTTAGTGTGCGACGCTCTCTAGGTTGTAACCTAGGTTTTCTCTCTTGTATCTCCTAGTATATATTTGACTCCTGGTTCTCCTTATTATGTATCCTAGAGAGGATCCCAGAGTGGTGAGATAGAGAGAAACACAACCATTGTAATTATAATCCTCATATTACTAGTGCATCGATTCCGTGGTTTTTTTTCCCGCTTTGGTTTTTTTTTCCACGTTAAACCTCTGGTGTCAAATTTATTATTTCTTTTCTGCTCTTATCTTTCATTGTTTGTGGTTGCTTGAGTGCTCCTCGATCTGAACAATTTACTCCTTTAAAATGGGCTAGTTATGATCAATTACACATGATAAATCCTGTAGTTTGCATTTTACTATCTTTTAATTATCAACAGTTACTTGTCTTGAGGTTTTTTTTGTCGTTTTTTTTATTTCAGTTTTTCTATAATTTATATTTACATGTCCTTTGTCCAATATGAATAGTTGAAAAGATCATATCTCTCAACTTAGATTGTATTGAACTAAAGTAAAATGCTCCAATAATTTTTTATTTCAATTTTTCTATAGTGTTTTATTTCAGTTTTTCTATCATTTATATTTACTTTCTCTCTTCTTATCTATGAAGTAGTATGTAACAAACAATTTCTAAATCTTGGGTCAATTGGAACCTGTCTCTCTAAATCGCAAAATTTAGGGGTAAGATTGCTACATCAAACCCTACACCCCTAGCCTAGGGGGATTCAGAGTATTGATTTTCGACATATGTGTAATTTATTATTTTTGGGAGATTCGATAACGGTGTAGAAATTGGTTGTGCTGACCGGAATCATGCTCAGGATTACATCCCACCCATTAGGGTTATTCATGATGAAGATCCTGTGTGTTTGACAACAAAAGTTTATAGAAAGGTTGGGTCATGCGTGGATTATATTGTTCTACTTGTAAGTTACTATACACTGCATTCAATTGAATGATATGGACTCTAACTTGCACAACATTTTATTACATAGCAAAGCGATTTACCATACAAGTAACTAAATAATACAATATGTTATGCTAAAAAGTAATTAGGTCACTCTTTAGCGAAACATTATATTTCCCTTAACTCGGTGAAAGGCTGGACTCAGAAGGATATGATTTACAAGCAGGAGTTGTGGTGGTGTTGATATGGGCCTTGCAAAACAAGCTTTGGACGCGGGATGAAGGTGAGCTACTGCTTCTGAGTGTGATTCACAAGGAGGTGATGCGACAGAAGGCAACTGAAGAGAAGGCAACTAGTTTAGACAGGCTGCAGAAAGGCAGTTTGGTTTAGACAAGAGGAGCATCGCTAGGAGGACCCTGTTGATGACTTGGGTATCCGGGGTGACTCCTTTTGCAGCTCGAACGCTTAGGGGCACCTCCTGGAATCTGCGTGTGGCGACTTGACACCGCGCCTACTCTAACTTGGTACAACTTCTATCTACAAGGAAGGTCCCCTTCGCGAACTAAGGGTAGTCCCTCTAATGCGTAAGTCAGAATGTGCTTAAAAAAGGGAGCCCCATGGCCGAAACTCGAAGGAAATAGTAGTGTAATGACACGGTAGAGAGGGAAAAAGTTCATAATAAGTTGTCATATCATGAATATTGCATGATATTTATACGAGCTGGAGCCTTGGGTATGGTGCGCATTTCCCATTAGAGTAGTAGTAAGGTTTTAAATTTACCTATGAATGAAGGAAGTTGAGCTTGAAATGGTTGGGCCTCCTTATGATGTTTGAGTTCGTTAGGTTGAGCCTTTGACTTTGGCTTTTAGGTTGTACGAAATGGGTTGGTTTTGTAGAGAACTGATCCGTTAGGCATTTGATTATTGCGAATTATCCAAATGTGATTTTGTAGACACTTGTTTTTATCACCAGTTTTGCAATTGTAATTTCAATTTTCTAGGATTGTGTAGATTCATGCAAGTAGCTTGGCAACAGGAGAAAGTCCAAAGAACCTGACCCACAAATGAAAACTCAAAAATCCCAAATGACCCATAAATCCACAAAAAACCGAAGAGCTTTAGCCTAACAAGTCGATTACGCTAAGCATAGAATCCCCCTACCCAAATCTCATCCAATCCTAGTCTAGGGTCCAACGTGCATAGCATAATCATCCGGTCATGCTTCCCCAGAGCGTAATCAACTAGCTGTGGTACGTGACTACGAACCCTTTTCGGATTACGCCTTCGCTTGGAAGGGCTTTGAGTCTGATTCTACAAGGACAGTGACCAATCAGTTATGATATATCCGCTAACTCTTCGTTCTGCCTCTTAGACCCTCCAAAACACTTTGCTTTTAGGATGTTGTTCGACTTCAATTCCTTTTGAGGACTATCATTCGAATTCAAACGTTGCCTTTCGAATTAATTAATCCACACCCTAAACACAATAAATACCCCCTCCTTAAATTCATTCAATTGGAGACATCTCATAAGCTCCTAGGCGTATTGACACTACTGAGATTATTCTTACTTCCTCCCTCCTTATCCTTTGCTTGCATTTAAAAGGTTAGTAATGTTGTTAATTTAATTTGTTTTCATTCATTTCCAACATGATGTAATCCATGTGATAGTATAATCAATGCATGTATAACATACAAATTCTCCTTTAATTCTATCTTTTATTATTTTGTATTCATGTTACAGGAATTAAATCCATGAAATAATCATATTCTTCTCCTTCTACCTTTTTCTTTAATTAATTTCGACTTAAGTAAAGATAGTGCTTTTGGATAGAAAAGCCAAAAGAATCGTACTTTTGGCTTGAAATCTTACCCACGAACCCTATTTTTGTTTTATAGGTTGTAGTTAGATCTTTAAAAAATTTGTTAATTTGACATTAAAATTAGTTGGTGATTGTATTGTTCATTATTTGCTTGATTTAATTCTCAGTCTTTTATTGTGAATTTCTTATGTTTGCATATGTATTTAATATGTGAGTACCTCACCTAACCAGTTGGTTATGGTGAGTCCATCCAGATATGTTTTGATCCTTGGCTTCTCTCTCATTGTTCTTCTTTCCTTCTTTTGCATATTAGACAAATATGAAAACTCGAAAATTTACCTTAAAAGTGTTTTATGGATCATGCATATTGAATTGACAATTGCGTTCGATTATAAAAATTAAGGCGGTACAATTAAGAAAAAAAGGAAGTAAAACAGAACCAGCACTGCAACCAGCCAGTTACGGTACTGGCAAGGGGTTAATTTTTGCCCCGTGAGTAAGCTTGACTTTGATACTGACTTACCGTAACCTATCGGTTACATGAGACAATATAAAGTTAAGTTTTCTTCCCCCTTTTGTTTGTTCTATTTCTCTATTTTCATAATTTCTTAATAATTCAATTAGATAATATGCATAATTTTGGGATTAAATAAACAAATTTAGAAATCTTAAAGTAGTTAAAAATTGTCCCTTGTCCCTAAGCAGTAAATCTATGTCTAAGCAACCTCAACAGAATCACCAACGAAGTAGAACAAAACCAAAGAATGTTCCCCGGGGTGAACTCTTCGGGGTCATCTACAGAATTGGCGACTCCATTAGTGGCTTATACATAAGAGGGTAAAACTTGAAAGAGTCAAAATTAATTTAAATTGGGAAGAAGAGAAAATTGCATTGTTTCATTCCTTTAACTATTTGCATTAGACAAATGTATCTGTTAGGCCCCTCTGAGTCTGAATAACTTGGAAGCGAGAGCAGTGATGGCAGGATTTGACCTACAACTTTATTAGCCCCATGATGTTTGGGTATTACTACTTCGTCGATGTACTCCATTGCTTAAGCATGTAATCCCTACAACCACTCATGCAGTACTGTGATGCTTCTGGAAAACAAAAGGGAAACACACTGACATTCTTGGCATGCTTCAGAATCGAGGATGAAAAGGGGCGATGTAAAGGAACCTCGCTTCGGAACCCCATTTGGCCCCTTGTCTATATACAAGATACCTGATTAATCATGTATAATTGTTTACCTTGTTCGGCTTTTGAATTAGGGTTTTCTATATGATCCCTTGCGTGCTTCTCTAGTCCTCTATGACTTATAAGGACTGCTTTTTTTTTTTTTTTTTTTAACCCAAAGCAATATAAAAAATAAATAAAATTGGACTCTGTGATGAGCCTCAATCCGTGCCACTGTAAGTTTGAATGTAGTTTATTGGTTATACTATGAAAGGAAAGATTCAGTGAGGCGGTCTTCTTGATTCTCAGTGGTCCTTTATAGCACTCATATGTGTCGTGGACCTTTTATTCAGTCTCGAATCTATTTTTGAGTTTGAAATGCTCTATTGCCTAACATGAATTGGATTAGGGGAGGTTTGATGATTGGTTCCTCTCCTTTGTCATGTCTGACCTTGTCTTGAACCTATCATCTGATCCCTGACCTATATAGGCCCGACGTGGCTCGATTAAGTGGGGGGTTTGATTCTTGGTTCCACCCATCCTTGTCGTCGTCAGTGTGTCATGTGTCTGTCCTTACATTGAACATTTTATCCAATGCCTAATCTATTTCTAAGTTTTAAAGGCTACTCAAGCCTAACGTGACTCGGTTCGGTGGGGATCTGATGATTGGTTCCTCTTTTATTATTATAAACGTGCATGTGTTTTGCACCTGTTCTAGGATCATATAGGTTTAGCATGTTAGCATGAAAATCCCTAGATATAAGCCATATAAAGAGCCCCATGAGAAAAGACCCCAGTAGTGTAAGAGGTGTCAAATGGGTTCTAGGACCTATCGATCTGGTGTTTTGGTGGACGATTTTCGCGATGACCTGAACCAACAGTGGGTTAGTCGAGTCGTAATTTAGCACATAAGCATCAAGTCTTCACTAGGAATTCCCATATACATCTTTAAGGGCATATGCATGCATTGGGTAATCAGTGTCGAGGTTAGTTCCTGAAGGTGTGATATTCATCCAAACAGCATAGGAACTCCAGTTTGGGCTTGCGTCCATGATCCGATAACATGGAGGACCATTCACGATCCAAATTACGTCTCTCCACTACCTTTAAGGTCATCATGTCGAACAACCCATTAGAGAGCCAAGTAAACAACAATGGGATGACTGCTAAGGACTTGGACCTGCTCTTCACCATTATGCATAGCCTCATGATCCATACCTCACGAGAGTAGGAAAAGAAACTGATGGAGGAACAAAAGAAGCCAATGGAAGGGTAGGAGGTCCATTAGAAAAAAAAAGCTTATTGAACTGGCTGAGGATTGCCAAGCTAAGAGGGTCGAGAAGCTTCAACATGTCATTGACGGTATTATAGGGGTCATCCAACAAGTGAGCAAGGGGGTTGGCTTGGGTCTGGATGATGAAGAAGATGGCATACCAAAGCCCTCCACTCAACCTCCTAGGATCACTTTAGAATAGAAGGAAAGATTCAAACTCTTTGATAATCCTCTCACCCTGCTTACTAAGGAAAAGATCTCCATCAACGTAGAGGGTGAAGCACCACTACTCAGTACAAGGACTTCTGTACCCAAAATGACATAAGCACCCATCGAGTCTGCCTTCTTCGACGCTAGAATCTCAGAGGGTGTCGAAATAAAGAAGGTCAAGGAGGAGTTGGCGTGGTTTAAGCAAGCACTCAACAAAGTGCCCACTTTCGCCAACCAATATGTGGAGTTTGTGTAACGCCCCAAACAAAGGGATGAGAAACACCGCACATTTGTCGGACAAGGCCCCACAAGCATGCAAAGCTCAAAAGATCGAACAAATCTAAGATACAGGAATAGACTTAACTTCGTAAGGAGTACTTGATTGAATAGTCAACTAAGAAAGATACTTAATCATACGACAAAGACTATAGAAAATCATTAATTACAACTTCCCTTAAAAATAAAATCTGTGGCATGAGGCATTCCTACAAATACGTTGGCCCACTACGCTTCCGCTACGCTACTCTGATACCATCGAAGAACTCGTACACTACAGGAAGTCACAAACGCAACCTGAAAAAAAGGAAGATGAAAGGATGAGCTTGAAAGCCTAATAAGTAGCATAACACTCCTTTAGCTGGTTGCACATGCGAGTAAAACATAGGCTAGGTCAGAGTTCACAAATAAACACATAACAAAATATGACTGAGTTTTACAATTATTTTACTTGGCTCAAAAACCTCAAAAATACAATAATATTCAAAAGTGATTTACTGGTAGAAAGCAAAATATATCAAACATAGTGGTCATAAACACTTAACACACTTTAGGACTAAGGCCACTACTAGTCAAGTTACATGGGCAACAAAAACCAGCATTAGCCCGGTGGCATGGGCAACAAAAACCACTATTAGCCCAATGGTGGGGCAACAAAGAATGGGGCCCAACGGAACAAATATACACATATCGAAACACACAATTGTGCGCATACAAGTCGATCGACAGGTCCAATGCATACCTTAACCGGCTAGGGCAAAAGACTTAGCCCAAAAACAAAACTAGTAATTTGATTATCAAAACGTACAAACAACACCCAGTCAAGTAATTTCAAATAATAATAATTCAGACCAATAAAGTCACTTATTCAAAATAATTCAAATACCAAAACTATTATTCAAAACAACTATTTTGCAAATACATAATTAAAATTACTTGGCGTATAAAAGGCAAAAGTAACTACAACTTATAAGATTAACGTCAAAGGGATACTTTCTAAACACGCATATCAAGATGGAAACAACTTAGTAACAAAATTCTTGCAAATACTAATTAAAATAGTTACCAAGGGTTCCAATATTAAATATATGTCACGATACGAACGTAATCTATAAAATTGAAATTAAAATGCTCACTTTGTAAACAGATAAATCAATAAGGAGTCAATCCGACCTTTCAAACATAAATATAACCAAATATAATATACTTAAACAAGAGCATGCCAATCCAATTTAATAAAATCACTTTACAAAGACGATTTTAGAAAATGATATTTTGGGCATAAAGGAAGACTAAAAGAATATCTCACCTTTGCCTGACACAAAAAAAAAAAAAAAAAAAAAACTGATGATCTACTCTAAAGAAATAGGGTCATCTATTTATCTGAGACCTTTAAGGTTCCTCTGTCCTTCCTTTCCCGCTTTTCTGTCTTCCTTTGGCCGACGGTTACAACACCATACTATTCAATAAAGGGGTATATATAAATATGAGGATCTAGGTTTAGGGTTTGAGTCTCTCTTAAGAATTATAAGGGGGCTAAAAGAAATAATCATAATACTAATATGACTCTAGTTTGTTTGTTTGTTTTTTTTTTTTTTTTTTTTGGGATGGGGCATTTCATCCTTCCCTCCTTTAAAAAGTTTTGTCCTCAAAACTTATCAATACCTCATGTACGACATGAACTCACAAGTGCATCTCTCAAATTCCCCTAAATTTTTGAGATAACAATATGTGTATCTATAATCTTATCAAACTTCCAAACTCCGAAAATATACTTCATTATAGGCAAACCGAAAATAACCGAAGATTCGCCAACCACACATGACAGGGAAAAGATTTCCTAAAACCCAAAATACCTTACACAAGGACTTCTAATCCCAAAATGTTTTTGTTTGAAACAAACACAAAGACAATAGCAGATTTGCTAACTTGGCTTCCTACTAGAAGGCTCCTACTCCCAACAAAATAGTTACGCGGAATTTTATTCCCTGAGGTATTTCTTGAACAACACTCACACTTAATAGGATTTCAAGAACCTAGAGCTCTGATAAGACTAAATCTGTCACACACCAATTCAAGTGGTGACAAACGCCGCACACTTGTAGGACAAGGCCCCACAAGCATGCAAGGCTCAAAAGATCGAACAAATCCAAGAGACAAGAATAAACTTAACTTCGTAAGCAGTACTTGATTGAATACTCAACTAAGAAGGATACTTAATCATATGACAACGACGATAAAAAATCATTAATTATAACTTCCCATAAAAATAGAATATGTGACATGAGGCATTCCTACAAATATGTTGGCCCACTTCGCTTCTCTGATACCGTCAAAGAACTCGCACACTATAGGACATCACAAACGTAACTTTAAAATAATAGGAAGATGAAAGAATGAGCTCAAAAGCCCAATAAGTAGCATAACACTCCTTTAGCTGGGTTGGACATGAGGGTAAAATATAGGCTTGGTCAGAATTCACAAATAAAAACATAACAAAATATTACTGAGTTTTAAAATTATTTTACTTAGCTCAAAAACCTCAAAAATACAATAATATTTACAAGTGATCTACTAGTAGAAAGCACAATATATCAAATCTTAGCGGTCACAAACACAGAAGACACTTTAGGGCTAAGACTATTACTAGCCTAGTGGCATGACAACAGAAACCACCACCAGCCCGGTGGCATGGGCAACATAAACCACTATTGACCCAGTGGCGGGGCAACAAAGAATTGGGCCCAACGGAACACATATACACATATCGAAACACATAATAGCGCGTATAGAAGTCGATCGACAGGTCCAATGCATACCTTAACTGGCTAAGGCAAAAGACAGCCCAAAAACGAAACCAGTAACTTGAGTATCAAAATGTACAAACAACACCCAGTCAAGTAATTTCAAATAACAATAATTCAGACTAATACAATTATTCAAAATAATTCAAATACCAAAACTATTATTCAAAACAACTACTTTGCAAATACATTATTCAAATTACTTGGCGTATAAAAGACAAAAGTAACAACAACTTATAAGATTAACGTCAAAAGGATACTTTGTGAACACACGTATCAATACGAAAATAACTTAGTAACAAATTCTTGCAAATACTAATTAAAATTATTACCAAGGGTTCCATTATTAAATATATGTCAAAATACGAACATAACATATAAAATTGACATTAAAAGGCTCACTTTGTAAACAGATAAATCAATAAGGAGTCAATGCAACCTTTCAAACCTAAATATAACCAAACATAATATACTTAAACAAGCGCATGCCAACCCAATTTAATAAAATCACTTTACGAAGAGGACTTTAAAAAGTAATATTTTGGGCACGAAGGTAGACTAAAAGAGTATCACACCACTTACATGACACAACAAAAAAAAATGATGATCTACTCCAAAGAAATAGGGTCATCTATAATTTATTTGAGACCTTTAGGGTTCCTCTGTCCTTCCTTTTCCGTTGTTCTATCTTCCTTTGGCTGACGTGTACATGCACCATAATATTCAATGAAGGGGTATATATAAATAGGAGGATCTAGGCTTAGGGTTTGAGTCTCCTTTAAGAATTATAAAGGGGCAAAAGAAATAATCATAATACTAATAGGACCTTCTTTTTTGAGACGGGGTATTTCAGTTTGAGCCTCCCACCAGACCACTGGTCAAGCTTGCTGTAAAGCTTGACGTCCCTTTGAAGAAATTCCTGCCATCAAAGTATCCGACACACCATGTGAGGGAATTTCTCCGCACTATGCTGATCAGGGGTGTAGAAATAGACTTCTACACAACAATATTTCCTTTTACATGGTGAAGCTCTAGACTAGTACTATACTGTGTCAGTCGACACCCAGAATAATTGGACTACACTCTACAAGGTCTTTATAGACAACTACAATCCAATCCATAATAAATGGACATCTGCAAGGACATCATGCCCCGCAAGTAGTGAGATGATAAATCATTTCTTGGCTATTTTGAGAAATGCATTTCATGGTTTAAAGGAAACCTCCCACAGTTGTCCAATGACGCTCCAGGTGTCCAAATTTACGCGAGGCTTAAAGGAAAACCTCAAACAACAACACAAAGTCCATGTGATTGAAGACTTTGATTATTAGAAAAAAAAAAAAAACTCTACATAAAGCACGAAGTTAGAAATGAATAAAGGGCATCCAGACAAGGCTTGAAAGGGGCTAGCACAAAGAGAAGAATTACCGGCCCTGCCAACACTCTTTCCAAGCAAGTTGAGAACAACACTGTCCAGTAGTACTAGCTCAACATTGTCCACCTCAAATTTGACAGCTACATTTCGCAGGATTGCACCTAAGCAATGACGTTAGAGCGCCTAGTCAAGAAAGGAATAATCTAGTTGTCGTTGCCTAGAACAGAACCAGAGGTCAAAAGTTAGAAATAGAATCCAGACCAGTTCTGCAGGCATGACATCGAAAACTGTTTTACTAATAAAATTGAAGATATGATTAGGGCACAGACACTCGTATTGCCAAAAGCGGCTCAAAAGCCTAATAACAAGAACAATCCCCTAGCGAGGCATGTCATCCTCTTGAATCAAGACAGTAAAGAAGTGCCTAACCCCTCAATATTCATCATTGAGAAAGGCCATTTCAAGGCTGACATCAAACATCCACAAGAGTTCAGCATCAACAGAAAATGGGCTAGTGACAACGAGGATGCTTATGACAACCCATAACCTCTGACTCGAAAGAAGAAAGAGAGATAATATTATATTATACTCTAAAAGACATTCATACTCCTCTTGAGGATGTATTCCTAACTCGGTTTGGCCGTCATAACCAACCTACACAAAGGGCCACCCAAGGCATGTCAGTAGGGCAAGCGATCCCTCCTCCTAAAGATCCCTCGTCGACTTTATTGAAGAAATAAAGGCAAATATCTCTATTTGGCAACATATCAGCATGTCGGAGTCCCACAGGGTTTTTTTGGATTTTGGACCCTCAACTTTGGGGTATTTATTATTTGATACCACACTTTTCAAAGTTTATTATTTGACCAGACTTTTATATCATGACATTGTGGACATTAATATAGCAGTCCGGTCAAAAAAAGGCCTTAACTAAATTTGACTATTTTTTCCTTCCAACTTTGCCCTTTAATTAATGATGAACTTCCAAGTTTTCCCTTAATTTATTAATTCTTTATTTTCCCTTTACTTATTTATTAATACCAAAATTCTCACATTTAAAATTTTTTAATTTAAAAATTGTTAAGAACTTCAAAATTTTAAAAATTATAAATTAAAAATTAAAATAATAAAACATTTAAATAGTTAAAAAAGTTTAAAAATAAAAAAAATAAATATAAACTTAAATTTTAAAATGTTAAAATTTTAAGATGTTAAAATGTTAAAATTTTAAATTTTAAAATTTTAAATTTTTCAAAATTTTAAAAATAAAAAATAAAAAATTAAAAAATTGAAAATTTTCAAAAATTCAAATAAAAAAATCAAATATCAAAAATCAAAAAATTTAAAAATTAAAAGATTAAAAAAATATAAAATTTTTATAATTTTACAATCTTAAAAATTAACAATTTGGAAATTAAAAATTAAAAATTAAAATCAAAATGATAATGATAATTAAAAACTTAAAATATAAAAAATTACAAATTAAAAATTAAAAAATAAAAAAATAAAAAATTAAAAATTAAAAATTAAAAATTAAAAATTAAAAATCAAAAATAAAAATTAAAAATTTTAAAAATTAAAAATTAAAAATTAAGAAAAGTCAAAAACCTTTAAAAATTGATAAGGGCAAATCAGGAATTTTATGTGTATTTTGGCCCTTTGCCGGAGTAAAACTTAAGATTGGGCTAGATTTTTTGGGTACCCAAAGTACAAGGTCCAAAAAATAAACTTTGAAAAGTGTGGTACCAAATAATAAATACTCCCAAAGTTGATGGTCCAAAAACCAAAAAACCCGTCCACAGGTAGATGTTGATCGACATACTACAACATTTCCAAATGCCTGAAACAATGTCGCCTAAAAGGCTCGTTTCCCGTATAATTCACCCCAAAAGCATGATTACTATTGACGATAAAGGTTGGCCCAAGTTATGATCATCCCATAACAAAGCCCTCTATCTGACTGCTATGTGCTCAAACAAGACCATTCCACTTGTACTAGTGGACAACAGTTCAGTGGTTAATGTTTTCCCCTAGTGCACGGTACAGAAGCTAGGCATGCAAGAACATCTAACAAAAAACGCTACACAGCTACGCACCTACAACAACTTGTCCACAAACTCTTTTGAGATGGTTGTGCTGCCCATCACCTTTGAAAACGTAACAAGGGATGTCGCGTTTATCGTCTTGGACATGCTAGCATCCTATAGTGTTCTCCTTGGATGCCCATGGCTACACAACTACAGTGTCGTGGCATCTACTTTGCATCAGAAGGTAAAATACTGATAAAGGAGTCGCGTGATCACTATTACGGAAGAGCGTGTCAACTCCAAACACTACATTAGGTAACCAACTCTAGAGGTTGAGCACAACAATGTTAGATTAAGAATTTCACAATTTTGAGATGGAAACAACCTTAGACTGGGACGAAATGTCTTTTAATTTTGACGCGTATTCAAATGTCAAAATCCATTCTATCTTGAAGAAACAAGGTCACTACCCTGGCATGCGCTTGGGAAAGAACAAACATAGGTTACGCCAAAGATACAAAGCCTTCAAGCACACCTACATGTTCGGGCTGGGATACAAGCCCCATGATAAGGAAACCAAAGTGGTGAAATGTAGGATTGCTACACAAAAGATAATTGAGAATCCACCCACTCTTTATCAAGTCATGCCATACCCCCTCAAATTAAACGACCAATACTTAAGCGAAGGGAGACGAATTTTCGTACTATGGATTCTCATAGCCATATTTTGTTAGAGACTTAGGACAACATGTGCTAGGGTTGGAAGTTTTCGGCGAGTACATCTGTATAATGGCGGCCACTTTTGTCCATAGAAGGCACAAGGCACCACCACTAGAATGGATCCATCCTTCGACAACATCATCTTTGGGATGCTTTTTAGATAAAGAGCTCAACAAAAGAAGCCTGAGATCAACCCAATAGCTACAAGCACCAATTTCGTTCTAAGCCAGCTCATATTTGAAAACAAAAGCTACCGCTAAGTCACCTGGGTCAACATTACAGGGACTAAGTTTACGTTGTTTATAGGAGAGTCTAGGATAGAGTCTAGCCATGTACCCATGGAATAAGTTTCTAAGTCTTTAGAAAATGTACTTTCCACTTCATTTAATAAGTTGGATCTTTATGCTTACTCTAGTTCTTCTTTTCCTATCCCGCTGACTTGATGTGCCAATAATGATTTTAGTGTTAAACCACTAAATTGTAGACTCTAGATTTTGTACAGATCTCTTAGATAAAGTTGAATAAATTCATGGACTGAAGTAATAAGTTAGCATGCAAAGACATAAGCCCAAGCACGCAAGAAACCAACCCAAATACAATAGCTGAAACCCATCAAGGTCTTTGAGACTTGGAAGGAATTTCTAATTAGGCAAGCCCACAAGTATGAAATTTGTGTGAAAAACACAATCAAAGCCTCCTGGCCTACGTATCCTCCATGTTATAAATCCATGTGAGATTCCGATCAAAACACACCCCTTGATTCACTCCATCATCACAATCCTCCCCCATGCAAAAGTCAAGGAAGGTTGGCCTTAATGACGGGATTGTGTGATCAAAGGGCATAATATGTGGATCATACTCCTTCCCTTCCCATTTCATCCCTTCACTCCACACCTATAGATACCCTACCATTTCATTCTTGAAAGGGACACTAAGAATTTCCAATTGTATTGACGTTGAGGAATTTCTCTCCTGTCTCTACCTCCATATTCTAAAACTTTACTTTGCATGCTACGTGGTTACGAGGTTAGAACATTCATTCATGTTTAATTAATTTTTTAATCATCTAACTTGATATTGTTATGCTTGTAACTTTGTAAATTCCATTCATTAAATCGCATGACATGATAGTTTTATTGTGAAATTCATATAAATTCCACCCCGCTCTCTTTCACTTTAACTTGATTCCAGTCGAATCTATTTTTGAAACAGGCGAGTCTGAGAGTTCTTTAACTCTCAAACTCGTAACCTTAACCCCAAACTTGGATTTCAAGTTAGTAGGTCAGAGTTTTGTTTTCTAGTTTGTTGGTTTTCTTAAAATCAACTGACAATTCTTTTAATTGTAATTTGTATAATTCAACTGAGATTTATTTTTCTCCTTTATTTAATTGATTTATCAAATAAAGACTAAAAGGGCCTCCTATTTTGGTGTAATTATTTTAAGGGCCTCCTATTTTCACAAAATGCTTCCAAGTGGCTTCTATTTTCCAGTAATAATTATTAGAGCCTCCCTTTTTAGTGGAAACTTACTACAAGGTGCAAAAAAATTTTATATTTATAGAGAAGGGCCTCAAACAGGCTCAAATAAACACTCTTAACTCTTTTATGATGACTTTAATGGTACTAATTATCACAATCTACTACTTATACCTTAGATATTATATTTTCTGTGGTTATAGGTCCACCATGCTTAGAAAAATTAATTAAACTTAATTAGTGATTTTCGACTGTTACCTTAACTTAGTTGCGTTGGATCCCTGGTGTTCTTCAGCTTCCAGTTTACAGAGATGGCTAATCTCAACCCCGCCAACCTTAGTTCAAGCACATGACAGAGCTGTTTCATTTCCTACCTCAGACCGTAGTCACTAATTCAGTCTATTTAGTTTTTAAAGGATAGTGGAACTTTAATCAAGAAATTATAATATTTAAAGCATAAGGTTCAATTGGATAACGTTCCCTACTGGGAAACTTCTTTTATTGAAAGCTTGAAAATGGAAATATTACAATGAAAATGCTTTATGAGAACTAGACTTCTAAGATCATCAGAGAAGCTTGCTTATGGAGAAATGGTGACTCCCAATTTCTCTCTTTGCTCACGGCTACTCAAATGACCATGCCATCAACACACAATTTCTCTCAGTACCATTATTACAGATACAGATGTCTACAGTACAAACAGTGACTCTTACAGACTCAATAGTACAAACTTTAAATAATAACCACTCTTTTTTATTAGTGGTACCACAGTAGCTTGCAGGTCATAATGCTTGTGGGGTTGCCAATGCTTCATGCTCTCAGATTGAAATCTTCTCCCTTATCCTACTCCAATGGATTGTATCTATCAAAGAGCTCTTGAAGATAAGATTTTCCTTCTGTGGATAAGAATTCTCCAGCTCCAATATTTAATAGATATTCATACACATCTTCAGATTTAGCTCCGTTAAGATCAATAAGTTGGTCGAACTTCTTCGGATAAGTGAAGGTAGTATTACCATAATGGATAACCCTATATCCTCTATAAATATCCAACCACAGATGGTGCATTAACTTGTAAAATCCAGTTGCTCTTGCTTTCGAAGGATGAATTATTTTTTCTCTTTTTTATGGAAACCATTCTTCTTTTGTAAGATATCCTCCAGATGTGTCTTCGACTCTAATAAGAAAATGGGCAGAGCTGATCTTATCTCCATTGTACTCAATATTAACACATTCATAGAAATTAATCTTAATAACATTTTTCTTGCCAATTTTGGTTGGATTGGAGAAACTATCAATCCAAGAACGTTCTATCCTGATATCTTAAGGATTTGATTTCATCCTCTGGATTTTCTGTTTAGGTTCAGGACTCTCAAACTTTTCAGCTTCTATCATAGTTACTTTTGTCTTTGGATCTATGGTATTATCTAACTTGTAGATAATTTTCCAGAATATTCTAAGTGGGTAACCACCTTGTTTCATATCCATACCAACGGTTTTTATCTTTAGAGATAAAAAGTTCTTGGCAAAGTCATCTTTAAGACTAACATAATATCCCGGTCTACAGTTGAATCCAACTGATCCATTACGTAAATTAGTCTTTATGCCAGTGATAATCTGATTGTGAAATTTATTGTGCCTAATATCACACAGCAATGCATAAAGATCTATATCCTTGCCGTAATGTTGTAATGGAGTTATCTGAATTTGCACGCTTCCTACATGGATATATCTATATTTTTTTATCCTTGTTATGCCTCGGAATATTATCCCAATTGATTAGGTTTACTTCTCCAACATCATACTCGTAATCTTTAATCTCTAAGTCTTCTTCCATCATTTCACAAACATATTTAGATTTTAACTAAAAGATGGATTATTTGTAGATCATATCCTTTTGAATAATTGGAATTACCCAATCACCTTTAACTTCTTCACCATGGTTTTCATCATCTATTATGAATTCCTCTGCTTGTAAGTCTCCTAGACTTACTGAATTACCTTCCATCATATGACTAGTATCTTCATAATCGGAATCAGATTCATCATCTATGACAATTTCAATAATACCTTTGTTATTGCTAAAGGCAAGTTCAAAGGCTTCTTCCTCAGTTATTTTGTCATACTCAAGACTTCCTTAAGTTTCTATCAACTTATGATTTTTCTTGTTTTTACACTCATTAGCATAGTGACCAACTTCACCACAAGCCCAACATTTACAATTACTTTTGCCTGTGGGGCAATAAGTACTCTTTCTGAAAAATCTTCTTTTATTTGGGGCTCGTTTGTTGGTATATTGCTTTCTCCTAAGTTTTTCACCTCTTTGTTTATTAAAAGCCTTTTTCTTATAACCTCTTTTTTGTTCAGAGGCTCCCCATCTATGTGGAGTATCCCAACAGAATAGGAATTGTTTCTTCATGGTCTGATGTTTTTTGATATTTAGGCATTGATCAGTGACCCATCTTCTTATAAAGGCATATCTCATACCAAGAGTATCGGTATGCTTAGGATTCTTTTTCAACCATTCTTCAAATTTCTCTTGGATAATAGAATTTATAGGGTAAGGTAGTTTATCATAAAACATAGCCAAATTTGTAGGGTTATGGCCAATTTTATAATAAAAATAACTAAACTCATTAATATAATACTCTAGATATCTCATATCTAGAATTTCTATACTAACAAGTTTTCGTTGATATTCTTTTATCTTTTCTTCCATTTCTAGATTAACACCAATAAACTCCATAGAAATTTCTTCGCACAGGGCTTTAAACATTTCAGTAGGATTTTCTACTGCTCTCAATATAGCTTTAGCCTCTTTAGAACCAGAATCATACCAATCTACCACTGTTCCTGAAAAACCGTGTTCTAAATAATTTAGAAAGTTTTCAGATGTCCAGTTGGAATTTAGATTGAGAACACTACTCATACCCCTCTTTCAATGTTCGAACATTTCTTCCCTGTTACGGACTCCATCTAGATTTAACATGTACCCAGTTTGACTTATTGGAGTAAGACTTACTTCTTCATGAAGAGGTTGATATAAGGTTTTAAAGGAAAATAGCTTAGTTCGTCCAGCTGTATTATTTTTTGGTTGGAAATATCTATTATTACTACGGCTAGATTTACCAAAGTTTTGAGGTACTGGTATGACATGGACTTAGTTTGTTTCAAGTTCTTCCCCGACTTCATTTTCCTCAGATATTTTGCTCAATCTTTCTCTAATATCGTCTAGAGGTGTAGCCTCCATATCTTCTAATTTGATTAAGTTCATTTGTTGGTAGATTTCTTCTTCAATTAGCACATAATTGACATCTTTAATCTCATTATTAACCTCTTCTTCTAACAATATCTGTTTTTCGGCAATAACAGTCATAGTATTATTAAGAGTTGCTCCTTCTTATTCTATTTCGAATAACCCATGGAGTTCCTTCAAACTAATAGTTTGAAGTTCCTTCATCATTTCTTTCTTGATTATTAAGAGATTCTTCTTCTTCTCTTTTAGCAGTCTCAACAGGTTCTGATGCGTTTTTCTTCAGAGAATGCAAAGGAAAAGGAACTTTGTTTTGTTGATTTTGAAAAATATATTTATTTTTATAAGTAGTACTGGTATTACTTAAACTTTTATACTCAAGCACTCGATGTCTTGAATCGTTTAACAAACTTATATGAGAAGTATGAATAAACTTGTTTAAAGCTCTTACTTCACTTCCAAGTGCTTCTAAATCCTTTTTAAGGTCTAAAATTAAATCAAAGATAGAATTTAGTTGAGCTCCTACCCCACTTGTCTGATCTGGATTATGGATGATATGAGGAAAATCAGGATAAGGACAATTGGATGAGGTCATTAATTACTTAATTAATAGGTTTTTAAATTCACTAATTATAATTAGTGAAATTTGACACATGGCTCTGATACCAAATGGAAAAGGATCAAAAATAAAGCAGGAATATATAAACTATAATAAACGGAATTATTAAATGTGCTAAAATAGAGTTTTTAACCACTAAGGACAAAAAATAAAACTGAAAACCAAGCAGGGACTAAAGTGCAAATATGAAAAGTTCAATTGTCACCCAGAAATTATTACCTTATAATATAGGGTACCTGATAGTTATTTTTCAAAATATAGGGCCCTTATAATTATTACACTAAAATGTAGGGTCCTGATTGTCTATAATTCATTGATTTATTCAATCAATAATCAAAATGCAAAAGTGGGTCGAAACAAAAGCCAACGCTAGTCGGCCTTGGAATTGTTTTAGGCCCCTTTCTAGGCCTGATGATTCATAGATCGCTGCCCTGACCCATTCAAGGCCAGTTGCCTCCGGGTCAGTCCACTAACCCATCTTGATCTTGGCTCCGTTGTTTGCAATTTCATCTTGGGTTGAATATTGTGATCGATTTTTCGAATAAGTTAAATTTCCGAATCGAACTTCCAAAATTACAATTCCTAAGAATTGTTAGTTTTTTTTTTTCTTCTTAAAAGTCCTTATCTAAGGATTAAGCCACCTAATTTGACTCGTAATTTTAAGTAGCATAACGAAAATAAATTTCCTTGATTGGGAATTTCGGGGTCTACAGATTAGTCACTCCATTGGGGACATAAACTTAAAAAGAAGGTAAAACTTGAAAAAATCATTTTTTTTGTAAAATTGTAAAAGGGAGAAATTAATTTATTTCACAACTTTACTATTTTTAGGTTTATTACAACCAGACTACTCCCAAGCCTTATGGAAGGGGAGCACAAAAGCATCGATTTAAATCTTTAAACCTATTATTCATCCCAAGTTAGGGTAGTTCCTACTTGTGGGGTACACTACACCGCCAACATTTTATCTCTCCCCTCACTCATGCTATATTCCAAGGCTTCTTTGAAGTCCAAAGAGCAACACCGCACACACCTTTCCAATAAATCTCATATGGGGAAGGTACACTGAGGCGAGAACATGTGGTACCCATATCCTATCCCTAAGCTTAGCAACCCTTAAACCTAGAGCCATGGTCAGTTGTCCCATTCATATGTATGCTATGTGAATTCATTCTCGTTTGAAATAGTTTTATTTTTTGAGTGAATTTGGTCCAGCTAGAGTTGGGAGTCATCTTAGCCCACATAGAATCATAGTGTGTGATATAGAAATGAGGCCTAGAAAGCATTTAAGACTACATGACCTTGCCATCTATCTATCCCCATTTCTGTTGCCCAAATGCCCAGGCTCATGACCCATAGGGAACTGAAGGTCGATCGACCTTGTTGCCTAGCCAGACCCACTATTCCTTGTTAGGTCGTGTTATTTTTGTGCCTGATCCATGTAGTGTGATTTTGTTCAGTCATTTTTGACATCCTCGTGCCTGAACACCTATTGTATCGTTTACTCGAATCTAAGCCCAAACAAAACAACAAAAAAAAATCATAGCATCCTTCGTGACTCGATCCAGGTATAAATTCAACGACTGTTCATCTTGTAAAGCACCATACTAGGTCCATATAGATTTAGGCCATGCAAACCCGAATAATGGGTGAGTCATCCTCGCATCAGCATATAGACACTGAATCCATGTGTTAGGGTCCCATGTAGGTCCATTAAGATATTCATACATTGGGTAGTCAGTGTCAAAGTCAATTTTTCAGCTACTAACAAATTTCCATACAAGAAAGATAGGAGATTGCCTTGGAGCCCGCATCAAAGATCCTTGCAATGGTTAGCTCATTTCAAAACCAAACTATGTTCCACCGCTAGTCCGACCCAAGGTCAAAACGATTACTATGGCAAAGAAATAGTTCCAAGAGGTTCCCGTTTAGGGTGCTACCCCTGAAACAATCATCACTAAATAACTAGAGGACCTATACAACAAAATGCAAGTCCTAGTCTTTTTCAACTCTATTGAACAATTGAGAAGAGGTGCAATGAGTAGCAAGATGTGATGAATGGAAACTTGTAAGCCATCAGTAAGATCAATTAATGAGAAGTTTGGATTAAACCCAACTAATGACGATGATGAGGAGATTGATGAATATGATTTTGAAGCTGAACTTAACAAACAACAACCAGATGTGGAGTTTGGAGGCTTAGGGTCCTCAAAGGGAAAATATAAATCCAAAGTATCTGCAAGGTGTCCTAAACCCAAGAAGAAGATTCTGCTGTTAAGGACCTCGAACAGAAGTTAGACAACCTCACCAAATTGATGAGCATTGTCCCCACATTCGCGGATAAATACACGGATGTACCTTTACCCATGTATCTGATAATAAAGGTGGTTGACAAGATCGAGGTGTTAAATCAAGTTCAAACTATCAAAGAACCCTACTCACCACATCGAGGAGTTCATTAGATTAGCACCCTCAACAAGATCGATGTCAGCATGTACTCCACAGTCTTCCCATCCACCTTAGATGGAGAAACCGAATTGTGGTACCACGCGCTATCACCCCAAATGAAGGTTGGCTGGAATGACTTAGTCAAAACCTTTATCAACCATTACAATCGTATTCAGAAGAAGTCGACCATGGTTGATGATCTCATGGCTATAAGCAAAGGGAGGATGAGTTTTTCCTAGACTACTTCAAAAGATGGAACGCCAACGACTGTCTACCTTCAAACAAAGTCTCAAAAGTAGCTTAGTTCGTCACTTAGAATACCATGTGATCAAGGACTTTGATTACTTAAAAGACATTTGTGCGCAACTGGAGGCCATGGGCAATGAGAAGAATGCCTCGGTGCCACGTTAGAAAGGATCTAGCTCCAAGAGGAGGGCCACTAACACCCCTAGCCACCCTCCCAAAATTGGTGAGACTAATTCCATCCAGCGTAAATCAGGCCCTCTTACGCCCTCAATGTAAGAGTTGTACTCTGCTTAATGTCACGTATGCTCAAGCACTTGAAAGGCTTGTCGAAAAGGGGGATCGCAGAGTTACCCCTACCAAAAGGAGAACCAGACGTCAAGCTAAAGAGTTGGGATAAGAACAAGTTATGTAATTACCATCGCTGAAGGGGTTATGATACTGAGTGCTGCTGGACGCTTAAGAACAAAATAAAATAAATTATTAGGGTCCAAGCTCTTCCTCTTCTAAAAGCAGCACGGAGGTCAAGCAATAAAGAAAACCCAATACTCGAACACAACAATGTTGTTTTCACTGACATAATAGGTTACGACTCGTCGCCGCTCATATTGAAAACGGGACAACCAATTATAACATCCTTAGGCTTCCCAATGGTTTGGTCATTGACGACATTTGGGATAGGGATGATGAGGGAATATATGAATACGGGAATTCTGATGACGATTTGTGATAAGTGCTTCTTGTATATATGAGAACTTGGTCATTTTGATGTGAATTTGGGGAATATTTGATTTGATTATGTTATTTTATACCTGAATTTCCCATATTACGCTTGGTTTGGAGTTTGGTGAGTTTTGTAGGGAATTTGTGAAGAATCGATGTAAACCGAGCCCAAAAAGCAAGTGTAGATCCAAGTTATGAGCTTAAAGGACCAAGAAGTGAGATGTTGGATCACCCAAGGCCCAAACAATGGCCCAAAGGACTCCTAGGCCTGAAAAAAGCAGCGGCACGGGTGGTGCCAGAGGAGGCACGGGTAGTGCCTATGACCAGAACATGAGAAAAATTGAAGCAGTGCACTGACACGGGTAGTGCCTAGGAGGCAGGGTCCGTGTCAGCAGGGGTACGGTCCGTGTCACCCCTGGCACGGTCCGTGTCACCTGTGTCTCTTCATTTTCGGCGGTTTTGAGTTGCTATTTGCCTATATTATGCTTGTTTCCGGTTGTTCATAGGCAATAATCGTTCTACCATCTTCCATTCCATAACCTAACCCTAATCCATATCCTTCCATACCATCCATCTCCATCTCTACCATCATCCATCCCTTCCTCCACACATCCATCCACATTCATCCTTAGTTGAAGATTGAGGGTTTATTGGAGTTTGAAGATCGCTTCTCAAGAAATCCATTGAAGTGGAGGAGCAAAAGTCCCCACCGATCATCATTCAAGCGAGGAACGATTTCCATCTCGGTTTACTTCTCTTTCTTTTAGATTTCATGCTTTCTAGAATAGATTTTGATATGTTTTATGTTTTGAACATGAGTAGTGAGTAGTTTATTTTAGTTTGGGGGATAAACTCTAATTAGTTGCTTTCATGGATTGCATTTTGTTGGATTGAACAAGTTGTTATCTAGTTTGAATGCATTTCATTTATCCTTTGATTATGTATGTCATTGTTTTTGACTGGCCATCAAGAATATGGAATTAGATTGTTGAATGAAGTACCGAACGGAGAAATTCGATAATCGGAACCCTTAGGATTAAACTAGTTATGAAGTGAACTAGACATAGAAGACTTTATAATTAGGGGTCATTGGATAATTTGATCTTTAACTTAGTTAAAATTGAAATAACCACGACAGTAGGTGATTGATTTCGCTAAGCAATCCGTTTCATTGCCAAAAGCTCGCTACGGAGTAATTTATGCGATTATCGACCCTAAAATGTACCAAATTGGTAACATACATGTTCAATCCACTTATTTGATTCATAGAGTTACTTAGGTTTTATTCCCCTGAGCGTCTTTTTCCTATTGATTGGATCTTGTGATTTGTGTGAATATTAGTTAGATTTGCTATTTGTTAGTGAATAGAATTAGCTATAGATTGATCTCATTCAAAACCCGACTGATTTAGCATTCACATAGGAAGCTAGTTTGGTGTGTAGTTAGCAAAGTCCCTGTGGGATCGACCTTGATACTTGCTACATGAGCACCCGTGCACTTGCGGCTTATCAATTTGGTAGATGAGGAAAATGATGAAGTAAAGCAAACTTCTTCGGGTGTTGCATTCCTCACTAGGTATGACTGCCAAACCAATGGTTGTCCCTAGCTCTTCACCCACTAACAGGGCTGTACTCTCTCCACCGGAGGATCAATTCCTCACTAAGTTAAAAAAGACTAAGGAAGATGTCACTATTTGGCAACTCTTGTGCACTTCAGAGCTACATAGACATACGCTAATGAATGTTTTCAGCGAGATGACCACTCCAACAACAACATCTCCTAAAGCTTCGGTATCCTATGTCACAGCAAACCAAAGTGTCATTACCTTCGTGGGTGAGGACTAACCTAGAGGTTGAACCTCTCATAATAAGGCACTCTACCTTACCGTCTTATGCTCAAATAAGATTATTCCACTTATGTTGGTAGATAACGGGCCAGCTTTGAACATGTGCCAATGGAGGATGACATAAAAGTTGGGAGTTCAAAAGCAGCATCTAATTCAAAGCATGGTTCAACTTTATGCATATGACCATTCACCCCCCAAGTCCTTAGGGTCCATAGCACTACCGATCTTTGTTGATTATGTGACAAAAAATGTGAGATTTACAAATGCTAAAATCTAGTCTCAGATCCATTTACAAATGGATCCTAATAATAGGATCTAGCTCTGGATCCAGATCCACCAAATCCAACCAGTTCTGGATTTGGATTTGGGTACCTAGTTTTTCTGCTAATAACCCCTAGGTACAGCCCAACTAGCGAAATGTATTTATCTGCAAAAGCAAAACAAAGGTAACAGAAGAAAAAGGACTAGACATTACCCTTCTAAAATCGAGCTGGTTAAGGAATCATGTCAATTTGCCCGCAAATTCTATGTCAGAGATTGCTTGAACAAACTGAGAATATTGGCCACCTTGCACGACCTCATTGAAATCATTTGGGGTATTGTTGACATTTTTTTTGTGTCTTTCAGACTTTGAATACCTACGGGATGGAGAATTTGTTGGAGTTTATTTTTTAAGACACTTTAAGGATTATTTGCACATTTTATGAATAGCTACGTTGTAAAATTACCTTCCCTTTACTGTATGCATTTCGTGAATAATTAAACTAAACTTCAGGAGCAAATACCCATTTATTCTAACTTCTTAGGATTAGTTCAATTGGTTCATAAAATGTTAAGCTTGGAAGCAGGTAATTTATGCTACCCTATTTAAAAACATGCAAAAAGCACCGTAAAGTTGCAGCGGTTCATTGTAAAACCATGATCAACATGAATTAGGCAATCCCGATGTATTTTTTAATTAAAAGGAGTCGACACCCGAATTTTTTAAGGATAAAAGCCCAAACAAAACCTAAAAGAACTTTTTTTAAAAAAAAAAAGACTCCGCCTACGAACCAAAGAGTGGATTCAGGGGTAAGGTTAAGGACTCGAAAGGTAAAGACCTTAGAGTCCACCTCTCACTTTAGGAAAGACTCTAGTAAAAGTTTTAAAATATGCTTTTAATAAAGATTGGAAGAGAAGTAAATTTAAACTTTACATGATTAATTCATTAAACATGCAAGAGAAATGAATATTTTACAACATGTATACAAAAACACCTTACATCAGAAAATAAACACACAAAAGAGTACCCGTGTGATGTTTTGAAGGGGATCCTTGCAAGCCGTATTTGAACACTTGATTCTTGCCTTGCACTTGATGCCAAATAGAACCGTACTTAGGATAGGAAAAAAGTAAGAAAAGGCTTTTAGTGAGGTCTTTTGGTGGTGTTGTTGGATGTATTTTGGTTAGGATTTTTAGTGTTTTTGGATGATATGTATTAGAATTTAAAGATTGTTTTTTTTGTTTCTTTATTTATTTTCCAGTTTTCTTCTTTTTCTTCTGTACGTAGGTCAGGCTATATATATGCCTGTTGTTTCTTTTTGTTTATTCAAGAAAGGAAATCAGAGTCTCTCTCTTCTTGTCTCTATCTTCTTCTTTCTCTTTTCCTCCTTCAGTTGCTCACAGCTAAAGGAATCCCAATTTGAAGGTTTTCTCATGGTATCAGAGCGGATCTGATCCGTATCCAGCTCTTTGCGCCCTTCTCTATATTATCCCAAAACATCCACCATAATCGATCTGACAGATCCCCTCTACATACACCCTTCAGACCACCCAGGTCAATCGCTGGTTTCTGAGGTTTTTCTTGTAGACGAGTTCGAAAATTGGAAGAGATCTACCAGTATCGCTCTTTCGGCCAAGAACAAATTGGTATTCGTCGACGGTTCCTATGAACGACATGGGGATAGTTCTCCTCTTCTACCTCTCTGGAAAAGGTGCCAAGATATGGTGATATCTTGGCTACTCAATTCACTTAGCAAAGATATAAGAGAAAGCGTCCTGTATTCAGAGACACCTAGCCAGATCTGGAAAGAGCTCACAGAAAGGTATGGTCAAACGAACAAGGCGAAGCAATTTCAACTCCAACAATCGGTCAGTGCTTTAGCCCAAGAAAATCTTGACATCGCTTCGTATTTCAACAAATGCAAGAAGGTTTGGGACGAAGTCACCCTTGTCGGAGGATTACCTCGCTGTGGATGTGGAAAGTGTACCTGTGATGTGAGAATCAACGCAGCCTTGCTCAAATATGCGGAAGATCAAAGAATCATTCAATTCCTTATGGGATTAAATGAAAGCTACACCAGCCTGCGTGGGAACATCCTCATTATGACTCCATTTCCCAACATAAGCTAGGTTTATGCCATGGCCTTGCAAGAGGAAAGACAACGTCAGGTCAGGCACATTTCGAATTTCTCTTCTGAGAGCGCTTCGTTTCAGTCTTCCGTTAACTATCAAAGGAAGCCAGAATCAAAGAAAGACATTGTTTTCTGCACACACTGTAAGAAGCCAGGTCATCCAGTGGAGAAATGTTACAAACTCCATGGATACCCAAACAAGAATGACAAGGGAAATGCACAATCTTCCAAGAATAGGGGAAGAAATGAGCAAGGAACAAGATTTGCCAATATAGCTCAGGGCGTGGAGGACGGGTCTGGAAATCACTCCCCAATTCTTGAAAGTCCGGATTTCACTTTACCTGGGCTCGATCATGGTCAGTCCAAGCAAATGCTCCAATTTCTAAGGGAACTTCAAAATGAAGCAAGAAAAGAAGCAATGTATCAACACGATGAACTAGCTTCTGCACATATGGATGGTATCATTTCTCTTCCCTCTGATAATACATGTCTTGTTTCTGTTATTGCAAACACAACTTGGATTATTGATTCTGGTGCTTCTGATCATATGATGCATGATAAAGGAATGCTAACTAATATAAAAATCTTAGACGTTCCAGTCACCATTGTCCTCCCAAACAAAGAAAAAATAAAAGTCACACAGTATGGTGATTTTAGGTTGAGTGATAACATGGTCCTTTCACATGTTCTGCTTGTTCCTAATTTCAGTTTCAATCTTATCTCTGTGAAGAGACTTAGTCAACAATTGGGATGTAGTGTTGTTTTTACTCCTCAAATTTGTACCTTGCAGGGCCCTTCTCTGAGGAGGCCTCTGGTTCTTGGTAAATCGTCCAATGGCCTGTACATTCTTGATACACAGCTAGCAGAAAGGTTGAGTAAAGATATAAAGGATAATGTTGACTCTAGTAATAACATTGATACTGTGTGTAAAGACAATGCTTGTAGTAGTTTTCTTGTTGAAGGACATTTTGGACAGACTTGCAAATCTTGTGATCTCTAGCATAGAAGATTAGGACACATTTCTCTAAAGAAGTTGAAACAGTTGCATTTTTCTAAATGTGTTGATAATAAAAGTTATGATGTTGTTGTGACTAGTTGTGGTATTTGTCCCAAGGCCAAACAACATAGGCTACCTTTTCCCCATAGTACAATTACCACTACTCAGCCTTTTGATCTAATACATGTGGATGTTTGGGGACCATATTCCACTAAGACTCACACTGGACATAGGTATTTCCTTACTTTGGTTGATGACTTTAGCAGAAGCACTTGGACACACCTTATGATTACCAAGGGTGAAGCCTTGTCCTTAATAAGGGCCTTTGTTTTGATGATTAAAACTCAATTTGGTAAAGATGTTAAGATCATTCGATCTGACAATGCCCTTGAGTTAGGCCTGAGTCATGCAGCCAAAGATTTTTTTTTTTTGAAAAACATGGGATCATACATCAAACTAGTTGTGTACAAACACCACAACAAAATGGAGTCGTTGAAAGGAAAAACAAACATTTACTTGAAGTTAGCCGATCTCTTCTTTTCCAATCCAAATTACCAGAGAATTTTTGGGGGGATTGCCTTATGACAGCTACATATCTCATAAACAGAATGCTTAGTGTTGTGCTTAATAACAAGACCCCTTTTGAGCTATTATATGGGAAATTACCTAACATGCATCATTTAAGGGTTTTCGGATGTCTCTGTTACATTTCCACCCTAAAACAAGGAAGATCTAAATTTCAACCTAGAGCCATACCATGTGTTTTCCTAGGATACCCCATGGGAAAGAAAGCATATAAAGTAATGACCTTGGACACAAAAGAATTCATAGTTTCTAGGGATGTTATATTTCATGAAGATATCTATCCTTATACCCCTGAACAAGACCAGACCCGACTGTTTGCTGATAAAAGTGAAAAAGATTTGGACATTGATTTTGATCCTAGCAATACTATCCTGAAACAGGTTGATGTGCCAAGTCAAGACATAATAATACACCCTTCTGTTGAAGAAAATAGTGAGTCTGATGCTATTTTAGAACCTTCAGTTAGGAGGTCAACTAGAATTCATAATAAACCCTCCTATTTGAATGATTACATTCTTCTAGCTAAGAATAATGAGGCTCATGCTCACTGTTTATCAACAGTTACAAATCTGTCTCTTCAACCACCTCTTTATAATTTTCATGCTTTACATGCTAACAGTCAGTCTCTCCTCAATAATCTTGACTATATTGAACCCACTTCTTATAAACAAGCTTCTAGACATTCAGGATGGCAACAAGCTATGGAGAATGAATTTGAAGCTCTTATTAGTAATCAAACATGGGAAATTGTGTCTTTACCCCCTAAAAATAAACCTAAAGGTTGTAAATGGGTTTATAAAGTTAAACATAGGGCGGATGGGACCATAGAAAGATTAAAGGCCAGACTTGTGGTTCAAGGTTTTACTCAAAGAGAAGGGGTAGATTTTACTGAAACTTTCTCACCTGTTGTAAAAATGACTACTGTTAGAACCCTTATGGCTATTGCAATTAAAAAGGGATGGATCATGAACCAACTTGATGTTAACAATGCTTTTTTACATGGGGATTTGAATGAGGAAATATACATGAAACTTCCACCTGGATTATCCAGTGACCTCCCTAATGCTGTATGTAAATTGACCAAATCCCTTTATGGTCTCAAACAAGCATCTAGGCAATGGTATGCCAAGCTAGCTGAGATTTTATACAAAAAGGGATATTGTCATTCGGAAAATGATTACTCTCTCTTCTGGAAAAGGGCTGATTCTTTGGTTACTTTTCTTGCTATATATGTTGATGACATTCTTTTAACTGGCAATGATGTTACTGAGATTGAAAGAATCAAGAGATATCTTGATAAGACTTTCAAGATCAAAGATTTAGGGCATGTTAATTTCTTTCTTGGAATTGAAGTCCTAAGATCTCCTAAGGGTCTTATTCTAACACAACAGAAGTTTGTTAAAGAAATTATTCAAGGTTTTGGGTGTGAAAACAGTATTCCAGTAGTCACACCTTTGGAACTCAACAGCAAATTGAGTCCAGACGAGGGAGATTTATTTGACAATCCAACCCTATATAGACAATTGATTGGGAAGTTAAATTTTCTGACAAATACCAGACCTGATATAAGTTTTGCAGTGCAACATCTTAGCCAATTTATGCAGGCTCCAAGGGTGCCACACTATCAAGCTGCAGTTCATGTCATCAGATACTTAAAGGGAAGTCCCTCACTTGGTATTTTTTTAAATAATGATCCAAATTATGATTTAGATGCATATTGTGATTCTGATTGGGGGTCTTGTATTCACACTCGTAGGTCAGTTAGTGGTTTTGTTGTTTTCTTGGGAGGGTCCTTGATCTCTTGGAAGTCAAAGAAGCAACAATCCGTTAGCTTATCTTCTGCAGAAGCCGAATACAGGAGCATGCGAAGGGTAGTAGCTGAACTTGCATGGTTGAGTAGGCTTCTCTACGAGCTTACTGTGACAGATATTATTCCTATACCAATTAAATGCGACAGTCAAGCTGCTATATATATAGCAAAGAATCCAGTATATCATGATCGCACAAAACACATAGAGCTCGATTGCCATTTTGTAAGATCCAAGCTCATGGAAGGATTGGTTACTTTGAGTCATGTGCCTACTAAGCTACAACTTGCGGATCTTCTCACAAAACCATTAACTGGGATTCAACATAGGTTCATCTTGAATAAATTAGGAGTATCCCAACCTTCAAATTGAGGGGGGATATTAGAATTTAAAGATTGTTTTTTTTTTTTGTTTCTTTATTTATTTTCCAGTTTTCTTCTTTTTCTTCTGTACGTAGGTCAGGCTATATATATGCCTGTTGTTTCTTTTTGTTTATTCAAGAAAGGAAATCAGAGTCTCTCTCTTCTTGTCTCTATCTTCTTCTTTCTCTTTTCCTCCTTCAGTTGCTTACAGCTAAGGGAATCCCAATTTGAAGGTTTTCTCAATGTGTTAAGGGTAAGGGGAATGATTAGGGAGAATGTAGAATGAGGTTGAGAATAGTATGTGAGATTAAGAAGAGAGAATGAGAATTGAGAGAGGGGAGATGAGAATCAAAGGTTGGGGGTGACTTGGAGTGTGTATTAATTGTCATCCGAGTTTCTTGCTCTGAGCTTAAGGATTGTATTTATAGGCTAAGGAAGCTAGATAAGGGAATGTACATGGATGCCTTGGTTCACTTTGGTTTCATCGAATTAAAGTCCAATCGGACGTAAACAATGCATCACATGTTTTCTCGGTCGATAGCTTGCATGGGAGATGAATCTTGGTGAGAACACCCTTAAGGTCGATCAAACTTGAGAAGGGGGCTGAATGAATCTTGCTTTGGTCAATGCATCACATGGTCGGTGGGATGGTGTGAATGCATAGAAGTCCGGTCGGACTTGGACTACACAATGCATATACTTTGGCTTGATTGACATTGGGATGGTGTGGTGTGAGTGCATCAAAGTTTGATTGGACATAGGATCATCCATGCACATTTTTGAGATTAGAAAACATGGACGGTGATGCTTGTGATGAGGCTTGATCTCGTGATCTCCTTGAGGACTTTGCATGTCAACTTTACGTAGGCCCATGCATGGCATACATGGCTAGAGTTTTCAACATCTTTTATGTAAAAGTTGTGCATGCTTTGCTTAGGGTTTTGCATGTAATGTTGCTTGCAATTTTCTACGTAAACTTGTGCATGTATTATGCATGCATGCCAGTCTTTAGGCTTCGATTCCCCTTATTTACTTATTTTCTAACTAAAGTACAGAAGAATGACAAAGAATTACATTTAAAGAATGCTAATATTATGTTAACATACCTGGTGTCTATAGGTACATACCTTGAGCACCTTCCACAGGCTAGGCACATAGACAAACCCCGGGTTGGATGAATAAGGTATAATCGGTTGATCGTGTTATGAAAAGCGGACCCCTCCAAGAAGTGAGCGCACGAAGTTGGCGTAAGCTGCTTTTGCCTAATTTAAACGACGAATACCTTGAAAGTCTATCAAATTACCCATCCATGACAAGTAGATATCATCACCCCAATGGCAAAGATGGTGGCCCCCATGAAATGGGCCTTGAAGATGAAACATCGTTGATTCAATGGAAACAATGTAAAGGTTAGATCACAAATGGTAGCCTCAAACGTACTATAAGAAAGATAAGCCAAATCTTTCTGAGGAGGTAGACATGCAATAATTGGCTCCAATGGGGCTAAAACATTATAATTCATATTGTTGTGAAAAGCCACATCGTTACCAACCCAGCACAGGATGGTCATGACGAAGTTGGTTGGGGTGACCATTTACCCGACAGGCAGGTGTCATGTGTTAGCTGTATCCCAAAACCTCTCGACTATGGCTCAAATAATAGGCCGAGGAGTCCAGGGCTCCGAAGCCACTAAGGTTACCCAGAAAGGCCCAAACCCCGCCACTTCCAAAGTTTCAAGCTCGAATATGTCGATAAACGACATCGACACCTCTAGTGGTTTCCTTATGCTATCGCAGAATTTGAAGGAGTCATCTTAAAAGGGGAGAATAAAACCGGGGGCTTATGTAAAAAAAAAAAATTGAAAGAAAAGGAGGCCAATGGGCTATCTTACACATTCTAGTGGGTCGAAACCCATAAGCATAAGCAGCGACAAGGCTAGCCAACCTTGGTGAGCCCAATGGGCCATCTATGCAATCAATATAGGTCAAAGCCCACGGTAAAAAACAACCCAAGGCTAGTCGGCTTTCATAAGCTTGTGGGCTGTATGCACAGTTAGCAATGGATCGAAGCGCAACTCAAACCTATCCTCAGAAGACGGCCCAAGGCCACCCGACCTTGGCGAGTCTAGTGGATCGTCTCCTTGGCCTCCATAGCCAGCGCGGGCTAAGGCCCAACAGAAAGAGGCCCAAGGCCGGCCGACAATGACTCCCCAAAATGAACGTGTCGAGCCAATTTTTTGGCCCACAAGCCGCAGGGCCCGCAAGGTGATGGTCAAATCTCCGTTTTTCCCTATTGTTTTTACCCATCAAAGCACAACATGTAAATTTAGCTAAATAAACAAGTTGGAATTAAAAATAAATAAATTCCACCTGCATATTTATGATAAAAATAAAGGAAGACAATTGCAAGAGCTAACTTGTTTGCGGAGCGGTATGCCAAACATGGTTCTACAGCGAGAAGAAGCTTTGTGAGGCCACTCCTCCGCATGTTGTTGAGGATGATCTCTAGCTCTTCTGTCGCAATAATAAACAACGCAAAGCAAGCAAGATGAGAATAAATGACTGGCCGTGAGAACTATTAGGTGATTTATAAACTGTCTAATAATTTACAACAGAAAATATTTTGTCTTGTACTTCCTCTGTTCATTTTTGTTTGACTTTTACGTTTTTTAAAATTTTTCTTTAATTAATTATTTCTCACATAATTATAAACAAAATAATATTATAATTTTTTTAATAATACTTTTTATTAAAAGATTTTTTTGCCGGAATAATTTTTTTTGAGTCCTTAAAAATCGACATCTTCATGAACAATTTTTTTTGTGCAAATGCATTTTCATAAACATTAGTCCATGAAAAAATATTATTTATATCTAGATCTCCTAAACCGCACTCAAACACATTCTTTTTTAAAAGTTTGTCATTGTAGTTTTAATCGTTATAACAATTAAGATAATGGGAATTTAGTTTTTAATAAAAAAATTTAGGCCATAGTTAAAAAAATTAAAAATAATAAATCAAGTAAGAAATACAATGAATATAGGCCGTGGGAATTACAAAAAACGTCATTAGTTGCATCACTCATGACGTTGAAATGGCAATATTACCCTGGAATGCAACAAATATGGAGTGGGGTAAAAGTGGGGCTCAGAAAGCGATGAGATCAAATGTCAGGTTGGCAGTACTACACAGCTTGGTCACTTGGTCCATGTACACACCTCCTAACTTTCATGAGGGGGACTGATTCATTTTTCTAAAAGGGGTATTTTGGGAACATAAGTACTCCCTGCACTGACATCGTAGCTAGAAACTGGAAAAACAACTTTTGTGCAAATCAAAGAGATAACTATAAATAGTGCAGCGTATCAAATAAAGATTTGCGGATGTGACACGTGTACCAATCGCATGTGAGATTTTGATTTGAAATTTCCCAAGTTTGTCAATGTTTGAGGATGTGTCAGTGAGTTATTTGATTGGGTTTGGGATAATGATAGGACGTCCATTTAAATTAAAAAGAAACTTAGAATAATATTATTTAATTTATCCTTTTAATGACTCATGTGTTGCAGAATAAATTAAAATGAGAGAGTAAGTTATCTGGCAGATCTGATGAAGCAGAACAAAGCTCTTGATGCCATGTGTCTATGCTTGCTAATTACTTACTTACACCACCCCTTATTTGCCTAATAATCTCTCTTTCTTCCCTGTCTTCTTTTCTAGAAAAAAATATAGATAAAATGTAACTAAGGGTATTTCTCTCACTAGAATGGCTGAGAGTAGGAAGATCTAGGTCAGCGGAAAAGAAGCACCAACAAGCTGATTAAACTCTTTCTGGCAAAAAAAAAAAAGCTAATTAAAAACTATTGTTTTTCCTTTTTTTTTACAGGTGAGTCACGTCGAAATATGTAAAAAAAAATCACACTTCTATGTTGTCAAAACTGGACCGGCCATCGAACCGATTGATCCATTGGCTTAATGGCTCAACTAGTCTGATTGGTTTGACCGGTTGACCTAGGTCACGGTTGACCCAGTCAAAACCGGCATGAACCGGCCATGAGTTGAAAAAATTTCACACACTTCAAAAATAGTTAAACAACCAAAATAATTAAACTGACATGAACCGAGCATGAACAGGTCAAAGCCGGCACTGAATTTTAAAATTAAACTACCAAAATTTCGGTCTGACCATGAACCGGTCGAGTCAACCAGGTGAACCGTTTCAATTGATTTTGGCGATTTTCTAACGGTTGAACCTACTCACCGAGTTAAACCCAAAATCAAACCGGCCAGTCTGGTCCGGTTTAATTACATAGCTTCTCAGCACAACTTTGACATTTCCGTCAAATTTTATCTTTTAAAATTTAGCAAAATCTTAACAGTAGAATAGTCCATATTTTTTTTTGAACCGAATAAAGGAGGCTCATCTACTAAACTTTTAATTCATAGTAGCCATCAATAAGCTTTTATAAGTTGTAGGTAAGGGGTAGGTACCAAAATACCAATAATTAATATATGATTCATTGACTTTACCATTTTTATTTTTTAAGAAAGATTTTTATTTCCAAGAATTAAATCGTCGTGAAAGTTGAAGAGTTAGAAATATCGAAGGCTGCCTACTTGACTCCCACCAGTGTTCTTGATACACGGACTGCAAAGTACTGAATTCATAAGTTTGTAAACATATAACAATGTATAGATGTCATACACATGTCTAAAAACATTTCACATAAAATTAGCAATTGAAAAACTAGTTCATTGTTTTCAAAAAAAAAAAAAAAAATTAGTTCAGTACAACATATACATGATTAATAAATTGAGAATTCTGAAAATTCATCACGGATTGTATAGTTGTTCCAGTACATATCTAACAACAACCAAAAAATAAATTGTCTGTAATTCAATTATAGTTTCTTTTTTCAATTATGGTATTTGATTATTAATTTGAATAAGATAAATCTCATCAAAATATTTTGTTTTAGATATGATTAACTATTGTAATAAGTTATTGTAACAGCCCGCTCCCTAATAGGAGCTGTTAAGGTCAATCTCAACCTAATTAAGGTTGAGAAAGGTAAAAAAGGGAGCTTAGAAACTAATTTCAAAAATTTTCTGGGCAAATCCGGCAGAGTTCCCTCTGTAATATTGACGTTTCCTAGGCTTAAAGGCTTACAACCCTAAAATAAATAAACTAAACCTAAATAGAACTCAACGGCCACACGTCGGAGCATATCACGAGCCACACGCTAGGATTACAATTTAAATGCATCAACAATCCCAAGCATTCCAAATACATTTACAGTATAACTCAAACTACAAAACAAATACTTTTTATATGCATAAACAACTAGCTATACTCGATCTCCAAACAAGCAGTCAGCTCCTGATCTTCATATTGACCTGTAAGGGGGAGGAAAAAGGGGGTATGCGCAAACCATAACTCAGTGGGTAACTTGTACCCTGGAACAACCATTGAGATTCGAGCAACCTAAGAACGGGAGTCACCCTAGTTTTGCATTCACAAAGTACAATTAAAACATAAACGCATCCCTTGGTCACTTCATAATTCATCAAGTATGAAGCTAGGTATGAGGTTTCCATTCAAGTATTTACATGTCTCCTACGAGGTAATTAGACAATCGCATATCTTCCAAATCGACCACTGGGGCATGGAATAACCTTTTTAATCATGAAAATAGTCAGGAAGCTTTCAGAGAAGCGTTTCAAGTATTCTAGTGCTCCAGTAGGCCGCAACCACCCAATACACATCATCTTCATAACATAGTGATCCCCTCCCTCAAGTAACTCATACTTTCCATTTTGTCTCCAAAGTAAACATTTGAGACAGGATTCACATGCAATGCATCAGTCTAATTAAAAGACACACTCGAAGAGCTTAGATATCACATATATAATTCATGAATAACAAAATAAGTTACTTGTTTAAATCACAAGGTGCTTTTTGAAACTTAGTTTGCACATAAATAAACACAACACAACTCACAAGTAGGAAACCAATCATGCTTCAAAACCTTTCAAAGTCATTTTATATAAGAACATAATACTTTCAACATATAAAGGATAACTCACGCACTTTAAAGCATGTATTAAAAATCATTCAAATTTCCTTTTCCATAGTTCCATAACCATAATATACTCATTTCGATTAAATCAACGGTTTCATATAATCATTCATTCTTTCCATTGTACGAAAATATCGATACAATGGGCGTAGGGTACTTTCAGCACTCTCTAGTCGGGGCTGGTTCCCCCTTAAGACAGTTAGTTTAACTTCACAGGAGTTCTAACTTTAATGGACTTTATATACTTATCCGATTCAGTTCCCCTTTTACGGGTGTAACTCTGGCTTTCCAATTAGTCCACAGTACCTAGTGCAATACACCTAGCCCGAAAATCATTTCAAACTCGTAAATCGCATAACAATTCCATACCATACACTTCTCATCTAAATAACTTTCCAAATCGTATATAAGGTAGAAAAATACATTTCATTCAAATCAAAATAGCTCAACTGGCCAATTTTCCAACCTTTTTTCACTTAAGAAATCCAAAAGCTCGAATAACTCAAATAAGTTTTCTTTGCTTACGCTAAACCCATTTAGTAAGTATTAACGACTTGGAAACGTAAATGCTTTTCAACACACCCTAAGATATTCCCTTGAAATCCTTCCTTTTGAATCAAAAATCATATAAACACTTTTCAATTACACAAGCCTATAATAAAAAAGATATAAGTATGTACATAGAGACTTATAATTCACATATAACGGTTAACAAGCAATCTAATCCCATTCACGCTAGACTAGAGCATAAATACCGATACTAGATACCCAACCATCGAGCCATATGCTCCAAGTTTCACTCTTTAAGTATATATCCTATCCAAGATGTGCATTGTATCTCATCCAAGATCCACCCAAGCACACTTTGCTCATAAATAGCGAAATTGACATCATTCCAAACAAAACTCATCCAATCTAATACGATACATACATATTTGCATATATAAGGGTCAATTAGGCCGTAACTCAAATAATATTGGCATATATTGCAACAGAAGTAAGACATAAAACAATTAAACAATCCACTATACAATTACTTATTCAACCCAAGACATTCTAATTTCACAAATCAACCCAAGCTCCCTCCTCACATACACCGTCCCAAACAAACCTCGACACTCAATGTTCAACCCAAATACCATCCAACTTCCAACTTGGTAACATAATTCAATCCAATCATCCCAATATAATTAACAATTTCAAGCATAAACTCAGTATTCATCATTTAGAATAAGATTCATCATTAACAATTTCAGGCATAAACTTCGACACTCAAGATTCATCATTTAAACTCAGTCTACAATTACTTATGACCTTGTTGATTCATCATTTAGAATAAGATTCCAAAATTTACATTAATTGTGGTTTAGAATTATGTAAATGTCCAAAAAGATTAGCGCATTCAAAATGGGAAATTGGATGAGGTCTGATTTCTGAAACCCCATTAGTGAACTTGATAACGCTAGTCTTGGTCGACAGTCTACCTGGTTCCTAATTGTTTATCACGTAGGAACAGTGCTAATATCAACACAATTAGCATGTAGGATTGAGGTGATGATCAAGTTTCGTGATCATAGTGATGTGATGACATCATAAATCAATCACATGGGTATTATTGAGAACAACTACAGAACTGACCTGCAGTGGGAGCTCTTTAAGTTGGGAATTGTCATAGGAGCTTTCACTACTTAAAATTCCTAAATCCTGAGTTCAGTACATAGACTACATGGTCTGTTGTGACTTTGGAGCGCGTCAAACGTCTTTCGTAATAGTACGCTATAAAGGCGGTGTCTGGGTTACAGTTGGATCATGTGAGAATGTGTGTCTGAACCAGATGTCATTGTCCTCCCTATTAGAGACAGTTGTCTCGTTGGCCACTCGGTGAGATTGGACTGAAAATGCTTGGCCGAGCTCAGTTGAATCAATAGTTGAGCATCTGCTTTTCAAAGTCTAAACTCGGAGATAGAGGAACGTTTCGGATCTTACATAAGGATGACATCATCTTACCTTATCCGAACATGAGACAGTAAGTGACAAGGGAATTCAAGGAATCGAACGCTTGTGGGACAAGTGGGAGATTGTTGGGAATATCTTCACAATGTTCGATATACACGGAGATTAAACCAAAGTAATATAGTAATTATATGTCTTGCTAGAGACCTCTATAATTCGTAATTAAATATTTTTAGTTACAACTATATTATTTGGTCCTACTGGGTCACACAAATCAGTGCCCTGGAATAATGTATGTAACCTAAGTGATAATGTATTACGTTTAGAAAAGTTGGAAACTGATTTCTGTGAGAAATCAGTCCAACACGGACCGAATTGGGTTCAACACGGACCGTGTTGACCTAACACGGTCTGTGTTGAGACACAACGGTCTGTGGTGTCCATGGGCCGAATTAATGGACCTTCTGGAGTCCAACACGGACCGTGTTGGGCCTGAGAAACGCGTCGTTGCGTTAAGTCGGCCCTTTAGGGTTTTGAACCCTTTCCCTAGGTTTTCTAAACAGTATATAAAGGGGTTTCTGTGAGAGATTATGAGACACCAACTGCCTGAGACTCTTAGAGAGATACTAGGGTGATTTCCTGAGTTCCTCTCTCTTTTAGTTTGTAGTTCTTGTTTCAGGAAACATTCTCTGTTTCCTGAAACAATCTCACATACATCTTAGATTGAGATTCGTCTCGATCGGGTCGATCTAGCAATCGGGTTCCCGAAGTGCTGCGTGGACTTTTCAGTAGAGGGTTTCAGCGTTGGAATCTGGAAGGTCAACCTCTTCTTCAGTCGGAATTAGCGATCAGGTATAATTACTAAAGCCTCTGCAGTTGTTTTGATTAATTGTTTATAACCGTTATAAATATTCCGCCAATTAATATGTATCTGTTTAGGAAATAGATAACCTAAAACCTTACAGTGGTATCAGAGCCACCAATTGCATGCTAAAGTATTAGTATTGTTCTTGTATTCATAAGTAATTTTATCAATAGTTGATTTATATTATGAATATGCTAGAGTAGATTTATGCCTAAAATTTTTAATCTTTATGAAAGTTTTAATCTTTACTGTTCATGATAATAAATCTGGAATGTTATTGTAAAATTTCATGCCTTATTATTATTATTATTTATTTCTTATTGCCTTTAATTAATCGATTTTATGTTTGTTTAATCGTTAAATATAGCATAAACTAGATTTAATCTTGAATGTTTTAGAAACAATCATATTTAATATTTTTAAACAGTAGGCAGTACATGAAATAGGTCAAAATTCATAAAATAGGGTTTTGTAGAATTATTTTCTGATTTAGTTTATTTACGGTAAATATGAAAAATCAAAATAAAATATCAAACGAATTCGAAAATTTCTGAACTTTTTACTGGAGGTGTCTGGAAGTGTTCTAGACTTTCAATAATTTTTATAGATGTTTCCCAATTAAAATGGATTTTTAATTGAGTTTTCAGTTCTGAAGAGAATTAAAAATCGTTTAATTCTCTGAATTTTATAAATTTGTGTACAAGTTCTGAACGTTTTACAGTAGGTTACTAGGTAACCATAATTTTAAGGAAAAAGTTTTCCGTTAATTTATCCGGGAAAATTATAATTTTTAATTTAGATTTTCAGATCTGAGAGAAATAAATTTGTTGCTTCTCTGAATTTTGTATAATTATAGAAATTTGCAAATTTTCTGAAACTTTTACAGTATATTACTGGGTAACTATTCTGTTGTGGATAAAAGTTTCGTAAAATTTCGAAATCGTTAACTAATTTTCCTTTAATTTTCAGATTAACAGAAAAGTTAAATTGTTTACTTCTCTAATTTTTATTCTAAATTTAGAAATTTGATAATAATTTGAAATTTTTACAGTAACATATTGGATGAACCTACTGTATGGGAAAATTATAAAATTTGATTTTTAAGCTTATCGGGCTGTTGTTATTTATTTTCCTCTTAAACGGAGAATTAAAATGTTTAATTCCCTAAAATTTTACAATCTTTTGAAAATTGTTAAAATTCTAGAAAATTTTCATATTGGGTTATTAGATAACACTATGATATGAAACTCTTAAATTCGATAAGTTATGATAATTTTTATTTAAGTTTTTCATTCACGAAATTAACCGAAACTGGGAAGCAACACGGACCGTGTTGCCAGCAGTTTTGGTGAATTCGTGTGTTTTAGGGTTTGTAATTAATTTTAGAAATTGATTATTAAATCCTATTACTACTAAATCAGTTGATGGGCATAAAATCTATTAGTTTGTAAAGTTTAGGAAACTTACAATATCTTTAAAAGATATAGTATCTTTTAGACTTCTTGATTTTAGGAAAGTCAAGTATTTTTTATGTATAGGTATAAAATCCTAAATCTGTTTAGGTAACTAAGATAAAATTTGAAATTTTGTTTATTTATTAATCATGCAAACTTTTAGGAAACCAATTTTAGTATTTGTTTCCTTATGTGTTGTGTTGCAATTAAATATGCCTTTATAATTTGTTATTTAAGCATGTGTTATATTTGATATAATTATTGCAATATTACCTGTTTGCATGTGCTTCTAGTATGGCCATAGATAGTCGGTTTTTATCGGTCTGCGTACCGGGTTGGGAGAAATACGGTCTGCGCGCCGTCGTTGAATTAATTTTAAATTTAAATTTTCAGTTAAGTTTATTTTAATTCATGTAAGACCTAGATTGTGAGGTCTATTTTGTAAATTTGTTGTAATTGAATACATCAAGTTGAGTGGGAGCCCAACATCAATGGAGGTGGTGATTCGAGTGGGAGCTCATCCAAAGAAGTTACAAAATCCAAGAAGAGTTTCTTGAAGACTCCCCAGGCTTAGTTAAATTAGTTTGATTGTTCGGTTGTAATTTTTGCGATTTTATAAGTTAGGGTTGTCGGTCCACGAGGATGGGTGTTTAGGCTTGATTTGGGCAATCGGTTTGTGTTTGGGGTTTTCTCATTCGGAAAGCTATAAATTATAAAAATTAAGCAATAAACTAACCTAGACATGATAATAATCAAGAAAGCAATAAAAGATGAAAGCAATTAAGAACAAGAAATAAGAAAGCAATAAAAAGCAATGTAATAGAAAGCAATAAAACTAATAATGAAATTAGGCACAAGAGATTATACCTTTGATGATCTAAACTTCAAATCTTCAATCTACCTTTGCAATTTCCCCCGAACAAACAAGAAATTGTGGATTGGATTACCAAGGATCCCCCAAATTCTCACTAGGAAGTAGAATTGGAATTCCTTGACCCTCCTCCCCAATAAAAGATGGATTTGATTTGGCTAACCCTAGAAAACTTTAGAAATCAACGTCAATGGAGAATAGAGAGAGAGAGAGGAAGAGAGAGAGAGAGCTTGTAAAACTTCAATGAGATTACTTGAAAGAAGAGTTTAATAACAATTGCAAGAAGACTTAAAGAAAGCTTGAAGAACAATGGAGAAAACTTGAAGAACAATTAAAGAAAGCAATTGAAGAAAGCAATTAAATCTAATATAATCCTACTCCTAAAGCTTAAATAAAAGCTAAGCTAAAAGATAAAAACTAAGATATATAGTTCTGAATTACATTGGGTATTTATAGAAGAAGGAGAACGAAACCCAAAACCCTAAAACTAACTCAGCAAAACGCGCATCAGCTTCGCAGATTTCTGCAGAACTTCGGGTGACTCGGGCGAGTCAATAAGTGACTCGGGCGAGTCAGTGTTCTGTCCCGCTCTCTTGGCCTATGTCTTTGTTGCCCCAGAAGCCTGACTCGGGCGAGTCAGCAGATGACTCGGGTGAGTCACTGTTCTGGGCAGCTTTTCCCTGCCGACTTCAAACGCGCATAGCTTCATAATCCGAATTTCGTTTTAGACCCGTAAGATATCGATGGAAAGCTCTCGTTGTGTACTTTAAGCTCCCAAAATTTCAGACCAATCGGAGTTGTAACGAAGGAGTTATGACCCAAAGAGTGAAGGCACACGTATTTCAAACCTTTGAGTCTGTACCATTCCCCTGTTTTGCGCCAATCTTGACCTGGAATTTCCGGCTTCGGTTTCGCCTCGGCTCTCGGCTCGGATTGACTTGGTTTGACTCGGGAAATCGCTCGGGATTCCCTAAAAACCTTCAATTAAGCCCAAACTTCTTCTAACTCCTTATTTTCCTACAAAACACCAAATCACTATATCTAATATATACAAAGGGCTAAAGTAAACACAAACACCCTATAAAGGAGATAAAATTCGGCTCGGAACAAGACCGAACAATTAAGTCTAGGTGACCATACTAGGGGTTTTATTTATGCTTTAAATTTGTTATAGCATGTTGTTTTATTATTCCTTTTATGCTTATGGAAAGAGTTCACCTAGAATTGCATGCTTAGGATCATAAAACATACTCTTAAAATTGAATTATTGCTCAACCTATCGAAACACCACTTAGATGGAAAAATAAAAAAAGCCAAAGCGAACTATTTATCCATCATTAATAAGTAGGGTGTGGGAGCTAGGTCAATTCAAATTGGCTATCAAAATAGTTTTGGGCCTAGAGCAGAGGAAGAGAAATATTGTATTCGATACAAATTTCTTGCCAAGAGTCATTTTGAATGATCGATCATAAGATGATCCACCAAAGATAACATGGGATCGAGTTTTGTTGGGCCAAAGTCCACTTGAGCCCATGAGCCTTGCGGGTCTTGGTAAATTAAAACACTAAATGAGAGTTGATAAAGTGTTTTGATTTGAAATTAAAATTAGTTTAATTTCTTTTGATGAATAATAACTAAAATGAACCATTTTTGTCTCGTAGAATTATGTATGTCTTTTCACTCAAACATCCACCACTAATAAAATATTGTTTTCTCCTTGAGAAAGAGAAAAACAATTACACCAATTCCTTAATTGGCATCTCTATCACCAGATTGTCTTGGGCGAAATAAAAGAAACATGTCTTTGATATAACATTGAGTTAGGCATCAATATTAAGAGGTTAATCAAGCCAAATGAATACATGTAGTGTCATAGTATTCATACAACTTTAACTTCAAAATGTTTGAAGGTTAGAGGAAGGTTTTCAATATTTCCAAACTCAAAACCAAGTTCTTCGAACTAGTTAAAGTTGATAAATATGAAACCAATAACCAGATATTCTCGGTTAAGCTAGATCAAGTCCAATTGATGCCACTCATGTTCTGAAATAATTTTACTATTTTGAAACATGAGAAACCTCAGATCCCCTTTAGCCAAAAGATTGGCAACCCAAGATAGTCTTTTAGTGAAAGGGAAAATAAGATTTAAGAAATGTCTCAAAGACAAGAAGTCAAAAGGAAAGGTAAGGACAAACAGTTGTACATACCCAACCAATGACAGCAACCGGTTAACAACCAGATCATGTGTGACACTGGGAGCGTGAATAACTATAAGGAAGACTTGAGATATGATTTCAATTCTAGGCAAATGCGTATATGATACACACTACCCTTATTAAACCCACTTTGAGTATAAGATACCGACTGTGAAACTCGCATTTATGCAAATGTGCAGGATCTACAACAAAGTAGATGTGCTTTGAAGGATGAGAGTCAGTCTACAAATAGGAACATGCAATTAGTTGTAGTTCCTTATGAAGAGTTGGTTGTTTATCCATTTCCTCAATACTTATAAGAGAAATATATAGGTGATTCTATGTTCTCATTATAAGTAGAAATTTAATTTCTTACTCTCAATTAGAGAGAGAGAGGATCTCGGATAAACACACCCAACACATCGAAACCAAAAGGTTTAAAAAGAATAACTCATGTTCAAACATAAAACTTGTAACTATCTATTAAGTCATGCAAATCAGAGCACATTCAGAAGCGTCACAGTGATAGACTTTTGAATGATAAGACTTTGAAACATGTGATGTCTGCAAAGCATGACTATACCTTTTACAAGAAAGGGTGAACGTGCCAACAAACACTCATGCATATGGATGTTGTAGTCCAATTGAGCACAAGTAAAAGGGATGTATTACTTCAAATCTTCAAAGATGAATAAAATAACACATGGTGATTCATGTCTATGAGATTCATCTGAAGCTGGAATGTTAAAATAGTTTAATGATTTCCAAAATGAAATAGTCTTGGCGAAACAATGAGAGCACCTGGATACGATCGAAGAGATGCTAATGGTTGAGCCAAGAGTTTGAACAAATGACTCAAATGAAACATAATTTTGGCACTATAAGCTTAAGTCATATTAATCAGAAATGCATTCAGAAATTGCATAGTGTAGGATTTTGGAAAACCTAAACTTTGAAAAGTTCAATGTTTATAAAGCATGTCTGATGGGTAAGATGACTAAAACCACCTCTTGTTGGAATTGGTGAACAAGCTAATAACTTATTAGAATGCAAATATATTGATGTATGTGAGCCTATGAGCACTAGTGCTAAGAAGAAGGTTTACAGTACTATTTCATCACTTTCAGTGACGATTTTTAGTAGATATGCGTATATCTACTTAATACGCCATAAGTTCAAATCCTTTGAAAATGTTCAAATAGTTTCAAAGTGAAGTACAAAACCAATTTGGCAAGAAAATCAAAACCCTTAAATTAGATTGAGGAGGTGAATATTTGAGCGAAAGATTTCATTGACCATTCCAGAGAATGTGGAATTGTTTCATAACTCTCTCTTCTAAGAATACGACATCTAAATGATGTATCTAAAAGAGAAATCACACCTTATTAGATATGGTGCGATCAATGATGGTTGTGTCAACATTTCCGGTTACCTTTTGGGGATACACGCAGTTAACCATATCTCTAATTACTGAACAAAGATTATCTGAAGCACTAGAAGAAAACACCACATTTGATTTGGAGAGGAAAAGTCCCTGAACTGTTTTCTGAAAGAAAGGGGTATCACTTCTATAAACATAGTGTTTGTGTCTCAAAATGCTTTCTTCATAGTGAATATGTTATTCTCTAAAAGAAAGAGTGGAAGAGAATTTTGAACTTACCGAAGTTCAAGAGACACAAAACACTATAATCATCACCTAAAACTCCACTACTTGATCCTAGTTCAAGTTTTCCTATTGGTCGGGAAATTAAGAACGAGGTTGAGGCAGTAGAAGTGCCTCAAAACGTTGAGGAGGAGGTTCCATGAACGTTACTCCAAGCAAGGTCAAGTAAACAACTCTGTCATCCACAAAGATATCGATCTTCTATAGATGAGCGTGAGATGTTACTTTTAGAAAGTAATGACTCTACCTACATCAAAGAAGTTTTGGCAAAACAAGATTCCATAAAGTCTAAAACGGACTCCATGATGCAACCAAGTTTAGAACTTGGTTGATTTGTCTGAAAGTGTGAGCCATCAGGCATAGGAGGGTTTTAAGGAAAAACATGGGTTCATTAAGATAGACATCAAGATTGACTTCAAAATCAGATTTGGAAGGAAGGTGTGTACTTGACACAACTTAAAGGTGTTTTGTTGGAATACTTGTAAACTTCAAGAGACCATCTATGGTCTTAAGGAAACTTCTAGGAGTTGGAATCATTGACCTTCTTGACCAGGATATCAAAAAGTTTGATATACTGGGAAGTGCCAAAAGATAATATTGTGTTTACAAGAAGTTCAGTGGGAGCAATGCATTTTCTGATATTGTTTGTGAATTGACATACTGCCTACTGAGAAGGAGATTCCCATGTTGCTTCTATTGAGGTTGACTTGGGAATAATTTTCAAAGTGAAGGATTGGTGGGGCTAAAAATTTTCTTGGAGACAAGATCTATAACGATAGATTAAAGAATTTGATTGTTTGAATCAAAGTTGTCTAGGTGTTGAATAAGTTCAACCCACTTCGAGAATGGATTAATTTTCTTAAATCATGGCATATCCTTAGGGAATCTGATTGTCTCAAAACAATCAGAGGATCTAAAAAGGATGAGACATATAACTCATGCTTCAGGCGTGAGATTAATGTATGCCATGAGATGTTCAAAGCCCAACATAACATATACATTGTATATGTATAAGCAAAACTAAGGATGTGTCCTAAGTCTAAAGTGGTTGATAAAAGCTAAGTGTGAAGAGTTGCATTGATGCTACACTTATGACAGAGAAATATAATTATCTGAAAGGTCAGAGAAAATTATACGATCTGTTTGAGTGGTATTGAAGTGAGCTGGAAGAAATTCCTAATATGACATGTGTTTAATTCTACAAATAAGACAAGCATGGCGTGACTTTAGAAGTTGTGGCAGAAACTGTTAGGATTGTGAAGTTTGTTTTAGAACTGGGTGATGTTTCTAGCCTTGCGAGAGAAATGGAGCATTGTTGATAGGAGCCATCATTCAAGCAAAGGAATTGAAGCTTACTATGAATCCAAACATGAGTTCCGGAGATATCTTCCTATATGAAAGGTCATTAGTTAGATTGTATATGTGCGAGGTTCATTACAAGTATCATGTACTAAACCCCTGTTGTAGTTATAGTATGATAGTCATGCATGGACAATAGGTATTGAACACATTCCGGAATATTAACAAGTCAAATATACATGAATTGTTCATAAATTTATGACCTTGTTGATTCATCATTTAGAATAAGATTCCAAAATTTACATTAATTATGGTTTAGAATTATATAAATGTCCAAAAAGGTTAGCACATTCAAAATGGGAAATTGGATGAGGTCAGATTTCTGAAACCCCATTAGTGAACTTGATAACGCTAGTCTTGGTCTACAGTCGACCTGGTTCCTAATTGTATTATCACGTAGAAACAGTGCTAATATCAACACAATTAGCATGTAGGATTGAGGTGATGATCAAGTTTCGTGATCATAGTGATGTGATGACATCATAAATCAATCACATGGGTATTGTTGAGAATAACTACGGAACTGACTTGCAGTGAGAGCTCTTTAAGTTGGGAATTGTCATAGGAGCTCTCACTACTCAAAATTCCTAAATCCTGAGTTCAGTACATAGACTACATGGTCTGTTGTGACTTTAGAGCGCGTCAAACGTCTTTCGTAATAGTAGGCTATAAAGGTGGTGTCTGGGTTACAGTTGGATCATGTGAGAATGTGTGTCTGAACAAGATGGCATTGTCCTCCCCATTAGGGACAATTGTCTCGTTGGCCACTCGGTGAGATTGGACTGAAAATGCTTGGCCGAGCTCAGTTGAATCAATAGTTGATCATCTGCTTTTCAAAGTCTAAACTCAGAGATCGAGGAACGTTTCGGATCTTACATAAGGATGACATCAGCTTACCTTATCCGAAAATGAGACAGTAAGTGACAAGGGAATTCAAGGAATCGAACACTTGTGGGACAAGTGGGAGATTGTTGGGAATATCTTGACAATGTTCGATATACGCGGAGATTAAACCAAAGTAATATAGTAATTATATGTCTTGCTAGAGACCTCTATAATTAGTAATTAAATATGTTTAATTACAACTATATTATTTGGTCCTACTGGGACACACAAGTCAGTGCCCTGGAACAATGTATGTAACCTAAGTGATAATGTATTACGTTTAGAAAAGTTGGAAACTGATTTCTGTGAGAAATCAGTCCAACACGGACCAAATAGGGTTCAACACGGACCGTGTTGACCCAACACGGTCCGTGTTGAGACACCACGGTCTGAGGTGTCCATGGGCCGAATAATGGACCTTTTGGAATCCAACCGGACCGTGTTGGGCCTGAGAAATGCGTCGTTGCGTTAAGTCGGCCCTTTAGGGTTTTGAACCCTTTCCCTAGGTTTTCTAAACACTATATAAAGGAGTTTCTGTGAGAGATTATGAGACACCAACTGCCTGAGACTCTTAGAGAGATACTAGGGTGATTTCCTGAGTTCTTCTCTCTTTTAGTTTATAGTTCTTGTTTCAGGAAACATTCTCTGTTTCCTGAAACAATCTCACATACATCTTAGATTGAGATTCGTCTCGATCGGGTTGATCTAGCAATCGGGTTCCCGGAGTGCTGCGTGGACTTTTCAGTAGAGGGTTTCAGCGTTGGAATCTGGAAGGTCAACCTCTTCTTTAGCCGGAATTAGCGATAAGGTATAATTACTAAAGCCTCTGCAGTTGTTTTGATTAATTGTTTATAACCGTTATAAATATTCCGCCAATTAATATGTATCTGTTTAGGAAATAGATAACCTAAAACCTTACACGTCGGGCCACCACGGCCAACGTTGCTGCAGAGGTCCGTTGGTCATCACTCGATTCACCGCCACCCGGTGGACACCACAACCACCAATATCGAGCAATCCCCTTTTTCCCTCTCTCATTGTGTGCTGCTCGAAGAGGAACAGAGGAGGGAGAAACCACCAAACCACCCTCCATCTCCATCTCCATCCTCCCTCTGCGCCGCGTCGACAGCCAGTAGCCGACCACCAGGCGGTGCCGCCACCGTCGCTTCCACCGCCACGACCACTTCGTCTCTCTCTCTCTCTCTCTATCTCTCTCTCTCTCTTTCTCTTTCTCTCTCTTGTGCGTGTCTATTGTGTGAAAGGCCAGAAGGGGTTTGTCCCCCTTTTCTCCTTCTCTGGGCCGTGAACACAAAAGGAAGAGGGAGGAAATTAATCCCCTTTTCCTTATTAATTGTATTCCAATCCAAATAATAGCAATCCCCTTCCTTTCTCAATCTATAACCTAATTACCAATAATATAACTAGTCAACCCTTGTAATAAAATTTTAACTTTGATAAATAAATAAATAAAATAATATCCACATAATATCGAAATACAGTAATTAATCCCATAAATAAAAAACTAAACCTAAATTAGACCCTTAACCACGGTAATTACTCTTAATAAAACTCTCGGATCTTACACTCCTCCCCCCTTTAAAAAGTTTCGTCCTCGAAACTTCAAGGTCGAAGGGTCTAGTACATCATATAGCATACATCATGCACAAGTAGAGAAAAGGGGTATCGACTTGGGTTTCACATCCTTTTCATGGCATGTAGCCTCCATCTCGCCAACTTCTTTTAAATGTCTACTCACTCTATTTTAGGCGCCGATGAGAAAACAATTCAAAGAAGGGCAAATAAGTTGGCATTACACAACCATTCAAAGCTTAACGGTAAATAGCTGACTGGAGATAACAATGGAAGGAAGGTGGCAGAGAGAAAGCAATTGATGGAAGAGGGATTTCAGAAGATTGATGTCGGAAAATCCTAGCTAGCATCGTTGGCAACAAAATTGAGGATCAATTGGGAATCACGGACAGAAACCCTAGATTTTGGAGAATTAGAATACTTTCGAGGAAGGAAATAACTGAGGTAGAAGTATAAAGATAACCATAGAATTAAAAAGAAGCTCTTGAACATATGGAATCCAAGAGAAACCTTAATGATCATCTTCTCTTTATCACTTCCTCGAACCTCAACGGTTGAAATGAGAAAACCCCGAATGTTCCGGCTTTTAAACTTGGCAACTAGAGGGTGCTTACATAATCAATATGTATACCCAACTGTAGGGGCATCTCGATATCAATTAGCAAGTCAATTTGGGAAGAACTAAACCGTACACTCTAATCATGATTCCAGCTACTACTCAAATAAGCAAGATCCCTATACACTGTTCGAGCTTAAGGGTGTGTAATGATTACCTCAAAACGCTATTTGCTATGTATGATTCGTCATTAAAGGGTAGGCATCTCCAATAGAGTATTCGATTGCTATCTTATGCATTGCTATAGTAAACTTAGATGCACTGCACCAATAAAATAACATTGTCATGACGGCTTAGTGCTTCTTTCACTATTGCAAACCTTAGATCCTGTTCTCAAGAACACTTCTCAGCTTATTCAAGTGATATGATCCATAGTATATCTCACACTACTGCTTCTATCAACCTTCAACTCAGCTGCCCAAGAGGTGAATCTCGAACACCCCAACTTAGCACAAGAACATACTATATTGAAGTATTCCTCCCCCTTTCTCTTGCCAGCCCATGAGTAGAGGAATTTATCTCCTTTTTGGTCGTATGAACCTAGGGGAAACATTGAGAGTGCAATGTTGTACTTTCCATACCAGACCTTAAGCATGAAAGACTCATATGAAATCCCAAATTGAGAGAATGACCCAAGATCTCAATAGCAATACAATGGAGTAACTTGTGCTTGTAACTTAGAGACTAAGATTAATTTACCAAAACCAAGTGGAAGGACCTATACTTCTAGGAGTCTAATTTACCAAATCAAGTAATCAACCAAGGGAAATACAAGGGCAATGTAACTATTTCCCACCAATACTGGACATTAAACAAGACAAACTCTTATTTCACCTTCTTAATTGAAAGGCCAGCCCAACAACCTCAAGAGCAACGTCATACTATAATTTAAGCTCATTACTTACGAGATAATGTAAACTTACATCACCTAAGCAAAAACAAAGGTACGATTTCTAAAATCCAACTTGCTTAACCGAGCGACTAACACAAGATCTAGTGAGAGAAAAGAGGCGAAACTTAGACACTTCTATAACACAAATACTGTTGTAGGCTTGTAATTCTATCTACCTTTACCCCATTGAGAATTTAAAGCACATAGAGTTCATGTAAATCACATACTTCCAAGCAAGCAAGCATGCAATGAATGAATGCACCACCTAAGGTCGCAGAATCCTCGCTCTGATACCATCTGTAACAGCCCGCTCCCTAATAGGGACTGTTAAGGTCAATCTCAACCTAATTAAGGTGGAGAAAGGTAAAAAAGGGAGCTTAGAAAGTAATTTCCAAAATTTCCTGGGGAAAATCCGGCAGAGTTCCCTCTGTAATATGGTCATTTCCCAGGCTTAAAGCCTTACAACCCTGAAATAAATAAACTAAACTAAAATAGAACTCAACGGCCATACGCCGGAGCATATCACGAACCACACGCTCGGATTACAATTTAAATGCATCAACAATCCCAAGCATTCCAAATACATTTACAGTATAACTCAAACTACAAAACAAATACTTTCTATATGCATAAACAACTAGCTATACTCGATCTCCAAACAAGCAGTCAGCTCCTGATCTTCATATTGACCTGTAAGGGGGAGGAAAAAGGGGGTATGAGCAAACCACAGCTCAGTGGGTAACTTGTACCCTGGAATAACCATTGAGATTCGAGCAACCTAAGAATGGGAGTCACCCTAGTTTTGCATTCACAAAGTACAATTAAAACACAAACGCATCCCTTGTTCACTTCATAATTCATCAAGTAGGAAGCTAGGTATGAGGTTTTCTTTCAAGTATTTACATGTCTCCTATGAGGTAATTAGACAATCGCATATCTTCCAAATCGACCACTAGGGCATGGAATAACCTTTTTAGTCATGAAAATAGTTAGGAAGCCTTTAAACAAGCGTTTCAAGTATTCTAGTTCTCCAGTAGGCCGCAACCACCCAATACACATCATTTTCCTAACATAGTGATCCCCTCCCTCTAGTAACTCATACTTTCCATTAAGTCTCCAAAGTAAGCATTCGAGACAAGATTCACATACAATGCATCAGTCTAATTAAAAGACACACTCGAAGAGCTTAGATATCACATATATAATTCATGAATAACAAAATAAGTTATTTGTTTAAATCACAAAGTGGTTTTGCAAATTTAGTTTGCACATAAATAAACACAACACAACTCACAAGTAGGAAACCAATCATGCTTCAAAACCTTTCAAAGTCATTTTATATAAGAACATAATACTTTCAACATATAAAGGATAACTCACGCACATTAAAGCAGGTATTAATAATCATTCAAATTTCCTTTTCCATCTTCCCATAACCATAATATACTCATTTCTAATAAATCAAAGATTTCATAAAATCATTCATTCTTTTCGTTGTACGAAAGTATCGATACCATGGGCGTAGGGTACTTTCAGCAATCTCCAGTCGGGGCCGGTTCCCCCTTAAGACAGTTAGTTTAACTTCCCGGGAGTTCTAACGTCAATGGACTTTATATACTTAGCCGATTCAGTTCCCCTTTACAGGTGTAACTCCGGCTTTCCAATAACCGATTCAGTTCCCCTTTTACGGATGTAACTCCGGCTTTCCAATTAGTCCACAGTACCTAGTGCAATACACCTAGCCCGAAAACCATTTCAAACTCGTAAATCGCATAACAATTCCATACCATACACTTCTCATCCAAATAGCTTTCCAAATCGTATATAAGGTAGGAAAATACATTTCATTCAAATCAAAATAGCTCAACTAGCCAATTTTCCAACCTTTTTTTCACTTAAGAAATCCAAAAGCTCGAATAACTCAAATAAGTTTACTTTGCTTACGCTAAACCCATTTAGGAAGTATTAACGACTTGGAAACGCAAATGCTTTTCAACACACCCTAAAATATTCCCTTGAAATCCTTCCTTTTGAATCAAAAATAATATAAACACTTTTCAATTATACAAGCCCATAATAAAAAAGATATAAGTATGTACATAGAGACTTAAAATTCACATATAACGGTTAACAAGCAATCTAATCCCATTCACGCTAGACTAGAGCATAAATACCAATACTAGATACCCACCATCGAGCCATATGCTCCAAATTTCACTCTTTAAGTATATATCCTATCCAAGATGTGCATTGTATCTCATTCAAGATCCACCCAAGCACACTTTGCTTATAAATAGCGAAATGGACATCATTCCAAACAAAATTCGTCCAATCTAATACGCTATATACATATTTGCATATATAAGGGTCAATTAGGTCGTAACTCAAATAATATCGGCATATATTGCAACGGAGGTAAGACATAAAACAATTAAACAATCCTCTATACATTTACTTATTCAACCCAAGACATTCTAATTTCACAAATCAACCAGAGCTCCCTCCTCACATACACCGTCCCAAACAAACCTCGACACTCAATGTTCAACCCAAATATCATCCAACTTCCAACAGTGTTAGATAATTCAATCCAATCATCCCAATATAATTAACAATTTCAGGCATAAACTCAGTATTGATATCTACTAATTAAACCTGAAACTTAACAGTTATTAAGAGGGGACAGAGATTACCCACTTTGAATCCCAATTGAACAGTTAGAGTCTCAATTTGGGCTAGAGTTGGTTGAGAAGGTATCGGAAGCACCCCAAATGCGTTGGACTTAACCTGAATACCGCCCCGAGACATAATTCGAACCACTCCATGCCCTTCCACTCTCACACGTCGGCCACCGCGGCCAACGTTGCTGCCGAGGTCCGTTGGTCATCACTCGATTCACCGCCACCCGGTGCACACCGCAACCACCAACATCGAGCAATCCCGTTTTTTCCTCTCTCTTTGTGTGCTGCTCGAAGATGAAAGGAGGAGGGAGAAACCACCAAATCACCCTCCATCTCCATCATCCCTCTGCGCCGCGTCGACAGCCGGTGGCCGGCCACCAAGCGGTGCCGCCACCGCCGCTTCCACCGCCACGGCCACTTCGTCTCTCTCTCTCTCTCTCTCTCTCTCTCTCTTTCTCTTTCTCTCTCTTGTGCGTGTCTATTGTGTGAAAGGCCAGAAGGGGCTTGTCCCCCTTTTCTCCTTCTCTGGGCCGTGAAAAACAAAAGGAAGAGGGAGGAAATTAATCCCCTTTTCCTTATTAATTATATTCCAATCCAAATAATAGCAATCCCCTTCCTTTCTCAATCTATAACCTAATTACCAATAATATAACTAGTCAACTCTTGTAATAAAATTTTAACTTTGATAAATAAATAAATAAAATAATATCGACATAATATCGAAATACAGTCATTAATCCTATAAATAAATAACTAAACCTAAATTAGACCCTTAACCACAGTAATTACTCTTAATAAAACTCTCGGATCTTACACTCCTCCCCCCTTTAAAAAGTTTCGTCCTCGAAACTTCAAGGTCGAAGGGTCCGGTACATCATATAGCATACATCATGCACAAGTAGAGAAAAGGGGTATCGACTCGGGTTTCACATCCTTTTCATTGCATGTAGCCTCCATCTCGCCAACTTCTTTTAAATGTCTACTCACTCTATTTTAGGCGCGGAGGAGCAAACAATTCAAAGAAGGGCAAATAAGTTGGCATTACACAACCATTCAAAGCTTAGCGGTAAATAGCTGACTGGAGATAACAATGGAAGGAAGGTGGCAAACAGAAAGCAATTGATGGAAGAGGGATTTTAGAAGATTGATGTCGGAAAATCCTAGCTAGCATCATTGGCAACAAAATTGAGGAACAGTTGGGAATCACCAATAGAAACCCTAGATTTTGGAGAACTAGAATACTTACGAGGAAGGAAATAAATGAGGTAGAAGTATAAAGATAACCATAGAATTAAAAAGAAGCTCTTGAACATATGGAATCCAAGAGAAACCTTAGTGATCATCTTCTCTTTGTCACTTCCTCAAACCTCAACAGTTGAAATGAGAAAACCCCGAATGTTCCGGCTTTTAAACTTGGCAACTAGAGGGTGCTTACATAATCAATATGTATACCCAACGGTAGGGGCATCTCGATATCAATTAGCAAGTCAATTTGGGAAGAACTAAACCGTACACTCTAATCATGATTCCAGCTACTACTCAAATAAGCAAGATCCCTATACACTGTTCGAGCTTAAGGGTGTGTAATGATTACCTCAAAACGCTATTTGCTATGTATGATTCGTCATTAAAGGGTAGGCATCTCCAATAGAGTATTCGATTGCTATCTTATGCATTGCTATAGTAAACTTAGATGCACTGCACCAATAAAATAACATTGTCATGACGGCTTAGTGCTTCTTTCACTATTGCAAACCTTAGATCCTGTTCTCAAGAACACTTCTCAGCTTATTCAAGTGATATGATCCATAGTATATCTCACACTACTGCTTCTATCAACCTTCAACTCAGCTGCCCAAGAGGTGAATCTCGAACACCCCAACTTAGCACAAGAACATACTATATTGAAGTATTCCTCCCCCTTTCTCTTGCCCATGAGTAGAGGAATTTATCTCCTTTTTGGTCGTATGAACCTAGGGGAAACATTGAGAGTGCAATGTTGTACTTTCCATACCAGACCTTAAGCATGAAAGACTCATATGAAATCCCAAATTGAGAGAATGACCCAAGATCTCAATAGCAATACAATGGAGTAACTTGTGCTTGTAACTTAGAGACTAAGATTAATTTACCAAAACCAAGTGGAAGGACCTATACTTCTAGGAGTCTAATTTACCAAATCAAGTAATCAACCAAGGGAAATACAAGGGCAATGTAACTATTTCCCACCAATACTGGACATTAAATAGAGACAAACTCTTATTTCACCTTCTTAATTGAAAGGCCAGCCCAACAACCTCAAGAGCAACGTCATACTATAATTTAAGCTCATTACTTACGAGATAATGTAAACTTACATCACCTAAGCAAAAACAAAGGTACGATTTCTAAAATCCAACTTGCTTAACCGAGCGACTAACACAAGATCTAGTGAGAGAAAAGAGGCGAAACTTAGAAACTCCTAACACAAATACTGTTGTAGGCTTGTAATTCTATCTACCTTTACCACATTGAGAATTTAAAGCACATAGAGTTCATGTAAATCACATACTTCCAAGCAAGCAAGCATGCAATGAATGAATGCACCACCAAAGGTCGCAGAATCCTCTCTCTGATACCAACCTAATTAAGGTCAATCTCAACCTAATTAAGGTGGAGAAAGGTAAAAAAGGGAGCTTAGAAACTAATTTCCAAAATTTCCTGTGGAAATCAGGCTGAGTTCCCTCTGTAATATTGACATTTCCCCAGGCTTAAAGCCTTACAACCCGGAAATAAACAAACTAAACCAAAATAGAACTCAACGGCCACACGTCGGAGCATATCACGAGCCACACACTCGGATTACAATTTAAATTCATCAACAATCCCAAGCACTCCAAATACACTTACAGTATAACTCAAACTACAAAAAAAATACTTTCTATATGCATAAACAACTAGCTATACTCGATCTCCAAACAAGCAGTCAGCTCCTGATCTTCATATTGACCTGTAAGGGGGAGGAAAAAGGGGGTATGAGCAAAACACAGCTCAATGGGTAACATGTACCCTGGAACAACGTTGTTAAAATCGCGATCCGGATCGGTGGATCGTACGATCCTACGATCCAAATATACCCCCACGATCCGGATCGCATTAGGATCGGCCACCAGTTAGACTCGGATGAGGATCGGTACAGGATCGTACAAACTGTAGGATCGTACGATCCTGCACGATTCAGCGATCCTAGCTTGTTTGCATAGAATGGGCCACTTTTTGTTGGGTATTTTAAATGGGAATGTGGGCTAAGCTTCTTACTTCTTTCTTAACCCCAAGCTACCCAACCCACTTACCCAGTACCACTAACTTAGCTTTCTTTTAATTTTTTTTTATAAAAAAACATTGAAATTGAATACAGAATTAGAGATGTTGGTGCTCGATTTTTAGGTTTTCCCTCCAGTAGTGAGTAGTCCAGTCTTCAGTTCACGCACGACACACTCGGCACCTCCTGCTCGGCTGCTCTTCATACTCTTCACTCCTCCTCTCATCCTGTAAAACCCCGAATTTTTGGTTAGCGCCACCGTTAGTTACGTTTGGCAGACCATTGGTGTTGAGTTTAAGGGTATATTGGGAATATCATGTGTAGTTATTATTATTAATTAGTAGTATTAATATTAATATTATTGTTATTATGTGATTATTATTATTATTATTATTATTATGTGATTACTATTAATATTATGTGAATAAGTGTTATTATCTTTTATTATATATTTATTATTCTAGGTGGCATTAATATTATTGTTAGTATTGTTACTAATATTACGTATTGTTATTAGTTAGTAGTACTAGTAAATAGTAATCTTATTGTTAGTAGAGTTGGTTAGGATTAGGATCTCATTCAGTTAAGAGATTTTAGAGTTAGATGAGAGTTAGATTAGAGTAATTAACATTAAATTAGGGTGAGGTTAGTAGTTAAGAGATCATGCTAAACCTAAGAGGGGCCAAACACATAACGTACTCCCTTTGTCCTCGCCTCTCTCTGCTCTCGTTTCCCTCTCTCTCGTGCCGCCACCAAGATGTCACCGGACTCTTCTCGACGTCGTCGGAGAACCCCCAGCACGTACCACCGTCGGCCTCCCCTCCTTCCTCTTCTCTTTCTTTCTTTCCCCGACATCGCTTGTGCTCCCTCTGTTCGGTTTCTTGCTTTGCCGCACCGCCATTAGCTGCTGCCGCCTAGCGCCACCACCGAGACCGCCACTAACCCTGCTCCGACGTTGGAAGTTGGCACACGGACTACCCAAGGTCACCACCCAGCCGCCCCGACTCGAAGTAGCCATCATCTCTGTTCGCCACTGCTGTTACTCCCAACCGTCGTCGGACCACCACCGCCGGGAACGACGCCGGAGGCACTGCCCAAGACCACCAAGAACCACCGTCAACTCATCGGGAACCACCTTGCGTAACTCTCTTTCTAAATTCGAGTTCTTGATGTGTTATGTTCATGCTCCGTTTTGTGTCATTCATAACTTACGTAATAGTGTTGTTGTTGCTTGGTTTTTGTCCTTTTATTCACCTTGTTTTCTTGTATAATCATATGAACCTAGTGAGAAGTTAGGTTAGCATTATGTGGTGTTCTTAGTTTTGATTCTCATTGATGTTTATCATACTTCATACGTGCATGCATGGATAGGTGTAGGTTAGGAAGAGATTCTTTTGTAAGTAAATAATTATGGTTGTGATGGATGTTTTAGGTGTTATTATTATTATTATTATTATTATTATTATTATTATTATTATTATTATTATTATTATATAAGTGATGTAGTATATTGTGTGTAAATCATGAGGTCGGGTGCATGAATTAGAGTTAGTTTACCTTGTCGAATCTGAATTACTTGGTTATAATTGAGTAATGATGTATTTGTGGTCTTAAGTATGGTGTATAATATTTTTGAAATATATTTTATGTTTCTCGTTCAAAATTGTGACGTATAGTTTATTTTGTGTTTCTTTAGTTAAAATATTAGTTTATATTTATCACTATGTTATAACTTTTAAAAAGAGTTTTCAAAATGTTTCCTACTGTCTTACAATTTTTATAATGTATTATGTATATTAAAATTTCGAACATTATGTAATTACGTTACTATTATGTGACTATTACGTGTTTATATTATTATTGCGTTATTATTAAGTTCTTTACCTAGAAAGGTTTAAATTGTTGGTTATAAGTGGTACCTTTTAGACCTTGGTTGAATTCGGGTGGAGGATTTGACCTAAGCCACTGTTTTAGACCCAAATTAGGACCCCGGGATCGAATGGTGAAAGTTAGAACCGAAATAACCAATCATATGGGAACTGGGTGCGGGACAGTTTTGATAGGGTCTAAAGAACGGATCACCATGAGAGATATAGTCACCCTTTGATCAAACCCTTTGAACTGGAGGTACTCTTGGATGTTAACTTTCATAGGAATTTTGCGGATCGAACTTTGAAGTTGTATAGCTCGAGTTATAGTCGTTTTACCAGAACCTATTAGGACTTGACCAGTTGGAGCATTTGGTACTTTTAGAGTTTTTTGAGGATGATATGGGCTTAGCCGTCAACATAAGAGTTTTAGTAGACATCCTGAGATTTCCGAAAAGTCCAGAACCAGACCCATAGGATGTCAGGAAGTCGAGTTGTGACCCGTTTTATGTGAACGTTATAATCTGTCCTCTGTTTGCTTTTATTTATGAAAATGTTTGAGTAAATTTGTTCCTTGAATGTATTAAGTGTAAACCATAAATGATAGGAACCTAAGTGTTCCTAGGGGATGGGTTAGGTAGTTGATAGTTAATACTAACTTCGTTAGAACGCGTTTTGATTAGATAATTATTCTTATTCTACCTCCGAGTTAGTGCGAGACGTTAGCGAGCTCAAGTGTGTTCTTCTTTTTGCTGTGCTGTGAAGTATATCAGGTAATGTCTATGCTCTAATCCCCACTGGGGTGCTCTTTAAATGCGTTTTAACGTTTTTAATCTGTTTTGATAATTGCATCCCGAAAGGGGACTTTTGTGGAATTATGACCATCTGTTTTGGATAACTGTTTGTAAATGTTGTACCTTGTTTATGAATGGAGAAATTGAGAAGGTCTTTTATAAGTGGTTTTATCATTGGTTTTGATAATCTGGGTTGGGTTTGACTTGAGAGTTGCGAGATGAGTGTGAATAATGAATTAGTAATTTAAAGTGGAAACATAAAGCGGGTTGTTGTTTTGATGCCTTTAACAGGCTAATATTCATGCGGGTGATAACCCCGAGATCAGGATTCGATGCCTGTATGGGTTATGTGCCAGGAGATCAGGGTTTCATCCCTGATATAGGATAGAGGTTATGATGCCCTTGATGGGCGATTGTTGATGCCTTTGAGAGGCTAATATTCATGCGGGTGATAACCCCGAGATCAGGATTCGATGCCTGTATGGGTTATGTGCCAGGAGATCAGGGTTGCATCCCTGATATAGGATAGTTGTTATGATGCCTTTGGCAGGCGATGTTCTTTTTGGATTTGATCTCCCGCCCGCGACTTAAAATATGGATTGAATGGGTTGAGGAAAACAGTTAAGGGTTAAAGGTTTGAGAAATGGTTTGACTTGTTCCCTCTCCCCAAAATGAATTGAAATGAACTTAAACTGTTTTAAACGTTAGCGGTAGACATTATTGAGATTTCCCCCTCATTTTTGAAATGTTTTGTTTTCAGGTGAAGATCTGAATGCTGGGGATGGGAATTAGAAGTGAGGACGACGAGTCTAGAAGTCCTTGAATCTTTTTATTTTGTTTTCGTTATGATGTCTTAAAGTTTTGTTTTGAGTTGTTAGTAGTTACCGTTAGCAGACAGTTGTGTTTTCCTTTCTCGCCTTGTATTCCTTCGGGAATACGGCAGTGACGCCCAAACTAAATTTGAAGTCTTCCGCTAAGTTTTTTATGTTAACGTTAGTTTGACTTTGACTTTCTATAATTGAATTTCCGGGGCGTTACACATCCTCTCTAGTCAGTCCTCACTCCTCCGGCGTCGTTCTTGGCTACTCTTCTTTGCTCATTGGTCATTTGATCGCTGGTGGTTACTCATTCTTTGGTCGATGCTCGGTGCTCATTCTTTCGGTGGTGGTGTTGTTGCTCACTGCTTGCTGCTCGTTGTTTGTTTGCTTCCCTTGCCCCTGGCCCCCTGCTTGTGAGTCCCAGATTCAGCAATACAAAGTAAGTGTTTTAAATCAATTACTTAACTAGATTCTTGCATATTGTAGGTTTTTATGGGTAATAAGATTATTATTAATTGTTATTGCAAATTTGCAAAAGTTGCAGATTGTAGTTTGTTAGAAGTTGGATAAATGTGTGTTGTCATTTTGTGTAATTAAAATGAATAATAATTGTGCTAGTGTGAATCTGTGATACTGTGAATCTGTGATCTGTGATGTTGTGAATTGTGATGCTTCATCATGCTTGATTACTTGCATGCTTCCTGTTTGGATGTGTATGGTAGTGGTACTATGGTAACTAAAATGAATCTTGAACTTCGAATTGTTATGGAATCAATTGGATATTTGGATGAATAATAATTGTAATTGGAGACTTGGAATAAAATAGTGATATTGCATCACTGACTCAAAATGAATAATAAAATGAATAAAACATCATATGGTAATATTTTGTGTAATTAAAATGAATAAAATGAATTGTTATAGTGATATTGTTTTACTCACTGTGATGCTTCATGTATTTGTTTGAATGAAATGAATAATAAATGTGTGAAAAATATGTTGATTTAGACCTTTTTAAGCATGTAATGATCAGGATTACCGATCAAAGTAAAGGGTAGATGCTTATGACGCTAAAAGTGAGGCTATTTATTGACTAATCTGCTAAAATTATGTTGATTTAGACCTTTTTAAGTGTGAAAATGATTTTATAGATGGTAAAATAGCTTTGTACGTAGATTCTTACGATCCTCGATCCGATCCTTCGATCCGATCCTCGGAAGCCCTCATCGATCCTATCTAGAATCCCGATCCTAACAACCTTGCCCTGGAACAACCATTGAGATTCGAGCAACCTAAGAACGGGAGTCACCCTAGTTTTGCATTCACAAAGTACAATTAAAACATAAACGCATCCCTTGTTCACTTCATAATTCATCAAGTAGGAAGCTAGGTATGAGGTTTCCATTAAGTATTTACATGTCTCCTATGAGGTAATTAGACAATCGCATATCTTCCAAATCGACCACTGAGGCATGGAATAAACTTTTTAGTCATGAAAATAGTCAGGAAGCCTTCAGACAAGCGTTTCAAGTATTCTAGTTCTCCAGTAGGACGCAACCACCCAATACACATCATCTTCCTAACATAGTGATCCCCTCCCTCAAGTAACTCATACTTTCCATTTAGTCTCCAAAGTAAGCATTCGAGAAAGGATTCACATGCAATGCATCAGTCTAATTAAAAGACACACTCGAAGAGCTTAGATATCACATATATAATTCATGAATAACAAAATAAGTTACTTGTTTAAATCACAAGGTGCTTTTGCAAACTTAGTTTGCACATAAATAAACACAACACAACTCACAAGTAGGAAACCAATCATGCTTCAAAACCTTTCAAAGTCATTTTATATGAGAACATAATACTTTCAACATATAAAGGATAACTCACGCACTTTAAAGCACGTATTAAAAATCATTCAAATTTCCTTTTCCATCTTTCCATAACCATAATATACTCATTTCCAATAAATCAACGATTTCATATAATCATTCATTCTTTCCATTGTACAAAAATATCGATACCATGGGCGTAGGGTACTTTCAGCAATCTCCAGTCGGGGCCGGTTCCCCCTTAAGACAGTTAGTTTAACTTCCCGGGAGTTCTAACGTCAATGGACTTTATATACTTAGCTGATTCAGTTACCCTTTACAGGTATAACTCCGGCTTTCCAATAGCCGATTTCGTTCCCCTTTTATGGATGTAACTCCGGCTTTCCAATTAGTCCACAGTACCTAGTGCAATACACCTAGCCCGAAAACCATTTCAAACTCGTAAATCGCATAACAGTTCCATACCATACACTTCTCATCCAAATAGCTTTCCAAATCGTATATAAGGTAGGAAAATACATTTCATTCAAATCAAAATAGCTCAACTAGCCAATTTTCCAACCTTTTTTTCACTTAAGAAATCCAAAAGCTCGAATAACTCAAATAAGTTTACTTTGCTTACGCTAAACCCATTTAGTAAGTATTAACGACTTTGAAATGCAAATGCTTTTCAACACACCCTAAAGTATTCCCTTGAAATCCTTCCTTTTGAATCAAAAATCATATAAACACTTTTGAATTGTACAAGCCCATAATAAAAAAGATATAAGTATGTACATAGAGACTTAAAATTCACATATAACGGTTAACAAGCAATCTAATCCCATTCACGCTAGACTAGAGCATAAATACCCATACTAGATACCCAACCATCGAGCCATATTCTCCAAATTTCACTCTTTAAGTATATATCCTATCCAAGATGTGCATTGTATCTCATCCAAGATCCACCCAAGCACATTTTGCTCATAAATAGCGAAATTGACATCATTCCAAACAAAACTCGTCCAATCTAATACGATATATACATATTTGCATATATAAGGGTCAATTAGGCCGTAACTCAAATAATATCGGCATATATTGCAACGGAAGTAAAACATAAAACAATTAAACAATCCTCTATACAATTACTTATTCAACCCAAGACATTCTAATTTCACAAATCAACCCGAGCTCCCTCCTCACAGACCGTCCCAAACAAACCTCGACACTCAATGTTCAACCCAAATACCATCCAACTTCCAACTTGGTTACATAATTCAATCCAATCATCCCAATATAATTAACAATTTCAGGCGTAAACTCAGTATTCAAAATCTACTAATTAAACCTGAAACTTAACAGTTATTAAGAGGGGACAGAGATTACCCACTTTGAATCCCAATTGAACAGTTAGAGTCTCAATTTGGGGTAGAGTTGGTTGAGAGGGTATCGGAAGCACCCCAAATGCGTAGGACTTAACCTGAATACCGCCCCGAGACATAATTTGAACCACTCCCTGCCCTTCCTCTCTCACGTGTCGGGCCACCGCGGCCAATGTTGCTGCCGAGGTCGGTTGATCATCACTCGATTCACCGCCACCCGGTGGACACCGCAACCACCAACATCGAGCAATCCCGTTTTTTCCTCTCTCTTTGTGTGCTGCTCGAAGATGAACGGAGGAGGGAGAAACCACCAAACCACCCTCCATCTCCATCCTCCCTCTGCGCCGCGTCGACAGCCGGTGGCCGGCCACCAGGCGGTACCGCCACCGCCGCTTCCACCGCCACGGCCACTTCGTCTCTCTCTCTCTCTCTCTCTCTCTCTCTCTCTCTCTCTCTCTCTCTTGTGCGTGTCTATTATGTGAAAGGCCAGAAGGGGCTTGTCCCCCTTTTCTCCTTCTCTGGGCCGTGAAACACAAAAGGAAGAAGGAGGAAATTAATCCCCTTTTCCTTATTAATTGTATTCCAATCCAAATAATAGCAATCCCCTTCCTTTCTCAATCTATAACCTAATTATCAATAATATAACTAGTCAACTCTTGTAATAAAATTTTAACTTTGATAAATAAACAAATAAAATAATATCCACATAATATCGAAATACAATCATTAATCCCATAAATAAATAAATAACTAAACCTAAATTAGACGCTTAATCACGGTAATTACTCTGAATAAAACTCTTGGATCTTGCAGTTATTTTTATCAAAATATACAATCTTTTAAGGTAGAACAACCGTCGTTAGTTACACTTTTTAACCATGATAGTTGAAAAGTTCTAATTATAATAGAATATATTTAAAAATATTAAATTTTGTAACAAAATTGTATCTCAATAGGCACCGTTCTTTTATGTCGCACCGCAATTTACCGCAACCTACCATAATCAACCGCAACTCACCGCAATTTACCGCAACTTACCACAACCCACCACACCGCAACTTACCGCACCACAATTCCACCATATAAAAGAACGGTGCCTAAATTTATTACTATTTACTACAATTCACTTTATGTTATGAATATATGAATATAAGAGAAAGTAGAGAGAGAATAGAGACAGAGGAATTGAGAGGAAGAAGGTAATTAATATTTCATTGTCATCGAGCAAGTATTTATAATACAATGATTCTTCATCACTAAGAATTCTTCATCACTAAGAATACTTCATCACTAAGAATATTTCATCATTAAGAAAATTTCATTACTAAGAAAAGTAAGAGTATGGACATTCACACAATTATTCCATAACATTTTAAACAATATATATTAATTTTAACTTTTTAATGATGAAATATACTTTTCAACTATCCATACTTGAAAATTTAATTACCATAAATTAGGCATATTGAGTAAATAGGTTAAATTAACATAATTGGTTGCTAAAATAACATAAAGTAATAACATGTGACGGTTGTAGGGAGATTGTATGAATCAAGAGAGTGTTGACCAAGTCAAAACAGATGAAGTTCAAAGTTTATATTTTCATATGAGAATTTGCGTCTCAAACTACATTTCAAGTATCTTTTAATATTTTAACTGTAATCTACTATTAATAGTTGCAAAATGAAGTTGACCTCCACGAGAGTAACTTTCGGATTTGCAACTGATTATCTACTATTAATAGTTGCAAAATGAAGTTGACCTCCAGGAGAGTAACTTTCGGATTTGCAACTGATTATGGCCATTGATGTATCATCTCAACCGTTCAAATGCGATGAAATAAAAAAAATGATATGATATATTTTATTGACTTTACTGACAGATAAGAAGTTACAGTAATAAAACGTCCATCAATTTCCAACTTTCTACCTCTCTATCCCACCTCTCCCATGCACAGTGAATATGTAAACTGACAATCATCATTTCTCTCTCAGATTTCTCCCTTTTTCTAACTTCGCTTCCCCTTCATCTATCATGAGTAACTTCCTGTATGTCTTGGTAATCAAGATCATCTCATTCCAAGATTGATTTAATTGTCGATTAATTTTTCATTGATTGGTAAGTTTTTTTATTTATATTTCACTTTTTAGTTTTAATTTATCCAATCTCTGTCATCAGTTGGGGATTTAGGATTCATGTTCTATGATTCATTTTTTAATTTACTGAATTATTGATAAGCTTTTGTATTTATCTTTCATATTTCCAGTTATAAAATTTTCAATTGTTTCAAATTATTGCATGGTATGAAGGTGTCTGACATTTGAAGATGAGCCCAACACATTTTACTTTTTGTTGGCTATTTAAAGATTCTGGATTTTAGAATTAGGTATGTTGCTATGAAATTTGTCATCTTTATCTATTTAGGATAATGCGGTAAGTTTACGGTGCGGTAATCTGCGGTAAGTTGTGGTGGATTGCGGTAAGTTGCAGTGGAAATAATAAATGAGTGTTGAAATAGTAATGGTAATAATAAAAAAGTAAATGGTAATGTGTGGTGGATTATGGTGGATAATGATAAGTTGCGGTAAGTGTGGTAACTTGCAGTACCGCATAAAAGGACGGAGCCTTAGCTTTGTTAATTTTTGTACAATTTCTAATTTTTTATGTTGGATTCTTATCTTCCTCTTTTATTTTTAGGTTGCAGAAATTTCATCTGGGAATCAAGTCCAGATAGCGCAGGGGTAGTAGAAGTTTTTACATTTTGATCTTTTTCTTTTTTTTTTTTTTGGAAGGGCGGGGGGATATGTTGATGATTTTGAAAAACTCGTGCGAACCTTGATATTCAATCCGCTGAGTTTTAAGCGCTGACTAACTACATTGGCATCCAATTAAGACTTCTACACTTTTTGGGCTTACAATAAGAGTTTACTACTACGAGATACAGAGGCAGATCAATTGAACAAGATGGGGATGGCTAAAAGTTGACATATTATACAATAAAAGTTTTTTTAGTATTTTTATATATTCAAAGGCATATATTAATCTTAATTTATATTAAATGAAATAATGTTAAAGCTATATTTATAATAATTATGATGAATTTTTGTCCAAAATTTGATGAATTTTGTAAACACCCGCGTGTTGCTATGCTTTTAGATAAAAAAAAAATTACTCGGACGTTGCTTGATACGAATATGATCATACAGTATGATGAAATTCAAAGGCTTAAACAAAAGAGAATGATTATTCGATCAAATGAAACAAATCTACAATTAAAAAAAAACCATCAATTAATAAGCATCGAGATCTGTACGAAGAAAAAGTGAAGATAAAAAGAAATATAGTAAACAATATGCCAAATGAAACAGAAAGGAATACTATAAATGATACTATAAACAAAATACCATACATGGTGAAAAAAGGGGTGTGATATTTTTCTTTTTTTGCCAAAATCGTTCATATATTACATTAAAATACAACCTATTTAAGATAACTCTTCAAAATCATATGAGCACATTTAACCTTCTGTCTAAGGACCTTCGTAATCCTATACCCTATAAAGCTGCCACACATATATTCTTAATGACGTACACAATGGTGCGCTTGATAGTTTTCCGAGAAAGATTTTATCGGAAAAACTTTCTCAGAAAAGATTTTCTCTAACCCCCTTAGGAAACTTTTTACTGAGGCTGTAAGGGAAATAATGGACTCCACACCCAAACTTTCTTATATATTATGGAGAACCAAATATAAAAAAGTCTATCAACTTGAAAAGGTTGACCTACATTTTCCGAAAAATTTCCCAACCAAACACTCCTTAGAAAATAACATACAATCCATGAACTTTGCGAATCAACTAAAATGTTAATAGTCATCTCGGAATCTATTGCTGCATCTATGAACTGAGCAAAAGTGAAGTGTGACATTAAACCAAAAATCACCACAAACTACACTTCACTGATTGAAAAATTAACCAAAGACATATAATAATCATTATTGGTATTATGATCATTATTGATAGAAAGATTATTTTATCATAGGATCATTTTATATGATAAAGAATCGATGTATTGTACAAATATATGAAAATTAAAATTTACTACCAAAATTCTAATATACCTTCATATTATATGATATGAGGAGGAAGGAGACATACGCACTGGCAGAAACCATCTATGGGTTGATGGAAGGTAAACACAGATGCAACTCTTGATCGGAGTGGCCATTGAGGCTGGGGACTGATTATCCGAGACCACCAAGGTGCAGTATACAGCGCAGCAACCAAATTCCAGGAACATGGGTGGTTAATCGAAGCAACGGAGGCAGGGGTTGTTAGAGAAGGATTGCAAATGGTATGGGAGTTGGGTCTGAAAGAAGTTGAGATTGAAATGGATTCCATGCAAGTGTACTCAAGCTTATTGGGGAAGCACACAGTGGAGCCAGCAACACGACTAATTTTAGATGATTGTATTCTTTTAGCAGAAAAGTTTGATTCAGTACGATTTTTATATATCGGTAGATTCTGTAATAAGGTAGCTCATACCATCAGTAGAATAGCTATTGATAATCATTGTTCAAAAACCTGGATTGGTGTATGCCCGTCGGAAGTTGCTGAGTTGGTAGCATCCGATGTGGTATTTTCGGGTTCATTTTAATGAATGTTCGGTGATGTTTTCCCTTAAAAAAAAAATATGGGTTATGGTAACAATAGTTCTTACAGCCATAGTTAAGAGAGATAATTTATTACCAAAATTAAACATTGTTATTTTTTTATCCCTAACTTTTAGCATGGATGGATATCATCAAGTCTTTCTTCATTTCTTCTTTTTTTTTTCTTATTCCTAACTTTAAGTTTGGATGAAGTTTTTCTTTAGTTATGTGTATATTAATTTTGAAATGATATATTACAATATAACTAAGTTGGAATAAAATTTTCATTATTATTGAAATATACTCTCATCGTACTTATGTTATTATTGTAGTTCCATTTAATCGAGTTGTTGCTTTACTCTGGTTTAAGTCTTTTAAATTTTCTTGTGATGTGTGATCATACTCATATCAAAAAACATCTAGGTAATTTTTAAAGTTAATGGCGTACCAACACATGTTGTATTTATATATAAATGCTCGGGTATTTATTTTTTAGTTCGCGGCAACGCTCGGGTATTTACTAATTTTTAAATAATAGCTAAATTATATAAGGATTTTTCCTCAAACATTAATTATTAGCATGTATCTTCAGTTTTTGTCTATAGACATCCTTCTGAAATTATACATACTTTTTTTTATGTAAACTTATGTTCATTAGGTGAATTAATAGTTAAATTTATCTAAAATATTTTCTTCAAACACTCATCTATGCTACTTATAAAAGGAGCTAAGGATCAACATTGTCCCAAATGTTGAATTCCTTTTTTACCCCTATCCTTTATCATAAATTGCCATTGTACAATAATTCATCAAAATTATCAACTATAAACTATTATTATTATTATTATTATTATTATTATTATTAATATTATCAATCCATACTTATCACTCTAAGTCATTAGAAGTTACTTATTTCATTTTTATTTCCTTCTTGCTGTTATCATTGTTGTTGTTAGTAGTACTATTATTTTCAATCCATATTTGAATACTACTTTATTTTAATTTATTACCTATTTGACATGATATCATAATTATATTGCTACTTATAAAAGGAGCTAAGGATCAACATTGTCCCAAATGTTGAATTCCTTTTTTACCCCTATCCTTTATCATAAATTGCCATTGTACAATAATTCATCAAAATTATCAACTATAAACTATTATTATTATTATTATTATTATTATTATTATTATTATTATTATTATGATTATTATTAATATTATCAATCCATACTTATCACTCTAAGTCATTAGAAGTTACTTATTTCACTTTTATTTCCTTCTTGCTGTTATTATTGTTGTTGTTAGTAGTACTATTATTTTCAATCCATATTTGAATACTACTTTATTTTAATTTATTACCTATTTGACATGATATCATAATTATATTGCATATTAAATAATAATATAGATATTTGACGTGAATCCTTTAAACTTAATTATGGTTTATAAAAATGAAATTTTGTGGCATGGTGAAGCTAATGAGCGTTGGTACTATTTAAACATATTCAATTAAAAAGGACATGCTTAGTTAATTATTTTATGATTTTATTGCAAATTTGATTTTTATGACCGAGATTATGATAAACAAAAAATATATCCCGATAAGTTTAATTGGCAATATATTTAAAATTACCGATATAAGTACGTGACAATAGGAATAAGTAAAGTAAATTATATATTATTCAACCACATATATGAATATATATTATAATTGAAAATAACATTAATATTTTTCCCAATAATAGATCTATATTCTTTAAATTGTGACTTTCCTTTTTGCCCCTCATCATCAAACTTTTCCCCCTATTGCCCCACGTTAACATCAATTTTTTATAAAAAAAAATCTTTTAAAAATTATGGACTTAGTAAAGTTTAATTCCTTCATATATCTTTTTAGTATTCACATGACCTAAAAATATATAAAAAAAAGTATATTTTCGTGTCTAAATTTTAGTTATTTATTAGTAAAATTTGAAACTATAATTTGAATATATAAAAGTACTTGTTTTCTCTATTATCAATTGACATAATTTTAAAAATTTATGTATATTTTATTTCTGTTTTCTATAATGTAATTTTAATAATCCTCTCCTTATCAAAATTACTCCTTCTTCTTCTTGTACATTGTCGTTGTTATTATTATTATTATTATTATTATTATTATTATTATTATTATTAATATCCCCTACCCATTTATAAATTTTCCATTTCACCCTAACTCATTAAAGCTACCATTTATTATTATTATTATTATTATTATTATTATTATTATTATTATTATTATTATTATTATTATTATTATTATTATTACTACTACTATTGCTACTGCTACTACTACTACTACTGATGTTGCTACTACCACTACTACTACTACTACTACTACTACTACTACTACTACTACTACTAACAATCGTCGAAGGGGCGGAGCTACTACATACCTTGTTTCAATTTTTTCCCTCTTTTAAATTTTAATATGATATCCTAATTATATTGTGATACCTAAATATTTAGTAATCATATAAATATTATATGTAAGTCTATAAACTTAATTGTGTTTTATAAAGATGTAATTTTTCATATGGTGTTGATAATATGAATGTATATTAATTATAAATAACATTATATTTTACAATAATAGATCAATATTCCTTAAACTTATAACTATTTAATTTCATTGCACACAAAAATTAAATACAACATTTTAAATTCAGAAAAGATAGTTTGTATGTTACGTCATTTGATTACAAGGACCCTTTCGACATGCTTCTATAACATCCAAAGCTAAACCTGTAACGCCCTGAAAATTCAATTATAGAAAAGTCAAAGTCAACTAACGTTAACAGACAAAATTTAGCGGAAGACTCAAACTCTTATTGGGCGTCACTGCCGTATCCCCGAAGGAATACAAGGCGAGAAGGAAACTACAACTGTCTGATAACGATAAAACAACTAACAAACTCATACTTAGAAAAATATACCTCAAAACTAACTTCAAGTTTCTCATAAAAGAAAAGCAACATAATTAACGACTTCTAAAAATGACGTCCTCACTTCTAATTCCCGTCCCCAGCATATAGATCTTCACCTGAAAACAAAACATTTCAAAAATGAAGGGGAAATCTCAATAATGTCTACCCCTAATGTTAAAAACAAGTTAAGTTCATTTCAATTCATTTGAGGGAGAGGGAACGAGTCAAAACATTTCACAAACCTTTAATCCCTTAACTGTTTTCCTCAACCCAACCAATCCATATTTTATTATGCGGGCGGGATACCACATCCCTTAGAGTAACATCGCCTACCACAGGCATCAAGAGTTCGCCTACCACAGGCATCAAGAGAGTTCGCCTACCACAGGCATCAAAGATGTTCGCCTACCACAGGCATCAAAAGAGTTCGCCTACCACAGGCATCAAAGTTCACCTACCACAGGCATCAAAATATCCACTATCCTATATCAGAGAAGAAGCCCTGATCTCCTGGTCTATAACCCGGCAGGATACCAAATCTTGAACTCCGGGTTAGGCCCCGAAACCCGCTTAATGTTTCACTTTGAATTATTAGTATCTTATGCACAACTCAGCTCACAGCTCTCAAGTCAAAACCAACCCAGGTTATCAAAACCAAAAATAAACCCACTAATAAAAGACCATCCAATTTCTCAACTCAATAAAATCAAAGCACAAACAAATACAAACAGTTATCCAAAACAGATGGTCACATTTCCACAAAAGTCCCCTTTCGGGATGCAATTCTCAAAACAAATTAGAAAACATTAAAACACATTTAAAGAGCATCCCAGTGGGGATTAGAGCATAGACATTACCTAGTTAACTTCACTTCACAGCTAAGACGAACACACTTGAGCTCACTAATGACGCGAGTTAGCTCGGGCCTAAAATAAGAGTAATTATTCTAATCAAAACGCGCCCTTCGAAGTTAGTATTAACTACCTTCTACCTAACCCTCCCCTAGGAACACTATAGGTTCCTATCAATCATGAATCTATACTTTAAATCACCTAACACATTCCAAGTAATCACATAACAAGATCAAAACAACGTTTTCATTCAACAACACTTTCATTAATAAATAACATTGACAAAACAGATTACAGTATCCACATAAAAAGGGTCAAACCTTGACTTCCCGACATCCTATGGGTCTGGTTTTGGACTTTACGGAAACCTCGGGATGTCTACTAAAACTCTTATGTTGACGACTAAGCCCATATCAGCCCCGAAAGACTCTAAAAGTACCAAATCTTCCAACTGCTCCAATTCTGACAGGTTCTGGTAAAACGACTATAACTCGAGCTATACAACTCGCAAGTCCATTCCGCAAATTTCCTATGAAAGCTAACATCTAGGGGAACCTCCAGTTCAAAGGGTTCGATCAAAGGACAACTATACTAAACGTGGTGACCCCATCTTTAGACCCCATCAAAACTGTCCCGTTACTGGTTTACATTTAATTTGCAAATTCGGTTCTAACTTCCACCAATCGATCCCGGGGTCCTAATTAGGGCTTAGAACAGTAACTAAGATCCAAAGTAATTAACCTAATCCAACTAAGGTCCAAACATCAAACCTCCTATCATCAAAACCAAAATGTAAAACATGAAATCAACTTTAATATTTCCACTAACCCTAAAAGCATGCATGAAATAATAAAAACATTATCCTAAACATGAATTCTAAAATAAACTTATTCAAGGTCCTATGAGCTCAAGTGTCAACATAAATAATCACACGAAAATTTAACAATTAACGGAGTCAAACCTAATTTACTAACGTCGTCACGGTCAACATCTTTGGATTTTTCGGGGTTTTACAAAACCATATAACTATGTTTTGCCCTATTTGAAACATAGTTTCAATGTATATCATAAACTATTAGTCATTAAATAACAAAACCTTTAAGTTGATACTTGTATTTATATTGAAATATTTTAGGACAAGCCTAAACAAAATATTAATTTCATACCAGTTAATAATGTTAATTATATTGAATTAGTTTTGATTTCTATTGTATATTTCCATAAACAAATAACTGATCATCGAATCAAATTTAAATTACATTTGATTTTAATTAGTTTAATTTTAATTAAATTAAAACTAAAACTAAAACTAAAATTGAAATTTAATTTAACTTTTATATTAAGTAGAGAATTTGTATTCAATATTAGGATATCAAATTTATATTTATAATTGTCGAGTCAGCGCGCATAGTGCGCCCCGACAAAACTAGTATGAATAAATATATGCTAACCGTTAAGCTAAGGCTCCGTTTGATATGCAATGGGAATGTGAATGAGAATGGAAATGAAAATACATCATGAGAATGAGAATGAGAATTTATAAAGCGAATGAGAACTGAAATGTTTTTGTGAATTCTCAACTTTGTTGTTTGTTAAGTGGTACACCCTCCGTTCTTTTTTATCTGTCATTTACCATTTGTAGTGTCAATCTTTAATCAATAATTTTTAATATAAAATTTTATAAAAATATAATATTATACTTTTTTAATAGTATTTTTCATTACGAATCTAATTACATCAATTTTGTATAATGAATCATTATATAAATTAAGATAGTAATGGTCAAAGTTTTAAACACAATTTTCTAGGCGACATATAAAAAAATGGAGGGAGTAATTGAAATTAGAAATAAGTTGTAATAACCCACCCCAAAATCATGTTTAATTATCTATAAATCACAATAATTATCCAAATCGCGTTATAAATTTTTTCGCGTTTACCTTTATTTATTTACTTATTTATTTATTGATATCGGTGTCAAGTCTCGTGCAGGAGATGGCTAAGGTGCCGAATTATCGGCTTAAAAGATTACTTTATATATTCATTCAATGAGTTAAAGTATTTCAGGTTATACGATGTGTTTATAAATTTATTTACCGAGAAACGGTTAATAATTATCCGCCTCGATTTCTATATATATTTTACCGTCCCAATTTTAATTTATTTAGTTTCATTTCCTTTACATAATTTTAAAGAGGTAATTTTTTCCACTTTATTATTCTTAATCCAAATTCCTTTGTATTTTATTGTTATGTTACCAAATTATTATCAATATATTTAATTTCCTACAAAAACCCAATACTTCACTTTATTACAACAATTACAATATATTTATCCTATTGTTATCATCCTATTACTATTTAATTAAGGTTTATTTTAGTTATTATTAACATTAGTTTTAATTAGATGGTGGATATATATATATATGTTTTAGTGAGGTTAAGTCATTTTACTTCCACTCAAATTAGACAATCCTCAAGAGCTACCCTTCCTCCTTCTCCTCCAACCAGCCGCCACTCCAGCCACCACCACCGACCTTTTTCCGGCCAGCCGCGCTGAAACCGCCAGCCACCAGTGGTCGCCGCCCTCCTCTTCCTCCCTCTTGTGTTTTTCTCCAATTTTGTCTTCAAGGGTAACCTCTCAAAACCCCCAATTTCAATTTCTCTAAACCCTAATCTGAAAAACTATGTTTTACATATGTTTCTTTTGTAATTTCTATCTCTTTTACTCTCTTTTATCTTAAATTCAAGTATATAATTGTATTGGTTAAGTTAGGGTTAAGTTTTGAGTACATGCATGTGTGTTTCTAAGTGTTTATGAGGTTTTGTGGATGAATTCATGGTGGATGATGATTATATGTTAATGCATGTGAAATTCTTGAGAGATTCTTAGTAAGTAAGGGCAGTGTTTATGTTTTGAGATTATGAATTAAGTGTTATTATGTTTAATTTGGGTGAATTAGTGAGGTTTTGGTGCAAGAGTTCAAGAACAAGTCCTTTATGTTGAGTTTATGTTTAATCCATAGTTGCATGTGGTTTTTAAGGTCCTTGATGAGTAAATTTTCAAGGTTTATATTCTGGAAATATAGTGGATTAAAGTTAGGAGAGGTTTGATTATGTTTAATATGGTTAAGAGTGAGAAAAACTCAATTAAAAACTGAGATATTGGTGTTTAAAGCCTCTGTTTCGATTCTGGAAATTTACAGTAGCATAAAAGTGGGATTTTTGCCCAAATTTCTACTCCATTTGATAGCTTAAGGTGTTAGCAAACCATAGGCTTTGGAATTTCGAGTTTCCGATTAGTATAGCCCGAGTTACGACCAAAACCGTGAAGGTACAATTTTATATACGAATTCTGAGTCACTGTATTGAGGGCTGTTTTTCGTGCCTTTGGAGATCTCTTTAGTTTTTATGGTAAACATGAAAGTTTTAGGCCACGTTGGAAGCTTTCCAGAAAGGTATGATTCGTAGTCATCCGATGTCGGGAGTTTGAGTTACGAGCCCGGGAAGCAGGGCTGTCCAGAACAACGTTTCTGCCCAATTTAGCTTATGTAAATTAATATCTTTTGGGCCTCAAACCAACCCAATAAGGGGTTCTAAGCATAAGTGTGTCATGGTTATAAGTTGTCATTTTGGAGTTATGGGTTAAGGCTAAGAGTACCATTTTGGAGTCTTAAGTGAGTCTTAAGGATAGCTTCCAAAAGCTAGTAAGTTTGGCAAAGTACCTTTTTCCCCATCTTTCTTTAACATAATGTTCAATGTCTTTGGTCTAGCTAAGAATTTCCTTTTATCTTGATAGCCTCCAAGTCCTAAATCAATCCAACCTTTGGTACTTAAGTCATCGATCCAAGCTTGTTCTTGTCACATTCGGATGTGTACCTCTTACTCCGTTTCGCTATTCATTTGCTATCACATCATCAAACCGTGTGGATCCATCATTCTCATTCTAGCTTTCAAGTTATAATTACCCCAATCATCATCGATTCAAGCTTATTTTCTTGGATTCAAGCCCTTTTTATTCGAATCATCTTCTACGTCATTATTCTCATGTTTTTTCCGACCCGGAAATTCTAAGGTTTTATATGCACAGCTTCTGTCCGGGCCCGTTTTGGAGCCCTTCCACTCGTTTTTAGCCTCTGGTGCTGTTAACAAAGTTGTAGATTATGTTTTTCCCTATTCCGGGATGTACTCTTTCACTTCGTTTCGATTTTCCTAACTCAAGTTTTGCCATAAACTCTATTTTCTAGACAACCTGAAATTTTATTCCTAAAGTTATTTCATTGATATTACTAAGTTTCTAAATTTGTAAATCTAATTTAGAACCTTATTCGGTTCTTCATTTCTATTTATTCTTATTTTAGTTGACAAGTTTCGAAAGCCATCTCCAAGCCAAGACACGCCGCCAAGGTCTTTAGCGTCCCAAGGTACGCGAATTGTCCAGCTTTTACAATCTAAGTTATAGTCATGATTCATTCAATTTATGCCATGTCAAGTTTTATGGTTTACAATGCCTTTATATTTAACAGTGGACCCGCACTCTATGTTTATATTTACTTTCATGTTTTAGCACTCCTGATCAGAGTGCCTTGACCTGGCCAGTGTCGACTCCTTGGCAGTCACCCATTCCAAGTTTTGGTCAACTTGGGCATACGCGTGTGTGAGGTGCTTGCACCGATCGTAAGGGTTCCACCTACTTTCTACTCTCATTTGCTCATGTTTATGCATATATTCATGATCATGTCATTCAAGTCCTGTTTTAATCCCCTTCCCTTGTTTTCAAAATGAATTTAAATGCCGGTACTAAAACTGTTTTCGAATGGTTTACGTGCTGGAGGTTTACATACTGAGTGTTTCCCCACTCACCTTTTTGCAATGTTTTAATGATTTGTTTTAGGAGGTTCGAGCTCCCAAGGCAAGGACAAGTCGGTTCCAAAGTAGTTCAAGGCTCTCAAGGTAGTTCTCTAAGGAAATCATCGGTTAGCAAGGGCGAGCAGGATTTTGGAAGTTGTATCAGTTTTTAAGCTATGTTTAAGTTTATATATTTTATCCAAGGGTTGTAATAGTTTTATATGTGAAGGTTCTTAAGTTAGTAAGTTATCTTGTGGTTTTAGAAGTTTCTTTGGTGTTGTTGCCTTGACGGCGGTGATACTTCAACCTAAAAGTGTTCCGCTGCGCTAATCGCGGGCTTAGCTTCTCTAAGTAGAGTTTAACCCTGTGATTAAGGTTGGGGTGTTACATAAGTGGAAGTAGGATTGGGAATAAATACACATTTATTAAGATATCCTTTTGATTAGTTTATGAACGCTTTAATAAATTGAAGTATGTTTGAAGAACATAATTAAACTCATATTTAATGCTAAGAAAATCAATTACCATATGAAAAACATAAAAACTTGAAGTTTACAATTGTTTTTTTAATAAAACTAAATCAACACCAAATATGAATTAAAAACAAAGTATATAGAAGCTCTAAATATAAATTTCAATAAATCAATATTCTAATAAATAAGTATTAATTATTTAATTATATTTAAAATCTAAATGTTTACATAAAAATGAATAATTATTAATTAGAACTCGATGAGTAACTTTTTTAAATAGTAGGGGTAGTATTAGTAATAACAACCAAACATAAGGAAAATACTAGTATTTAATAGCAATTAATCAATTCCCAATATCCATAATCCGCCAATAATAGATTACTGTGAGCAGTGGCGAAGCTAGACTTTAAAGTTTGGGGTGTCAAAATAAAAAATTAAAAAAAACCAATGAATATAAATTCTAATGTGAATTTTCGAAAATGTAGCACATTCAAATAATGGAATTTTAAATAACATGAAGTTTGACATTAATTCTAGAAAAAATAAAATATGTTTTAAACACCTTAAATACTTGGTAGGTGAGTGGTCATATTTTGACAATAAACTATAACTTCCTCATTGGACGTTGAAAATATCATTTTCGTTTTCAAAAGAATGATAATACTTGTCTTGGGGGAAGACACTATTTAAGTGTCTCTGTAGGGCCCGCAATCCGGAGGGCACGGTCCCCCACGGAGTGTCGAGATCGACGTAGGGTTGCTTATTTTTCCTAGAGTGCACTTTTAATTATTTTATGCACAAATTATTATTTTTGCCGATTTCACTATTTCATGTTGTAAAAATATTTAATTTTACCAAATTTAAATCCCGACACTTCTCCCTTTTTGATGACTTAGCAAATTGGCCCGCCCCAAAGTCGACCTGTAACGACCCGCCCTAAAACCTATATTAATTAAATTATAATCACCATGATTAACCCAAAGTACGCTGTAAAAAATTTTCGTTTTACTTTATTATTATTAGTACTATTTTATTGTGGCGACAGGTCTCGAGTAAGGAGGTGGCTAAATGGGTCGGTTAAAATATTTTATACACGTACTACCACAGTTGATAAAGTATTCTGATCCTACATAATTACTATCATGAGTTTATGGCTATTTATTTATTTTTGAGATAAGTTATATAATTTATTTTACGATTCTCAACTTTACGGTTTCAACCGAGGAAAGTTACATTAATTTTTATGTACATTTTCGATTATACTCGAATCATCTAATCATCCTAATTATATTTTATCGTTCATTTTTATTTTCCTAAGTATCATCCCACCAATTTATTTTATTTTAAGTATTACTAAATTGATTTTGTCTAAGTTAAATTCAAATTATTTTATCTAGCTTTGTATTAATTTATTTTACTCAAGTTATTACCAATTAACCTTATCCAGTTTAATACGAATTATTTTTTTCTCTTACCTAACCTAATTTTACTTGTCTTGGTTAATTATTCTTTTTTTGTTTTTAGAGGTGGAAGATATATTTACATTATGTTAGAAAAGGGGGCCTTAGTTATTTCATTTTAATCCCACACCACTCAAGTCTCTCACAAACTCTCTTCTCCCTCTCCCTTGTGCTCGGCCGACCACCCCAGCCCTGTTCTTTGGCGTTTTCCGGCCAAATCTCCGGCAGCCGGCGTGTTTTCCGACGGTCCCCCGAGCCTCCTCCACCTCTTCTCTTGTTTTCTTCCTCAATTTCTCATCCAAGTGGTATAATCCCAAAACCCTAACTCAAGCTTTTGCTTTCCTAATCAGATTTTCATGTTTAAATTATGTATCTTTGTTGTTTTTTACCTCTTTTAAAGTTCTAAAGCATGAATTTATATTGTGGTTGGATTATGGTTTGAATTTGAGTTGCAACATGTGAGTTTGGGGTTGATTTTAAGTGTTTAAGTATTGTATTGTTGTTGAATGTTTGAAATGGTTTTTGCATGTGAGTTTTAAGGTCTTGATTGAGCAAGATTAAGTGTTTAACTTCTGGAAATTGATGGATGATAGCTAATTTGAAGTTTAATCGAGTTTTATTACAAATTAGTGGTAAGAAGACGCATGCATGTTGTTTTGATGGCCATATAAGTTTCTGTCTGGAATCAGAATAATACAGAGAACTAGAAATATGAGTTTAGCCCAGATTTTTACTTAAAAAGATAGCTTAAATCATTGTCTAACTATGAGCTTTGGAATTTCGAGAATCCGGTATGTGTAGCTCGAGTTATGAGCGAAACCGTGAAGGGGTGCGAATTGTATACGAATCTGAGTCAGTAGCTTGAGGACAATGTTTCGTCCATTTAGAGACTTTATTGGTTCCAGTGGTAACATAAAAGTTTTAGGTGACGTTTTAAGCTTTCTGGAAATGTATGGTTTGCGTTCATCCGATATCGGGAGTGGATGTTATAGGGTCGAGACTGAAGGTTACCATTTGAGTTTCTGCCCAGAAAATTCTGTAGTAAATTTGAAATTTTGTGAACCAATTTCAATCATTAAGGGATCCTTTTAGTTTGGAGATTCTTGGGTCAATATTAGGATGTTCAAGAAGTGTTTTCTAAGTTGAAAATACTATCTTTTGGAGTTTAATATTATTTATCAAGTTATGTCTTTTTAGCTAAGTTGAGAAGTTTAAGTTATATAATAGAAATCGACTCTAAGTTGGAAGTTTGGAATGTTCCATTAGTCGAAGAGTTCTTTGAACCTTAATAATCATAGGATATATTTCTTCTCTAATGCATAATTCCAATTCACCTTTCAAACACTCCCAAAATCCATCAATTCATCGTTATAGATTCTTCTTCGTCGCTTGACGGTATATCCGAAAAATCAAGAACTCTCAGATTCTCATTCTAGCCTTTCTTTTCCTTAATTCTCCACACTTTATCAATATGATCTCTTTAAATCATTCTATAAGTTATAGGCTATTCATCAGTTATTTTCAAGCCCTTTATGAGTTCGTATCAAAAGTTTAAGTCGAAAGTTTTGACTTCCGAAAATCCAGCTACTGTTTCTGTCCGGGCTGTTTTTCAAGCCTTTCCTTTCATTTTTGGACCTCAGTCCTGTTGACAAAATTGTAGAACTTAATTTTCCCTATTCCAGGAAGTACTCGTCTGCTTAATTCCGAGTTTTCTAGCCCGAGTTATGCTAAAAACTTTATTTCTTAAAAACCTGAAATTTTCTTTCTAAGTTACTTCTTTCTTAGTTCTTATTTTACTTAACATTTGAAACTCACTAAGAACCTTATTCGGTTCTCCCTTTTATACTTCTCTTATCTTAGTTTCCAAGCCGCCCAAGCCATCCCGAGGCCGAGACGCACCGCCTAACAACGCACCGATTCAAGGTACGCAAATTGTCCAACTTTTATCATTCAAGCACGTTACGATGCTTATTCATGTCAATTTATATCATGATCTATGTTATACCTTATTATTTTCAAAAGTGGTCCCGCCATATTATTATCATTCTAGCTAGTTACGTGAAGTGCTAGCCTTTATTCATTTATATGATGCTCCTGATCAGAGTGTCCAGACCTGGCCAGTGTCCGACTGCATAGCAGTCTCCCAACCCAAACTCCAGATCGGTTTGGGGCGTGCGCGTGTTAGGTGCTTTGCACCAGATCGTAAGGGATACCACTCTATTTCCTATATATATATATATATATATATCATGTCTACGTTTATATGTTTATATCTATGCCAAATCCATTTAATACATGTTTAGCCCCGTCCCCGTTTTCAAAGTGAATTTAACTGCCGGCACCGAAAACCGTTTTCGAACGGTTTGACGTGTTTGGAGGTTTGTGTACTGAGTGTTTCCCCACTCACTTTTGCGACTGTTTTAAATGTTTTGTTTTAGGAGGTTCGAGCTCTCAAGATAAGGGCAAATCCAGCCAGAAGTGATCTGATCCAAGCAAGGTAGACTCTAAGGTTTTTCGCGAGTTAGCAAGGGCATTTAGGAGTTGAAGATGTTGTGGAACCTTCCTATTAATATGTTCATGTACCTATTTCAAGCGTTGTATAAGTTGTATTTTAAGTTGCCATTTGTTGGAGTTAAGCTTATTTTTTCCTTGTGGTTTTGAAATATTTGGTGGCTGTGTTGCTTTCCTTGTGGTCTTGAAATATTTAGTGGTTGTGTTGCCTTGTCCCGAGTGGGGACGGCGGTAATACTTCAACCTGAGTGTTCCGCTGTGCTAATCACAGGTTTGGGATCATAATTAGTGACTTATTCTTGTGGTTAAAGGTTGGGGTGTTACACGGCCCAAGTTCCCCAGACAGAAATCCGCGAGGATTTCCGGGTCCGAATCAACCTGGGTCTCCACTTTAGGTTATGAAGTGCCATAAGTCAGTCCGAACAGGGCTTAAATCAAGCCCACTGCCAGAAGATCCGCGAGGATCCCATGACAATGTAACTTGGATAAGCCTCTGTCTGACCCAAGACACCCCATCAGGGGACTTACGGAGTACTTCGGGTGAACCCACCTAACGGAAATCCGCGAGGATTTCCGAATAGTGAACATACCCGAAGCGGCTTCGTAGTCATCTGCATGCCTCAAAAAAAAAGGAAAAAAGTCATGAAATAAATTTAGATAAAATCAGAATATTTTAACATGCGTGAAATAATTAAAAGACTGAGTCGCCGGTCAATTTTGTGAAAATTGACAAAACCAAGACAAAAAGAACTCCACATTCCACGAATCAAAGAAGCGGATTCGGGGGTAAAGATACGAGTGTAGGAGGGTTGCTCCTACACCCCCCGTCAAAACGGCCTTACTTCATCGGGTTTTGTTTTAATAAAAGAAAAAAGAAACTAAAGAAAACAAAGTTGTCACCAAATTTTAAAAATTAATGCATACAAAAAGTCACGAATTAAACAAACATCTAAAGAAAGAAAAAAAAGTTACAGCGGGCGGGGGAAGAGCGCTACATGAGTACAAATAAGAGAAAACCCAACAAAACAGAAGGAAAAAGTATACCAAATCCTAGCGGATTCGCGAGGATTTCCTTGATTAAACTTGACTTTCTCGATGTATCACGCAAAATCGGGCAGTGGCGCTCTTCCAAAATCCGCGAGGATTCTTCCCAAAAAAGTGTGTTTGTAGATTCACTTTTGTGTTGAAAATTTCTAAAAGTGCACCTACACCCAACTCTTCGAACCTTGCAAAATTCGCGAGGATTCCTCATTATTATAGTACACAGCTTCGGCAGCTATCCCTGGCAGCACCTCCCCCTCATTTCTGCAAATCCGCGAGGAACTAATCTTAGTGGGGAGTGTGTGGAGTGACTGGTTTATTTGAGCAAGGAAACTTCCCACTGGCCAGAAATAGTAACCGCGACCATTCAAAAAAGAAAAGAATCAGCGAGATTCTGCTTGGGCTAGACTGACAAATCTGCGAGATTTTAAGCTGGACTGGACTGACAAATCCATGAGATCTCTTTTGGGCTGGATTTTTTTACTGGGCTGCAGCTTGTATCCGTGTAGACTTGCGTTGTCTTTTTTGAGCCTAAACTTGTATTGACTTTTTCTGGGCTAATTACTCTGGATCCGCGAGAACTCGCATGGGCCAAAAGTAAGAAATCCGTGAGGAGTCCTCTGGACTAGCCTGACAAATCCGCGAGATTTCCTTCCCTACGTTGGCCTGAAAAATCCGCCAGGATTTTCCTGTGTTTGGAAATGAAATTCGCGAAAATGTTGTCCGGGCCGAAAATGCAGAAATCCGCGCAAATTTGTCCAGGCCTAAAATGCCAAAATTCGCGAGAATCTGTCCATGCCAAAAAAAATGCAAAAATCCCCGAGAATCTGTCTAGGCCCAAAATGCTAAAATCCGCGAGAATCTGTCTGGGCCAAAAAAATGCGAAAATCCGCGAGAATCTGTCTAGGCCAAAAATGCAGAAATCCGCGAGAATTTATCTGGGCCGAAAATGCAGAAATCTGCGAGAATGTTGTCTGAGCCGAAAATGCAGAAATCCGCGAGGATTTGTCTGGGCCGAAAATGCAGAAATCCGCGAGATTCCACTGGGCTATGACAAACAAATCCGCGAGATTCTACTAGGTTGGGACTGACAAATCCGCGAGATTCTACTGGGATGGGACTGACAAATCCGCGAGATATTCTTCACCAAGCATGAAAATTTCTGAAAAAATTCACAAGGATTCTTGAGTTGACTTTGACCAAGAGCTGACTTTGACCAGTTGACTTTGACAAAAAGTTGACTTTGACTAGGAGTTGACCTTGATCCGGGAGTTAACTTTCGACTGAGAATACTAGATCCATGAGGGACCCGGGTACTGGATCTGCGAGGGAGCATCTTGGGCCTAATTCATTTGGATCCATGCGGTGCCTATATAGCCCGAAGTCCACGAGCACTTTAACAAGCCCGAAATCCTCGAGATGCTTGTTGAGTACTATTTTTGGTGTCTACAGTCTTGCTCCTTATGAAATTAATACTTATTATCATTTTTAACCCCAATTTTTTTTTACAATAACTATTAATTATCAATTAAAAGAAGTTTGGAATTTGTTGGCTAAGCAACAATTAAAATTGACACCCTAACAAATGACCCTCATCCGTTAGGCATATTTTAGACGTTTTTTTTGTAAATTTAAAAAAAATATAGATAAAAGTGTGATTTTATACCATTTATATCTATTATTATAGTTATAGAAGTCAATTATGCAATTTTTTTCAATTTAATTTACAAACATATATGTTTTATACAAAAGTAAGACACTTAAGATATGTCTTGCCTCAAGATATTTATCATTTTTTGTTTTCAAAATTAGTAATAACACAACCATGCCACTTAACTTAACTGGACAATATACCATTAATTTTACCATAAAAATTCAAAATCAACGTAAGTTGATCAAAGTAACTTGTTACAATAATTAACCATGTTTAGGAGGATATAAATCTTTTTAACAAATATGATTTATTTTTTATAAATGAATGATATAAAATTTTCAACTACCATAATTGAAAATAAATTCAACTATGATAGAATTTTCGTTTTTTAAATGGTTGTAAAATAGATATGGAAATTATATTTTCAATTGTCCTATTCCATATCCACTATTTAAACGTTATTGATTTTCCACTATGTTAAGCACTAATTTTCAAATATCATATCCATATATAAATGGCACGTTTGGGGTATCAATTTTTTTAAAATTTTTTTGAATTCGGGTAAAAGGAAGTTACAAAGGAACTTAGGTGACCCTTCTCGCAAGGCGTCTTCCTAATTTATCATGAAACAAAATAAAAGAAAATTCAGAAGACGGGTTAAGACTCCAAACATCTAGGTTTTGAGTGGAGTGCCCCCCTTTCCGCTAACCAGTCTTCCGCCATATTAGCTTCCCTAAGAATGTGTTTAACCGAAACATCCTAAACATTTGTAAATACATTTTGATATCTCTAATAGTCATATCAATCTTCCACAGCACTCTTAACTCGCTGTTAATTGCCTGAACAAGAATATATGTCTTACATCTGAACAAGTTTGGGGTATCAATTCTTTTTAACATTGAAAGCGTTCAATGTCTTAAATGTTGTGCCCAGTGTGAATTTTGTCAATAAAATTTAATTTATCTTCTAGCTAACTAGCCCATTCATTAATCTTCCATCTAACAAATCTTCCTTCTAACAAATCTAGTACTTTAGGTATAATCAATGCAATGTGGGCCTCGGTAATGGCCTGAACCGATCAACATGTAAGATGTTTTCTTTTTCAGGTAAGTTTCGTGCACACATCATTAAGATTAATCGATTTCATTATTTTTATGATTGTGTTTGGTGAAAACTGCAAGTGTCTAGCACTAAATATAATAGTAAGACAGTGATAAAACTTGTTTAGACGATAAGTGGACCACTATCATATATGTCGTTTGTAAGAGATAAATATTAATAAATTTTAAAAAGGTAGAAATAAAAGATAAATATTAAACTGTTCGCAAGACAAGTTTAGTGTAATTTACTAATTCTACAATTTTTAAACATTAAGATTTTATATTTTTACACAAAAATTAAGTTAAACCTAGTATCATGTAAACTACCAACATTTTGTAGTATTGGCCAATAAGAAATGAGTTAATTAATCAACCAATGAACCAAGTAGAGATTAAAGGACCTCGACTTTACGTGCGGGAATGCTCGTGGTCCAGTGAATATGGCTTATTCGAGGATTGTAAGTGGATTTGGACCTGTTTTTTTTTTTTTTTTTTTATGACTGAGTGTGGTATGATACAGCGTGGTGTGGTGAAATTGTGGCGAACGTGGTGGAATTGTGGTGGATTGTAGTGAGCTATTGGTAAGTTGTGGTGAGTTTTGTTTTTTATAAATGTAAATTGTATTATTAAATGTGAAAAAGTTGATTGTGGTGGATTGTGGTAAATTGTGGTGGATTGGTATGTTGTGGTGGCTTAAGTCAGAAGATCAGATGTCGCATGTATCAGTATAAAAGAGCAATGCTTAGATTGCCATGTTCTTTTATATGGTGTGGTATCATAATTCATTATACTATTTAATATTTTTTTCACATTTTATCATATTTTTATCATAATTGTTATCAATATATCTTTTCGTTTTCTTATATATTTTACATTCTCTCTCCTCACCTACTACATCAACTGTACTTTTCACAAATTTTACCATACCATTCCAGACTTTACTGCATTTTTTACAATTACACCACACCGCACTATCTCCACTTCTCTGCAACCGAAAAAAAAGGCCTAAAGAATGTAAAATTAATCAGTCCGGTAATCAAAGAAAAAAAATAGTCAATAAATAATTATGAAGGTTTAATGGTTTGAAAGGAATACAATAGCTAGTGTTGGGTCATTATAAAGATAGGTAAGTGGAAACATGAGCACGTGAAGACGTGATTAGTAGTAGCGATAGAAGTGAAAGAGCAGGGTTCGACAAGCACAGCTTAGCACAGTGCACACGGAAAAACGAACAAACAAGATGAAGATGATGATGCACAATAAAGATATTTTTAAGTGTTATAATGGAGGGAAGGGGAGCCCCACCAGAGAATGGGTGAAGCTGGCAAAAATGTGAGAGGGACGTGGCAACTTGGGATTGTCCCTTTGTCTTCTGCCATTTCCACATCCGGAATTTTAATGCCCCGATCCTCCAATCCACCACCTCTGTTTTTTTTCATTGCCTTTTTTTAAAATTTTTTAGGTAGACAAGGTAAATTTGAATAAAGTAAAATTGGAAAATAATAAACAAAATTTCAAAATTCAATTTTCAAAAATATGCAAAATAATATACAACCCAAACTTATCTCTTACCCATCCAAACCACACGCCACTTCTCTCCTCCTTCACCCCCACAAAACGTCCCACTCCCTCCTCTCACAAAATCACCTTCTCTCTTTTTCTCTCCCCATAACAAGTTTCCAACAAACTCTCTCTCTCCTCCAGCAAACTTCATCCATCTCTCCTCTCTCCCACACCACACGCCAACCTCCTCTCTCCCCCTCGAAATTCACGTCAACCCCCTCCATATTTCCATCCAAGAATCATTCATCCTTTCTCCTTTTTCCTGTTCAAGATTCACTCTCTCTTGAATCTTGAAACTACAAAAGCTTAACCTGCAAGTCTAGAATCCTGACCTATAAGTCCAAAGCTTAAACCTGCAAACCCAAACACATAACCTTCAAACCTTCAGTACCAACCTACAACCCTAAACTCCACAAACAGCCTAAACACATTACCCCTCCTTACCCAACGTCACTCTGGACGTTCCAACCCTGCCACGGCTTATGAATTACTTTTCATGAGGAGGATACTCAGCAGTTCTATTGTTCCTGAAGAGCAACAACAATGAGAGGCTATCTTTCAGTCTCGCTACACAATCAAAGGGAAAGTCTGCTCTTAAATCATTGATGGAGGAAGCTGCACCAACGTGGCTTAACAACTATGGTGGACAAACTTCAGTTGGAAACCAGTCCACATCCCAAACCCTACACCGTTCAATGGCTTCATCAGGGTGAAGGATTACAAGTTACTCAACGATGCTTGGTAAGCTTTTCCATTGGCAAGAATTATCAGGATTCTATTTGATGTGATGTACTTCCTATGGATGCTTGTCATATTCTGCTGGGAAGATCGTGGTTATTTGACAGGAGTGTGATGCATGATGGAAGAGCCAACATCTACACTTTCGGGTTCAACCACAAAAAAATCACCTTAGCTCCACTTAAAATAACCCTTCCGTCCCAACCTGAAGAGATTGATCCAAACCCAATCCCTGCTATGTCTACTGAACATCATGAGTTCAGTGAACATAGAGAGATCATTCTCTTAGACCTAAACACAGATCCCAGCCACAAAAATTCCCCAACTGATTGACGTCCCACCTCTTGAAGTAGACGTCCACCCCCTTGGCCCTCCTCTTCTGGAACAATACTCTCATGTGTTCCCCGAGGAGATGCCTCCAGGTTTACCGCCTGAATGAGACATTTAGCATAAGATTGATCTAATCCCGGGATCAGTCTTACCTAACAAACCTGCATACATGATGAACCCTAGCGACACACAGGAGATCCAAAGGTAAGTTGACGATCTTCTAGCAAAGGGTATGATATGGGAAAGTTTCAGTCCCTGCGCCGTTCCAGCATTATTGGTCCCGAAGAAGGATGGTAGTCAACGAATGTGCATCGATTGCAGAGCTATCAACAAGATCACTATCAAGTACAGGTTCCCTATTCCTAGACTTGAAGATCTGCTGGACGAGCTATATGGTGCCCAAGTATTTTCGAAAATTGATCTCAGAAGCGGGTACTATCAGATCCGAATTCAAGCCGGAGACGAGTGGAAAACTGCATTCAAAACTAAAGGAGGACTCTATGAATGGTTAGTCATGCCTTTTGGACTAACTAATGCTCCTTCTACTTTTATGAGACTAATGAATCAGGTTCTGAAGCCACTTATCGGCAAGTGTGTTGTTGTCTACTTCGACGATATACTTACATACAACAAGAGTGAGGAGGAACACGTTCAACACCTCACCTCAGTACTTGATCTGCTAGCTCATGAAAGGCTCTATGGGAATCTCGCCAAGTGCCACTTCTTCACCAACAAATTAGTCTTTCTTGGGTATGTACTCTCGGCTGATGGGATACAGTTTGATGAAGAGAAAATCAAAGCAATCAAAGAGTGGCCTACACCAGCTAGTATTCACGACATCAGAAGTTTTCACGGCCTAGCTTCCTTCTACAGGAGGTTCGTGAAGAACTTCAGTTCAATTATGGCGCCATGCGAAGACCATCAAGAGCAAGGAGTTCACTGACGCCACAAAGACAACAAAGCGTTCGAATCTATCAAAATTCAACTCTGCACCGCCTCTATTCTTGCCCTGCCGAGCTTTGACAAAAGGTTTGAAGTGGAGTGCGATGCTTCTGGAGTTGGAATTGGAGAAGTATTATCCCAGGAGGACCGTCCCTTGGCCTACTACAGCGAAAAACTCAGTGATGCCCGGAAGAAGTACAGCACGTACGACAAGGAGTTCTATGCTATTATTCATGCCCTAGAACATTGGCGACATTATCTTATTGGCCACGAGTTTATTGTGCATAGCGACCATGAGGCATTGAAGTATATTCATGGCCAACATAAATTAAACCCGCGTCATGCTAAGTGGGTTGAATTTATGCAAGTTTATCACTTCGTCATTCAGCACAAAGCCGGCCACTTGAATAAGGGAGCAGACACACTTTCTCGACGTTATATGCTCCTTCAAGTCCTTGATTAACGTGTGATAGGGCTAGAACACATCAAAGATCTCTATGAAGAAGATGTAGATTTCAAGGAGATCTATGGAGACTGCAAGAAGCACCCCAACGACCAGTATCACGTGGAGCATGGCTTCTTATTGATGTATAATGGGATCAAAGATTGTATCTTGAGCAATTACACATCAAGGAAGACGTGCAACCAATCTCAACATGGGACGCTTCAAGTGAATTAGGGTAAAAGTTAGGGTGCTTCATGAGGGAAAGATGGAGTCTTGGAGAGAATTGAGATGGAGAAAGACGAGATCTTTGTGGAGTTTGAGAGAGGAGAGATGGACGGAAAATAGGGGAGGACTTTGGGATTGACGTGAGGTCTTTTGTGAGGGAGGAGAGAGTATGGATGAGAGATTTGAGAGAAGGATGTTTGAGAGTGTAAGAGTGAGGGAGAGATTAGGGTTTGAGAGAGAAATTGGAGGAGACGTTTTGAGAGAGGGAAAGAGAGGATGAATGCATGAGAGAGATTTTGAGAGAGAGTGGCGTGAGATTGAGAGAAAGAGAGAACTAAGATATTTTGGGTTTTTTGGTTTTTATGAAAAGAAAAGACTTGTTTTTGGATTTTGATTTAATCAAACTAGAAAGAAAGAAAACGAAGAGAAAGATTTATCTTAACTATATTGATAGAAAGATAAAAGAAGTAATTATCTTAACTGTATTGACAGAAAGATAAGAACGGATAGATCTAGGTTTCTAACTTGAATCCACAAGAAAGACAACCTAGGGCTAACTTGATCTAGACCGCAACCTAGGATCAAGCTCTTCCTAACCACTTGGGTGCCATGCCAAGATACAATAGAAGAAAGGGGGTGAGGGTTTATCCAAACACTCGAGAGAAAGCTAAAAGCCTAACTATTTTCATAATTCAAAGTTGGGTGCGTTTGAGAGGCTACAAGCCTAGCTATTTATACTACTAAAGTCCTAAACTTCCTAGAACTCTCAAGATTGGCGTGCAAGACATCTTCTCCTACTAGGACTCTATTACTTGACATGCAAGCCAAGGACTCCTAATACTAGATGCCATCTACTCCATCTCCTCCTTGGATTAAGACTCCTTATCCTAAGGGGAGTTGGTTACAAGAGATAATAATCCTTTTAGGACTTGGCTTTCCTAATCCAAGATGGATTAGTTACAAAATAAGCCAACCTTATCTAAGACTACATAGCTTGGCGCCTAATCTAACACACCACAGGCCTATCACACACACACACACACCTTCTATATCATTCTAGAACATTCTGGACTATTCTAGATTAATCTAGACTCCTACGACTTGGTGTCCAAGTTTATATATATTACTTGGCACCTCACACAACTGGAAATGTAAATAAAATCTTAGAAATGTAAAGAAATACATTAGAAGGACAAAACTGTGAACTTCTTCTTGAAATGGTCAGAAATGTGAAATTCATCTCAAAATGATCAGAAATGTGAACTTCATCTTGAAATGGTCCAAACTGTGAAGTTCAACTTGGGCTTTGTACTTGGGCCTTTAGTTGTGGACTTGGAGGACATGGGATTCCCATCATCCTCTATGAATCTTGGGTCTCCGAAGGTGATCCCAAGGCTAGTGAGCCTCCATTTCCTTCCATGAACCTATGATCCCCAAAGGTGAGACCTAAGTTAAGCAGTTCTCCTTCATGGGCCTCTTCTGATGTTTTTGGCATGGGCCAAAATACATCACTTATTTCATGGGAATCAGCTGTGTATTCCTAGAAGCAGTCATAGAGAGCTTCTTATCTCAGAAGTTCATGGAGGAAGTCTAGCAGGACACTTCGGTATTGAGAAGACCTATCTGATGCTGAAAGAACACTAGTTTTGGCCACACATGGTCAAGGACGTCGAGCATATGGTTAGAAGGTGTTCTACTTGTAACTTATCGAAGAGTCACGTACTTGCCCAAGGGTTATACACGCCCTTTCCCATCCCTGAAGGTCCTTGGAATGATATTAGTCTCGATTTCGTTGTGGGACTTCCTAAGACTCAACGTTGGAAGGATTCAATCATGGTGGTTGTTGATCGATTTTCAAAGATGGTCACTTTATCCCATGCCACACCACCTATGATACAGTTAGAGTGGCAGATTTATATTTCCAAGAAGTCGTTCGGCTCCATGGAATACCTAGAACTATGGTCTCGGATCGAGATGCAAAGTTCCTTAGCCACTTTTGGGTTACTCTTTGGAAGAAGATGGGAACCAAGCTCAAATTCACCGTCACACCATTTGTCACAACCGAGGTCACCAACCGGACCCTTGGCTCACTGTTGAGGTCCTTGGTGAACAAGAACAAGAAAGGGTGGGATACTCTTCTCCGACATGCTGAATTTGCATTCAACAGGGCTCCAAGCAAGGCAACGGGTCGTTCACCCTTCCAAGACGTTTATGGAAGGAACCCAACCACACCTATGGACCTCACGCCAATCAACAGCTCCATAAGGTTCAGTCATGAAGCCCAAAAATGAGCCCAAGAGATTCAGAAGCTCCATGAGGAAGTCAAAGAGAAAATAGCTAAGTATACTCAATCTGTTTCAGACTTAGCTAACAAGAAAAGAAAAAGGGTTATTTTTCAACCAGGAGATCTAGTATGGGTTCACTTGAAGAAAGAGAGGATCCCCTCCAAGAGGAAAGGAAAGTTAGTTCCTAGAGCTGATGGTCCTTTTGAAGTTGTGGAAAGAGTTTGAGACAATGCATACAAACTAGCACTGAATGAAGACTATGGAGGAAGTGCTACTTTCAACGTTGCTGATGTGAAACTCTACTATGATGAAAACGAAGACCTCCCTAGTTTGAGGACAAACTCTTCTTAACAAGGGGGGAATGATGGAAATCAGTCCACTTCCAATCAAGAAATTCAAATCATTTACAAAGAAGTGGAACGGGCCATAGAAGAAGGGTACAACGTGGAAGTCCAAAGGCCTACTCATCTAGTGTGCAGCTTATTCCAAGAGAATGTCCGAACATCCTAAAGATTGGGCCAATCCCCATGCCAGGCCCAAGGAGAGCACGTCCAAATTCAAGAAATACAAGTCTAATTTATTAATCTTGGTTCTTTGGATGTAATTTATTTAATTATAGTTTTTAATACTTTTGGTGTGTTTTAATTATTTTAGAATAATGTAAGATGACAAGTGATTTATAAACTTGATCATCCTAGGTTTATTATTTCTTGTGGTTTAGTAGGACTAGGCGTTGCTTTTAAAGAATCCTAAAAAGATTTGGCTATTTTGTAACTAATCCAAATTGGATTAGGAAGCCAGTAACAACTAGGATAAGGTTAGTTATAACCAACTCACCCTAGGATAAGGATTCTAATCCAAGGGAGAGTAGTATAGGGTGGCGTGTAGAAGAAAGAGTTCTAGTCCCTTAAGGACTCTCCTAGTATAAATAGGATTGTAAGCCTCTCAAGGTAAACAACACCTTTTGAATTATGAATATAGTTAAGCTTTCAGCTTTCCCCCGAGTGTTTGGATAAACTCTCAACCCTTTTCTTCTATTGTATCTTGGCATGGCACCCAAGTGGTTAGGAAGAGCTTAATCATAGGTCGCGGTCTAGATCAAGTTAGCCCTAGGTTGTCTATCTTGTGGTTTCAAGTTAGAAACCTAGTTTTATCCGTTGTTACCTTTCTGCCAATACAGTTAAGGTAATTACATTGTGAGCTTTCTGTCAATACAGTTAAGTCACAACCCAAACCTATCTCTTACCCATCCAAACCACACACCACTTCTCACCTCCTTCACCCCCATAAAATGTCCCACTCCCTCCTCTCACAAAATCACCTTCTCTCTTTTTCTCTCTCCATAACAACTTTCCAACAAACTCTCTTTCCCCTCCAGCAAACTTCATCCATCTCTCCTCTCTCCCACACCACACGCCAACCTCCTCTCTCTCCCTCCAAATTCACGTCAACCCTCTCCATATTTCCATCCAAGAATCATTCATCCTTTCTCCTTTTTCCTGTTCAAGATTCACTCTCTCTTGAATCTTGAAACTACGAAAGTCCTCACGGCAAAATAACCTCCACAAGTCCCTTTTCACGAGAATTACTCCCCTCTTTTCCACCCTAATCTCGTGAACCATCCCACTTCTCTGTTTGGTTACACGTGACGGTTCATGTATTATTGTATTAAGGTTCTTTCTTGATCCGATAACACATCAAGCATGCAACTGTAATTATGCTTGTGATATGTTTAGAAATGAACTAATAACATATACCTCCCCTAAACTTTTGTAAAATGAGGTTTTTACCCCCCATGTTTGAAAAATTATAATTACCCAACCTAACAAATAGTAAATGTAATAAATATAATACTCAACCATTGTTGATAACAATTTTATCTACTTTTTCAGATTTACTTACTCAAAATAAATAGTGAAAGTTCTATTTTACCCTTCATTAAAAAAATTTCTGTTTCCCAATTTTAATGTTATATCTAACCCACCCCAACCCCACTCCACCCCCACCCCATTTTCTCTACCGATTAATTGAACCCCCCCTCCCTTTTGGTTTTCTACTTTTCTTTCTGCCAAATTAAATCGATGAAACCCCCTTCCCCCTTGTTTGGTTCTTTGTTCTGCATTTGTGTATCACTTTCGTTCGTAATCCCATATTTGCTTGTGTCTATTCTCCAAGATAATTCATTTCTGTAGTTTCGAAGAACAAAAAAGGTAAGTATCTGAAAACCCTAGCAACTTCTTCATGTATGTTTGTCCATTATTTCAGTTGTAATGTTATTCGAATTTCGAAACCCCCTCCCCATTTTCAATTGTGTTTGCATTACAATCGTTAGATTTGATTTACTAGGTACTCAATTGTAATGTTATTAGCAATTTTTTTTTGGTGGGGAGGGGGGGGGGGATCAGTGTTTTGTTGTTAAAATCCTGATATTTTAGTCCCCATGAGATTTTTGAGTAAAAAAGGTTGGGCATTGAATGTTCAACTTTTGTCCATTGCTGACATAAATTTGGCAACCTTAGCCTCAATTCACTTAAATTTGATTGGAACTCAATTGTACTGTAATTAGGAGTTTTTGTAAAGGTTGTTGAAATGGGTTGGTACAATTGAGTCGTCTAACTATTTATATGGTTGCATCAACAGGGGCATGAGTTCCTCTATGAATTCCATCGCTGAAAGTTGAAGGAAAAGGTTCAAATTTTATCCAAAGTGCAAACATCAACCATGACAGTTGAAAGTGAATTTGTCCAGGACACACAAAAAAATTAGTTAAGAAGGATAATGATCAGCAATTTTCGTGGATTGACGTCGCTGATTTTGATTGTAATTGTAACGATGATGATGATGATGATGATGATGATGATGATGATGATGATGAATGATGATCAGGAAATTGATGGGAAGAGCACAAGATTGAGGCTTTGATGGGAGTGTTGTGACAGGATGAAGGTGTTCATATTAATTTTTGGAAATGCATAATTCTCTGGGTTGTTTTGGTATGAATTTGTGTGTTTTGTTAGAAAAATTAGCCTTGTAAAATGTGAGCAATTCTTTGTCTCTGTTATTGTGGTGGCTATGAAAAATTAGCCTTGTAATGGTTGTTTCCCCGTGTTTGAATGAAAAGAATCAAATTTATCCATGATATTAATGCTTCTTCCTGGTTAATTGTAAATTGTATCAGGACTTATTGTATTGTTATTGTCACAAGCTGTCATAAATACTCACAATTGATTCCTTTGATCCAATTTGGTGTTTATTACCATGACATATCTACTTCTGGTTTCTATCTTTACGTAACATTTTTCTTGCCAAATCTTCCAGAGCCTATTGCCAAATCTCCAAGAACATGTGGCATATGAAATTTGAATCACAAATGTCATTGTTATAGTTGACCCTTACAATATTAAACTTGCAAATGTCTACTAAATTGCCAAATCTTCCAAAACTTATGGCATATAGAATAAAGCTCCCATCTTTTGTTAACCATATTGTTTCAATTTACACAACTACTTTTCTTATACCCATTACAGATCAACAATTTACAATTGAGTAAAATCCCCTTAATCATTGTCCATTGACAAGTTTACGCAACTTGTGGTCAAATTTTGTCCAAAATATAGTAAAATCCCCTTAATTATTGACAAGTTTTGTCCAAAATGCACATATTCAGTCACAATGTTGTTGTTTAGGGTTTGTTGGCACCCATAAATACATCAGTAAGATACAAATAGTCTTTACCGAACCTAATATATACCATTGTAGGTATGTACCAAAAAAAATAGTCTTAACCGAACCTAATGTATACCATTGTAGGTATGTACCAAAAAAAATGGAGTCTTAACCCAATCTAATGTTTGCCTTGACTCAATCCTGCCCTAGTCAAGCTAACATAATTACACAGTTATGTCCAAAAAGTGGCATTCCAATAGTCCTTGACAAAAAATAGCATTGATTCAGTCACATCATTTAAAGTGAAGTCTTCTCCTTTTCCTTCCATCAACAGTATCATCCATAATTTAGGGAGATCCCACCTTTGAAGTCATTGTTGGTTGCGTTCTTGAAGGTGTTCCAACTGGCTCATCCATTAAAGGAAGTGGTTGAGAGCTCGAAACAAAGGGAGTTGATTTCTTCCCTGGTAATTAAGGCAAGGAGATGTTAGTACATTATTTTCAATTAAGGAAATACAACAGAAATTCTAATGGCAACCATGAGAATAACAATGCATACCTACAGTCGTACGAGTGCTCGCCTTAAGTGTTCCCTTCTTCTTCCCCTTGTTGTTGTTGTTGTTGTTTCTATTGGGATTTTAAGGGACAGGTCCTTATGTTGTGCCCTACATTTTTGCAATTCTTGCACTTCACTACACTGAACCTCTTTCTGTTCTTCCTACCCTCTTCAACACCCCTCCTTCTATCTTTACATGGCCTCCCTCTTCTCTTGATTGGAGTTGGTGGTCCAAGAATTGGTATGTTGTTCAATCTAGGCCAGAAAATAGGGTCTTGGATAGGTTGTATGTCCCTTGCATAAGCTGCCCTAAACTTAGACACTGAATAGCTCTCATCAACCCAATCATCTAGCTTCTCATTCATTTGTAACAGACACCTCACAGCATGTTTGCAGGGTATACCAGTGATTTGCCAAGCTTGACAGTCACATGACTTCTCATTCAAGTTTACTACAAACTTAGTTTGCTCTTCAACTACCTCAAACTTTCCCTCACCAGAGAATTTAACCCGCAAGCGAAAGCTATCTTTCACCAAAATTTTCAGCTCACTTTTAACAGCAGGCACAATTTTTCCCTTCCACTTTCTCCCCATTTTCCTCTTAGTTTTGATCCATTCTTGCCATTTGTCTTTGATAAATTCACACAATGCATATATAGGTCTATCTCTATAGAAATTGATGACATTGTTGAACGACTCAACAAAGTTGGTAGTGTTGTCTGGGCATTTTGTTCTTTTATCAAACATGTATCTGTCAAAACCAGTGGCAGAGAATAACCAAACAAGAATACTATAACAAAGATGTGCTAAGCGACATGTAATTAAGAAAACAAAAAAATAAACATATTAAAAAGAAAACAAAAAAAAAAAACAGCAAATGTCTTATTTAAAATATTACAGTAATATATTTGTGTTTCCTTTGTATTTGTAATACAACAGCTAGTGTTTGGCTCTATTTTTCTTAAAATCAAGCTTTGAGGTAAAAACTTCACTACACAGCATGTATTTGTGTTTCCTTTGTTGTGAATGAACATATGAAATTCAACATATGAAAAAGAAATTCAGCATATGAAAAAGAAAACAGAAAACCAAAAAAAAAAATCAATAGATGAAAATTACCTGCACCAGTATTTCTTAGGTTCCTGAAGTAGCCACTGGACAGCATCAGGATCTTCTTTTTCAATCTGTTCCATTGCCTTGGTATGGATGAATTCATTATATGCGCTAGCAGCTCTTTGGGCCATTATTTTCATCCTTTTACCGGGAAAGTATTTCTCAAAGTTCGTAACAAAGGTTTGTCAACATGATTAGCAACATATACTCAATCATCAATCCTAATATGCAAATAAGGTTAAACATGTTACCTAATGTAATGAACAACACAAATTCTCCTTTTTGATGTCGGGAAAACACTACTAAGTGCAGCGTTTACCCCCTACATAAGCAGTAACAATGAATTAACTATTATTTACGAAATGTATTCAAAATAGCAGGTTAATGTTTACATTGCACTTACCCGGCCTCTGTCAGCTATAAATGTGTATTCACCCCTCTGATCATCACCAATAACACTTCTCAAACAGTTTAAGAAGTACATCCAGTGTTCTTTGCTCTCCGAATCCACTATAGCATAAGCAATGGGAAAAGCATGGTTGTTGCCATCTAGGCTGAATGCGGTAAGCAAAATGTAACCATATGGATCTTTTAGATGGCAACCATCTATCCCAATAAACTTCCTGCAACCCTCTAAGAACCCTCTCTTACATGCTTCAAAACACACAAACATTCTCAAGAAGACAGGAGGGTCGCCTTCCTCGAGGGGGGTTGTCCACTTAATGTAACAAATACTCCCCGGATTGGACCTTTTAATCATTTCTACATACCTAGCCAACTGTGTGAACCCTTCAGAATGCTTGCCCGCAATCATTTCAATCATTTTACTCCTTGCATGGATGAGGACATGCTTAGGACGTGCAACTCCATACCTTTCCATAAGTATATTTGCTATGCCACACAAATCCATAGCAGGGTTTGCTTTAAGGTCACCTACTAGCTTTTCTGCAATCCAAGGAGCAGAAGCTGCGGGGTTGTTCTGAAGCCAACCACATTGATGCTTACCTCTTATAACCTTGATCTGAAATGTGACATCATCAGAAATTCTTGAGGCACGAATTCTCCAATTGCAGTGTTTTCCAGTGCAAAATGCAGTGAACTTGATCCCATCATTCTTCACCTGCTTCAAATACCATCCCTGTTGCACCTGAAAGTTCCTCACCACTTGAAGAAAGTGCATTTTGTCCTCAAACATGTCCCCTTCCCTCAAAGCAATTGACCTATCTGCTTCTGCTTCCCACCATTGTCCATTATCATATATCTTCAGGAAAGCAGGTTCAATCTCATCCTCACTACCTTCAAACTGTTCATCTGAATCAACCAAAGATGGGTTTGACCCATCTGACTATACCTCATCATCGCCTTCACCCGAAAGTGTAACATCTGGATCTTCAAAATCTGTAACATCGTGTATTGATGCCTCATCTCTTACCGACTCTTTCATGTGAGACTCACCCATGTCAGCCCCATTCATTTCACTTTGATCCACAAATCTTAACCCCTTAAACCGAACATCATCATCACTGTCTGAATCCTCATGACCACCCTCTTCTTCTAGAAGAATGCCTTTACCTTTGTCAAGAGGGTCAATTGTTGGAAGTTTAGGTTTTCTAGTGGGTGATGGTCTCTCATCGATAACAATCCCCTTGGCCTTTGCCCTAGGTGACTTCCGTATAACTTGCAGTTTAGGTGGCCTCCCCTTCCCAATCTTTGGTGACAAGATCACATCTGAGATATGAGATATGTCAGCAGGGCTTAAAGGTGAATCCCCTTTCATTTGGCTAAGTGCATCATCAATTGATGAAATGATGTTACCCCACAGTTCATTATCAACATCAACATCTCCTTTTTTACCATCAAGTTTCCGACTAGTGGCATCATCATATTCTTCAGCAAGTAGTTCCTTATAGTACTTTTCATCAATACTATCAAGCATCTCTCCGGCATAGTTGTACTCCAAGGTATGTATCTCTCTACCCTCAAAGGAATCATACATCTTACTGATTTCAGTTGGTTTGGACCTCTCAACCACATTGATCTCTACGTAAAATTTGTTCTCAACCCACACATCAGCAAGATTAGTGACATCAGAATCACAAAAAATCGGGAACTTTTTACTATTAATACCAGGGATGGTTGCACATAACCCAAAATACTTAGGCACTCCCCTGACATTTGGTATAGCAAAGAAAGTCCTAACATCCTTAAGTAACTCCTCAAGTCTATAACATGCAAAATCCCTATCCCCTATAGTACTCATCCATCTTTTGTAAGAGACGATAACACGGATTTTAATTGATTTTCCCATCCTATAAACAGTAAAGGTTAAGGTTGGTAATTATAATTTTTCAAACATAGAGGGTAAAAACCTTATTTTACAAAAGTTTAGGGGAGGTATATGTTATTAGTTCGTTTAGAAATTACAATGTAAACTGGGTTGGGAGCATAAAAAGTCAGGTCCAAACTGTTGGTTGCCCTGAAGACAACTCGAGGAATTTAGGTTCATTTCCTGGAGTATAAATTCAGACTAACCTTGACCTAGACATGGCTGATGGCATACCTATCTTGACCAAAGATTGACCTGAAATATTGAAATTAAATCCACGAAACCTGAGACATTAGATAGTTAGACATTAGAATTGGTTACGAATTTTCAAAATTGTGAAGTATTGATTCTTTATCAAAATTCAATTCCCATATTGAGATTAAAAACAATTTCAATTCGATCTCACCACAAAATTAAATGGGACAACAATGTAATTGACCAAGATGCCAGATTCCCAAAGAAGGAGCATTCACCTCAGAAAAAACTCAAATAACGTATATGTATGAATAGTAAAGATATGACCCAAATATCATAAATCAAGCACATATAATTTTCGTACATTAGACTCGATGACACACTATAATAGTTGTTTTTCTGTCAATTTTGATGATATAATTAGATTATCAAATATTAAAAAATATATATTAGAAAAGTTTATGATAATAGTGTTGAACTTATATAAAGAATAAAGAAAATTAATAGGTAGTCTAAAAAAACCACAAGATAATATTTATCGTTATGGTGGTGAGTTGTGGTGAAAGTTGTGATAGGTGGGTAAGTTATGAGAGATAATGTGAAAAGTAGAGGAGAAAAGTGAGGAGATAGAAAAATGAAAAGATATATTGGTAATGATTGTGGTGTGGTGTGATAAGTGTGGTGGAAAATTAAAGAGTGCAGTGCCGCAATCTACTGTATAAAAGAATGGGATCTGGTCCTAATTTACTCAAGCAATTGTATTTTTCGTTTTATATATGTAAATTATATCATACACCGTAGTAAATTTAGAGTCCTCCACATATTATAGACATATGTTAATTTTCAAGAAATGAATTTTTATTGCAAATTGATAATTTTAAAAATATTGATGACCTTTTTGTATTGATAAGTTTATAATAAATTTTATCACAAATATTGATTCCGGCCTCTCACCCCAAACTGTCTTCCTCCCACCCTCTTCCTTAGCAATTTAGCAACAATGACCAGTCGACTTGCACCGTTAAGTACTTGTTATTTCATATAATGATCAGGAAGACACCAAGAAACTATCAAGGAGAAGCCATGCATGGAAGAATTGAGTTAAGAACTTGTTCTTTCATAACTAAGTGTTCTTGCTTGCGCTCTCTTTCCCACCTCTCTTCATCCTAACCCATCGAAACTCCAGGGTCACTTGCAAAGCCCCCTTCTATTTTTGTTGCTCTTCTTCCTAAATTCACTTCAGATCATGCTGAATGAAAACAATAGGACTTGTGATTCCTAAGTTTTTCTTCTTGCTAAATTTCCAAAATTGCATCTTGTGGCTGCCCTTTCGTTTAAATAAATTTAGGAATTCCCCTCATTGAAAAATGTAGACCATCCTTTTGACCACCAAAATCTAGATTTTGTAGAACTAACTAAAGTCTCATTCATTTGAAGAAATTAAATTTCGTGTTTGAATAAAAGTGTGGAATTTAAGAGTAATTTTGGTTTTGGTGCAGAAATCCATCGAAAAATGGGGGCAGGTATCATCATCAGCACAGTACATAATAGAGCACTTCACTATGAGCAGCGGAAGATACATCACTCCCAAATTGTTGCATATATGGTTTGTAGAAAATTAGAAACCAAGAGAGAGACAGAGAGATGAAAAGGAGCACTGAGTCTGACCAAGACAACAGTTTCCTTTCAAATTTAACTGCTTGTGGACGTGGTTAATTTTCTCTTAATGTTTTTAATGTTTATCAAAGGTTGTGATTTGATATGGACCTCATCCAACAGCTGGCAACATCCCCTTCCGCAAATTACTCTTGCGTTGGTCAAACGAATTTTACAACTATTATAGGTAGATTATATTTATTATTGAGTAAAGTGAGAAATAACTTATTTACTTTTCCTTCCCTTTTCATTTTCCAAAAATATTGTATAAATACAAAATTTTAAATCCAAACAACACACTTTTCTTCATAATTTGAAGGGTTAAATTAACATTGAGCAACATATGATATCAGGTTGACTATTTTTTATAAACCTAAAAATAGTTGTGAAGTATGTGTGGCCAAATGATATAGATTGAGTTTTGGTTTATATATAAAAGTTGATCACACGAAAACACGTATAGAAAATTTTAAATAGTAGAATTGCTCATCAAATTTAATTTAAGAGTGTTTACGGTAGATCCTCACTATAATTATGACTATTGCATGATTGAATCATGTAACTGGTCCTTTATTATCTAAATAGTAAATACTTTAGGTATGTTTGAAGATAATTGAAGAAAATTCTATTTAATTAGTTTATTGTTTAATATTATCTATATATATATGTATAAATATATATATATATATATATATATATATATATATATATATATATATATGAAATCGATCATATAAGAATTGGATTTGTATGAGCATGTGAACAGCAACGGTGTGAATCAGGACTATTAGATTCATCATCAATGGTTATTATTAGTCCAACATTTTTTTTTTATGGAAAATAAGCTGCATCACGTGACAGTGGAATATCCTACTAAAACACCATGTTCGATTAACATATTATCATTTATTGAGTTATTCCTCCATCGAATTTGGGTTGGACAATATCAAGCATAAGAGGTTGTGAACCTTGATGCTTTCATAAATAAAACGATAAGGAAAAAAAAGGCCAAAGTGGTTTGATAGTTTTTGGGAAGAACACAACTTGATCTTGGATGTTATTCACCCTGTTCTTTTATATGGTTAGTTAAATGATTGTGCGAATGTATAAATTAATAAAGTTTGGATAGTGTGGATAAATGTGGATAAGTTTGATAAAGTGTGGATAAAGTGGATAAAGGTAAAAACAAATGTTTATATTTATAATAATTTTAATAAGGTATGACGGGTAAGGCAAGTCACATAATTCATATCACTTATTAAATATATGATTTTTAATATATATTATATGTAAGGTGGATAATGTGAGAATAAATAGTATGATAAAATTGTTTTAGTGTAGATAATACGGATAATCATAATCTTACCATAGAAAACAACAGAGACAATTTGGTCAACAACGTTATAAGATAATGATTGTTGAATGTGCATATGACAAAGATTTAGGGATGGCAATGGGGCGGGGAACCCCCTAACCCATCGGGGCCCCGCCCCGCTCTAGGGAAAAATCCCACCCCCATTGGGGACGGGGACGGGGACAATTTTCCAAAATTCGCTCGGGAACGGGGCGGGGATGAGGACAAAATTTTCCCCATCCCCGTCCCCATTTTTCTCGCCGGGGTGAATTCCCCGTCCCCATCCCCGAATCCCCATCCCCGAAGATGTTAAAATTACCAAATAACCTTTATTCTTATATATATTAATGGGAAGGACAAAGTAGTAATTTTCCAATTTATTCTCACTTGTTGATGTATTATTATTTGATTGTGATGTATTATTACTTGAGCAAGTTAAATACGTTGTATTTTGAACATGTTAAAAACCGGGTTCGATTAAAAATCGGATCCGACTAAACTTTAGTTAAATTTAGGATAGTTTTAAAAAATCTCCGTTGGATTCCCGTTGGGAATGGGGAATCCGCAGGGATGGGGATGGGGCAAGAATCATTCCCCGAAGCGAGGATGGGGACGGGGATGGGGATGAGTTTTGGGAGCGGGGATGGGGACGGGGGTATACTCCCCCATCCCCGATCCGCCCCGTTGCCATCCCTACAAAGATTCCATGGGCTAGTTGAAGGTCCATCAAAGGCAAGGTGCTCAACCACATTTTACTTGTTCTCTTTGATGAGTAGGATGCTATTAAACCAAATCCAACTCTCCCACCCACATGTAGAAATTAGATGTAAGACATCAGAGCATGATTTTTCATGGTACCAACTCATTTTTGATGTAGCCCATTTGCTCTCCTAGTCCAAAATAATATTCAGCCAAAGACCTTTAATTAAATAACAAGTTTGGAAATATGTTGCACTGTGATCCTAGGACCATAGTCCAACTACTCCACTATGGACACAAGAAATATAATTTTTTTAAACTAATTTTTGTACTCAGGTAAAGATAAAAATTAGTTTATATTCTAAGGATAATTATTTGATCTAACTTTATATGAAAATTTTTATATTCCTTGGATAATCTCTTGATCTAAAAAAAATTAGGTTGTGTTTTACTTTTTCCCCAAATAATAAACTTTGATAGTTTTTTTTTCTTTAAAGAAAACAAAAGAGGATTGTCAGAATGTAAGGAGAGACATTGTCCTTATAAGTTTAGATCCCAGTGGATCAACTTCTCAAGGGGTCTCTAATGATGAATGATCAAGTGGATCTAAAGTTATGTCCATTTTCTTTTGGTTACCTAATATCAGCTTTTGATAATTTCTTTGAAACTTTGATATTTATTTAGTTGTCATTTGATTTAACATAATTTATGATTTTTTTTTGGCTAGATCGTCCCATTTTAATTTAATCATATATTCTTCACACATTTCCGTCATTTCAAATTAGGGAGATTGCCAGCCTTTTAGCCAGTAGGGGATACACATTCACTCAATTAAATTAGTTAGATTGCATGCCTTTTTAAATGACAATAACCTAGTGGCCATTTAGCTAATAGAGAGAAAAATTACTTGAAAAGAACGACTATATGGACACCTGATGTAGGATCGGAGCAACTTAATTGACCTATTGTTTCACTAATTTTGATATAACTTTGTCCAAACTCGATTGTCTCTCATGGCCCATTTTCTTTTTCCAATCATTGTTTTATTACTTTGATAACAGATGTTAGGTTTGGACAATTCAAACGACCACCTTTTTAATAAAATACTAAAGGGTATCAATGGACACCTGATGTAAGAATTGGAAATGCTTGCATTCTAGCACACTTGGGTTAGAGCTCGTGATACTACAATGGCCGAGGATCGATTCCAAGAGATTCTTGTCCAAGGTGTCAAAGCTAACATCTCTAAGCAGCTTCAAGACATGTACACCAAGATGCAGGGTTTGGTCTTTGCAAACTCTCTCGAACAAGAGAAAAAGATCGGGAAAAGGTTCCATGAGCAACAACAAGTGACGGATGGCATGCTGCAGACCATCACAAAGATCAATGAGAAGTTAGGCCTAAACCCTGAAGGGGATGATGATGTGGAAATCAATGGGTATGAATCTGAGCCTGAATTCATTAAGACACCCGCAGGTGAAGAGTCTGGAGGTTCAAATTCATTCAAAGGGAAGTCCAAAACTTCTTTGAAGACTCCTTAAATCTCGGAAGATCCTACTATGAAGGCTCTATAACAAAAACTAGAAAATCGCACGAAGATAATGAGTACTGTCCCAGCATTCGCAGACAAATATATGGATTGCCCCTTCCCATACATCCGGTCATGAAGGTGGTTGACAAAGTGGAGGTAAACAACATCAAATTCATGCCATTTGAGAATCCTACTCACCACATCGAGGAGTTCATGTGACTAGCCCCTCTTAATAGGATTGATGTTGACTTCTACTCTACAGTCTTCCCATCCACCCTAGATAGAGAAGCCAAATTAAGTATAGTACCATGCCCTGTCACCTCAAGTCAAGGCTTATTGGAATGAGCTATTTAAGGCCTTCATCAATCGTTACAGCCGTATCCGAAAGAAGCAAGCCATCGTCGATGATTTAACTGTAATGAAGGAAAGGGATGATGAACCCTTCCTTGATTACTACTTCGAGAGGTGGCACATCAAATTGTCTCACATCAATGAGACGATATCTTTGCGCCTATAACAATCTACTTTCAAGCAAGGTCTCAAGAGCATCTTGTCTCATCACTTGGGTTATCAAGACTTCGACTACTTAAAGGATATCTGTGTACAGTTGGAGGCCATGAACAACGAGAAGAATACTTTGGCACCTGTTGGAAAAGATCTAGCTGCAACAGGAGGGCTACGTACTAGCACTCCTAGCCACCCTCCTAAAATATTGTACTTTAGAGATGTAGGAAAATAATGCACTCAAAATGATTCCGATGGTGAATGACTCAGTGACGGTCCTATGTGGCATGCTGATGAGGTGAGTTGGCAAAAAAAAAATTAAAATTTGACTAAATTAATACCATGCCAATGTGTCCAAATAAGCATATATGACTTTGAGCTTCTACACATTTGATTATTTGGACTTGTGGGACCACAATCAAGTCAACTACTGCAGGAATCATGTTGGGTACATTATTGTCCGATACACTTAAAATAAAGTATATTTTTGTCCAAAAAAGCTCGATGTAATTCCAATACCTCCAAAATACAGTTAATTTTATTATTACACTACTTCTCTCTAAGACTAGTGCCGAAACATTTCCAAGTGTTGCTCAACTTGAACTCTTTTATGGACTTTTCCTGAAAGTGACTTATAATATAATATGATGGAGTATTCAAACATATTTTCATACGTGAAGAATTAGGTGGCAGATTGGAAAGCAAGGAAGGAAAACCCTTATAAATTATACACTTATGTAATCTCCTTATACTTATAACACTTTCTAAGAAGATACCTTGATGAAAGAGATCTTCTAGATACAAATTGTGCTTATGCTTGAGAAAGCAAATCAACGATTAAATTTCGAGTTAGGCAAACGCGTCATAGGCATTCCAATTCAGAGGAATAATAATTGTTGTTTAACAGTAGCAAACATACCATATAAGGGTTAAGTCATCAAAGGTAACATGGAAGTGGGCTTACCAAATTACTCCATAAGGGACAATATGTGTCATTACACCATACTCCAAATAGAGAATGCTTGTGTATGGGACATGTGATCAAAGTTATGTTAGCCTAATATAAGGCATAACCCTAAAATTGGCCAATAATATCCCACACTTCAATCCAATTAAGACCCACACTCCACTAATATAATCGCTCAGATAGTTATTGATACCCAAAGCTTGATTGAGGTTAGGGGCTCACGTTAAACCTAACTTCCATTCTTATGTTTGCTTTAAGGAGCTCTTGGATTTTGTACGATGATTTATTTCTACAACTCAAAGTTTGGCCAACACTTTTATCTTCCAAGCTCCCAAGTAAGATTAAAGGGATGTTTGGTGTCTGGCTTTTTGGAGAAAATAGTTTTTTTTAGGGGGAGGGTATTTGGCTATTTGACCATTCAAAAAGCCAATTTGGAGTGTTTGGTGGGTTGACGGATTGAAATAACTTTTTACCCCAAAAAATCATTTTGTAAAATGCTACAAAGAGTAGCTTTTTGGAAATGACTTTTGGCTTTTTGGGATGTAAATTACCATAAAAATTACAAACAATGTCATCCAAATTATTTAAGGTTGTTTCTTTTAATTTTTCTTCCATCTTCCATCAAAGCTACTATCCAAATTATTTTGGTTGAATATAGTGTAGATTACCATGTTGGTATCTAAGATGTATAAATAAAAAATATCTTTGCAATTAATAAAAGTTTTAAAAGCAAATCGGGGGTAAAAATTTATAAAATATCAACATTTGTAAAAGTAAATTGGAATAAAAATTTTAGTCTTACTCAAAAAAATTTTGCAATCAATGAACAATTTAGTTATTAGCCTATTAATACAAATTCCAACTTTTGGTGATTATTTATTGAACAAACAAATACAACGGAAAAAAATACTATCAATTAAAAATACTAGAAATATGGAGGAAAAAAACCTAAAAATGAATTTAAAAAATCATAATGTTAATTAAAAAATATTGAATATAAAGCTAAGGGTATAATTGGAAATCAAACAAAAAAGTCATACTACAAACATCTAACTCTACCAAACACTTTTACACAAACAACTAACACAAACAGCCAATAAAAACAACTAACAAAACAGTAAAAAGCAAATGACCAATGACCAACAATTAGTTCCCAAACACCTCTTTAGAAGTTCTATGGAACCAAAGCATTTTCTATGGATAGAAGTTTTGTGGCTGGCAGATCATGCTTATAACGGAAACTTTGTACTTATACCTTGTCCCCAGCCTATAAAATTTGACTGGGCCATGGCAAGATTTAATAGAAAATTTAATTATGGACTGGGCCGTGGCCCTCCAGGCCCCCTTAGCCCCCCTTAGATCCGCACTTGGGGTGGAAGGTGAGAATAGTAAATCTCAACCATTGATTTTAAATCTGACAGTATGTGGTTATGGATATTAGAATGTGTGGTCATGAAATTCATGACCACACTCCCTGAATTACATGACCACTTCACCCAAACTGGCATTCAGACCGGTAAACGCGACCAACTATAATCATACTAAGAGCTCATGCCATTCAACAAATGGGTAGCAATGCTAATAATATATCACATATATCAAAACATGATTTACTAACCATTACTAAAAGCATACGATTGTAAATTATAAACACCAAAATCAGATAATGAACCAAAATCCCTTTGAGATTCATTAGTGATTCCTAACCACATTGCATGTCAAATCACATCTTAACTCAATAACATTTCAAATTTTATTCACTATATCAAATTTCTAAAACTATTTTAGGCTAAAGAGAATATATTTTATACTTGAAATTTCCAAATTTCAAGAGCTAGATATATACAAATTCACATAATTTCAAAGATCAAGCAAATTTCATTCCAAGTGCAGAACATACCATAGCATTCTAAAAATTGTTCATAAGGTTTCCAAAATCCTTACAAATAATTGATTTATGCCTTAGTGATTGATAAACAAGTTAATTTCCGAAATTAACCCTTCCCTTGTTACAGAAAAGGAATCACCCAGTGACTAACTATAAATTAAATCCATTTAATAAGGAAATGTAACGAAAGTTAGAATTTAATTCCAAACACTCTAGACCCAAATATTAAATTTCTTAAAGTTTGATGTATCAAGAGTTCTCTGGATAATATGGGTCATGGGGATGACAGCACATGTCATGACCGTGACACAAATCCGTCTATTCAAACTCTTGATTTCCCATACAAGTCACAGACATTAGTGGTGTTCACTGGTTAGGTACCCGAACCAATTTGGATTTTCTTTTTGGTAACAGACACTTTGGGTCGACCATAACCTCGAACCGTAACTGTATCCGAAAGTTTCAGGTACCCAAAATTCGGGTAACCAAAAGTTTCAAATCGGGTTACTGGTTAACTGAAAGAATCCGGTTGATCCTAATTTTCTATGTTTTTTATTTCACTTTTAATTTGTAACTAGTCTTTTTATGATGTTTGCGATGCACGATTTACTTTTTATTATTTTTCCTAACACCTTTTTTGTAGGGCTAAATTGTAATAACTATCAATCTATATTTTGTAGTTAATATAATTGGGAAAAATGTACTACCATTATTCATATGTTTTCATAATAAAAATATAATTTAATATTAATTAGAATTATATGGTTAGAAAAGAATTCTAAAAAATATATGCAGGGCTTGAAATTTCCTATGTTATAATCATTAATTAAAAAAACGAATTTATATTGTATATATTAAGAAATTATAATTTCATTTCAGACACTAATTTTAAGTTTCATTCTGAGAATTTCGGGTACTCGATTTTAGCTAAAGGCTAATCTCTAACCGCATTGATGATGCGAAACTCTTTACCGGTTCAAGTAACCGACCCCATTACGATTAATTTTCAGGATGATTACCCGAAATTTGAGTCCGCACGTTATTGTTCAAGTATTTCGGATCGGTTTGTCTTAACAACCCTAACGGGGATGACCTCCAAGGCCACAGTCGTGACATGTACTTGCAATGGTTAGACACGACCGTGACCTCCTAGGTCACGGCCGTATCCCCTGGCATAGAGAAGGGGTCAGGAGCACATTAGAGCTCACGAGCGTCACGTCAAACATTAGGACCGTGACCCCTTGTCTTGGAAAGGGGGCAATGACTTTTTCATGTCACAGGCGTGACACCGAGTATTAAATCAAACCAATGTTTATCAAATATAAATTAACATGATTTTTCGAGACCCACGAATGAACAAACATTAAACCAAACCCAATCGATCGATCATTCAATTATCGACCCAATGTTTATCAAATATAAATTAACATGATTATTTCGAAAATAATCTAGGTCAGTGATTATTTTAAGCTAATTTTAATCATTAAAACAAGCATAAACAAAACCCCAATAGATCATATCTATCAAAAGTTCAACATTTAGGGTATAAAATTAATCTAGTATCCTAAATTCATGAATCAACCATTAAAACACATATTTCAGGCGGTACAAATACAAGCATGCAATCCCGAGGCTCTGATACCACTACTGTGTTTTATGTTAGCCTATTCCTAATTAGGCTAGATGATTGGAGGCAGAAGTATTTTAAGCTAAATTTAATCATTAAAACAAGCATAAACAAAACCCCAATAGATCATATCTATCAAAAGTTCAACATTTAGGGTATAAAATTAATCTAGTAACCTAAATTCATGAATCAACCATTAAAACACATATTTCAGGCGGTACAAACACAAGCATGCAATCCCGAGGCTCTGATACCACTACTATGTTTTATGTTAGCCTATTCCTATTTAGGCTAGATGATTGGAGGCAGAAGTAATCACAATCATTATGATTAATTACACCTAATCTACCGAACCTAAGAAAACAAAAGGCAAGATCAAGAATTATACCTGACAACACTCCGACTAATGACTAGGGGCTCCCGAGACCTCAACCGAGGGATCCTCCACAAAGATCCACACAACAGCTCGAGGACCCGACTGCTAAATTGAGGATCACGGTTCAATTGTGATTGAGATAAATGTATGTGAATGCTATTGAATAATTTACAATAATCAAGCCAAAAACAAAAATGAGGAGAGCTCAAGAAGAGGTACTCTAGAATTCTCTCCTCAATATTGCTCTAAATAGGAAGGCTTGGGAAAGGAGGGGTTTCCCTTTCCTTTTGTAGAGATCCCAACTCTAGAAGTGAAGGGAAACCTTAAAAATTTTCCCGGAATAAAGCATATCAAGGGCGTGACACTCAAGTGTCACGACTATGACATGCTTATATAATTGCCTCAAAATCCCAGCAGGGGTCACGGATGTGACATCAAATCTCACGGCCGTGACCTCTTTATTTTGAGGGGCTTCAATTGATCTTCCGAAAGTCATTAATGTATAATAATACCATATTATTATACCTTGGCCATTCATAAATGTTAAAATCTGGATCATCACGAATGATGCCCAACTTACGACCAACCTTTGCTACTCTAAGTGCCTCCTCGTCTAATCTATCTAAAGTGATTTACATAGAAAATAATTTGTATTAATCTCTAACCCATTTTCACTATAGGAATATTGTGGCTATAAACATGTTTTTCCCCCTTCTATGAGACTTGAACTCCTTGAAGAAGTTAGCAACCCTGCAAGATATTTGTCTAACAAAGCGTCACTTAGATCTTCACATTAAGTTTAGATCTCCCTTGTTTCTATCTCTACCTTTTGAAGCAACGTAGACATAATCCTCCAAGCCAGGAGGTGAAAGTGAGATCTAACTCACTAGCCAAGGGGTCAAGGGGATCATAAATAGTGCGATCAGTATCCGGACCTGCCAATTGCAATCTTATCATAATCCTCCTCACCACCGAAAAACGACTCTCTCAAAAGAGCATCTTTATATGACAACTTACTCGAGACGATAGGACAAGCCAAAGAAACGGTAGTTGGGTTAGTGATGGTATTGCTCGATTTAGAAACACAGTTTGCCGATGGGCTCTGGACGTTGTTTGTCGCAACCTCAACAAAATCACCTATTCCACCATGATCATTAGCTGATGCACCACCCTTATAGAAATGATTAGCCTTGGGGACCCACTTCCAAACCTTAGAAACTCTTCTTGACCAAGGTTTTAGACTCATATTCTTACCAAATTTTATTCAAATATACCTAAAACAGAACCCTTACACAATTTGTTGTTCATACCCTAAATAGCATTTGAGCCTACTAATTGCTTATCCATAAATCGAACAAAGCCAAAGCGTCTACCATTTCTCCAACATTTTAGAGGAATGTGGACGTCAATAATAAACCCAAATTATCAACAAACACCAAAAACGACGACACAAAAGCCCTCAACCCAACTGATTATTAAACTAAAATAGGAGAACCAACAAAGACATGGCTCCGGAGTGCTTGTGAGGTAGACACATCAGTCTTAATAAATGGCTTCAAGAGAGTAACCAAGGGGGCAGAGGGATTACCATGTAGGGGAAGAGGCATATAGAAAGCCTTCGATTCACATAAGGCCTCCAAATTTGACTTAGTTATACCGAAAATAGCGATTGGGGCACCCACACTAGCTTTCGCGAAGAGATAAACAAATAACAATTTCAACCCAAGTAGGAGAGCATTACCTATTCAAAACAGCAGTCATGGACATATTTCTTGGGATATTCATGGCCACTACTGCTAATGAGGATCTAAAAAAAAGAGCCTCATCGTCGAAAACAACCAGTACCACCGAAACAAGAAAAAAATGCCTCACTCAAGCAAAGATCCCATAACAAATGACTACCACCAGGGCAAGCAAACGGAAAGATGCCCAAAAATTGAAAACGACGAAGAGAGATGAGACTGAGAAAGGAACAGATTGACAAGAGCGAACGAAGCATAAGGAAGGGAGAGGGCAAAGAAGTGTCAACCTTCGCTACCAACACCGGCCTAGGTAAATAGGAATTAGCCCTTTGAGAGGAGATTGAAGGGAATCTGTTTCCAAAGAAACTAAGGTGAGGTGAGTTGGAAGGATCGGACTAACGTGGATGATGACAAGCTGGAATCTCGTGGCGCTCCCGACCTGCAAAACAAGGCGTGCCCCAGGGTTTGGCCCCAGAAACGCCCCTTTGACGCTCAAGTTAGGACTAGGATTGAGGGTAATTTATGTGTATGGAGGGAAAGTGTATGTTTCGAGGTGGAGGATGTGAGAGAGATTCTTTCACTATAGAGAAAAGAGGAGTGTGTGTTCTTGGGAGTGATAATATGTACTTCTTAGGTCCTATCCTATCATGAATAGTAAGAGGGGTATTTATAGTAGAAATGTAAGAAATTAAAGATGAGATATTAAACCAGTCAACCTTAATCTTGGGCAAAGAGGATTGGGCTCCTCCTTGGACCATGTAGGTTGGGGGTTGGTAGACTTAGCCCATTATCTTATTTAGGTCCATGGTAGGATTTGGCCCAAAGTGTAGCTATTGACCTGGCAAGTAACCTAATCTGCCATATGACGCGTGTGGTGAAAGTGGGATTTTTACCACATTAGAATCAAATCTTATGTATTTGGATGGTTAATTAAACCGAGGTTTCAATCAATCATTTAGTTCATTTTAACTTTAACAAATTAAACCTCACTGGATGCGGATTAAATATAAGGAAAATGATAAAAGTCTTTTGCAAGACACATATTATGTGTCTTGTCACTATACAAAATCTATAATATTTGTAAATTAAATTGGAAAAAAGTTACATGATTGACTTCTATAACTATAATAATATATATAAATTGTATAAAATCACACATTTATCAATATTTTTTAAAATTTACAAAATGACGTCTAAAATATGCCCAAGGATGGGGTTCATTCGTTAGGGTGTCAATGTTAATTGTTGGCGTAGCCGACACATTCCTCCAAGTTTCTTATAATTGATAATTAATAGTATTTGTCAAAAAAATTAAGGTTAAAAACAATAATAAGTATTGATTTCATACGTGAAAAGACATTTAAACAGTGTCTTGAGGCAAGACACTTATCATCACCCTATATATAACGAGATACTGCCATTTAACTTTCAGATCACAAACAAACCAAAGAATACGACTAAAAACAAAGACAGCAGACTAGTATGAGACTTGTATTTTTTGTGCGGTCTGCGAAGTACATGTGGAGAACCACATCTTCAAAACACATTAAATTAGAACTGTAACTTATCTTGCTCATCTGATTATCTACAATGGGTGTACATGATAAGTTCAAGTTGTCCTTAAAAAAGAGATTAATTTAGTTGTACATATATATAACCTCCTTATATAAACATGACACCTAAATTTCTAGGGCGGCGACTGCCTTCTGTAAATTAATGTCAATCGGAATATGGTACCCAAAAACCATAGAATAGTCATCAATTTCTACCGACGAACAACTCTTCTGGATTCCCCATGTTTTAGTATGCTCCGAATCGTCACCAGTATTTGTTAGGAGTTCCAGCACCTACGTTTACATACACAGATACTAATTTATCGATTCATTGATGCGTACTAATTTGTGAAAACAACAGTGGTATAAATAAATAAAGCGCGTATTCAGATGTTAGTAGACTTTTCTCCAAAATAACGTACCAAGATAAGCTAGTATAGAATTAGAGAGATTCAATCTTTAGGTTTAATTTTGAAAATTTGTGGATGAAATTAGGTTACCTCGGTCATTGATGGACGCCATGCAGAAGATTGTCGTACACAAGAAGAAGCAGTGAGTACAACCTTGTAAACTTGGTCTGGATCATACTTGCTGCCTAGCCTCGGATCAACTAGCTCTGATATTTTCCCACTCTCCATAAGTGGCATAGCCTAAAAATAAGCAAACGCACCATTTTTTCCTCCAAAATTAGGAGAATTTGACTATGAAAATCCATCAAAAGAAAATAATATGTGTTTTAATTTAAGATGGTTAGTAACCATCGCCTATAATTCATACTTTTATCATTTTTAATAATATGTTTTCTAGTTAATTATATATATTTGTCAACTATGAGGGTCTAACAGTTATTAGTTATTTCAACAAATATAAATAATAGCTTGATTATATAAACCACAGTAGAGAATGTATATTTTATATCTATGAAAAAAAATTATAGATAGCTTTTTCTTATATATAGTTTAGAGAAGTGTTAATAACACTCAAAGTAATGAAATATATAGTTATAAGAATTTAAACATGCTATCGTTTTTAGAATGGTTTAAGTAAAATTCAAGATGATCAATGATCATCTTAGTTGAAGATGCTTATCATTTTCATTGATTAATTGGTTAATATTCACCAAGTCAAAATATAATCGTGGGACTGAAGAAACTCAAACCCAGATTGAGGACCTCATCGCAGCAAGCTCCGAGGACCTCCAGCTCCAGCGCCAGCATTAAAGATTTTGTTTGAAAGATTGACAAACTTAATTTAGGGAAGTATCTCCTAAAACCCTAAATCATATTCCCTCCTATTGTTGCTGAATTGATAACGACAGTTTCCTTTATTTCATATATTTAATTTATGGAAGCAAAATCAAGGATATCAAGATTGCATGGAAGATTATGAAGATAACCCAAGAAAGAAAGTTATCTCCTCCAAAGAGCAAGTAGTCGTTGTTGTCTCAAGGGTGTTACTATATAATTTGCCGAAGACCTCTCTTGTAAAAAAAGAGATTTCCAAGCAAGTAAATCTGAGTAGGAACTTTGTGTGAGAAAGTTCTGAGTGTAAGAATATTGTGAGTTAATATTCTGAGTGTAGCCACAGTTGTAAGTGGTGAGTTTGTGTAACCAGTGAGCATACTGGTCAGGACCTCCAAGGTCGAGTGTGTGAAGTGAGAAGGGTGTCTCACTTTGAAGTTGTTTTCTCTGTTTGCCGCTGCCTCTTTTGTGAGGCCTCATTTACAAAAGACACCTGCTAGGTCTTCTATTCTAGTAGGCTAATTGAGGACCTCACGGTTCTCACTTAAGCTGAGTTGTAACCTCCTTTGTTCTCATCACTTTTGTCTATTTAATAAAGAAGTATTTTTCATTATATAAAAGTGCTATTAACCTAGTTGTGTTGATCAAAGTGCAGAATTATCCATTTTAACCCTATTCACCCCCCTCTAGGGTTATTTCAATTGGTATTAGAGCAGGTCCATAGATCTCAAGAGTCTAACAACTCGTGGTAAAGATCATGGCCGACCTCAACACAACTCCTCAAGGACGCTCGTGGACAAGAGCTCCACTCCTCACTGGTGAAAATTATAGAATGTGGAAGAGGCAGATGGAAATATTCCTCAGAGATCAGGTTGAGGACCTCTGGGTCATAGTCACTGAAGGAAATTTCCCCACTCCCACAAAGAAGAACACTGCAAACCAGGATGTCCCAAAAGAAAGATCTGAAATGACAGCTGAAGAGCTCAAAACTTTGGGAAAAAATATTTGTGCCCTAAATTTGCTATATTGCAGTTTGAATTCAAATGACTTCGAACGTGTTTCTAACTGTGAAAATGCCAAACAGGTTTGGGACTATTTTGTCACCTCATATGAAGGCACAAGCCAAGTTAAGGACATCAAGTTGGACATTCTCGTCCAGAAGTATGAGGCATTCAATATGGAAGAAAATGAGACTATTGAAGAGATGTTCAAAAGATTCAGCAGCATCATCAACCACCTCATATCACTGGGAAAAACCTACCCAAATGAGGAACAAGTTAGAAAGGTCCTCCGATGCCTGCCTAGAAGAAAAATGGGGTCCAAAAGTCACAGCCATTGAAGAAGCTCAAGATCTCAAGGTCCTCAAACTGGAGGAACTCATTGGAAAACTATTGGCCCTATGAGATCCAATTGAATGACCTCTCAGAACCCAAGGAAATTGCCCTCAAGGCAGTATGTAAATCTGACATTAAGTCAGATGATGAGGAGGAGGAAGATACAATGGCAATGATGGCTAGAGGGTTCAGAAGATTATACAAGAAAAATCCAACCTTTCGAGGATACATCAAGGATGGACAAAACAGAAAAGTAACCTCAAAAGGTAAGTCTTCATTAAGAAAAGATGCTGATCCATTTACTTGTTTTGTTTGTGGCAGCTCAAAACACCTTATGAAGGATTGCCCTCACGCCAAAAGAAACAAAGATAAGAGAAACAGTCGACCTCAACGGTATAACCATAGAGCAATGATTGCAACAGGGAGTGATAGTGATTCCAGTGAAGGCCATAGTAAGGTAGAAGAATTAACAAATGTATGTCTGATGGCAAACACAAGTGCGGATCAAGATCCAACCTCATCTCATGACGAGGTAAACATTGATGACCTTCTTAATTTTTCACCATTACATCTTGCTCATAAGTGTATGCATCTTTTTAAATACTCTAAGTCCTTGATAGAAAGAATCAAGCACCTTACCAACCACGTTCAAAGTCTCAGTGAGGCCATAGAAAGCCTGAACTCTCAAAATGACCTCCTGTTCACAGAAAGCTATAGATTGTCTCTTGAGGTCAAAGACTGCTATAAAAGCATCACTCAATTATCCAATGAGGCAGTCACTAATTCCCATCCTTACCAATGCAAACCAGTCTCCACAACCCCCTCTTCTCAACCTCGGACCAAAATTCCTACAAATCATCCTCCCAGTGGACCTCTCCTTCCCACACCCAATACACCACCTCTCAAAAACTATTTGTCCAAAAGTCCTCCTTTTTATACCAACAAAGGACCTCTCCTTCCTATCCCAAACATTCCGCCTCTCAGAGAAAATCATCATAGAGGACCTCCAACAGAAAATAAAATAAGGACCTCATCAAATCCCCTGTCTAAAGGAACTAGACCTCCGTGCAATACTAAAATTTGGGTCCCAAAGACCTCATTGCAACGATCTCATCCTTGGTCAGAGACCAAGAAAGGTATAGTGTCTTCTATTACAGGTATGCCTCAGACACAGAGATCCAACCAAGCTCTTCAAACTGAAAATCAACAAGAATGCAATAGTGACCTTTGGAGACAAAATCCAAGACAAGATCCTAGACACTGGGAAGGTCGTGAAACAACACCACCCGCACCATTTGAGGGGGAGTCGTCTACTATGAGGACCTCAACCTATGCACAAGCTGTCAAATTGAGGGGGAGTCCTATCATCCATCCTCCCTACATGTGGTCTCTCTCCTCCTCCCAGGTTCGTCAACTCACTGCATGCCTGGACCTCTGATGTCCTCATCAGCATGGCCTCTCGGGTACCTCAAAATTTAATCAAGGCCTGGTCAAGGTGTCCTCATCATTTGTTTTCCACATATCCCTCCTTCTCCCTCTCTCTTCCTCTGCTTTTTTTGGCTACACGATTTAGTACTTGTACTCTCCTGTTTCCTTTCTGTTTGAAAGACAAAAAGGGGGAGATATTCTTGGTCTATAGCCGAAACAATATGGTGAAATGTTGCTTGCTACTATATGATACACTATTACAAGAATGTACTATTGCATCTACTGCCTATACTTGTTGTACTTTGAGAATGCATAAGAGTTCTCTGGAATTTTGTCTTTCAAACAAAAAGGGGGGGATTGAAGAAACTCAAGCCCAGATTGAGGACCTGATCGCAGCAAGCTCCGAGGACCTCCAGCTCCAGCACCAGCATTAAGGATTTTGTTTGAAAGATTGACAAACTTAATTTAGGGAAGTATCTCCTAAAACCCTAAATCATATTCCCTCCTATTGTTGCTGAATTGATAACGGCGGTTTCCTTTATTTCAGATATTTAATTTATGGAAGCAAAATCAAGGATATCAAAATTGCATGGAAGAATATGAAGATAACCCCGAAGACCTCTCTTGTAAAAAAAGAGATTCCCAAGCAAGTAAATATGAGTAGGAACTTTGTGTGAGAAAGTTTTGAGTGTAGGAATATTGTGAGTTAATATTCTGAGTGTAGCCACAGTTGTAAGTGGTGAGTTTGTGTAACCAGTGAGCATACTGGTGAGGACCTCCAAGGTCGAGTGTGTGAAGTGAGAAGGGTGTCTCACTTTGAAGTTGTTTTCCCTGTCTGCTACTGCCTCTTCTGTGAGGCCTCATTTACAGAAGACACCTGCTAGGTCTTCTGTTCCAGTAGGCTAATTGAGGACCTCACGATTTTCACTTAAGCTGAGTTGTAACCTCCTTTGTTCTCATCACTTTTGTCTATTTAATAAAGAAGTATTTTTCATTATGTAAAAGTGCTATTAACCTAGTTGTGTTGATCAAAGTGTAGAATTATCCATTTAATCCTATTCACCCCCTCTAGGGTTATTTCAGGGACAATTTTTTTATTACGTTAGGTTCAAATTATATTCAAGTTATTTTGTACTATAAGATTACTGATGGATATTGTAAAACAAATTTAAGGATGCCATATGATTTGAATTTACTTGCGAATATTTATCATTTGAGATTGGATTGTGAAGAGATTGAATGATTGATAGGGTAGTTAGCTTTTTCTTATTTAGGTATGCAGTATTAATTATTATGTTTATCTTAGCTTGAAAGAGAAGCATATTACCCAGAGTAGAAGGCCTTGTTTGGTGGAATTATCAACAGGCCTTCGGCCAGTGACGATTTCTAGAAGGAGAATACCAAATGCAAAAACGTCAGTCTTGTCATCAACAATTCCATGCATGAAGTACTCTGGAGCCAAGTACCCAAAGGTGCCCTCAATTGGTAATATGGCATGATTTGTTGTACCCCTGTTGTTTGGAAGCCATTTTGCAAGCCCAAAATCTGTAATCTTAAGAACCCACCAACACAACCAAAAACAAAAAAAAAAAATTGAGTTAATTAAGTTGAAACATTGACATTGTAAGAATTAAAAATGCATTGGTTTGGAATGAATTGAACTTACTTGGGGTTCATAATCATGGCCAAGGAGAACATTGGAGGCTTTGATGTCCCGGTGGATGATACGATGCTTGCAACATTTGTGTAGATAATGGAGTCCTCTCGCTATCCCTATTGCTATTTTATATCTTGCTTCCCATTCTAGTGATTCCTTTCTATCCCCTTACCAATTTCAAAACATTTACATTAGTTATTATAAATTTACTTTAATTATCTTTGCTCTTAACAAACACACAACCAAAAAATAAAGATTGACTCTTATCCAATGCTCAGTATTGGTTAGAAATAACATATTTCATATGATAAACCAAAAAAATGATGATAAGCGATGGCAAATTTTGACCTTCTAATTAAAGGTGGTCAATTCACTATTATATTCGTATAATAAACATAAAATTTGTAATTCACATCCCTTATTATACTAAATTATTGTTTTTGTGGTGTTAAAGGTCACAGTGGCCACCTCAGAACTACATGGGAATCCGCCGGCGGTAATTGCCTCAGCAGCACATACCTTCCGTGCACCCAATATTCAAGCTGAGGATTTATTTTGTTTTTTTTACACAACAAGCCTCCTTTTGTCTTTAGTTCAAGACTTCAAGTATATTTTGATTTTTTTTCCTCTAACCCATCTGTACTTTTTATTTTTTTTCTATTAATTTTCTTTGTGATTTTCATTTCATTCTATTTCTCTATATATTTTCTTCTACATTAAGTATTTAATACCAATTAATTTTAATGTTTGGCAGGTACTTTTATGAGCACTGAATTTTACAAGCATTTTTATATAACAATATATTTTTCAATATTACTACATCCGTTTTTATTTATCTGTCACCTAGGAAATTATGCTAAAAACTTTAACTGATAATATCTTAATTTATATAATTGATTCATCATAAAAAATTGATGTCATTAAATTCATAATAAAAAATATTATTTAAAAAGTATAATATTATATTTTTTATAAAAATTTTATATTAAATATTATTAATTAAAAATTAACACTGAAAACCGTAAATAACAGATAAAAAAGGACCCAGGGAGTATCATTATTAACATGTTTTCTTGATGAAGATTTTTTTTAAAAAAAAAAAAGAAAGAAAAGAAAGGCTGATAGGGTTGAACTTTGAAGGCTCTGTGATCTCGGGAGCACAGTTGGAGTGGGCTGATATATTAGCCATGATCAGCCCCATGACTCACAAGATTAAATGAAATTGTGAAGCTTACCGTGTGTTATGCTCATGGGTTAACATTAATAACTAATTCAACTCTCCAATATTAGATTCTGAAGACAAACTAGTCATTGACAAAATGGTAGGAGATTCACACATGGACAGACCTCCAATTACTGTGTTCTAAACAAACTTTTCTTGGAATTCCATCCACTCACATATATACTCCCTCTGTTCCATATTAATTATTATAATTTTGACTTTCACGGTCTCCAATGTTATTCTTTGATTGATAATTTTTTACATAATATATTAATAAATAATTACAATATTATACTTTTATGATAGTATTTTTCATCACAAATCTAATGGTGGTAATTTTATATAGTAACTCATTGTATATATTGAGAAACTTATGGTAAAAAATTTTGAAATTTGACTGCACAATTTCTAAAGACGACAGTTAATATGGAATGGAGGGAGTATCATATATGAGTTAGTTGCCTTAAATTCCAATAAGCCAAAATTAGTTGAAGTAATATGGAAACATGCCCAAATCTACTAGACTTATATTTAGCGTAATAGAGTTTACCTTGTTGCGGACAACCTAATAATAAGAGAAGCAAAAATGGTAAAAGTGAGAGGTAGTTGGTAGATTACCGTGAAGAGCAGTGAAGAGGTTTCCATTGGGGGAGAAATGGAAAATGAGGTAAAGACCATTTTCAAAGCAGTAGCCAATGACAGAGGCCGTGTTTGGATGGGAAACGTGACTGATTATCCCCAACTCCACAAGGAATTCCCTTTCTTTGTTGGGGTTTGTGTTGTCCTTTGCTAATCTCTTTACTGCTATGCTGTTTCCATCACTCATGTCTCCCCTGTATACCTCTGAGTATCCTCCTTGTCCCACCAGGTTATCTGCCACTCCCACGCCATTTTATTTCATTAGCTATATGTCCCAAAAACAATATTTGAACCCTAGAACCTAACTTTTTCTATCAGCTAATTTCAGTCTACTTAAACTTTGAATTGAATTATATAACTTCTCATTATCCATCCATCTACTATCAAGTGACGTTGGCTCACAAAAGGTAAAAACAATAGTAGTAGACTATTAGCTAATCATGGGAAACTTAAACCGATCACTCTGGTTCAAGTTGGGTCAATCTGGATTCTAACACACCAAAAAAACATTAAGGTCTGATAATCGAGCATGGGTAGTTGTACATGAGCTGCACCAAGTTGAGTTGAGTCGAGTCGAGTCAGCTAAGCTTATGCTTGGATCAGTCAGACATATGTTAGGTTTCAGCTCAAGTCCAAACTTTAAGAAAATGGTTAATTTGTAATTACCTGGGTGAAAATGGTTGGTAGCATTGGAAATCTCATGAAAGCTAAAGCACCTCAAGGAATGAGGTTGATGAAGCTTTTGGACATCATTGGAAGAAGTAATTATATCAGTAGCAGTATTTCTCCTCCTTCCAATACTGGGTGGGTTCCTAAGGAAAAAAGAAGCCACCCTCATGAATGGTGACTGCTTGTACTTGGTTGAAGATGAATTTGTTGTGGGTGGTGGTGACTCTGTGTTACTGCTTGAATCACCAAAGCTGGAGGAGCTATCATCTTCAGTAGTCTGCTCATTAGATTCTTCAACTCCATTCAGGACTGTTCTTGGAGATGTTTTGTCTACATTTTCCTCATCAACACCTGACTCCACCAACTCTTGTTTCTGTAGTTGCCCAATTGAGATAACTGAGCACCCTTTTGGGGAGTGCTTCCAGCAATACTTTGCCACATCCCCTCTCCTTGTTTTCTCTTTGCTGCCAATTTAATAATATTTCAGTATAAGTATTAATTGTCATTGCATTTACATCAAACTAATTAAACTGTTGCCCATCCATCTATGCAGTCTGGTGAAAACATTACATATGAATCTAATGCCAAAAAAAAGTGTTTCTTTCTCTGTTCTTTGAATAACAAAATGATATGATGAAATTACATATATGTAAAGCAGAATATGTACCTGGTTGAATCAGACTTTGAGTTGCCAACAAGTAGGAATTCTGCATTCGTTTTCTTGGCTTCATCTATCAACCCACCTCCTATGCTTGAACTATACCTTACTCTAGCCTCCAAATGCACCTGAATGTAACAAAACAATTAGGATACATGTTAACATGGCAACTAGTAGGCCATACTTCCGCTGAAAAACAACAATTTTGTCTAGCCTAGGTTGCATGAAGATCACAAAATGCATGGTCTCTAGGATGATATAGATACTACAATATGTCCATTATTAAATTGGTGACAACTAGAAGGTACGTGTAGGATAGCTACCTGTTTAGATTGGCAAGTGTTGGCAAATTCACCCATGGCAGAAAGAAGAAAAGATTTAGCACGTCGAAACCTGTAGTAGTCTCTAGAGTTGGGCACAAGTTTCTTAGGCTCCTTCCCTACTGTTTAAATTTGAACAAAAAAACATGATCAGCTCAACTACTCCACAGTACGTGCACTACATGTATGCATGCCACAATCAAAATGGTTTAGCTAGCTATCTAATTTAATTGTTTTTAATTAAGAATGCACGACTTACGAATCTAATCAACTTCAATAAAAATCACATCCCATGTTTTTGAATACAACAAAATAAAAAATAGTAGATTAGTTGGTAATTAATATAAGTGAATAAACATGGATAAGTTTAGACTGACCAAGGAGGTGGATTGCGATGACGGTGTCGTTTGGATGAGAGAGAATATTGATGGCCCAAGGGAGGAGGTCCTTGGCATCATCTAAACAAGTAGCAACTAGTATTGTTGCTGGAGCTGTTGAACAAGGGACCATCACTTTTATTTATTTGGAGTTGCAGTGTAGTTTCTTGTTTGGCCTTTTGATCTTCTTCTTGTCTTATGATATGAGTGAATATAACAAGTTTAATTATAAGCTTGGGGGGCTAGAAAAAGGAGTAGAGGAGGGACTGATGATATGATCAGTTTTAGGAGGTTTAGGTGAAGTGGGGAGGAGTCTCATCACTTTATTGGCTTCCCCACATTTAGTCATTTCATTCTTCTTCAATAAGCATCATACACCTTTTTTTTTTTTTTTTTTTAGCTTCTTCTTTTCTTAAAAAAAATATTTCCCCTTATTTCTCTAATTTGGGACATTATCCCATGATTATCTTTGGACAATGACATGTGTCTTGAATCAAAATGGTTAATAATTATCTTGAATCGTTCGTAATTCACATTTTTCTAAAACAATTTTTTTTCTCTAGTATTATATATATTCATCAACTATAAGAGCATCACACTTATTAGCAGAATTTTATCAATTATAGTTGAGAATGCACATTTTATGCATTATTTTATATTTATGAAAAATATAAATCAATAATTATTTTTGTGTAATTTATAAGTCATAATAAACCTCAAAGTAATGAAACATACATTTATAATTAAATATGCTTATATCTAGCCTTTTCAATGATTTAAGTAAAATTTCAAATGGTTATTAATGAATCAAGACATTTATCATTTTATTTATTTTTAACAAATGGAAGTATAATGTTGATTGTTGTTTATCGTCACAATCAGCCTTAATATAAATCCTACAGACCTAAGTTCCTTTAAATTTTACATCAAAGTACTTCATATCATAGTATATTTATAAAATATCATATTTTTGTTTACAATATGATTTTGGGTAACTATATATATTCATGGGTAATCTTCTACTATCATATATTATTTAAAATACATCTACCACTTGAATTGGCGAACTTAATCTTGAAATAATATTCTAAACAAAATAAATTTAAATCATGTAGCAAAAATTTTAAAAATTCCCTACAATTTGAAAAACTAGAAAAATAAATTTTACAACTTTAATTTACCTCATATATAAGAATTTCTATAGATCAAGCTATTTACAGTATATAGCAAATTAATATTACAACAAATATTTCAATTACCTTTATGGAATTTCTCTATTAAACAACCATTTACAGAAGTTGTTTTTGTCACCACTTGCTAAAATTATAAAAATTATAAAAATTATATTTTTATGATTCTATTACAGATTTAAAGCTTTATGTAATAACATGTATTATTGATAAAATAATAAAATTGATTTAATAAATTCAAAAATAGCACTTATCATTAGAGTGTGAGAGAATATAGGATAATTATTCAAGATTAAAATTGAGTTGAATTATCTTTTTATCCCCACAGAATTGCTATAAAGAAGGACTTGGGGTTAGCGATTTAGTTGGCTAGCTCAATTGGATCAATTTTGGGGTTTAGTGTATTTTAGTAGTTGTGTGTGTTTGGTTGGGTGCTTTGAGGGGTAAGCAAAGGTGCATGGTGTGGTGGGCATTTTCTCAACACTCGATTTTGTCTTCTTACTAAAGCAACAACCTAGTGAAAAAGTGGTGGAAATAAACAAACAAGAAGTGTGTTATTTTTAATGTTTTGACTGCGCAAAAGTTAGTATATAGGAATTTGGTAGTCTTATCTTTCTTATTCTTGCTATTTTTAATGTTATTAGATGGAACTACGGACAGTTGGGGAAGGATTCAACTGTATAGTTGTATGCGTACATGAAGCATGAGAAAGTTAATTTGAAATGAGGACGAGATTGATTTAGTGATCAAGAGTGATGACCATCATGATTGTCTTGAAATTATGGATTTTATCTTCTCATGTCCATGAAGAAAAGGTAACAACGAAGAGAATACGTGGGCATTACATTGTTTGTCTTAGACTACATGTTACCATATCACCAAACATTGCATCATTATTTATCATATAGCTATTATCATCATTATATCTGCCTCCCAAATTATTCCTCTCAAGGGAGTTCAAAGAAATTGTTAATGATAACAAAAACTTGCTCACAAGTATTCTCTACTTTGGGAAAACTATATTTTGGAACTATATTATTAGAAATTGTATTAGCATAAATAATGATGTTTAATATCTATTTTTTGAGGACGAAGTTGTCAAAAGCGGCCAAGAATCCGACTAAAATGTGAAAGGACTAACCTACACGCATATTAATTGTGAAATTACTAACCGAACCATTAAATCTATTTGCTACTTATTTTAGATATGTTCTTTGACATTCCTCTATTTGTTCTCACCATTTCAGAATCAACTGTGTTTCTCTCTTTGCTATCTTTGTTGTATGTCCATCTTAGTGTGATAAGTGTCCATTCCATTGACCGGGTCCGAAAGGTACATTTTCGAAATTTGAATTTCATCTATTGCACTGATATTATGGTTGTTTATTCCCATCTCATTCGTTTAGGTTATCTAGGTTGGTTGTGTTTAGGGTTCCACTTTATTCCTCATTCCAATTGGAATATCTAGAAAATTTGAATATCTCATTCGTTTTGGTTCCCTCTATTTCCCCAATCTCAATTTGGTTGTGTTGATGATGCTTTCATATGCATCTTCAAGTGGTGTGGTTGGGGGTGGTGTCATATGTCCAGATGCAATGTGTCTGCTATTAGACTTGTGTCAAAGTCAAAGTTGAACGCCGATAAAGTGTATCATAAGTGTTTACAATGTAATTAGTTTATCGATTGGGCTCCTGAATTGAACTCCCCAAACAATGGACGAAATTTGGTGTTTGAGGATGAGTTGAAGAATGACTTGCTCTTAAATTGTAGTTTCAGTCAGTTCAATTTTAGCAATGAAAAATGTCTAGATATGTATCAATATGTTACAAATGATAACATTTAGTGCTTAAAATTCTTATTTGAGCTTTTTTTTTAACTCAATCCTATCATATCATAAAATTTGAATTCAAACCATTGAAATTGAATTTTGCATTAAGTTTCAGCTAGTTTTAGCAGCAAAAAACGTTTATATAGTATGTCGTGACATATGTTATCACATAAAACAATATTTTAAGCTTAAAATTCATATTTGAACTTTTTTTAAATCTGTCCAATCATATTATAAAATGTCAATCCAAACAGTTAAAATTGAATTTTGCTCTTAAGTTTTAAGTAGTATTAACTGTAAAAAAATGTGTGCATATGTAATGATATATGTTACAAATGATAACATATAGAGATTAAGTTTCTAATTTGAGTTTTATTTACTCCATCCTATCATTTCATAAAGTTTTGATTGAAAGTGTTGAAATTGAAATTTTCTCTAAAGTTTCAGTTAGTTTTAGCGACAAAAAATATATTTATATGTCACATATATGTTATCAGATAAAAATATTAGGAGTATAAAATTCGCATTTGAGCTGTTTTTTAATCGATATTATCATATTAAAAAGTTTCTGAACCAAACCATTAAAATTAAATTTCGCCTTAAATTTCAGTTTGATGCAATGTTACTTGGTATCAAGTTACAAGATTAAGGTATCAATGGGTATATGGATACCAATGGGGAACGGATACCCACATTGAATTGTGGGTAATCTATACCTACCCTACCCATTACCCATCAATAATGGGTATTACCCACCCATTATGGATGGGTAAGGATGGACACCATGTGATGGATATCAATTCCTATCCCTAGAAAATATATTGTGGTCTTTTTAATCAAAGATTGAATGGTCTTTTTAATCTATTTATTTCCAGGCCCAAGCCTGCAATAATAATGGAATTGTAGCCCAATACATTATCAAGGGTTGTCAAGTCTAATTTTTGTTGCCCTAAGCTTTGATATAAGCCACAATATAATTTGGTTACCCTTGTTTAATCAAATACAACAAGATTTTTTTTTTTTTTTGTTTCCCCAATAATTTTAAATTTGTTGCTCCTTCCTATTTTTCTTCTTATGAACATGTGAGCCTCACATAACTCCCTCAAGGACACAAGGATTATAGGTCAATCTCTTGTGGTACATAAGAATCACTCAATTGTAATGTGAAATAAACCTAAAAACATGCCCTATTTATAGCAAATGCATTACATTCGAATTTAGGGTTAATAAGTGTTCCTTGGCCACCAAGGACTTCAAAAAACAACATCATAATCCAAAATTATCCCATATTAGGAAACATATCAAAACAAGACTCTCGAACGTGAATTCGACATCGTCACAATCTGGCACGACCCATGTCTACACAGCACGATCCATGACAATCATTTCCTGCTCTCTGTCTACAACACGACCTGTGTTGACTCAAATTTCACATGTGTTGCCTACATTCGTGCTCCAAGTCATCCTAAACTTATAATTTAAGCTACACACATCAAACTCAACAAGAAAATGGGGCACATGTCTAATAAGATCATTAATAGTCTAATATGGTTCTTTAATACTTAATCTCTAACACTATCTGTGTTGGTTCTTATCTTCATTAATTAATGGTCTAACGAATATATAATCTAGTTGTTTAATACTTAATCTCCAATTATAGTGTGACATTTGACCCAAAAAATATATTTCTAATATAGTATGGCCAATTGACTTGGACATTGTCTTGATTCTCATCAGTAAAGGTTTGTGATTAACCATGAGGATATGCTGTGAAAGGGGGTTATAAATAATTGTAAGAGTTCATAACAGTAAAGGATAGTGGGAATAAGTAATTATTTATAAATGTAAATAATTTATAGCTTCTTTAAAAGTCTTTTAAAAAATTACAAGAGGGTTCAAAAGAATAAGTCTGTAATTTACATATTTTTCCTTCTTATTATATGTAATTCACATTCTCTCTCTATTCTTCTTTCTTTGGATTAATGATATTGATTAACTTAGCAAACAGATGCGTCTTGTGTCTTATGTATGCTTGAAAGTTCTTTCTTCCATTAGAAACCAGAAGATAAAACGTTGTCGAGATTATAAGGGCTCAGTTTGCTATTTTTATAGAAACGATATCAACATTGCCTATCAGATTTCACAAAAAACTTCATATTGCACATCAGCATAATCACCCTAATTTTGGTGGATCCTCCACAAATTTACTTCCTCTTTGTTAGCACAGACCCACAACAAAAAGTAAGAGTTTAAAATAGTACATCAACAAAGATCTACCATCACAATCAAACCAATATACAACAATTGAAAATAGGAGAAAAGCATGAAGACCAAGCCTAAGACATCAATTGAAATAGCTAAACCAAGGTGGAGAAAGAGTGATGAATGAGGGAAAACACCAAACCCTGTAGAATTGGAGAAAGAAAAGGGTATATAATTAATTATTAAGTGTGTATAATATAATTCCTCTCGTACACCCAAATTAGGGCGTTAAGAAATGAGGTTAGAGGAGAGGAAGGTAAGGAGTAAACCCCATCCCTCATCATTGTACCTTATTTTATCTTACTCTCTTTCCAAACAAGAATAAAAAGAACATACCCTTACTAACCCTCTCTAGTCTCTAATCCCCCCCCCCCCCCCTTTGGAAAAAAAAAATATTTTTCCTTAACTCCTTTTCTATGAATCTCAAAGGGGATGTAGGATATCTCCAATACATATAAATAGTGATCATTTGAAATCCATTTAAATATCATATCATTTAACCATACCTTTTTCTCTTATTTGGATTGCAGTGGCACTTGATTGAATCAAGTAAGAAACAAGTTTTTTTATAGTGTTTAAGCAAATTTATCTCTTTAAATATTTACGGTATATTAAATATTTTTAACGAAATTGTGTCCGTCTCCGACCTTAGTCTTGTCCAAATAATTATTTTATCATTCTATACCATTTCATTCCCTTTCTTAGCTCCAATAACAATTATGGGATATATATTTTGATAGTTTTATGTGTGTGTACCCTTTGCTCAAAAGCAATTGTGGACATATGAGTTCATAGTATATATAGCTTATTAATTTGGCTAGTAGCCCAATGACATCATGTTGGTCTTCCATCTTTAAGGTCATGAACCAAAGCTTTTGGATTGGATTTAAGTTTTCCCCTTCCCTTAAGATCATTAAATTAGATTGGTATCTCTAAGATAAGACCCAATTTGAATGACCCAACTTACTAATTCAATAAAAAAATTATAAAAAAAACCCCTTATTGACTTTTAATTTATTTTAGTGACTATATCTTCCTATAGCTTGAACGGAGGGAGTATTTGTTAGATTTCTTCAAGTTAATATTTGTCGTACAAAAAAGGGAATCTAAACAACATTGTTTAACAAATAACCTCACAAGTCCTTATCCACGGACCCACATACCATTAAGCTCGTTTTCCAACACCACATTTGAACAACGTACGCAGTACCACACCCACTCATAATATTGGATTCTGCATTGTGTTATTGTATGTTTCTCATTTGAGTAATTTATGGCACCCATTCTCATGAGGTGCTTAATCTCACAATGCTTAATTTATGAAAAAAAAAGGATCATATTCTTAAATCGAAATCAAAATCAATACTTTAAAAACTTATCCAAATTAAGTAAGAATGGCTCATATAACAATTTTACTCCTAAATTTTGTAATTTGGAGAGACTGATTCTAATTGACCAATGTTCAAAAATGGTTCGCAACCTACTATTCCATGCAGAAAAAGGTAGAGGATGTTTAATAGGTCATTTTATTTTAGTTTATTACAATCTAAGTTGAAAAAAATATATATATAATTCTCCTTCTAAACCAAAATTACCTTAAAGTTATTGCGAAAATGATGCTTGAGCAGTTTAATTCTTCGTCATCTTCGCTTGGTCTTCTAGTTCTTCTTGCAATATGTATAACAAGATGGAGTTTAACATAGAAAATGAAGGATTTGCTAATGGATACTAAAGAGTCATAAATAAGGTCATTTTCCTTAAGAGAACTATTTACTATACTGTAAATATTCAAATGAATAAAACATACTCTAATCATCCTAACCTGTAAAACAACTTGGACTAGTTTCTCACTTATACAAAAGGCATTGCCCTAAAGATTTATTATACACTAGAGAAAGATTTATGTGACGTATCTTGATACTACTTGATGTATCTTGACTATTTGATGTATCTTACAAATGGCAAGAACAACTCCAAGTCTCTAATTATAGAGTTACACCGCTAGGGTTACCGGTGTCTATATCAAAATCATGGATTTGATTACATGCTATATTAGAAATATAGTTGTGGCTAAAGATCACATGAAACAATGTGATTAAGAATTAATTACCGACATTGACAAATCATGGTCTTCGAATTATGGGTGATCAATTCATCCATATTTTATCCCAATTATACTATTTTTTTTTTGAATAAGCGAAAATAGGTTTAGGGTGACCATGGACACCCCAAAACCCCATAGAGCTTCATCACAACACCCAAATCAGTTAGTTATTAGAACATTAAAATCAGTTAGTAGGCTAACATGGCACGTGCTAAACCTAACATGACCTATGTTAGGACCAATGCAAGCGGTGTTGGAATGTCTTTTGGGTTTTCTGGTGTATTGGACACCGGCGTGACTTATGTGAGTCTTGATTTTGCTCGTATTGACCTTATGTAAATTAAGATTTACCTATTTTATATCTTTATGGTAGGACCTTTCCCTGTACCCTAGCTTGCAAGGATGCTTTATACACCAAAATGCCCTTTTTAAAGACGAAAAATAAGCTTGATGAAGTTATTTAAAAAGAGATAATCTTAATAAGCAGTTTAATTACCAATGACAGATGCTCTCTTGACTTTATTGCAGTCCCATGTGTATTACATACCAATAGCTACAACGAAAATTATATGAATTTGAAGGCAGTACACCTTTTAGTATCTTGATCAATTATTAAAATCATATTATTTTATGTAAAATTGAAATTAAATAATATGATTGAATTCAATATAATAACTATAATATTACATATAAATTACATAAAGTTATACTTTTATCCATTTATTTTTTTCTATTTCAAAAAACATGCCCAAGATATGCCTAATGAATGGGGTTCGTTCGATTAGGGTGTTATATGTGCTCATTTACATAGTTGCATCTAAAGCTTCTTATAATTGATATTAATACTTACTTTCAAAAAATTAAGTGTCAATAATTATTAAAAATATTAATTAATGAACACCAGAACACTTAAGAAATATCTTGAGTAAGACATTTATCATCACCCCAAAATACAACTAAGAAAAACTGCACGTGGAGGGCACAGACTAAAAATTGCAGTTTTTTTTTGTATGTATTAGTACAATAACGTACATTAAATATATTATATTAAGCATATTTTACCTTGGGTTTAATAAGTATGAAAAATTAGAAACAATAATTATATATAATTTTGTGTGTATTACTATATTCATTTTTCAAATGCGATGCACAATAATTCAGTTTTAGTTTTCATACTCGTATAGATTACGAGGCTTTAAAAATTGTCCTATATTAAGACTCTTAGTGTTTTCTATTGTTAAATAATATCCAACTTATATTTACTCGGATCCAAAATATACCTCACCCATATTAATCTGAATCTAAAATACGAATACAATTGACTCATATTTACCTAAATCCAAAATATATATAACTCGTGTTTTTATTGTCAAATTTACTCGAACCCGAACTATATACCCACAGCCCCACCCATATTTATGACCCGTATTTAATTTGCCTTTCGAATTGATTAGTATGGTAGCATAAACTTTCATTTGATGCTACGCTTAGTTGTTGTAGTTATGGTATTCGAGAGCAAAGAGTAAATTATTATGTGAATACAACAAAGAGTAAATTATTATGTGAATACAAGTTATAAGACAACCTGTTGAAACTACAAGGTAGACTATTGATTATTATACTAGATAAAATATAAAAAAAATTCGTATGAGTATAAGCTATAAAATAAGATACTAAAGCTACAAAATAAATTGTTGAAGTTACAAGGTAAGCTGATTGTTGAAACAATTTTTGGTTGGAATCCAACTTTTATCGTAGAGAGGAATGGCATGTTTAATGTTTAGTTGCTCTCAAACATTTACATTTCTCCATCCCAAACCACACAAAAAAAAAAGGCCTATTAAAGGATCCTAAACTCTAAATTTATCGTTTGAGCCTCAAAAATCTTATAAAAAAAAAATAAAAATGTCTTGTTTTCTAATGGAAACATAAGTAGCTAATTAAAACCTAATTAAGTAGGCGGAGTATTTTGTTCCTCTGTTTTTTGTCGAGAGCAAATTCTGAATGTTTGTATACTCCAGTTGATTTCCCCCTTTTGTTTCCTTGATGATGGAGGCATGATCATAGACTAATGGCCCTCGCCCCAGCTATGAAGACGTCTTGAATTCTTGTGAGTTTGTAATTCTGATTACATTGTGGTTGTCCCAACTGACGCGGGCAGTTGGACCACGACATGTTTCTGTGTGAGGCTGTCCTCATCTCCTGACGCTTTTGGGGTGAGTGTTGCCAGGAATGTCGGGGTTTGATCGCCAGCCATGATGACAACCACACTATTCACCAATACTTGACCACCTTTGTCGGACATTCCGCCATGGACAGCCTTCCCTTCAGTAGAGGCAGCAGAGTGGTCGGATAGCTTCCAGTAAGAGCAGGCCAGGATGACAAGAGCAAAGCCGATGAGACCCAGCATCGCTGCCAGTCCTCCCAATACGTAAATTGGCACCCACCCTCCTCCCCCTGTCACCCGATTATACTCTGGCAGTGTTTCTGCTTCAAATGTACCTGCCGTCCTCATTTTTCCTTTTTCTATTTTGTTTTTTTAACAACAAAATTGTCCGGGAGAGAGTGAGAGAGACAAGGAAAAGAAAGGTAGTTGAGAAGTGATTAGGGGGTGTGAGATGCAAACACAAATGGGGAAATTGTGGCTTATTTATAAAACAAACTAAAAAAAAAAAAAGCGGGTTAAGAGTGTGGATTATGTGAACTCGGAACTTGAATGTTTAATTAATTAACTACATTTCTGTTTCACTCATTTCATTAGCATTTGCTTGTAGATGGGGAATATATGACAAAGTGTGTGGGATATGTAGAATCCTTCTGGTAGAGGGAACCAATATTATTATTTATTAGTACTATTACACAGCTTTATCATTACATTAAATTCCATGATACAAGTCTTTTTCAAATATAAAGATATGGCATGTAGTAATTTATTAAGATTAGTCCTATACATGCCCAGCCTTTTGTCACACATCATGTACCAAAGGTAATGGAAACTAAAAAAACATTTTACAAAGGACAAGCAATCACATATTCGCATGATCCACGATGATTAACCTATTACCTATAGGTAATTGCTATGGATTATATATGTGGAACAATAACAACACTTTTCATCCTAAATAAATTTTATAATTAGGTTGTGTTTGGAAATGTTAGAACCCCTCAAGGACATTGACACACTCAAGGCTCAAGGACCTTGACGACTGGATCAGTTTTGAATGAAAGTCAAAATTCGAATATCCAGAAAAGATATAATGCGCAAGGAAAGAAATCTCAAGAAGGCAGAAGGACATTCACCCAAGGCATCATAAGGACGTTCACCCAAGGCAGCATAAGGACGTTCACCACATACGAGGAGTTTTGAAAAGCGCAGTCGAAATAGGGAAGTATCTCTCAATTGATTCTCTGAAATTTTGGCCACCTATTTTCTGATTTAAGATTGACTAATTGATCCCTTTATTTCAGGAAACACCTAATCAAGGAAAGAGAAGAAAAGATTGAAGTAGAGATATTCTGAATCGAGACCAAGAAGGAAACAACAATTAAGGAAGTTATCATTCAACACAAAGAAGGAAGGAATCCAAATTGCAATGGCTCTCTATTATGCGAAGCTACATAAATAGAAGACATCTTGCTCAAGGAAAATCAACGATTCCATGGAAGAAATCGGGTGTTCGAAATAGAAATAGCGTTTTCTATTTTGTGCAAGATTTGGTGATTGTGAGAAGTTGAGTGTAATCAATCCTTAACGGATTTAGGGTTGATTGATGCTTGTGAAATCGATTCCTAGACGGACTTAGGATCGATTGAGAGTAAACACCAAAGGGTGAATTTGGTGTGTGTTGTTATTCATAAAATAAGAAGCGTCCTCTGCAAGGCGCTCAGTTCTGTGTACAACCTAAGGACATTCATCTCAGGTTGTATTACTTCATTCTGTTTCAATATAATAAAGGAAGTTGTTCAGTATACGCTTATTGTCCTTTATCTTCTTCCTGCATTATATTGAATCTTAATCTAGTTAGATTAAGAACCTAACGTCCTTTACAAGTGATTATTTGTGCAGAAACTTTCATAACCCTATTCACGCCCCCCTCTAGGGTTCTTTCAATTGGTATCAGAGCCTGGTCCACTGAAGATTCAGAGACTAACCGCTCTGTGGTAAAGATCATGGTTGGGATGGAAGATGGTGATATAGGGCAAGGACGTTGCTTAAATAGTCCTCCTTTATTCAGAGGATCAAACTTTGCACACTGGAAGAGGCGTATGAGGACATTCATCATGGATCAAGACTATGACCTTTGGGACAAAATTGAGAATGGAGACTTTGTCCCCATGATCACTGTTAGAGAAATCACGAAACCCAAAGATAGATCCAAGTATTCGGTCAAAGAAGCAGAAAAGGAGGATAAAAATGTTAAAGCATTACATATCCTTTACTGTGGACTTGATTCTAATGAGTTTGAATTTATCTCTGGTTGTGATACAGCTAAACAGGTGTGGGATACCTTAGTGACCACATATGAAGGAACGAACCAAGTTCAAAGAATAAGGCGTAACAATTATGTCAAGCACTATGAATCCTTCAAAATGAAGAATGGAGAATCCATCAAGGACATGTACAAACGATTCACTGTCATAGTCAATAATCTCAAGTCCTTGGGGAAACTCTACTCCAATGAAGAAAAAGTTCACAAGGTCCTCAGATGTTCTACAAAAAAGAAATGGGAATCAAAGGTCACCATAATAGAGGAAGTTGACGATGTTGAAACCCTCCAATTAGATGACCTCATTGGAAAGCTTCTTGCTCACGAAATGCGTATCCAGGAAGAGCAAAATGAAAAAAAAGAAGTAGCCCGTAAGGACATCTATGGTCCTAACAACAATAATAAGGACCAGATCTTGGCCTTGATGGCCAAGGAACTCAAGGAATCGTGCAAGAAAAGTCATACCTCCAGAGGACCTTCATCCAAACGAATCAATCAAAGAGGTAATGACTCATCAAATAATATAACTAACTCACTCTCTTGTTTTTTTTGTGGTAGCCCAGGTCACTTGATCAAGGAATGTCCCCACCATAAAAAGAACAAAGAAAAGAGAAATCACATGGCCTTGATGGCCACTTGGAGTGATGATGAGGAAACTACTAGTCATTACATCATGAGAAAAAACACCAACGACACAGAGGAAGTTGGTGCAGCCAATGATGACTATCCGGACAGTGACAAGGATGAATCAAGGGAGGTAACATTTGATGATCTCCTCACTTATCCTAAAAAGTACTTGGGAAAATGTCTTTTAAAGTTTGCAGGACAGGAGACCAAGCGTTTAAATGAGATTAGGTCACTAAAAGATACCAACAAAGGCATGAAAGAGTCCAATGAAAAATTGGAGAAATTATGTGAAGGGCTTACCTCCAGGGTCGACATTCTCAAAGCTGAAATACTAGACCTCAAGGCCAACCTTGATGATTGTCACAAGTCTCTGGCTAAGGCAACCAAGCAACAAGAAAACCTTGGAAAGTGGCATAAAAGTTCATCCCCTGTTAAGAATAGAAACTGTCATCAAGGACATTCTGTCTCGCAAGGACTAACCATCAGAACCAGGCACCAAGGACCACACAAGGACCTTAATGAGCAGTACCAAGGCCACAGATTTCACGCGTGGCACCAAGAACGACACAACTATCTTGGGACAAGATATCAAGGTCATTCATCTCTTCCCAAAAGCAAATATGGTAAATCTCACTACTTCAACCATTATCGTTCTAAAATTGTACAAGTTTGGGTTCCAAAAGGAACAAGACCTCCTAACATGGTTGTTACTAGTAGTCAAGAACCTAAATTTAATGTCAATTATGGCTTGAGGAAGGGTGTCAGAAATTTTTGCAGGTATATTCAAAGATCCGGAGAGTGAATGCTTAAGGGAGCATGGAGCACTCAAGGACATTACTTACATCAGCAATAAGAACTCCTCAAGGACCTTGTCAGACCTATGATCAAGGACCTTGACAAATGGATCTACTCAAATAGCAGTGTTATTTTTATGGCACATATTGAGGGGGAGCACCCTCTATTAACAAGTTTATTGAGTCTTGCAGGTTATTGGAAATGGTTACAATATTAAGGGGGAGCTCTCTATAGACTTTTTGATAAAAGCCAAAAAGGGGGAGAAGTGCTACAAATGAATTTTGCCTTTCATCAAAAAGGGGGAGATTGTTAGAACCCCTCAAGGACATTGATAGACTCAGGCTCAAGGACCTTGGCGACTGGATCAGTTTTGAATGAAAGTCAAAATTCGAATATCCAGAAAAGATATAATGCGCAAGGAAAGAAATCTCAAGAAGGCAGAAGGAAATTCACCCAAGGCATCATAAAGACGTTCACCCAAGGCAGCATAAGGACGTTCACCATATGCGAGGAGTTTTGAAAAGCGCAGTCGAAATAGGGGAGTATCTCTCAATTGATTCTCTGAAATTTTGGCCACCTATTTTCTGATTTAAGATTGACTAATTGATCCCTTTATTTCAGGAAACACCTAATCAAGGAAAGAGAAGAAAAGATTGAAGTAGAGATATTCTGAATCGAGACCAAGAAGGAAACAACAATTAAGGAAGTTATCATTCAACACAAAGAAGGAAGGAATCCAAATTGCAACGACTCTATTGCGTCTGGAAGCTACATAAATAGAAGACATCTTGCTCAAGGAAAATCAACGATTCCATGGAAGAAATCGGGTGTTCGAAATAGAAATAGCGTTTTCTATTTTGTGCGAGATTTGGTGATTGTGAGAAGTTGAGTGTAATCAATCCTTAACGGATTTAGGGTTGATTGATGCTTGTGAAATCGATTCCTAGACGGACTTAGGATCGATTGAGAGTAAACACCAAAGGATGAATTTGGTGTGTGTTGTTATTCATAAAATAAGAAGCGTCCTCTGCAAGGCGCTCAGTTTTGTGTACAACCTAAGGACATTCATCTCAGGTTGTATTACTTCATTCTGTTTCAATATAATAAAGGAAGTTGTTCAGTATACGCTTATTGTCCTTTGTCTTCTTCCTGCATTATATTGAATCTTAATCTAGTTAGATTAAGAACTTAACGTCCTTTACAAGTGATTATTTGTGCAGAAACTTTCATAACCCTATTCACCCCCCCCCCCTCTAGGGTTCTTTCAGGAAAGAAATTATTTTTTCAAGAGAAACGATTTTTCAAGGAAAATGGTTTTTCATATTAAATTTTTCTTTGTTTGGCAGGAGATAAATCGTTTTTTGAAAAATAATCATATATGTCGACATAAGTAGTGATATATGTTACAAATCAAAATACTTGCAGTTCAAAATTTATATTTGAGCTTTTTTTTAATCATTTCTATCATATTGCAATTAAAGTTTCGACACAAACCGATCAAATTGAATTTTGCTCTTAAATTTCAGTCATAGTTAACAGTAAAAAAAATGTTGACAAAAGTGGTGATAGATGTTACAAATGAAAATATTAGGAGTTCAAAATTTATATTTGAGTTTTTTTTTTTAGTCCATACTTCAAATCATAAGGTTTCAAATCATAGCCTATAGGTAATTGTTATGGATTATATATGTGGAACAATAATAGCACTTTTCATCCTAAGTAAATTTTATAATTAGGTTGTGTTGGGAAGGAAAATGATTTCAAAGGAAATTATTTTCCAAGAGAAACGATTTTACAAGGAAAGTGGTTTTTCATATTAAATTTTCCTTTGTTTGGTAGGAGGCAAATCGTTTTTCAGAAAATGACCATATATGTCGACATAAGTAGCGATATATGTTACAAATGAAAATACTTGCAGCTCAAAATTTATATGTGAGCTTTTTTAATCATTTCTATCATATTGTAAAGTTTCGAGACAAGTTGATGAAATTGAATTTTGCTTTTAAATTTCAATCATATTTACCAGTAAAAAAAATGTCGACAAAAGTGGTGATATATGTTACAAATGAAAATATTAAGAGCTCAAAATTCATATTTGAGATTTTTTTAGTCCATACTATCAAATCATAAGGTTTCGATTCAAACAGTTAAGTTTGAAGTATTTAAAATTTCAGTTAGTTTTTGCAGCAAAAAAAATCTAGTATATGTCGTGATAAATGTGTTATAAGATAAAAGTATTTTGAGCGAAAATTTTTTATTTGAGCTTGTTTTGATCAATTCTATCATATTACAAAATTTCGAGCAAAATTGTTGATGTTGAATTTCGCCCTCAAATTTCAGTTAGAGTTAGTAGTTAAAATTGATCCAACAATCAAGGGTGAAAAATATTTTTTCTAGGTTGAACAAAGGAAGTCAATTTCCTTCCTTTAGGGGAAAATGATTCTCTTTAAAAATGATTTTCCAAACTTTTTTTGTACCAAACACTAAAAAATTGGAAAAATATTTTCCTAAAAAATGTTTTCTCCATTACCAAACACATCCTTAGTTTCTAAATATTGTGCGCGCAAAAACGCCCCAGTTCTTAGGAACGAACGTACAATAATAACTCAATCCCACTAAAACAAAAGTTTTGTAGACGCTTGATAAGTGTCTCATATTTATGTGATTTTATTTATGATTATTTTATTTATTTTCATTTTATTTTAGAAAAATGCTAAGGAAAGTGAAATGCAAAAAAGAGAAAAAACCAAAAAAAAAAAATAGCAAATCCCATCTTTGCACGCGGCCCAGGGCAGAAGCAGGTCAAGCTGGGCAGATCCGGCCCACATACTGCCAGGTATTAGGGGCGGATTCTGCCCGACCCGAGGCGCTTCCGCCTGCCTAGGGTTGCGTGACAAGCGCAACTGGGCTCCCAGAAAACCCACCATACTTGGCGGTATTCCCTCTTCATTTTTAACCTAATTCCTACCCTCATTTCGCCTATAAAAACCCTATTCATCTCCATTTCATTTTATACTGAAATCACCATGGCGTATTGACATTTGGTGATTTCATCTTCTCTTCTCCCTCTCTCATTCTATCATTTTACATACACTTAATTGGCATTTAAATTCTCTCTCTCTCTCCCTCTACTTCTTCACTTATATTATCTTGTAATGTGACTAATCAATAAATTCGACCTAATTAAACTTGAATGTTTGTAAATAAGGTTCATTCATGTTTTAATTCTTTTTTACCTTTTGTATATTTATTTCTCGCAATTTATTATCGCATTTGCGTGCAACCAAATAAAATAAATTACATTAACTAATACTCCATTTCTACTCTTCTCCTCCCCTCCTCTTCTCTTTTTTATTAATCGGTTTAGTAAAGTCCATTCGTTGAACGGGCGAATTTGATAATTTTTATTCTCGAATTCGTAACCTTACCCCTGGATCCGGATCTTATGGTTCGTGGTTTGTGGAGTCTTTAAATTCGAGTTTATTAATTCTCGTTCAAAAATTAATTGGCGACTCTTCTTCCTCTTTTTCCTTTCATTTCTCTTTTTCTTATTTTATTTACGGATTCCAGAAAATAACATCGGGGTGAAAATAGAGTTTTTATTTCAATTTCGGGCGTAAACAGCAGAAAATCCGAATCAGAGACTGGCGCAATACCTGGCGGTATGCATGCCAGTTCTCTGGTTCAGATCCGACTCTCGAGTTGAAGCGTGCTCCAAGGTCGGATCGCGAATACTGGCGGTATTGTGTCGATCCAGGCCTCGGTCGACTTCCGTGTTGGGACTTCTTCCGGACCATCGATCGCGAATACCGCCAGGTATTGCCGCAGTCAGTGGTTCCGGTCCCCGGCATCGAGTCCCTCTATTTGCTGTCCCTTTTTTATTTCTTCTTTTTTTGTTCTTTTTTCGTTTTCTGTTTATTTTCTGAGTGAGTAAATCCCAAACTTTATTTAAAAAAAAGAGTTTATGTAAGTTAGGGTTTTTGGATGCTAATATACAAAACTTTTAGTGTATTGGGCAATAATGCACTGAACTTTGACCTTGGAAAATAATATACTGTACTTTGGAGGGTGTTGAACAATAATGCACTCAGTATGATTTTGGGAATGGCTAACTTGGTGGCAATCCTATGTAGCGGGTGGAGGAGATGAATTGGTCCAAAAATATTTGTCTTCTCGATCTGTCACGTAAGATTGTCACCAAGTTCGCCACCGTCGAAATTGTCTCGAGTACATTATTGTCCAATACCCCCCAAAGTTCAGTGCATTATTGTGCAAGGTCAAAGTTCAGTATATTAGCGTCCAAAATTCCTTCAAGTTATTTATTTAATTAACGGGAAATCCAAGTAAATCTCTTCTAAGAGAAGACACCCCTTTCGACTCGCCGTACAACGCGTGGGACAACAATGGAATTTATTCTCGGGTCCTACAAATGGCGAATCCACTGGGGACTTACTTTAAGAGGGTAAAACTTGAAATGTCGGTTTTTAAATTTTTGAGTAGAAAAGGAGAATTAGTTTTTGTAATTTTTTTTATTTAGTTAGGCATTAAGCATACGAACCTCCATCTCGATTTTTATAAATCGGGATGAATCCAAAGGTATCGTCTAGGTTTTTAATCCAAAATTCCCTTTTCGGGCAAAGTATATTTCCGGCTTCATAAAGGACTGAACCCTACATTTCAAGAAGATCGCAAATTGCTTTCCCACTCATGAAGCACTCCAAAATTCTCGGGATTATGAATTTACATTTTCCCTTTAATTTTGTGAGAAACACACGGGTCACATTACTATAAACTCCATAGAATTTGTGGCTTGTGGGAGACATGAGTATGTTAGTTTTAGGTATCCGACCTTAAACCCCTGAATATAGAACCTTGGTTAGGTGCATTACGCATTTGTCTGCTATGTGCATTCTTATTGTGTTATGTGTAAATTATGTGCTATATGTTTTCCCTTTTGTTCTAAGAGTCGGTCTTATATTTCATTCCCCCCAAGTACCGCTTTAGTTTGGGCAATAGTCAAGCAAAAGTTAAAGAAGACCTAAAGATCTCTCTTGGGCCCAAATCAAAGAGGTTTGATTAAGCCCGAGATCTTAGCTTGATTTTGGTCAGCCCTTAGTTGTATTTGGGCTTATAAAGTGTGTATCCTGTCGTTATTCGAATTTAAGTTCATTAAGACTTTGATGTTGACTCAATCTTATGATGGCCCGATGGACCTTCCCCCGTACATAGTCTCATACTAGGCTAGAGGTCATCATGCAAGCCCAATGTTGGGTGAGCCAAGTCAAAAAAAAAAAAAAAAAAAAGTCAGCATAGAGGCATGGTCTACGCTAAGTGGTCTCATATAGGTCACTAAGTCATGGCATGCATCGGGAAGGCATGTGTCGGGAGTTAACGTTGTTCTAATATGAAATTTCCATACAGGCAAAATAGGACCTAAAGAGTCAAGAGTCATGTCCTGGGCTAGAGTTGATCTCGAAGCCTGACAAGTTTATCACCAATCCCGACCACAGCACCGAACTAGATCCTATCCACCGACACCGACTCGGATACCTTCTCCCGAACCACCCTCATAGACAGTGACACTGTGTCCATTACATCCGACTTCATGGCTGAAATTAATGAACAACATCAGGAAACTCATGGTCAGCCTGTTACGGTAGCGGATCTCTTAGCCTTAGTGCGAGACATTCGTAGCCTAATTGATACGAGGGCAAACCAACAAGATCGTAGAATGGAAGGTGTTGTCCAAGCCATTCAAACAATCAATGAAAAGATAGGAATAGGGCAAGAGACCCCTGACGAGGACGACAGAAGCGTGCATACTGAAAGAACTACACCCCGGGATGAGCAGTTCATGCCATTCAGGGACAGTAGGGTCGACAATCTTCAAAACCTGCTAAGACAAATCCCTCAATTCAGGGAACATTTTCTGGATAATGGCTTACCAAGCACTCCTCAAGCCAAACTCCCTAACAAATTCGCCTTGCTTGAGAAAAACTTTAAGGCCATGGAGAATCCTACTCACCATGTGTGTAGCTTCGCGCGCATGATGGTCTTAAAGGAAGTGGACCCTAGCTTATACGCTCATGTTTTCCCGTGGACCTTGAGCGATGAAGTCCTAAAATGGTACTACACCTTGCCGGTGGATGTCCAAGAGAACTGGGAAGCTACCTATAAAGCTTCCATCCAGCAATATGCAGCTAGTGAAGACGTTGATGTAACCATGAGTGACATGGCGGCAATCAAGCAGGTCGAAGGAGAATCATTCACAAGTTACTTTAAACGCTGGAGTGCACAAAAGGCCTTAATGACTGACAAGGTAACCTTGGATTACCAGATCCAGATTTTCATACAAGGGCTGAAACCAATGTATGCTAACATGATGGAATTCCAGTTGATCCTAGATTTCTCAGCTCTGAAGAAACTAGGATTAATGGTAGAAGCCAAATTGGAAAAGTCTGCGACATCATCTGGATGGAAGAACTCCACTTCAACCAAAAGGGTTGGTGGATCATCCAACCAGCAGCCAAAAGCTGTCGAGGCACATGTCATTCAAAAGTTCACCTCCTATACGCCTATTGACACCTCTTATGTCGAGGCCTTAGATCGTCTTTTGAAGAACGGAAAGATTGAACTTCCCCCTATCAAAGTCGAACCTGAAGTAAAGGGGAAGAGTTGGGATGGGGGAAAGTTCTGTAACAACCATCGCATGCGAGGTCATGGCATAAAGAGGTGCTTTACCCTAAAAAATCTCATATAGGGGACGATCCGTGACAAGACATTACTGTAGACACACAAAAAGTGACTCATAATTATGTAATATTATTTTTTTTAAATTTAATTTTATCTTTATTTTATTTCATAAAAATGCCAAAGAAAGTGAAATGCAAAAAAAAAAAAAAGATGAAGAAATAAAGAAATACCCCCCCAAAAAAAAGCCCAATCCAAACAGCCCAAAAAAGTAAAGCCTGGCACGCGACCCAAAGCAGGACTGCAACCCGGATATGGGCATACCTGCAGGTATTCTGGTGGGTTATGCCCGACCCAGGTCACCTCAGGAAGCGGGCCCACCTCGGAAAACGTGCAACTGAGCTTCTCCCAGCCCGGATACCATGGGTATTTGGCGGTCAGCCCGACCGGTTTACCTCGAAGCGCCGACCTAGGAAAGCAGCACTGGCGCCTCAAAGCCCAAAGATGCCTACAGGTATTGTGGGCGGGTTCTGCCCGACCCAGGAGGCCTCAGCTCACCTCGAAATGCGTGCCCTAATCGATCCGCGCAGCTGGGCCTATGATACTAGGCGGTGTTCATGTCATTTTCCCCCCTTATTTTAACCTAATTCTCAACCTTCATTCCTCCTATAAAAACCCCAACCAATTCCGCTTCAACCCTACACCGAAATCACGCTGGCGTATTGACACTTGGTGATTTCACATTCTCTTCTCCCTCTATATTTCTCTCATCTTGCATACACTTAATTGGCATTTTTGTTTTCTTCTTCTCTATCCCTTATTTGTTCATATTATATTGTAACTTGAGTTAATCCTAAACTCGACCTAAATAATATGGACTGTTCGTGAATAAAGGTACGCTTGTATTCAATTCTTTTATTTCTTGTATTTATTTTTCGCTTTATTATCGCATTTGTATGAAACTAAATGACACTAATTACACTAATTAATACTCCGTTCTACTCTCTTCTTCTCTCCACTTCTTCTTCCTTTTTATTTAACCGGTCTAGTAAAGTCCGTTCGATGAACGGGCGGATTCGGGAATTTTTATTCCCGAATTCGTAACCTTACCCCTGGATCCGAATCTCGTGGTTCGTGGTTTGTGGAGTCTTGTTTCTTGAGTTTATTAATTCTCGCTCAAAAATTAATTGGTGACTCTTCTTCCTTTTTTTCCTTTTTTTTTATTTCTTCTCGCTTTTATTTCTTTTCCCTTCGTATTTTATTTTCTGTTTCGGAAAGCTTTTTTTTTTAAAAAAATGATTTTATTTTCAGTTTTTTTTCTCTGTCTCGGAAACAGATCCCGAGGCCGGGACTAGCAGAATACCTGGCGGTATTCGGCGATCCGCGCCTCGAATCGATTTCGGGCAGGACCCTTTTTCGGTCATCGACTCACAATACCTGCAGGTATTGCTACAGTAAATCATCCCGAGCCCATATTTTATTTTCGCTTTTTCTGTCTGAAAGCGGTCGAGGTCGACAAGCGGAATACCGCGGTATTCCGCCGATCCACGCCTCGGATCGATTTCCAGCCCGGACCCTTTTTCGGGAGTTCGCTCACAATACCTGCAGGTATTGCTACAGTAAATCATCCCGAGCCCAGTCCCGAGGCTCTCTGTTTTTGTTCTCTTTTTTTTTCGTTTCTTTTTGTTTTTCTTTTATTTTCTGAATAAATAAAATTCTCATTTTAATAAAATCTAAAAAAAAGGAGATTATTTAAATTTTAGTCTTAATTTATTTAAACGGAAATTCAAGCGAATCTTCTAAAAGAAAAGACACCCCTTTCGACTCGCTGTTTACCGCGAGGGACACCAACGGGGATTTTCCCAGGTCTCACAAATGGCGACTCCACTGGGGACTTACGTTAAGCGGGTAAAACTTGAAAAGCCGGTTTTTTTAAAATTTTTGAGTAGAAAAGGAGAAATTAATTTTTGTAATTTTTATTATTTAGTTAGGCATCGTGCATGCGGACCTCCATCTCGGTTTTTAATAAATGGGGATGAACCCAAAGGTATCGTCTAGGTTTAACCCATTTTCCCTTTTGGGTAAAGTATATTTCCGACTTCAAGGAATGAACCGCACATTTCGAGAAGTTCGCAAATTGCTTTCCCACTCATGAAGGACTCCAAAATTCTCGGGATTATGAATTTACATTTTCCCTTTAATTTTGCGAGAAACATACGGGTCACATTACTATGAACTCCATAGAATTTGTGGCACGTGAGAGACATGAGTATGATAGTTATAGGTATCCGACTTTAAACCCTTAAATATAGAACCTCGGGTAGGTGCATTACCCATTTATATGCTATGTGCATTCTTATTATGCCATGTGTAAATTATGTGCTATGTGTTTCATTTTTTTTCATTCTAAGAGTCGGTCTCATAATTCATTTTCCCCCAAATGCCGCTTTAGTTTGGGCAATAGTCATGCAAAAGTTAAAGAGGGCCTAGAGGTCTCTCTTGGGCCTAAATCAAAGGGGTTTGATTAAAGTCCGAGATCTTAGTTTGACTTTCTCCAACCCTTGGTAGCATTTGAACCTGTAACGCGTGTATTCGGCCGTTATTCGAATTTGAGTTCATTAAAACTTTAATGTTGACTCGATCTTATGATGGCCCGATGGACCTTCTCTCTTCCATGTATATAATTTCATATTAAGTTAGAGGTCTTCATGCAAGCCCAATGTTGGGTGAGTCCATACCAAAAATAAAAATCATTCATCATATAGGCATTGTTTGCATTAGGTTGTCCCATGTAGGTCGCTACGTCTTTGGGTAGGTCAATGTCAAGGTTAATTATTGAGGTTTATGGTTTCCATACAGGTAGAATAAGGATCCGGTGACCGACCTTGAACTCAGAGTAAACAAGTTGCCTTCTTTGCATCACTGTCTCCAATGGCCTCCAACAGAGTACCTAGCGACAATGAACTCAATCTCTTCATCTCCCAATATTTGACTGAAATTTCACAGCAAATGCAAGGCAACGATAGGAGAGTAGATGAAATCATCGATACGTTAGCAAGGATGGATGATGAGCTGAATTTTCTTGATAAAGATGGAAGCAACACTCGTCATAGTGAAATGTCAAGCATGCGTGAAATAGAGAGAGAGATCCCTATGTCTGCAAATCACTATATGGACACGGGACTCACTTCTATTCATAGAGTTGATCAACCACATAAGTCCAACTCACCAATGGAGAAGTTTAAAACAGTTCCAAAATGTCTCCCGATCACCTTTAACTAAGAAGAAAGACCAAATCCCGCCCTTAGCTATAGGAGGATATCAAGAAAGAAGATGTGGTGAACGAGAAAGTTCTTTTATGGACAAACTCTTTACCACAATAATTCAAATGCAATCACGTATGGAGGGTCTGGACCGAAAAATGGATATGATCCTTTGGATTCTACAAAACGATAGAAGGACGGCCAATATTGAACATCGCATCAAAAAAAATATTGGAGAAGGATCATCATCAATGGAATTGCATAACACTGATATTCATCAAAGGGCTCCTAATTCCTCTGCTAAGAATGTTGAAATTCCAATCTACACCACCATTACCGAGGCTCTCAATTGTCTTCTTAAGGAAGGAAAGATCGAGCTTCCCCCTGTTCGATGCGAACCCGGAACTGAGGGAAAATTTTGGAACTCAAGTAAGTTTTGCAGATATCATAGACATCGAGGTCATGACATTGAAAATTGCTTCACCCTCAAGAAAAAACTTGAAGAAGTGTTCCAATTAGGAGAATTGCCGCCAGCACAAACAATACAGAAACCCCATTAGAAATTCAGGCTGTACGGGGATCTCCCGCTGCAAACTCCATAATCCCGGGTTACATCAGAGTAGAAGATGACAAGACTTAATTAGGAGATTTTCTATTATCATTCCTTTTATTTCCGTGAAAGTTGGCATTTATTTTCAGAGTCAGTTGGGATGTATCCCAAATAGTTTTTTTTTTATGTATTCATCTCAGTTGCATTCAATAAAGATGAAACCTTTCATGATTATGGCTCTTGTCTTCCCCGACCCTTCATTTGCTTCTAAACTGCTAAGGAAAGTCTTGTGCTTGCATTCCTGATTTGAATTGAAGAGCTCACTCACCCATATGACCATCCAAGTCTGACACATCTATCTTCTCACATCCTTCACTCCATCTCACATCTCTACCACATTTTCTCTATGCTTTTTTCCTACCCCGAGTCCAAGGATAATAGAGAGAAGAGAGGCTAACTTCACCACCAAAGCGAAGTTAGGAAAAAGGAGAGAAAAAAAGAGAGAGGCCAACTTGAACACGCATCTAACAAATTGGGCAAAAGGAGAGGTGAATGAGTAAAAATTAAGGGCAGGGAAGCTAACCTGAACACTCACCCAACAGGTTAGGCAAAATGAGAGAATTCAAAGCGACCAATAGTCTCTAAAAGTGAATCTCACTATCAAATAAATCATGTAGCTTAAAAAGATATGCCTATGATAGAAGGCTTTCATCCCTTACCACCTACATCATAAGCACCTTCATTTTCATTTCGCTACTTCACCTACATTTCTTCACATATCATCTTCTTAACCACCACCACGAACCCGGTCATTCATTTTATGACCATCTCATCCATAAATCCATCTAAGTCAACTAATGTGTTGTGGGTGACAAATATCATTGATAAGAAAAATATAGATTGAGGTAATCGAGTTCAAAAAAAAAAAAAGAAAGAGAAAAAAAGAAGAAAAAAATAAAGAAAAGAAGAAAAAAAAAAGAGAAAGAAGAAAGCAAGAATAAGAGGCATAAGAGGCAATTGTCGGTTTACATTGGTCACTCGCACATCCGAAAACCTCCCCGTCAAACATTCACACCTATCCTTCCCATTAAACTTTCGATCCATCTCAAAGTCCTTCTTGAGGCTTCAATCAAAGCTGCACCTGTTGAACTACGACTGGCCTGATTCCACACTGGATACGTAGGAGAACCTCTTTGAGGCCCGGCCGCTGTAATTCACTTTAGAGAAAATCCATCATCAAGTCTTTTGGTCATTGAGAGATAAAATAAAGAGTGGCTAGCTTGAAAACCTCATCAGGCGAGCTAGGAAAAAGGAGAGGAAACCTTGGTCTCTAATGACACTGACAAGTTGTCAGATTTCTTTCACCTAAACACACCCCCTTTTCCCATCAGACTTGGATCACCCTTCATACCTAAATTCATCAAACCATAGCCATTTGACCGTCTCTTCCCTTATGAGATAAACCCACGAGACATGGTGCTCCGTCCATAGACCATTTAGTCCACCTCCATCAGTTCGAACCTTTGTCTATCGAGCTACCCATCCATTTACCACCTTGTCCAATACATTTAATCGCTACCTTCACCGAACCATTCACAACCTTATCTCGCCCTCTATTTGGGCATGAGCATTCACTATCTTTTCCATCATTCCCATTTTCACCCCATCACCTTGTAAGCTCTTCTGGTTCGGTCATTAGTGCATGTATGAGATTCGATAGTTAGTCCTCGCTTCCAGAACACCTGAGTGAAGAATAACTCCTTTAACAGAACAAGAAGCCAACTGCATCAAAATAAGGATTACTTGAAGGCAATACATACCTAGGTCAATCATTTTGACTCATCTAAAGACGTTTGTTCACCGGTACTGGGGGCTTGGTGCTTACATGTTCCTCCCTAAATAAAAGAACCAGGAAAGGTAGAGAAAAGGCAAGGGAAATCAAGATGGCTTACCACTTGATCCCTCCTAGTGCTTCGGGTTCCTATCCATGTCATTGAAGTTAAGCATTCTAACCATCCCATCAAGAAGCATAAGCTAGCCCAGTCTTCCATTTATACCTTGTTTTGCGACATTTCAACTGGGGGCTCATTCATCACTCAATGTCCACTTCACGGCAACTTGCGAGACAAGAGAACTCATCGTTCTCCATTTTTCGTCTTGTCCTGAAACTCACTTCGAAATCGCCCTTGACATTTAGCGTTTTAATTTACTTTTCCTTTTTTTTTCCTCAGGAAAGTGGGGGTTGTTCATATCGCATACATGCAGCAAATCAATGTGCATTTTTTAGTTTTTGGTTTTAGGTCATGTGCATTTTTCATTTTAAGTCACATTAGTTTGCATTTTGAGTCGCATTAATTTGTTTTTCATTTTCATTTTGAGTCATGTTAGTTTTTATTTTTTTTCCTTCTCAAGTAAAAAAAAAGGGTCACATACATTGCATACAGAAAATAAAAAAAAGTCTCATCAAGCATTAAAATTAGGACTGCATAAAATCATGTATAAAGAATCTTATAGAATAATAGAGTTGTGTATTGTACATGAAAGAGTTTTGTACATATTTATTTTCGTGTAATTCATGTAGCATAACATGCATGAGACCGCATTTGCATTCTTCTGTCTCCCACCCGAACATCAAAATAAATGCAACCATGGCGGCTAGAAATCAAGCAAGCTCACTTGGAGTCTTGATTGCCTTCGGAAGTATTGCTAGAAGCTCAAAGGATGTTGATGACGAAGAAATAATTCGAGTTTTACGAGAATTAACTCATTTTTCGAGTTAAATTCTCAAATTCGGATAACAATTTTTTATGAGAATTAGCTCATTTTCCGAGTTAAACTCTAAAATTCAGATCACAAATTTTTATGAGAATTAGCTCATTTTTTCGGGTTAAACTCTAAAACGGATCGCAAATTTTTATGAGAAATAATTTGGAAAATAATTCATTTTCTGAGTTAACCTCTAAAAATTCAATTCGCAATGTTCACAAGAATTAGTTTGGAAATAACTCATTTCTGAATTAAACTGAGAAGACTCGAGCATACGGACAAACCCGACCCATACTGCCAAGAACAAGTCGGGTCTGGGTCTTGCAACCAGACACCATACCGCCAGGTATGGCTCGGACCCATACACAGGGTTCCGAACGGGAGAAGACCCGGAAAAGCCGGTACCATATCGTTAGACATGGTCTGGACCTGGGACTTACAAAATGGACCCGATGCGAAGACAAAATGCAAGATTTCATAGAGCAATACCTGGCGGTATGCTCGGCAAAGGGGACTCAAGGTTGGGCCATGCGAAGAAAAAAAAACATCGGGCAGAGCGCCATGCCTGCAAGCATGGTAGCCTGCCTAGGGTTCCGAGCAACAAGTGAAATCCGAATGATGGACCCCGGGCTGGACAGAGCTGCATGCCTGGAGGCATGACAACCTGACTAGGCCCAAATCTGACGAGGCAGTGTAGAAAAACAAAGAAAGTTGGGCAAAGTTGCATGCCTGGAGGCATGACAACTTGACTAGACCCAAATCTAACGGAACTATGCAAAAACAACGAAAACTGGACATAATTCAGCAGACATAGCACCATATCTGGAGGCAGGCCAGCCTACCCGGACTTAAATCTGTCCAGACTGTGCAGAAAAACTCTGGACAGAGCACCATACCTAAAGGCATGCCATCCTGCCGAGACTTAAATTTGTCCGGACTGTGCAGAAAAACTCCGGACAGAGCACCATACCTGGAGGCATGCCAGCCTGCCCAGACTTAAATTCGTCGGTATCGCGCGAAAAACTCGAGCGAGCACCATACTCAGGCATGCCACCGCTTAGACTTAAATTTGTCCGGACTGTGCAGAAAAACTCCGGACAGAACATCATACCTGGAGGCATGCCAGCCTGCCCAGACTTAAATTCGTCCGGACTGTGCAGAAAAACTTCGGACAGAGCACCATACCTGGAACTATGCTAGCCTGCCCAGACTTAAATCTGTCTAGACCGTGCGGAAAAACTCCGGACAGAGCACCATACCTGCAAGCATGGTAGCCTACCCAGAGTTCCGAATAATGAGAAAGGACTGACTGACTGACATTGACGGGATAGAGCTGCATGCCTGGAAGCATAACAGCCTGACTGTACAAGGATTTGAAAAAAAAACTGTACAGAAAAGTATGGAAAACTGGACAGAGGTACATGCTTGGAGGCATGACATCATATTTTTATGAGAAAAATCTTGGGATTACTAGTTAATCCCAACGTTAAACTCTAAGAATTTGACGGCACAAGAAACAACAAAAAGTTTTGTGCCTCAATACATGACAAGGTTGGCATAAAGCATGCATACGAATACCAAGACCATAATAAAAATATGAGTTTGAAAGGCTTACCGGGACTTCCGATCTCCTAAGCCACACATGCTCATTCTGTTACCTCGTGGTTTCAGAGGTTGCGTCATTGCCAAAAACAAACTACAGAACACGAAAGGGAGGTTTAAAATCCCGGGATAAAGTAAAATTCCCGAACTAGAACCATGACCCAGACCCGAAACCATGCAAGCAAGCATGGAAGTTACCCCGGGTTGTACGAAATCTAACCCGAAAACCGGAGCGAGTCAGCCTCGGGTCTGAACCCAAGCCCATACCGCCAGGTATGGGTCTCCCACAGACCGCGCAAAAGGAAACCCGAGAACGAGTCTGGGTCCGTCCTGAGTCTGAACCAGCTATACCGCCAGGTATGGTCCGGGTTCCGACAAATTTTCCGAGTTCAAATTCCGGGACTCGAGCGAAAATCAGCTTAAAAATTCGAATCTGAAAACTCAGAAATGAGCAAATACCAGGCGGTATGGTGTCCGTTTCAGCAGAATTCCGGCAAGACAGTGGGTCAAGCTCGGGTCTGAACCCGAGACCATACCAGGCGGTATGGTGCCCGTTTCAGCAGAATTCCGGCAAGACAGTGGGTCAAGCTCGGGTCTGACCCCGAGACCATACCCGGCGGTATGGTGCCCGTTTCAGCAAAATTCCGGCAAGTCAGTGGGTCAAGCTCGGGTCTGAACCCGAGACCATACCTGGCGGTATGGTGTCTGTTCCGGCAGAAAATTTCAGATCTAAACTCTGAAAAAAATAGTAAAAAGGAGACGGATACCTGGCGGTATTCTGTGGCTCCGGTCAAGTTCCCGGATTTGGTGGGGAAAATCGAGGTACATCGGCGGCAAGGAGACGCAAAAACCGAGGTGGGGGCTCGGGAAATGCCACACCTGGCGGTATGATGACCCGGTAAGGGCTGGTTACTCGGGATTTTAGAGAGAGAAAGAGTGAGTGAGGAAGTAGAGAATGGAATTGTTGATGAAAGTATATGGATAAGGGTGCTCCCCTTTTCTAAAGACCATTCACCCATCTTCTCAATCTTCCCACCTACCCATCTTAAAACCCAATTAAATACTCCCTTGACCGGCCTAACATGCATTGGCCGGAAAATTATTATGAGGAGAATTTAAAACTTCTTTTGTTTTAATACTCTTATAATAAATAAAAATGAAAACAAAACAAATATATATATATTATTTTCAAGAGAAAATATGGAAATATAATTTCTATATAACTCAGAAAATAATTTTAATTCAATTTTGTATCATTTTCAACAAAAGAATGAGCGACATCGGGATAGACTGAGCTACATTTCAACGACATCGGAAGAGACTGAGCTACATTTCAACGACATCGGGAGAGACTGAGCTACATTTCAACGACATCGGGAAAGACTGAGCTACATTTCAATGACATCAGGAGAGACTAAGCTACATTTCAACGACATCGGAAAAGACTGAGCTACATTTCAACGACATAGGGAGAGACTGAGCCACATTTCAACGACGTCGAGAAAGATTGAACGACATCAAGAAAGATCGAAGACCTCCAAGCTATACTTTGATCATCGTCTTACTCAGACTAGATCAAAGTGGGGGCTAACTGTAGACACACAAAAAGTGTCTCATAATTATGTAATTTTATTTTTTAAATTTAATTTTATCTTTATTTTATTTTATAAAAATGCCAAAGAAAGTGAAATGCAAAAAAAAAAGATGAAGAAATAAAGGAATACCCGCCCCCAAAAAAAAGCCCAATCCAAACAGCCCAAAAAAGAAAAGCCTGGCACGCGACCCAAAGAAGGACTGCAACCCGGATATGGGCATACCTGCAGATATTCTGGTGGGTTATGCCCGACCCAGGTCACCTCGGGAAGCGTCCCACCTCGGAAAGCGTGCAACTGGGCTTCTCCCAGGCCCAGCATACTGGCAGGTATTCGGTCGGGTCGGGCGAGTTGCCTCGGGAAGCGTGCTGACCTCGGGAAGCGGGCCCACCTCGGAAAGCGTGCAACTGGGCTTCTCCCAGGCCCAGCATACCGGCAGGTATTTGGGCGGGTCAGGCCCGACCCGGTTTACCTCGGGAAGCGTGCTGACTTAGGGAAACGCGTAGCTGGACGCCTCGAAAGCCCAGCATGCCTGCAGGTATTGTGGGCGGGTTCTTCCCGATCCAGGACGCCTCAGCTCACCTCGAAATGCGTGCCCTAATCGATCCGCGCAGCTGGGCCTATTATACTAGGCGGTGTTCATGTCATTTTCCCCCGTCATTTTAACGTAATTCTCAACCTTCATTCCACCTATAAAAACCCCAACCATTTCCGCTTCAACCCTACACCGAAATCACCCTGGCGTATTGACACTTGGTGATTTCACATTCTCTTCTCCCTCTATATTTCTCTCATCTTGCATACACTTAATTGGCATTTTTGTTTTCTTCTTCTCTATCCCTTATTTATTCATATTATATTGTAACTTGAGTTAATCCTAAACTCGACCTAAATAATATGGACTATTCGTGAATAAAGGTACGCTTGTATTCAATTCTTTTATTTCTTGTATTTATTTTTCGCTTTATTATCGCATTTGTATGAAACTAAATGACACTAATTACGCTAATTAATACTCCGTTCTACTCTCTTCTTCTCTCCTCTTCTTCTTCCTTTTTATTTAACCGGTCTAGTAAAGTCCGTTCGTTGAACGGGAGGATTCAGGAATTTTTATTCCCGAATTCGTAACCTTACCCCTGGATCCGAATCTCGTGGTTCGTGGTTTGTGGAGTCTTGATTCTTGAGTTTATTAATTCTCGCTCAAAAATTAATTGGCGACTCTTCTTCCTTTTTTTTCCTTTTTTTTTTAATTTCTTCTCGCTTTTATTTCTTTTCCCTTCGTATTTTATTTTCTTTTTCGGAAAGCTTTTTTTTAAAAAAAAGATTTTATTTTCAGTTTTTTTTCTCTGTCTCGGAAACAGATCCCGAGGCCGGGACAAGCGGAATACATGGCGGTATTAGGCGATCCGCGCCTCGGATCGATTTCGAGCCGTGCCCCTTTTTCGGTCATCGACTCACAATACCTGCAGGTATTGCTATAGTAAATCATCCCGAGCCCATATTTTATTTTCTGTTTTTTTTGTCTCGGAAACAGATCCCGAGGCCGGGACAAGCGGAATACCTGGCGGTATTCCGGCCAGTCCCGCGCCTCGGATCTGATTTCCAGGCCTGGGACCCCTTTTTTCGGGGTTACTGGCTCACAATACCTGCAGGTATTGCTACAGTAAATCATCCCGAGCCTAGTCCTGGGGCTCTCTGTTTTTTTCTCTTTTTTTTCGTTTCTTTTTGTTTTTCTTTTATTTTCTGTTTATTTTCTGAATAAATAAAATTCTCATTTTTATAAAATCTAAAGAAAAGGAGATTATTTAAATTTTGTTTTAATTTATTTAAACTAAAATTCAAGTGAATCTTCTAAAAGAAAAGACAGCCCTTTTGACTCGTCGTTTACTGCGAGGGACGCCAACGGGGATTTTCCCGGGTCCCACAATTACCCTACCCAAAGTGGCCCAACAAAAGCCTAACAACAAGAATAATCCATTCTGGGTCACCATGATATCCAACACCTCAGGAAGTTGGGACCCCCACCATCTTCATCACTGACATAGGATTCCCAAAAACCGAGGTTTACACTTCGGTCTTGAGGCGTGTCAATGGAATATAGGATACCGATGAAGAGGATGTGTATCGAACTGACATGACTTCCTAGGATTCTGACCCCGAGGAGAAATGCGAGGAGATCACTCCTAAGGTTAGATCACTCAAGATCAACCCCGGAAATGAAGAAGAAAATCTGACTAAGGAGGCCGGATAGTAAAAAATGATCCTCAAAGTCACTCAGGAGGATCATCAGCTTGATGACCAGGCTGATACTACTTTTCTTACCAGGTCGGGGAGAACCAACCAGAAGAACCCAACTCCCCCACTACAAGTTGCTCCTGCGCTTCTGAACACACAGCCAAGTGAGGCAATCCCTGTAGAGGACGCATTCCTTAAGCAGTTCAAGAGGACCAAAGTTGACCTCATAATTTGGCAGAGTAAATTACATTTACCCCACCTGACATTTGTGGTAATAATTTTTACACACCCGACATTTGTGAAATAATTTTTACCTTACCTGACATTTAGTGAAATTAATTTTTAGGGCCGAATCCGGTTACTTATCGGAAATGTGAAAAATACCAAAATGCCCCTATATAATTATATGAATGTACCATGCTACCCCTAACATTGAGAAATAAATTACTTAAATGACCTTTTCATTTTCAAAATTGGGAGGGATTGGGTTTTCGAAGAAATAAATTAGAGAAAAGATTGGGGTTTAAATGTCATATGAATTAATATTAAGGGTAAAAACATCATTCATATTTAATTAAAAGTTATATGAATTAATATCAAGGGTAAAAAAGTCAATTCATATATATCTTTTTAATGTTCACCGGAAAATCCAACAACAATCAATTATCGAATATTTTAGGAGGTTTAAATATATGAACACTTAATGTCAGGTAAGGTAAAAATTATTTCCCAAATGTCGGGTGTGTAAAAATTATTACCACAAATCTCAGGTAGGGTAAATGTAAATGCCCCTAATTTGGCAACTGTTAAATACTTCCCTAACACACCGTCAAGCGCTCTTGAATGCACTGAACCGAATCCAAGTCCCCTCAGACACTCCGCCCGAGGACCTCATTGCATTTGTGACTACATCGAAGTTGGGCATCATCTTCGATGAGGCAGACTTACCGAGGGAAGGGTATGCTCACAATAAGGCCTTATACCTAACCATCATGTGTTCCAACAAGGTTGTCCCGTTTGTGCTGGTGGACAACGGATCGGCGGTCAACATATGTCCGTGGAGAACTTCCCAAAAGTTAGGTATTCAATGACATCATCTGACTCAACAAACTGTTCAACTCCGGGCTTATGATAATTCCCCGAGAAGGACTCTGGGTTCGGTAATCTTACCCATAACCATGGAGCATGTAACTCGAAATGTCGAATTTCTGGTCATCGACATCCCCGCCTCTTTTAATCTATTGCTTGGCCGGCCATGGCTGCATGAGAATAGGGCGGTTGCGTCATCTCTACACCAAAAGGTGAAGATGATAATTCAGGGCCAAGTCTTCACCATAGGAGGCGAGGAGATTTCTACAATCGTCAACTCCACAATGCCCGTGCTAGAAGTTGAACACAACTCTATGGATGAAGAGTTCCACAATTTCGAGTTTGTGGCCATGCTGAGTCTGAATGAGGCCTCTTTTGATTTTGACCCATATTTTAATCGCAAGATCAATGCGATCTTGAAAAATATAGGATATTTTCTAGGGCAATCTCTAGGGGATCCGAGCAAGAAGCTTAACTTCCCGCCCCTAATGCCTAGAAGCTATTACCCCTTTGGTCTCGGGTATACCCCAACCGAAGAAGAAATTAGACTTGCTAAGTTGGCAACCGCTAAGAAGAGGAAGGTTGATGATCCACCACTACTCTCCAAAATCAATCCTTATCCTCTGACCCTCAATGGGCAATGGATCAAAGAGGGAGATGACTTCCCCTACTATGGGTTCCCGGAGCCTTACTACCGAAAGGAGGAAGGTATCCAAGTAGCTGGCTTGGAAATCTTTAATGACTGCATGATCTTAGAGGAAGGACACTTTGTCCCAAGTCGGGAAAAGAAACCTCCTCTTGAATGGACTCACTTAGCTGGAAGTCGCATCTTTGGTCTTCTATTTTGCCAAGAGGCTCGCGATGACGACAACCCAGGTAATACCCTTGCCACGACCCTTTCCAACCCGCGATTCGACTCAAGCAAGCTAATAACTGAAGATGGTAGCTACCGTGAGATATCGTGGGTGGACGTCGATGCTGGAAAAGAATTCACTATAGCCTTAGGAGAGTCCTCTAAGTCCATCAAGTGTGGTCCTAGTTTCCTTTTTGTTGAGTCAGAGTCTGTTGAGTAAGTCCTAGAGTTTATCTTTGGTGTATCTATTTTTCTTGATTCAATAAAATGAATGTATGTTTACTTATCCTAATCTCTTTTCCCTCTTCCCTGAACTGTTTTTGCCAATAGTGATGCTGAATTAACGGACTCAAAAGAATTAATAAAAGATGTCGAGGAACATGAAAATCATACAACCATAATGGAGGAAACAATAAGCATTAACGTAGGAACCTTGGAAATCCCTCGGGAGTTTAAGCTTGGGAAATCTTTAACTTTGGAAGAACAAGAGGAGTTTAAGCTTGGGAAATCTTTAACCTTGGGAAAATCCCTCGAGAGTTCGTCGACGTGTTTGTATGGTCTTATGAGGACATGTTGGGGATCGACCGAGAGATAGCCGAACATTCCCTCCCTTTATATTCGGATGCGAAGCCAGTCAAGCAAAGACCTAGAAGGATGAAACCTGAATGGTCATGCAAAATTTTATCAGAGGTAGTAAAACAACAAAAAGTAGGTTTTATTAAAGTGATTGAATATGCAGACCGGTTAGCCAACATTGTACCCGTACCCAAGAAAGACAAAAGGGTGAGGATGTGTGTTGACTATAGAGACTTTAACAAAGCAAGTCCTAAGGACGACTTTCCATTGCCTCACATCAATATTCTGGTAGACAACACATGTGGGCATGAGTTACTATCCTTTATGGATGGGTATTCGGGGTATAATCAGATCAAGATGGTAGAAGAGGACATGGAGAAGACTGCCTTCACCACACCATGGGGAAATTTCCACTATGTAGTAATGTCGTTCGGGTTAAAGAATGTCGGAGCTACTTACCAAAGAACGACCACAACCTTACTATACGACATGATGCACAAAGAAGTGGAAGTATATGTCGACAATATGATTGTCAAATCGAAAGAACGGGCAGAACATACTGCCAGTTTGAGAAAGTTTTTCCTCCAACTAAGGAAGTATAATATGAGGCTAAATCCGCAAAAATGTACCTTCGGGCTCACCTCCGACAAGCTACTCAGCTTTGTAGTCAGCTCGGGAGGTATAGAAGTAGACCCAGCTAAGATTAAGGCTATTCAAGACCTTAAACCACCCAAGACTGAAAAGGAAATTCGAGGGTTCCTTGGAAGAGTTCAATATATAAGTCGTTTCATCTTGAAACTAACCATGACGTGTGAGCCATTGTTCAAAAAATTAAAGAAGGGGACAAAACCACAGTGGGATGAAAAATGCCAAGATGCCTTTTGACAAGATCAAAGAGTACTTGACACATCCACCTGTGCTAATGTCGCCCGTGCCAAATAAACTGCTTCTTCTATACCTCACCATTACCGATACAGCTATGGAGGCAATGTTGGCTCAGAAAATTGAAGGTCAACAAAGGGCACTTTATTACTTGAGTAAGAAGTTCCTGGAATATGAGGTCGCTACACAGAAATAGAAAAAATGGCCCTGGCTCTCGTTTGGGCTACCAAGAAGCTTCGCCCCTACATGCTTTCACACACAGTGCACATCATAGCAAAAAAGAACCTGGTCAAATATGTCTTGGAACAACCAATAGTCAACAGTAGGGTGGACCGATGGATGGTGATGCTCTCCGAGTTTAATCTCAAATACGTACCACAAAAATCCATCAAGGCACGAGTTGTGTCAGACTTCTTAGCTGATACGCCTTCAAGTGAACCTCATCCGGTGTAACACCCCATATTTTCTTTTGTAGTATTGGTATTAGTTTATATGGTGGGGAAAGGAAAAAGGAAAAAGGAATAGGAAAAGGAGAGTAAAATAAGAAGAAAATAAGGGAGGGGGTTTTGAGGTTACATGTATAACACACACACCACACCCATTTTAGAGAGAGAAAGAGAAATGGAGAGAAAGAAGGCGAGAGCTGCTAACAGTCCCCTTTTTGGCCCCGATCGGTGACCAAACAACCTCTGATCTGCTTCAAATTTTAGTATGAAATTCCTGACACCTTCCTCTTCATATCCAACGGTGTGATCGTCGTTTTGACTTCTCTAGCTCGAGTTATAGCCCAGAATAAGAGACCTACGAAATTGTGTTGTTCTACCTATTTTGTTAGTAGTTCTTATATTTTATTTGATAAAATTGATAGGGAAAGATTTTGATTATGATTTATACTCGAATTTGGGATTTAATTGCATGAATTTGAGTTGTTTTTAGGGTTTAAAAGAATAGAAAACCCTAATTGGAGTTGTTAGAAACCCACCCTTAATTTGCATGTGTTGGATTGTTAAAGTATATGAATTTGATGAAGTTTGATGTTTAGGTTGGGAATCTGAATTTGCATGTATTGGATTATGGTTGTTTCTTGAATTTTACGGTGTGGAGAACAAAATTTATGGATGGAGATTAGTAGAAAAATTCGTATGCACAGGAATTGGGTTACTGTTTGTTTTTTTTGTGAATTATTGGCTTATCCAAATTGAACGAAATATTTACTGTAGGTTTAGATGCTATTAGATTGCTTGTGCTAAATTTTTATGAATTTTGGAGTTGTATTCTGTGAGATATAATTTTTAGAGTGAAACTGCCTTGTTTTTTAGTTCAAATTTGATGAAATTGTGTGAATTTTCGTGAATTGTGTATTTAGCTTTAATGTCTATAGATTTTACTGTATATTCTTTATGGTTTATAACATGTGTGTTTAAGATTTCAAGAATTTAGGATGTTTATTTCCAGAGTTATGGAGTTTTGAATATATATGCTTAATTGGGATAACTTAGGGTTATTTGTATGCGAAGTGGAGTTGTCAATTGTGAAAATAATGTGTATTAAGTCTTGAAACCAGTAACCATGTCAAATATTATGGTGTATGATATGTATTATGTCATGATGGATGTTTATCTTGTTGATTATTATGATTTACTTACCTTCAAGAGAAGGAATGACTTGAGTTTGCTCTTATTATAAATGGTGTGATTAAGCTAAGTTGGAGAATGAGATTTGTGTCTTGCTTTGGGCTATTACTTATGTGTCGTTCTACGATTATGGCCATAGTAGTAGTGTCTTTGTGTCAGGTCGCCTGGTAGGTACTAGGATGTGATTTTCGACCTGTTAGTTTTGAGTCTATGTGAGTCCCTAGTTGGTACCTTAAGTGGGCTTTACCCGGTCCGCCAGGATATGAATGTGACCACATAGTTTGTGAATTGAGAATATCTGCACTCTAAATCAATGGGTCCCTGGTTCACCAGGATGTGTTTGTGACCCTTGTGATATGTAGGTGCTAGTTCAGTGAGTGAGTTATAAGTTGAGTTCCCCTAGACCAAGTTACTTTAATCGATTGAGAAAATTGTGTTATGTTGTGATTTGTGTTAAGCTTTCCGAAATTGGCAGATTGTGATTATGTGTGCCTTTGATTATGAAATGTGATGTGACTTTGATAAGAATGTGATAGTTTGTGTAAATTATGTGATATGTATGTATGAGTTATATGAGCTTATGGTGATTCTTTGATATGGATCCCTTAGTCACTTCCCTATGTTGTTGCTTTTTAGAAAGTAATGGTATGTGTACAGGATGATATTCTTATGTGCTAACCTGTTAATGTGCAAAGTGTAACAACGGGGGAGATAAGGATTATTCGTTGGGCTCAGGGAGCTCATGACCTCACCTTTTTCAGGTTTTCAAAGCGGAAAGGCAGGAAGGTACCTTAAGCGACTAGCTCTTGAAGTCTTTTGTAGTTATGGATAGGAAGGAGGCTTGAAGTTATGTTGTTGATATCGAATGTGTTGTTAAGTTTAATTTGGATGTATTTTGTGAATAAACATGTACACCTTGTTGAATGTAAGTAGGTATAGGTTCGTATGTTTTAGATTGACACCTACGACCTAAATTTGTGTTTTGTTATGGACAAAAGCTTCCGTTGCTCTATGATATTTGGGAATAATTATGGTTTGGAGTTTAGGTAGCCTTGTGGGTGTCCAAGGAGGACCCCACGACAGTGACTTGCCTAGCCACCCTAGGTTGGGGCATTACAGAAGTGGTATCAGAGCAATAGTCCTGCGACCATGGCCTTTAGGACTTATATGCGCATGTGATTGTCAATGTGTAGGTTTAATATGTTTCTGACTGCTTATGTGATAAATGTGGTGTAATGTGCTTCGCCTTCTATGTGTTTCGTTTTGATTTGAATGTTGTGTAGTATGTTATGTCAAGTTTCGAGGACGAAACTTGTTTTAAGCGGGGAAGGATGTAACAACTCGGATTTTTTTTTATGGTGCGGAAAGAAAAAGGAAAAAGGAAAAAGGAAAAAGGAAAAAGGAAAAAGGGAAAAGGAATAGGAAAAGGAGAGTAAAATAAGAAGAAAATAGGGGAGGGGGTTTTGAGGTTACATGTATAACATACACACCACACCCATTTTAGAGAGAGAAACAGAAATGGAGAGAAAGAAGGGGAGAGCTGCTGACAATCCTGTTTTTGGCCCCGATCTTTGACCAAACGACCTCCGACCTGCTTCAAATTTTAGCAAGTAGTTCCTGATACCTTCCTCTTCATATCCAACATTGTGATCGTCGGACTTCTCTAGCTCGAGTTATAGCCCAAAATAAGAGACCTACGAAATTGTGTTGTTCTACCTATTTTGTGAGTAATTCTTATATTTTCTTTGATAAAATTGATAGGGAAAGATTTTGATTATGATTTATCCTCGAATTTGGGATTTAATTGCATGAATTTGAGTTATTTTTAGGGTTTAAAAGAGTAGAAAACCCTAATTGGAGTTGTTAGAAACCCACCCTTAATTTGCATGTGTTGGATTGTTAAAGTATATGAATTTGATGAAGTTTTATGTTTAGGTTGTGAATCTGAATTTGCATGTATTGCATTGTGGTTGTTTCTTGAACTTTACGGTGTGGAGAACAAAATTTATGGATGAAGATTAGTAGAAAAATTCGTATGTACAAGAATTGGGTTACTGTTTATTTTTTTTGTGAATTATTGGCTTATCCAAATTGAACGAAATATTTACTGTAGGTTTAGATGCTTTTAGATTGCTTGTGCTAAATTTTTATGAATTTTGGAGTTGTATTCTGTGAGATCATTTTTAGAGTGAAACTGCCTTGTTTTTTAGTTCAAATTTGATGAAATTGTGTGAATTTTCGTGAATTATGTATTTAGCTTTAATGTCTATAGATTTTACTGTATATTCTTTATGGTTTATAGCATGTGTGTTTAAGATTTCAAGAATTTAGGATGTTTATTTCCAGAGTTATGGAGTTTTGAATATATATGCTTAATTGGGGTAACTTAGGGTTATTTGTATGCGAAGTGGAGTTGTCAATTGTGAAAATAATGTGTATTAAGTCTTGAAACCAGTAACCATGTCAAATATTATGGTGTATGATATGTATTATGTCATGATGGATGTTTATCTTGTTGATTATTATGATTTACTTACCTTCAAGAGAAGGAATGACTTGAGTTTGCTCTTATTATAAATGGTGTGATTAAGCTAAGTTGGAGAATGAGATTTGTGTCTTGCTTTGGGCTATTACTTATGTGTCGTTCTACGATTATGGCCATAGTAGTAGTGTCTTTGTGTCAGGTCGCCTGGTAGGTACTAGGATGTGATTTTCGACCTGTTAGTTTTGAGTCTATGTGAGTCCCTAGTTGGTACCTTAAGTGGGCTTTACCCGGTCCGCCAGGATATGAATGTGACCACATAGTTTGTGAATTGAGAATATCTGCACTCTAAAACAATGGGTCCCTGGTTCACCAGGATGTGTTTGTGACCCTTGTGATATGTAGGTGCTAGTTCAGTGAGTGAGTTATAAGTTGAGTTCCCCTAGACCAAGTTACTTTAATCGATTGAGAAAATTGTGTTATGTTGTGATTTGTGTTAAGCTTTCCGAAATTGGCAGATTGTGATTATGTGTGCCTTTGATTATGAAATGTGATGTGACTTTGATAAGAATGTGATAGTTTGTGTAAATTATGTGATATGTATGTATGAGTTATATGAGCTTATGGTGATTCTTTGATATGGATCCCTTAGTCACTTCCCTATGTTGTTGCTTTTTAGAAAGTAATGGTATGTGTACAGGATGATATTCTTATGTGCTAACCTGTTAATGTGCAAAGTGTAACAACGGGGGAGATAAGGATTATTCGTTGGGCTCAGGGAGCTCATGACCTCACCTTTTTCAGGTTTTCAAAGCGGAAAGGCAGGAAGGTACCTTAAGCGACTAGCTCTTGAAGTCTTTTGGAGTTATGGATAGGAAGGAGGCTTGAAGTTATGTTGTTGATATCGAATGTGTTGTTAAGTTTAATTTGGATGTATTTTGTGAATAAACATGTACACCTTGTTGAATGTAAGTAGGTATAGGTTCGTATGTTTTAGATTGACACCTACGACCTAAATTTGAATTTTGTTATGGACAAAAGCTTCCGCTGCTTTATGATATTTGGGAAAAATTATGGTTTGGAGTTTAGGTAGCCTTGTGGGTGTCCAAGGAGGACCCCACGACAGTGACTTGCCTAGCCACCCTAGGTTGGGGCATTACAGAAGTGGTATCAGAGCAATAGTCCTGCGACCATGGCCTTTAGGACTTTTATGCGCATGTGATTGTCAATGTGTAGGTTTAATATGTTTCTGACTGCTTATGTGATAAATGTGGTGTAATGTGCTTCGCCTTCTATGTCTTTCGTTTTGATTTGAATGTTCTGTAGTATGTTATGTCAAGTTTCGAGGACGAAACTTGTTTTAAGCGGGGAAGGATGTAACTCCCCGGATTTTTTTTTTATGGTGGGGAAAGAAAAAGGAAAAAGGAAAAAGGAAAAAGGAAAAAGGAAAAAGGAAAAAAGGAAAAGGAATAGGAAAAGGAGAGTAAAATAAGAAGAAAATATGGGAGGGGGTTTTGAGGTTACATGTATAACACACACACCACACCCATTTTAGAGAGAGAAACAGAAATGGAGAGAAAGAAGGGGAGAGCTCCTGACAGTCCTGTTTTTGGTCCCGATTGATGACCAAACGACCTCCGACCTGCTTCAAATTTTAGCAAGTAGTTCCTGACACCTTCCTCTTCATATCCAACATTGTGATCGTCGGACTTCTCTAGCTCGTGTTATAGCCCAGAATAAGAGACCTACGAAATTGTGTCGTTCTACTGTAGACACCAAATTTTGTACCGGTATTAGTTTTAGTTATTTGTAAAAATAAGCTAGCCGAATAGTTTAGTAGCATGCAAACCCATTTCTTTTCTAAGCCCGAAAACGAGCATAATGACCCAATTTTACGGGACAAACCCGTCTGGGTTCTTTGGGCCAGAGCATAGCTCACTCTCAAGAACCCGTCAGTTGTCTTGGGCCAAAGCCTGATTCAGTTTGGCTAGAACCCGTCTGGGTTGCTGGGCTGAGTTTTGTCTCCGCGGCTAAACCTAAACCCTAAACGCACCCCCTACTCCACTATAAATTAAACCCTTTTTTTTCCTTCCATGGACACCATGGTATGCTAGAGTATTGACACTAGCATATTCTCTCCATCTCTTCTCTCCCTTTGCATGCTGCTTCACTAAAGGTTAGCACAGTTGTAGTTGATGTAATCCATATGGCATAATCTATGGAATTCTTTCTTTTTTTTTATTTTTCTTTGTTTTGCATGATTTTAATGATGGATTTGTGAAATTCCTATTTAATTCCTCCCTCTTAACCTTTTGTTTTGCTTTAATTTAATTCTAGTAGAGTCTATTCGTTGAATAGGCGGATTTGATGATTTTAATTGTCAAATTCGTAACCTTACCCCCGAATCCTCTTTGGATTCGCAGGCCGGAGTCTATATTTAAATGGTTTGTTGTTTTTCTCCTAAAATTCAACTGGCGACTCTATTTTCTTGTTTTGGTGTTTACCTTTTTTATGATTTTTGTGACCTAATTTGTGATTAACGCCAGGAGTAACCCGGCTTGGTTCAGTCAATGAACTCAGACGGGTTTATCACCTTCTTACCCTTTTTCTTTTTTTTTTCTTTTCTCGTGGAGTCTGCAGCAGCGGAAACTGTCTCGGCTCCAGCAGGAACCCAGACGGGTTCCTTCGTGTTTTCCCTTCCCTTTCTTTCGCCTCTTTCTTTCTTCTTTCTTTAAAGGTGAATCTCGGGCGCATAAATTGTTTCTAATCTGTCAGCGAAAACATTCTTAAAAGTTCAACCTTATTTAAGGTTAAGCAATCCTAGTCGGCTCCCAATCACTTTTAAGTAGTGCCGCGAAAAAGGTCCATCGATTTTTCGGGGTCTACAGATTGGCGACTCCATTGGGGACTTAAACTTAAAAAGAGGGTAAAACTTGAAAGAATTAAATTTTAGTGTTTTTTTTTGTAAAAAGGGGAGGAATTAATTTATTTCACATTTTTATCATTTTTTTAGGCATATTGCATACCAGGCTACTCTTGGGCCTTTATGGCTGGGGAGCACAAAAGCGTTGGTTTAGGTTTTAAAACTAGGAATCAATCCCGAGAGCGGGAGGTCACTACTTGTGGGATGCACTTACATCGCCAAGCATTTGATCTCTCCTCTCCCCGTGTTACACTCTAAAGGTTTCCTTGAAACCCAAAGAGCAACACCCCACACATTTTTCCTTGAATTCCATATAAGGAAAATGCACCGGGGCGAGAACAGGTGGTACCCTATTCATCTCCCTAAACCTAGAAAAACCCTGAATCCAAAGCCATGGTTAGGTTCATCCCGCATCTGTATGTCATGTAAATCAATCCTGTAAAAGTTGAGTCCAAGTGTCTAGCCCGATCATGAGTGGGACGTCATTCTAGCCCGCGTAGGATCAAATGAGAGACGGACTGGCCCAAACCCAGACGGGTTTGATGTGCCTAGCCTAGTTGGACTCACTGTGGAATCCTGTCTGTGCCTATTTGAAAGGGAGGAATTACAGTTCAAACCCAGACGGGTTTGGGCCTGTTTTTCTTCTCCTTCCACATCGGGCCAAATCTGCGACATCGCAATGCAAACCCACTTACTATTGATCCTATTCGGCCCTTTATGACGCCCCTTGGGTCAGTGTCAGTCCTGTCAGTCATCGTGCTAGGTCCATATAGAGTTAGGACATGCACTCCCACAAAAGTGGGTGAGTCACCCTTGTGTCAGCATGTAGGCGTCATGTCCATGTCCAAGGTTCATATAGGTCCACTAAGTCATGCATGCATTGGGCGGGTGGCGTAAAAGTTCTTTCGAGCACTACTCAGTTTCCATGCAGGCAAGATAACAGACCATCTCCGAGCCCGCATCCGTGATCCACAAACCGGCAGACTTATTCACAATCCCAACTACGCATCGCCAATCCAGTGAATCCAGTGAATCCACCATGACCACTAGCGTGCCTAGCCCCCCTCAGAAAACTGTTGAGACTAATTCCATCCAACGGAGGCCGTAAACCTTTCTTACTTTCAGTTTAACTTGCTTCACTTAGAAAAATCTGGACGAGATCTCAAAAGTTTTTGAAACCTTTTCCTTCAAACCTTCTGATTTTGAGACAAGTTATGAAAGTTGTATCTGACTGCTTTGACTATCTTAGAAAGTATAAATGTGCGTGCCGCAAATCTTAGGGCTAAGATTAGTTGATTGAGCCCCATCCCGTGAGTCCACATTGCCTAAATTTTGAATTGATCACTTTTATCAAATCCATGATCCCTTGAGTGACTCACCCATTAGTTGCATCTCTAGAACTTGTTTTGCATCTTGCTTGAGACTACACATTTGCATTGCACGCTGTGACAAAGTGATTAAGGCATTCGATTTTATTTTGATAAGCTACATAGCTAAATAGCCTTCCTTACATTATATTTACCGTTCTTTTTGCCCCGCCTAGCCTTTGTTTATCCTTTTTTCATGATTGAACCCTGACAATACGAGCCTTGGCCTCTAATATCCAGTATCCCTTTGCCTTGCTTGGTTGGATGAGAGTTTGTCTTTTTTTTTGGAAGTTTGGGAGAATCGGAAAGTCCCATATCTTGAGCGATTGGTACTTGGTTATGTTGTTCATATATTATATCAAAGTCCAAGATTCCATAGATATTCTTCTCAATCACCCACAAAAAAACAAAAAAAGAAGTAAAAAAAAAGAGTAAAAAAAAGGGGAAAAGGGTTTCAAAAATAAAAGGGTGATTAGGGAGATTCAATTTAAAGTTCAGAAAACTTTGACCTGGTTGTATTCAGTTGAGATGTTTCAGGGTGAAAGGTGAAATGCCTTGCATACATTAAGCAAGAAGGAGAGTTCAGAGTGTTTTATTCGTTGAAAATCAATCCAAGCATGGCTCTTAACTCCTCATTCCCAAATTTTACCGCTCCTTACCCTAACCTAAGCCCCGTTGCAACCCGGAAAAGTCTTTTTGATTGTCACTTGTGCATTGCATACCAGTAGTGGAGAGCGAGGTTCTTACCAAGCTTATGGTAGTTTGTTTCTATTGGTTTGAGTATGAGAAAACACACATACATTTTCAAAATTAAGTGTTTGAGTGTTTGTTCTTTCCTATGTGAGGTTTGCTCTTTTTAACTGACCTACGTCCATAACTAACCGCGCACATTTGCATTATTCTTAAGACTGTTGGCAGATTTATGCCTCCGAAGTACTTGTTCTCTCCTTTGGGATTCGAAAATTTCTTCCTATCTCTTTCAAACTAAGTTCTGATCTTGTCCAGATTAATCTTTGTGTTGGCTTGTTGAACTGATTTTGTTTTGATCGAAAATTCCTTATCCCAGAATGTCTTCGCCGGCCCCGAAACTGCAGTTCGAACGTACTTGTAACATTTAATTCTCGTTTTTTTTTTTTTATTTTGGTCTTTTTCGTTTGGGGAAGTGGGAGTAATCCCACCATGTAGATTGCATATCGCATTGCATTATTGTGCATAAGGGTACATGTAAATAAAAGAAGTGCATTACGTAGCATCGTTACTGCATAAGTGTCACATCAGTAGTTCGCACTAGTACAAAACAAAAAAAGAGAAAAAAGCAAAAAAAAAAATCATTGCATTGCATCGTCCTAAGTGCATAATAAAAGTCATACATAGCATTACATAAATTCATTGCATAAAAGACCCTGCATCCTCATCAGGCCAGACCTCCGTGTCGCATCGTGGCGCTTATCAAACCCATGGGCTCGCTTCCACCAACTCCAAAGTAAGTGTCCCATTGGTAGTAGGAGAGTCTACCACCTCAGACGCCACCGAGCGAACAGTGCAACACTTGATCTTGCGGCGTTAAGCCAAGAGTGTTCTGGAACCTGCCACCCTTGATTACCTCCAGGCCACCCCTGTGGAACAGGCCAAGAAGTTCTTACTACAGGCTCTGGGACAGGCCATCCCGACCATTCCTGAGTTTGTGTTCCCCATCCAGATGTTCGAGGCTGCTCCAAACCCCCTTGCGAAGGAGTAACGGGTACAATGGGTTGAGACGGAAGCACTGATGAGGCGTCATCTGCAAGGGCACGGTTATACCCCACAGATGCACCCGAATCACTGCAAAGCACCACGGTAGGATCGACCGCCGCAAAGGAAGTGCCATAACCTAAATCCACGGTCGGCGCAGGAGACGCAGGAACATACCCAGGCATCCCATAAGGGTACTGGGGCGAAGGATGAGAGGGTTGATGCCTAGACCCCGAATGATGAGATTCTGAAGGAGTACCTAAATGCAGTGAAATGCCTTCTTGATCGCCGCACACAGCTCCACCAACAACGCTAGACTCAGAGCCTGTCTCCACCACAAAACTGGGGGTACCTCGACGAGAACCGCGGCTCCGAGGAGAATTCCCATGGTCATGAGACCTCACCTGATGCCCGTGCTCACCTAAAGACATGGAGGATATCTTTGTTCTCCATGGACACTGAAAGTCGTGGCCAAAACCCGTGTCTCGTATTGGGGCGGTTGAATGACTATCCTCGAGTAAAATACCTTTCCCACGGTCATCGTGGCCGGCATGCCCGTGCTCGCCTACTCCTCTCCCCGTGCCTTCGCATAAGACCGCCTCGCGTCGGCCATGAAGGAAGAATGTCGAGGAGGGTCCTCTGCTCCGACCGCCACGCGAGGCACGCATCCGAATGGCGAGGAGGATCCACAGGGCAGGCGTGCATCATCATCCACGTTTGCGTCTGACCACCAGTAACTCGCAAGGTCTTTCTCGCGAGCCCATTTAAGTGTGAAGTAATTTTTGAGAAAGCCTTTTGCTTGTTTCCATCGCCACTGCACAGAATGAGGAAAATTGGTCAAAGTTTGAGCAAGGAAGCAAAGAAAAAGGGGGGGGGGGCTCACTTACCGGCTTTCCCAGAATCTTCTCTAGTTCCGGTTTGATGTCCTCACTAGTCGCCCTCGGGTAGCCGCAAACTGTGTCCCTAGAACTGCTCTGACTCTTCTCGTCATCCTTGCAATAGGGCCCCAACTACAATAAACAAGGAATTGGTCATATTAGGCGATAATAGAAGGGACATAAAAAGAGTAAATAGAGGTCTTCTTCACCACCTTTCTGAAGGCTAGGCGGTCCCGATATCGTTCCCATTCCTCCCAGAATTGGTCGGGCGATGCCATCGATGCATGATTGGTATACCAAGAACCACTCTTAGCTGCTACAAACGCCTCGGCATGCAAGGCTCGCGGATCGTTCATGGTCTCAGGAGGGTCTGATGGTATTATCCACCTTTCATGGCCCAGGGTTTGCCTCGTAAGCCTCTCACCAAGACTCCAGACCCAACCGGACGGGCTCTCCATCACCAAGCGCAGGGTACTATCCCTATGCGCCGCATTTCGTGAGGGGATAAAATATTGCGGAATATTGAAGCCAACCCAGGCATTCCAATTGACGTCATCCTGCACAAATAAAGGAAACATTAGCACCAAAGAAATGCAAGAGAGATTACATGAAAAATGTACCTCTTCGAGGTGATCCAAGATGCGGCGCAACTCATCTAAGCTCCCAAATGGTTTCTTCTTTTGCTCGAGGTAGTTTTTGTGCCACCGTTCTGCTGCTGGCACTGTCTGGACGTGTCGGGTAGGGATAGTGAATCCCTTAATGTACTCATACCCCCATACCTGCAAATATGTCAATACCAAAACTCACGATATAGGAAAAGAGAGAAAAGCATGTAAAAGAGAAGCGTCTCGAAGATTAACTCGAGCACCTTCCACATGCTCGGGCCGCTCATCTCCCGCGGACTCTCTGGTGCGAAGAATGGGTCCACATCAGTACCAGGCCGTACACCAATGCGAAGCCAGCGAACGAAGTTAGCATAAGCAGCTTTTGCCCAGTTCCGATGGATGACCTGCTCTAGATCAAGGAGATTCTTCATCCAGGTCAAATAAACATCATCTCCTCGATTGGCAAACATTGTGGCAGAGATGAAATATGCCAGGAAAATGAAGCGACGCTGAAACTCATCCATATGAGTGAAGTCGGCGGAAGTGATGACACTCTCGAAGGAACCATAAGAAAGCTTCATCTTTCGACCAAATCGGCGCCGTTCGAGCACAGGCTCTAATAATTCCATCACCTGGTCCGGCACAACAGGGTCGAATTCGACATCTTGACCACCCCAGCGTAGCCCGGTAATCATCACAAAGTCGACAGGGGTTATGGCCATTTCTCCTACAGGGAGGTGGAAGGTGTTGGTGGAATCCCAGAATCTCTCCGCGAGCGCACGCCCCATCACCCGTGGTGTGCAAGGTTCCCAGGCCTTAACACATTTCCAGAAGAGGTCGAGTCCTGACTCTTCTAAAAGTGTAAGCGCCCAATTATCTTCTGCAAAATGCTCCACCACCTTGATCGGTTTTCGCATATTGCCACCAGTTCTAAGGGAGTCCTCCTGACTATCCACCATAAAGATTTAAAAAAAAAAAAAGAGACAAGTCCCTACGGCTACCTATCAGGTGATCCCTAGTTTAGCAAAAGCTTCCACTAAATTAGGGGGCTACAAAAATCATTCGGCCCACCCAAGGAAAAGTGGGTTGGGCCTCGCTTTTTTCCGGCCCACCCAAGACGGGTTCACGAGAAGTTGGGCCACGTCAGCCCAACTCAAACGAAGTTGGGCCACCTCAACCCGTCAACCCGTCAAACTTAAACGCAGACGGGTTCTTGCAGAAGGGCTCATGGAAGGAGAGAGTTGGGCCGCATCACACGGGCCAAGGCGCAACGAGCTCATTTTCTAGCATGAACCCAGACGGGTTCGTAGCACCAAAAGGGATTGGGCCTCTCTTTTCGGCCCGCCCAGACAGGCTCTTGCAAAATACGTGGGCCGAAAAATTGGGCCGCTCACTAACAGGAACCTAGACGGGTTCTTGCGCCCAAAAATAGGCCTATTAAGGGATGGATCTGGGCTTTTCGTCTAATTGCAGCCCAGACGAGTATCTGAAAAAAAATTGGGCCGTATGTAGAACTCAGACGGGTTCGTAAAAGTTGGGCCGCATCATGATGGGTTGGGGCCATATGGTTTTCAGACGGGTTCCTGAGTTCACGAAATGGGTTGGGGCCGTTTACACCGGCCCAACTCTTATGAGCTCTTCGGTGACGGGCCAACACGCAGACGGGTTCACGAATGGGCCAAGTCGAATGGGTTCACGAATAAAAGGTTGGGCCACTCGTTTTTTCAAACAACCCAGACGGGTTCCTATCTCAAATGGGCTCATTTTTTCGGACTAACTCAGACGGACGAACTCAAACCGGCCCACTATGCGTTCCATTCTAAAAAAAAACGGCCTATCATCCTCGGTTCTCTAAAAGCTCGATACGGGTAATCGACACAAATTACTTCATTATTATTAGCTAAATCAACAAGCTATAATTAAAACATTTTCTACTTGCAAATTTATGCTATAATTAAAGAGTAAAGTCAGGAAAAAGACATTACCCGGACATGTGAATGCTTGTGCCATACATGATTCCACGGTTCAGGCACCAGTATCGACGGTTCCCAACCCGGCCTAGGAGTCCATGCTCGGCGGGAGGACATTTCATGTGCCCAGTTTGTTGCATGGGGTTGAACAGGCGGATCTCTAACTTTTCTAACCATTGCTAGTGAATGAATGATTTTTAAGCAAGAATAGGAAGTAGAAGAGTGAGATATGTGATTGAGGGTGTGAAGAGGCCCCTTTTTATAAGGGAAGTGGATGCATGCACACCACACAAATGGCCAACCGGCGGGTCCCAGCAGCAAGATCATGGAGGGCATGCATTGGCCGAGAATCTATCCTAAAATCTATCCATGCATTGACCTCCAAAAAAAAAAGAGAAAGAGCTAGGCCAGACGGGTTCTTGCGCAAAACTACCGGCCCAAGAAGTGGGCCTCGCATTTGCAGGCCCAATGCAGGACGAAGGGACCTCAGACGGCTTCTTGCGCAAAACTACCGGCCCAAGAAGCGGGCCTCGCATTTGCAGGCCCAATGCAAGACGAAGAAACCTCAGACGGGTTCCTGCGCAAAAGTACCGGCCCAAGAAATGGGCCTTGCATTTGGATTTCAGACGAAGGAACTTCAGACGGGTTCCCTGCGCAAAAGTACCGGCCCAAGAAATGGGCCTTGCATTTGGACTTCAGACGGTTTCCTTGCAAAAAAAAAAAAAAAAAAAAAAAATGCCGGCCCAAGTTCATCACGGCCAAAGTGGGCTTTGCAATCGCAAGACCAATTCGAGAACTCAGGCGGGTTCACAGAGCCAAAATGGGCCCAAATTCGTCGCTCTAATTCAAGCCCAAAACAATGGCAAACTTAAGCCCATTTCCGAGAGCTAAAGCGCAGTTGACAGGTAAATTCTCTGACTCGCTCTGATTTTCAGATAAACTGATGCTCTCCTTCTCTGTTTTGCAGAACGATGCACGAGATACATCGGTCGTCAGGCGGTTACAAAAAGACGAACTCATCTTCGGTGGCCGTCATCGGGCCTTCACAATACGATGACACCCTTTTCAAAGACAAAGACACGTGTCTTGCACTCCCGGTGAAATGAAGTGCATGATCTTGATCCACCTCACGGCGAAATGAGGTAGATCAATTCGGTCGACTACGGAAGAAACTAAGCGACCAACCAACATCGCGCGAGACCAAGCTTCCAAGCGTCACCTCGCCTCACCACGGCGAAATGAAGCGGATCAACCCCGACCGGCTTTACGGAAGAAACTAAGCGGTCAACCTATACAGACACAGTCTTGCACTCCGCGCGAAATGAAGTGCATGATCTTGATCCACCTCACGGCGAAATGAGGCAGATCAATTCGGTCAGCTTTACGGAAGAAACTAAGCAGGCCAACCAACATCGGCGCAGGACCAAGCTTCCAAGCGTCACCTCGGTCCGCCTCACGGCGAAATGAAGTGGATCCACCCCGACCGGCTTTACGGAAGAAACTAAGCAGGTCAACCCATACAGACACAGGTCTTGCACTCCACGGCGAAATGAAGTGCATGATCTTGATCCACCTCACGGCGAAATGAGGCAGATCAATTCGGTCAGCTTTACGGAAGAAACTAAGCAGGCCAACCAACATCGGCGCAGGACCAAGCTTCCAAGCGTCAACCAGCTTCAGAACAGGCTTCTGATTCATATCCAAGATCATCAAGACTACTTTGATCATCGTTTTACTAAACCTCGATCAAAGTGGGGGCTATCTGTAGACACCAAATTTTGTACCGGTATTAGTTTTAGTTATTTGTAAAAATAAGCTAGCCGAATAGTTTAGTAGCATGCAAACCCATTTCTTTTCTAAGCCCGAAAACGAGCATAATGACCCAATTTTACGGGACAAACCCGTCTGGGTTCTTTGGGCCAGAGCATAGCTCAGCTCGGCAAGAACCCGTCTGGTTCTTTGGGCCAAAGCTTTGGTCAGTTTGGCTAGAACCCGCAGGTTCTTTGGTGAGTTTTGTCGCCGCGGCTAAACTTAAACCCTAAACGCACCCCCTACTCCCCCTACTCCACTATAAATTAAACCCTTTTTTTTCCTTCTATGGACACCATGGTATGCTAGAGTATTGACACTAGCATATTCTCTCCATCTCTTCTCTCCCTTTGCATGCTGCTTCACTAAAGGTTAGCACAATTGTAGTTGATGTAATCCATATGGCATAATCTATGGAATTCTTTCTTTTTTTTATTTTTCTTTGTTTTGCATGATTTTAATGATGGATTTGTGAAATTCCTATTTAATTCCTCCCTCTTAACCTTTTGTTTTGCTTTAATTTAATTCTAGTAGAGTCTATTCGTTGAATAGGCGGATTTGATGATTTTAATTGTCAAATTCGTAACCTTACCCCCGAATCCATCTTTGGATTCGCAGGCCGGAGTCTATATTTAAATGGTTTGTTGTTTTTTTCCTAAAATTCAACTGGCGACTCTATTTTCTTGCTTTGGTGTTTACCTTTTTTATGATTTTTGTGACCTAATTTGTGATAAACGCCAGGAGTAACCCGGCTTGGTTCAGTCAATGAACCCAGACGGGTTTATCACCTTCTTACCCTTTTTCTTTTTTTTTTCTTTTCTCGTGGAGTCTGCAGCAAAAACGTCTTGCTCAGTAGAACCTGCAGGTTCCTTCGTGTTTTCCCTTCCCTTTCTTTCGCCTCTTTCTTTCTTCTTTCTTTAAAGGTGAATCTCGGGCGTATAAATCGTTTCTAATATGTTAGCGAAAACATTCTTAAAAGTTCAACCTTATTTAAGGTTAAGCAATCCTAGTCGGCTCCCAATCACTTTTAAGTAGCGCCGCGAAAAAGGTCCATCGATTTTTCGGGGTCTACATCTACCTATTTTGTGAGTTATTCTTATATTTTCTTTGATAAAATTGATAGGGAAAGATTTTGGTTATGATTTCTACTCGAATTTGGGATTTAATTAGATGAACTTGAGTTGTTTTTAGGGTTTAAAAAAGTAGAAAACCCTAATTGGAAATGTTAGAAACCCACCCTTAATTTGCATGTGTTGGATTGTTAAAGTATATGAATTTGATGAAGTTTGATGTTTAGGTTGTGAATCTGAATTTGCATGTATTGCATTGTGGTTGTTTCTTGAACTTTACGGTGTGGAGAACAAAATTTATGGATGAAGATCAGTAGAAAAATTCGTATGTACAAGAATTGGGTTACTATTTGTTTTTTTTGTGAATTATTGGCTTATCCAAATTGAACGAAATATTTACTGTAGGTTTAGCTGCTATAAGATTGCTTGTGCTAATTTTTATGAATTTTGGAGTTGTATTCTGTGAGATATAATTTTTAGAGTGAAACTGCCTTGTTTTTTAGTTCAAATTTGATGAAATTGTGTGAATTTTCGTGAATTATGTATTTCGCTTTAATGTCTATAGATTTTACTGTATATTCTTTATGGTTTATAGCATGTGTGTTTAAGATTTCAAGAATTTAGGATGTTTATTTCCAGAGTTATGGAGTTTTGAATATATATGCTTAATTGGGGTAACTTAGGGTTATTTGTATGCGAAGTGGAGTTGTCAATTGTGAAAATAATGTGTATTAAGTCTTGAAACCAGTAACCATGTCAAATATTATGGTGTATGATATGTATTATGTCATGATGGATGTTTATCTTGTTGATTATTATGATTTACTTACCTTCAAGAGAAGGAATGACTTGAGTTTGCTCTTATTATAAATGGTGTGATTAAGCTAAGTTGGAGAATGAGATTTGTGTCTTGCTTTGGGCTATTACTTATGTGTCGTTCTACGATTATGGCCATAGTAGTAGTGTCTTTGTGTCAGGTCGCCTGGTAGGTACTAGGATGTGATTTTCGACCTGTTAGTTTTGAGTCTATGTGAGTCCCTAGTTGGTACTTTGAGTTGGCTTTACCCGGTCCCCTAGGATGTGAATGTGACCACATAGTTTGTGAATTGAGAATATCTGTGCTCTTGAACGATGGGTCCCTGGTTCACCAGGATGTGTTTGTGACCCTTGTGATATATAGGTGCTAGTCCAGTGAGTAAGTTATAAGTTGATTTCCCCTACAACAAGTTACTTTAATCGATTGAGAAAATTGTGTTATGTTGTGATTTGTGTTAAGCTTTCCGAAATTGGGAGATTGTGATTATGTGTGCCTTTGATTATGAAATGTGATGTGACTTTGATAAGAATGTGATAGTTTGTGTAAATTATGTGATATGTATGTATGAGTTATATGAGCTTATGGTGATTCTTTGATATGGATCCCTTAGTCACTTCCCTATGTTGTTGCTTTTTAAAAGTAATGGTATGTGTACAGGATGATATTCTTATGTGCTAACCTGTTAATGTGCAAAGTGTAACAACGGGGGAGATAAGGATTATTCGTTGGGCTCAGGGAGCTCATGACCTCACCTTTTTCAGGTTTTCAAAGCGGAAAGGCAGGAAGGTACCTTAAGCGACTAGCTCTTGAAGTCTTCTGGAGTTATGGATAGGAAGGAGGCTTGAAGTTATGTTGTTGATATCGAATGTGTTGTTAAGTTTAATTTGGATGTATTTTATGAGTAAACATGTACACCTTGTTGAATGTAAGTAGGTATAGGTTTGTATGTTTTAGATTGACACCTACGACCTAAATTTCAGTTTGTTATGGACAAAAGCTCCCGCTGCTCTATGATATTTAGGAATAATTATGGTTTGGAGTTTAGGTAGCCTTGGCTGTGTGTCTAAGGAGGACCCCCACGGCAGTGACGTCCCTAGCCACACTAGGTTGGGGTGTTACAGAAGTGGTATCAGAGCAATAGTCCTGCGACCTTGGCCTTTAGGACTTATATGCGCATGTGATTGTCAATGTGTAGGTTTAATATGTTTGTGACTGCTTATGTGATAAATGTGGTGTAATGTGCTTCGCCTTCTATGTGTTTCGTTTTTATTTGAATGTTGTGTAGTATGTTATGTCAAGTTTAGAGGACGAAACTTATTTTAAGGGGGGAAGGATGTAACACCCCAGATTTTTTTTTTTTTTTTGTAGTATTGGTATTAGTTTAGTATGGTGGGGAAAGAAAAAGGAAAAAGGAAAAAGGAATAGGAAAAGGAGAGTAAAATAAGAAGAAAATAGGGGAAGGGGTTTTGAGGTTACATGTATAACACACACACCACACCCATTTTAGAGAGAGAAAGAGAAATGGAGAGAAAGAAGGGGAGAGCTACTGACAGTCCTGTTTTTGGTCCCGATTGATGACCAAACGACCTCCGATCTGCTTCAAATTTTATTATGTAGTTCCTGACAGTATTATTTTCATATCCAACGGTGTGATCGTCGTTTTGATTTCTCTAGCTCGAGTTATAGCCCAAAATTTTATTATGTAGTTCCTGACAGTACCCTTAATTTGCATGTGTTGGATTGTTAAAGTATATGAATTTGATGAAGTTTTATGTTTAGGTTGTGAATCTGAATTTGCATGTATTGGATTGTGTTTGTTTCTTGAATTTTACGGTGTGGAGAACAAAATTTGTGGATGAAGATTAGTAGAAAAATTCGTATGCACAAGAATTGGGTTACTGTTTGCTTTTTTGTGAATTATTGGCTTATCCAAATTGAACGAAATATTTACTGTAGGTTCGAGATGCTATTAGACTGCTTGTGCTAAATGTTTATGAATTTTGGAGTTGTATTCTGTGAGATATAATTTTTATAGTGAAATTGCTCTGTTTTTCAGTTTAAATTTGATGAAATTGTGTGAATTTTCGTGAATTATGTATTTAGCTTTAATGTCTATAGATTTTACTTATATTCTTTATGGTATACAGCATGTGTGTTTAAGATTTCAAGAATTAAGGATGTTTATTTCCAGAGTTATGGAGTTTTGAATATATATGCTTACTTGGGGTAAGTTAGGCTTGTTTGTTTGCTAAGTGGAGTTGTCAATTGTGAAAATAATGTGTATTAAGTCTTGAAATCAGTAACCATGTCAAATATTATGATGTATGATATGTATTATGCCATGATGGATGTTTATCTTGTTGATTATTATGATTTACTTACCTTCAAGAGAAGGAATGACTTGGGTTTGCTCTTGTTATAAATGGTGTGATTAAGCTAAGCTGGGGAATGAGATTTGTGTCTTGCTTTGGGCTATTACTTATGTGTCGTTCTAGGACTATGGCCATAGTAGTAGTGTCTTTGTGACAGGTCGCTTGGTAGGTACCAGGATGTTATTTTCGGCCTGTTTGTTTTGGATCTATGTGAGTCCCTAGTTGGTACTTTGAGTTGGCTTTACCCGGTCCGCTAGGATGTGAATGTCACCACATAGTTTGTGAATTGAGAATATCTGCGCTCTTGAACGATGGGTCCCTGGTTCACCAGGATGTGTTTGTGACCCTTGTGATATATAGGTGTTAGTCCAGTGAGTGAGTTATAAGTTGAGTTCCCCTACAACAAGTTACTTTAATCGATTGAGAAAATTGTGTTATGTTGTGATTTTTGTTAAGCTCTCCGAAATTGGGAGATTGTGATTATGTGTGCCTTTGATTATGAAATGTGATGTGACTTTGATAAGAATGTGATAGTTTGTGTAAATTATGTGATATGTATGTATGAGTTATATGAGCTTATGGTGATTCTTTGATATGGATCCCTTAGTCACTTCCCTATGTTGTTGCTTTTTAAAAGTAATGGTATGTGTACAGGATGATATTCTTATGTGCTAACCTGTTAATGTGCAAAGTGTAACAACGGGGGAGATAAGGATTATTCGTTGGGCTCAGGGAGCTCATGACCTCACCTTTTTAGTTTTCGGAAAGGCAGGAAGGTACCTTAAGCGACTAGCTCTTGAAGTCTTCTGGAGTTATGGATAGGAAGGAGGCTTGAAGTTATGTTGTTGATATCGAATGTGTTGTTAAGTTTAATTTGGATGTATTTTATGAGTAAACATGTACACCTTGTTGAATGTAAGTAGGTATAGGTTTGTATGTTTTAGATTGACACCTACGACCTAAATTTCAGTTTGTTATGGACAAAAGCTCCCGCTGCTCTATGATATTTAGGAATAATTATGGTTTGGAGTTTAGGTAGCCTTGGCTGTGTGTCTTAGGAGGACCCCCACGGCAGTGACGTGCCTAGCCACACTAGGTTGGGGTCTTACAGAAGTGGTATCAGAGCAATAGTCCTGCGACCTTGGCCTTTAGGACTTATATGCGCATGTGATTGTCAATGTGTAGGTTTAATATGTTTGTGACTGCTTATGTGATAAATGTGGTGTAATGTGCTTCGCCTTCTATGTGTTTCGTTTTTATTTGAATGTTGTGTAGTATGTTATGTCAAGTTTAGAGGACGAAACTTATTTTAAGGGGGGAAGGATGTAACACCCCAGATTTTTTTTTTTTTTTTTTTGTAGTATTGGTATTAGTTTAGTATGGTGGGGAAAGAAAAAGGAAAAAGGAAAAAGGAATAGGAAAAGGAGAGTAAAATAAGAAGAAAATAGGGGAAGGGGTTTTGAGGTTACATGTATAACACACACACCACACCCATTTTAGAGAGAGAAAGAGAAATGGAGAGAAAGAAGGGGAGAGCTACTGACAGTCCTGTTTTTGGTCCCGATTGATGACCAAACGACCTCCGATCTGCTTCAAATTTTATTATGTAGTTCCTGACAGTATCATTTTCATATCCAACGGTGTGATGGTCGTTTTGATTTCTCTAGCTCGAGTTATAGCCCAAAATTTTATTATGTAGTTCCTGACAGTACCCTTAATTTGCATGTGTTGGATTGTTAAAGTATATGAATTTGATGAAGTTTTATGTTTAGGTTGTGAATCTGAATTTGCATGTATTGGATTGTGTTTGTTTCTTGAATTTTACGGTGTGGAGAACAAAATTTGTGGATGAAGATTAGTAGAAAAATTCGTATGCACAAGAATTGGGTTACTGTTTGCTTTTTTGTGAATTATTGGCTTATCCAAATTGAACGAAATATTTACTGTAGGTTCGAGATGCTATTAGACTGCTTGTGCTAAATGTTTATGAATTTTGGAGTTGTATTCTGTGAGATATAATTTTTATAGTGAAATTGCTCTGTTTTTCAGTTTAAATTTGATGAAATTGTGTGAATTTTCGTGAATTATGTATTTAGCTTTAATGTCTATAGATTTTACTTATATTCTTTATGGTATACAGCATGTGTGTTTAAGATTTCAAGAATTAAGGATGTTTATTTCCAGAGTTATGGAGTTTTGAATATATATGCTTACTTGGGGTAAGTTAGGCTTGTTTGTTTGCTAAGTGGAGTTGTCAATTGTGAAAATAATGTGTATTAAGTCTTGAAATCAGTAACCATGTCAAATATTATGATGTATGATATGTATTATGCCATGATGGATGTTTATCTTGTTGATTATTATGATTTACTTACCTTCAAGAGAAGGAATGACTTGGGTTTACTCTTGTTATAAATGGTGTGATTAAGCTAAGCTGGGGAATGAGATTTGTGTCTTGCTTTGGGCTATTACTTATGTGTCGTTCTAGGACTATGGCCATAGTAGTAGTGTCTTTGTGACAGGTCGCTTGGTAGGTACCAGGATGTGATTTTCGGCCTGTTTGTTTTGGATCTATGTGAGTCCCTAGTTGGTACTTTGAGTTGGCTTTACCCGGTCCGCTAGGATGTGAATGTCACCACATAGTTTGTGAATTGAGAATATCTGCACTCTAAAACAATGGGTCCCTGGTTCACCAGGATGTGTTTGTGACCCTTGTGATATGTAGGTGCTAGTTCAGTGAGTGAGTTATAAGTTGAGTTCCCCTAGACCAAGTTACTTTAATCGATTGAGAAAATTGTGTTATGTTGTGATTTGTGTTAAGCTTTCCGAAATTGGCAGATTGTGATTATGTGTGCCTTTGATTATGAAATGTGATGTGACTTTGATAAGAATGTGATAGTTTGTGTAAATTATGTGATATGCATGTATGAGTTATATGAGCTTATGGTGATTCTTTGATATGGATCCCTTAGTCACTTCCCTATGTTGTTGCTTTTTAAAAGTAATGGTATGTGTACAGGATGATATTCTTATGTGCTAACCTGTTAATGTGCAAAGTGTAACAACGGGGGAGATAAGGATTATTCGTTGGGCTCAGGGAGCTCATGACCTCACCTTTTTCAGGTTTTCAAAGCGGAAAGGCAGGAAGGTACCTTAAGCGACTAGCTCTTGAAGTCTTCTGGAGTTATGGATAGGAAGGAGGCTTGAAGTTATGTTGTTGATATCGAATGTGTTGTTAAGTTTAATTTTGATGTATTTTATGAGTAAACATGTACACCTTGTTGAATGTAAGTAGGTATAGGTTTGTATGTTTTAGATTGACACCTACGACCTAAATTTCAGTTTGTTATGGACAAAAGCTCCCGCTGCTCTATGATATTTAGGAATAATTATGGTTTGGAGTTTAGGTAGCCTTGGCTGTGTGTCTAAGGAGGACCCCCACGGCAGTGACGTGCCTAGCCACACTAGGTTGGGGTGTTACAGAAGTGGTATCAGAGCAATAGTCCTGCGACCTTGGCCTTTAGGACTTATATGCGCATGTGATTGTCAATGTGTAGGTTTAATATGTTTGTGACTGCTTATGTGATAAATGTGGTGTAATGTGCTTCGCCTTCTATGTGTTTCGTTTTTATTTGAATGTTGTGTAGTATGTTATGTCAAGTTTAGAGGACGAAACTTATTTTAAGGGGGGAAGAATGTAACACCCCAGATTTTTTTTTTTTTTTGTAGTATTGGTATTAGTTTAGTATGATGGGGAAAGAAAAAGGAAAAAGGAAAAAGGAAAAAGGAAAAAGGAATAGGAAAAGGAGAGTAAAATAAGAAGAAAATAGGGGAGGGGGTTTTGTGGTTACATGTATAACATACACACCACACCCATTTTAGAGAGAGAAACAGAAATGGAGAGAAAGAAGAGGAGAGCAGCTGACAATCCTGTTTTTGGCCCCGATCTAAGACCAAACGACCTCCGACCTGCTTCAAATTTTAGCAAGTAGTTCCTGACACCTTCCTCTTCATATCCAACATTGTGATCGTCGGACTTCTCTAGCTCGTGTTATAGCCCAGAATAAGAGACCTACGAAATTGTGTCGTTCTACCTATTTTGTGAGTAATTCTTTTATTTTCTTTGATAAAATTGATAGGGAAAGATTTTGGTTATGATTTCTACTCGAATTTGGGATTTAATTAGTTGAACTTGAGTTATTTTTAGGGTTTAAAAAAGTAGAAAACCCTAATTGGAAATGTTAGAAACCCACCCTTAATTTGCATGTGTTAGATTGTTAAAGTATATGACTTTGATGAAGTTTGATGTTTAGGTTGTGAATCTGTATTTGCATGTATTGGATTTTGGTTGTTTCTTGAATTTTACGGTGTGGAGAACAAAATTTATGGATGCAGATTAGTAGAAAAATTCGTATGCACAGGAATTGGGTTACTGATTGCTTTTTTGTGAATTATTGGCTTATCCAAATTGAATGAAATATTTACTGTAGGTGCGAGATGCTATTAGACTTCTTGTGCTAAAGTTTTATGAATTTTGGAGTTATATTCTGTGAGATATAATTTTTGGAGTGAAACTGCCCTGTTTTTCAGTTCAAATTTGATCAAATTGTGTGAACTTTCTTGAATTATGTATTTAGCTTTAATGTCTATAGATTTTACTGTATATTCTTTATGGTATATAGCATGTGTATTTAAGATTTCAAGAATTTAGGATGTTTATTTCCAGAGTTATGGAGTTTTGAATATATATGCTTAATTGGGGTAAGTTAGGCATGTTTGTATGCGAAGTGGAGTTGTCAATTGTGAAAATAATGTGTATTAAGTCTTGAAACCAGTAACCATGTCAAATATTATGGTTTATGATATGTATTATGTCATGATGGATGTTTATCTTGTAGATTATTATGATTTACTTACCTTCAAGAGAAGGAATGACTTGAGTTTGCTCTTGTTATAAATGGTGTGATTAAGCTAAGTTGAGGAATGAGATTTGTGTCTTGCTTTGGGCTATTACTTATGTGTCATTCTAGGACTATGGCCATAGTAGTAGTGTCTTTGTGTCAGGTCGCCTGGTAGGTACCAGGATGTGATTTTCAGCTTGTTTGTTTTGGATCTATGTGAGTCCCTAGTTGGTACTTTGAGTGGGCTTTACCCGGTCCGCTAGGATGTGAATGTGACCACATTGTTTCTGAATTGAGAATATCTTTGCTCTTGAACGATGGGTCCCTGGTTCACCAGGATGTGTTTGTGACCCTTGTGATATATAGGTGCTAGTCCAGTGAGTGAGTTATAAGTTGAGTTCCCCTACGACAAGTTACTTTAATCGATTGAGAAAATTGTGTTATGTTGTGATTTGTGTTAAGCTTTCCGAAATTGGGAGATTGTGATTATGTGTGCCTTTGATTATGAAATGTGATGTGACTTTGATAAGAATGTGATAGTTTGTGTAAATTATGTGATATGTATGTATGAGTTATATGAGCTTATGGTGATTCTTTGATATGGATCCCTTAGTCACTTCCCTATGTTGTTGCTTTTTAGAAAGTAATGGTATGTGTACAGGATAATATTCTTATGTGCTAGCCTGTTAATGTGCAATGTGTAACAACGGGGGAAATAAGGATTATTCGCTGGGCTCGGGGAGCTCATGACCTCACCTTTTTCAGGTTTTCAAAGCGGAAAGGCAGGAAGGTACCTTACGCAACTAGCTCTTGAAGTCTTTTGGAGTTATGGATAGGAAGGAGGCTTGAAGTTATGTTGTTGATATCGAATGTGTTGTTAAGTTTAATATGGATGTATTTTGTGAGTAAACCTGTACACCTTGTTGAATGTAAGTAGGTATAGGTTTGTATGTTTTAGATTGACACCTACGACCTAAATTTGAGTTTTGTTATGGACAAAAGCTCCCGCTGCTCTATGATATTTAGGAATAATTATGGTTTTGAGTTTAGGTAGCTTTGTCGGTGTCCAAGGATGATGTATAATGGATCAAGGGAAGATCACATTACACATGAAAATAGGATCTTTAAAAACCAAGATAAGAATCTTGCTTCTCAAAGTTCTTAAGAATAAAAAATGGGATGGAAAACGAATGGGAAAGATTGAAAGAACTATGAAAGATGATTACCAAATGTCTGAAAATGATGAACGAATGGATGTATTTGGACGAGAAGATGATAGACGTTTGAATGGTTGAATGAATGGATGAATGCTTGATAATGGCTTTGAAGATTCTTGGAGGATAAAGGCACACCACCTTCAAGAGACCTTCAATTCCTTCCTATCACCACCAAGGATGCCAACCTTGGATAGAAGAAGGGGGATAGTTTCGTCCTCCCTCAAGAGAAACGAAGAGACTAGCACAAAGCTAGAGAGAAAACATCATGTGTTTACTTTGTATTTGATATATGATTGAATGAGATTACAAGGCACCCAAAGGGTCTATTTATACTAAATGGAAGCCCCCTTGGTGTGTACAAATCAAGAAATACAAGGGATTCTAGCTTACATCATCCTAAACTAGTATGACATCATAAAGAAACAAATGAACTAAGCTAGATTACAAATGATGATAACTTGCTCTATACTTAACCTAATATAAAGATTCTTGAACCATTGGAAAGCTCTTGGAATGTAGATTAATTCACCCTAGGACATCTTCCATGGTAGCTTTATGGTTCTTGAGTTAAAGAGCAAATTACTTGAGTACCCTTGTAGAATTCTTCCAAAGTAGAGAGATATGTAAGAGATGTGAGCTCTTCTTCCATGTAGTTGAGTATTTGGCTTCTTCCTTGATATCCTTGATGTATATGGCCATCAAATATACATCATACTCCCCCGGTTGAAAAAGTTTGTCCTTCAACTTTGAGCATCAACTCTCTTACTTGCCTTCTTCGCAAAAAATTACAAACTTTCTTCTTAAAGGCCTTGAAATCATCATATGCCCCTTTTCTAAACTTCTTCATCTTTCTCCCAAGTAATCCATGGGCATTATAAGACTTGGATCCTCGAATTTTCACCATGAACATGGTGATTCCATGTAGCTTCTCAATTTCAAAGTCAAGCTTCACTACTTTACCTTCATCATTTAGCATGAAACAATCTACTTTGATGACTTTAGCTTCTTGGTTCCTTCGAAGCTTTGGCTTTTAAACCATGAGATCCAAGTGGATATTTCTAGGGTGCACATGAAAGATTCGCCTCATAGGAAATCTCAAGATTGGGTGGTGGCTTGGATTCGAATTACTCTCCTCCAAGTTTGTAAGATAAGACCCTTATACTCTTCATGCTCATGATCTTCCTCCTTCATAATCGACACAATATGGCTTTCTTCCTCTTTAGGTCGAGAAGATGGTGCTAGAGGTGTCAAAATGATCTTCTTTTGATTGAGAGTGAGAGTATAAGTGTTGGCTCTCCCATCATGTATGACACTCCTATCAAACAACCATGGTCTTCCCAACAAAATATGGCAAGTATCCATAGGAATAATATCACACCATAATGAATCTTTATAATTCTTCCCAATTGAAAGACTTACCAAGACCCTTTGATCCACACGAATGTTTTGACCTTGGCTTAGCATCGTATAGTATAAGGTGTGGGATGAGGGATATCCTCCAATTGCAACTTCTTGACCATTGTTGTAGAGGTCGCATTGGTGCAACTTCCTCCATCTATGATTAATGAGCACACTTTTCCTTTGATGGTACAACGAGAGCGAAAGATAGCCTCCCTTTGTTCTTGGTCATTCGGCACATGAACTACATCCAAGTCCCTTCTTACCACAAGTAACTCTCCTTCATCCGGCTCTTCTACACATTCCTCTTCCACATTTCCTTCCTCATTCACGTCAATGGTGCCAACTACTTCCTCCTCATTCTTTCTTTCATTATACTCCGGCTCAACATACAAAGCTCTTTGATATTCAACCAAAGATACAATTCTCTTGTTAGGACACTCCAAGGCATAATGACCTAACCCTTGGCAACGAAAACATCTTCGTGGGGCTAGTGTTTTGGCTTCTTGGACGTGGGGTTTATGGATGGATGGGGGTTGATTTTGTGGAGTTTTTGTGTTTGGGGGTTTTGTAGGGAATGTGGAATTTTGTTGTGGCGTGTGTGGGACTGTAGGGTGGGATGATTCTTGTGGAGTTTGGGATTTGTTTAGGACTTCTTTACCCTTATTTCTCCTTTGCCTTTCAACTTTAAGGGATAAAGAACTCAACTCATCCAAGGTTTTATAGGGTTGCAATTCAACAATGTATCTAATCCAATCATTAAGACCAAAAAGATAACATACCAAAGTTTGTGGTTCATTCTCCTTTATATCACAACGCCAAAGAAGATGTTCAAACTCCTTTGTATACTCCTCCACACTTTTGCTCCCTTGAACCAATCGTTGTAACTTGTAGAAGTTATCTTAGAGATAACTTGGTGGTAGAAACTTCTCTTGGAGCTTCTTCTTCATTTTTAATCTTGTCTTTGCCCTTTGCTTACCTCTTCTTTTGCAAATTGGCCCACCAAATGGACGCATGTTTTCGCAACTTAAGAGCCACATACTTCACTTTCTTCTCATCAAGGACTTCTTTAAGATCAAAAACACGTTCAATAGTTTGCATCCAATCTAAGAAGTTCTCGGGATCAAGATTACCATTAAACTCCGGGATCTCAACTTTGAAGTCGAATCGTTCCTCCTTTGGGGAACGTCTTCTTGGGACTTCTTCATCACTATCATTGGTCTCACTATCACCACGGTTCACCCTATGTTGTAGATGCATGTATTTCTTTAGTTGATCGTTGAGATAGGTGATTCTTTTCTTCAATCCTTCGACCTCTTCTTGGGACTCCGTAGGTGTAGGTGTGAGAGTGCTTGAACCTTCCATCTTGAACAATCTTGGTGCAAAAAGATTGCAAGACTCACGGTTTTGGGGTTTGTGGGGGTGAAGGACGAGAGGGGGATTGTGTTTAGGTGGGTTTTGTGTTTGATTTGGGGGTTCTTTTTGTGGTTCTTGGTGGACGTGAGATGGGGATGATGGGGGGATGAATTTGTGAAGGAAATATGGTGAAAAGATGATAAAAGATAGATCAAGAACTAAGAGAATCAATCTCCTAAGCTCTGATACCAATTTTGATGTATAATGGATGAAGGGAAGATCACATTACACATGAAAATAGGATCATTAAAAACCAAGATAAGAATCTTGCTTCTCAAAGTTCTTAAGAATAAAAAATGGGATGGAAAACGAATGGGAAAGATTGAAAGAACTATGAAAGATGATTACCAAATGTGTGAAAATGATGAATGAATGGATGTATTTGGACGAGAAGATGATAGACGTTTGAATGGTTGAATGAATGGATGAATACTTGATAATGGCTTTGAAGATTATTGGAGGATAAAGGAACACCACCTTCAAGAGACCTTCAATTCCTTCCTATAACCACCAAGGATGCCAACCTTGGATAGAAGAAGGGGGATAGTTCCGTCCTCCCTCAAGAGAAACGAAGAGACTAGCACAAAGCTAGAGAGAAAACATCATGTGTTTACGTTGTATTTGATATATGATTGAATGAGATTACAAGGCACCCAAGGGGTCTATTTATACTAAATGGAAGCCCCCTTGGCATGTACAAATCAAGAAATACAATGGATTCTAGCTTACATCATCCTAAACTAGTATGACATCATAAAGAAACAAATGAACTAAGCTAGATTACAAATGATGATAACTTGCTCTATACTTAACCAAATCTAAAGATTCTTGAACCATTGGAAAGCTCTTGGAATGTAGATTAATTCACTCTAGGACATCTTCCATGGTAGCTTTATGGTTCTTGAGTTAAAGAGCAAATTACTTGAGTACCCTTGTAGAATTCTTCCAAAGTAGAGAGATATGTAAGAGATGTGAGCTCTTCCTCCATGTAGTTGAGTATTTGGCTTCTTCCTTGATATCCTTGATGTATATGGCCATCAAATATACATCAAAGGAGGACCCCCACGGCAGTGACGTGCCTAGCCACCCTAGGTTGGGGCGTTACAGAAGTGGTATCAGAGCAATAGTCCTGCGACCTTGGCCTTTAGGACTTATATGCGCATGTGATTGCCAATGTGTAGGTTTAATATGTTTTTGACTGCTTATGTGATAAATGTGGTAATGTGCTTCGCCTTCTATGTGTTTCGTTTTGATTTGAATGTTGTGTAGTATGTTATGTCAAGTTTCGAGGACGAAACTTGTTTTAAGGGGGGAAGGATGTGACACCCCAGATTTTTCTGTGAGATATAATTTTTAGAGTGAAACTGCCCTGTTTTTCAATTCAAATTTGATGAAATTGTGTGAATTTTTGTGAATTATGTATTTAGCTTTAATGTCTATAGATTTTAATGTATATTCTTTATTGTATATAGCATGTGTGTTTAAGATTTCAAGAATTTAGGATGTTTATTTCCAGAGTTATGGAGTTTTGAATATATATGCTTAATTGGGGTAAGTTAGGCTTGTTTGTATGCTAAGTGGAGTTGTCAATTGTGAAAATAATGTGTATTAAGTCTTGAAATCAGTAACCAAGTCAAATATTATGATGTATGATATGTATTATCCCATGATGGATGTCTATCTTGTTGATTATTATGATTTACTTACCTTTAAGTGAAGGAATGACTTGAGTTTGGTCTTGTTATAAATGGTGTGATAAAGCTAAGCTGGGGAATGAGATTTGTGTCTTGCTTTAGGCTATAACTTATGCGTCGTTCTAGGACTATGGCCATAGTAGCAGTGTTTTGTGTCAGGTCGCCTGGTAGGTACCAGGATGTGATTTTCGACCTGTTCGTTTTGGTAGGTACCATGTCAAATATTATGATGTATGATATGTATTATGCTATGATGGATGTCTATCTTGTTGATTATTATGATTTACTTACCTTTAAGTGAAGGAATGACTTGAGTTTGCTCTTGTTATAAATGGTGTGATAAAGCTAAGCTGGGGAATGAGATTTATGTCTTGCTTTAGGCTATAACTTATGTGTCGTTCTAGGACTATGGCCATAGTAGCAGTGTTTTGTGTCAGGTCGTCTGGTAGGTACCAGGATGTGATTTTCGACCTGTTCGTTTTGGATCTATGTGAGTCCCTAGTTGGTACCTTGAGTGGGCTTTACCCGGTCGGCTAGGATGTGAATGTGACCACATAGTTTGTGAATTGAGAATATCTGTGCTCTTGAACGATGGGTCTCTGGTTCACCAGGATGTGTTTGTTACCCTTGTGATATGTAGGTGCTAGTCTAGTGAGTGAGTTATAAGTTGAGTTCCCCTACAACAAGTTACTTTAATCGATTGAGAAAATAGTGTTATGTTGTGATTTGTGTTAAGCTTTCCGAAATTGGGAGATTGTGATTATGTGTGCCTTTGATTATGAAATGTGATGTGACTTTGATAAGAATGTGAAAGTTTGGGGCATTACAGAAGTGGTATCAAGTTACTTTAATCGACAGTGATGTGCCTAGCCACCCTAGGTTGGGGCATTACAAAAGTGGTATCAGAGCAATAGTCCTGCGACCTTGGCCTTTAGGACTTATATGCGCATGTGATTGTCAATGTGTAGGTTTAATATGTTTCTGACTGCTTATGTGATAAATGTGGTGTAATATGCTTCACCTTCTATTGTTTCGTTTTGATTTGAATGTTGTGTAGTATGTTGTGTCATGTTTCGAGGACGAAACTTGTTTTAAGCGGGGAAGGATGTAACAACTCGGATTTTTTTTTGTAGTATTGGTATTAGTTTAGTATGGTAGGTAAAAGAAAAACGAAAAAGGAAAAAGGAATAGGAAAAGGAGAGCAAAATAAGAAGAAAATAGGGGAGGGGGTTTTGAGGTTACGCGTATAACACACACACCACACCCATTTTAGAGAGAGAAAGAGAAATGGAGAGAAAGAAGGGGAGAGCTGCTAATAGTCTCGTTTTTGGCCTTGATCGACGACCAAACGACCTCCGATCTGCTTTAAATTTTAGTTTTTGTTCCTGACACCTTCCTCTTCATATCCAATGGTGTGATTGTCGTTTTGACTTCTCTAGCTCTAGTTGTATCCAAGAATCAGAGACGTACGAAATTGTGTTGTTCTACCTATTTTGTGAGTAATTCGTATCTTTTTTTTGATAAAATTGATAGGGAAAGATTTTGATTGTGATTTATACTCGAATTTGGGATTTAATTGCATGAATTTGAGTTGTTTTTAGGATTTAAAAGAGTAGAAAACCCTAATTGGAGTTGTTAGAAACCCACCCTTAATTTGCATGTGTTGGATTGTTAAAGTATATGAATTTGATGAAGTTTGATGCTTTGGTTGTGAATCTGAATTTGCATATATTGGATTGTGGTTGTTTCTTGAATTTTAGGGTTTGGAGAACACAATTTATGGATGAAGATTAGTAGAAAATTTCGTATGCACAGGGACTGAGTTACTGTTTGATTTTTTTTGAATTATTGGCTTATCCAAATTGAACGAAATTTCCACTGTAGGTTCGAGATGATTAGACAGCTTGTGGTAAATTTTCATGAATTTTGGAGTTGTATTCTGTGAGATATAATTTTTAGAGTGAAACTCCCCTGTTTTTTAGTTCAAATTTGCTGAAATTGTGTGAATTTTCGTGAATTATGTATTTAGCTTTCATGTCTATAGATTTTACTGTATATTCGTTATGGTATATAGCATGTGTGTTTAAGATTTCAAGAATTTAGGATGTTTTATTTTAAGAGTTATGGAGTTTTGAATATATATGCTTAATTGGAGTAAGTTAGGCTTGTTTGTATGCTAAGCGGAGTTGGCAATTGTGAAAATAATGTGTATTAAGTCTTGAAATCAGTAACCATGTCAAATATTATGATTTATGATATATATTATGCCTTGATAGATGTTTATCTTGTTGATTATTATGATTTACTTACCTTCAAGAGAAGGAATACTTGAGTTTGTTCTTGTTATAAATGGTGTGATTAAGCTAAGTTGGGGAATGAGATTTGTGTCTTGCTTTGAGCTATTACTTATGTGTCGTTCTAGGACTATGGCCATAATAGTAGTGTCTTTGTGTCAGGCCGCCTGGTAGGTACCAGGATGTGATTTTCGGCCTGTTTGTTTTGGATCTATGTGAGTCCCTAGTTTGTACCTTGAGTGGGCTTTACTCGGTCTGCTAGGATGTGAATGTGACCACATAGTTTGTTAATTGAGAATATTTGCGCTCTAGAACGATGGGTCCCTGGTTCACCAGGATGTGTTTGTGACCCTTGTGATATGTAGGTGCTAGTCCAGTGAGTGAGTTATAAGTTGAGTTCCCCTATAACAAGTTACTTTAATCGATTGAGAAAATTGTGTTATGTTGTGATTTGTGTTAAGCTTTCCGAAATTGGGAGATTGTGATTATGTGTGCCTTTGATTATGAAATGTGATGTGACTTTGATAAGAATGTGATAGTTTGTGTAAATTATGTGATATGCATGTATGAGTTATATGAGCTTATGGTGATTCTTTGATGTGGATCCCTTTGTCACTTCCCTATGTTGTTGCTTTTTAGAAAGTAATGGTATGTGTATAGGATAATATTCTTATGTACTAACCTGTTAATGTGCAAAGTGTAACAACGGGGGAGATAAGGATTATTCGCTGGGCTCGGGGAGCTCATGACCTCACCTTTTTCAGGTTTTCAAAGCGGAAAGGCAGGAAGGTAACTTAAGCGACTAGCTCTTCAAGTCTTTTGGAGTTATGGACAGGAAGGAGGCTGGAAGTTATGTTGTTTATATGGAATGTGTTGTTAAGTTTAATATGGATGTATTTTGTGAGTAAACATGTACACCTTGTTGATGTAAGCAGGTATAGGTTTGTATGTTTTAGATTGCCTCCTACGACCTAAATTTGAGTTTTGTTATGGACAAAAGCTTCCGCTGCTCTATGATATTTGGGAATAATTATGGTTTAGAGTTTAGGTAGCCTTGTGGGTGTCCAAGGAGGACCTCACGGTAGTGACGTGCCTAGCAATCCTAGGTTGGGGTGTTACACCCGGCGGAATGAGAATTTCCTGATGAACAAGTCCTCAATACAGATGACGAAACATGGGAAATGCACTTCGGTGGGGCATCCAACCAAACGGGATGTGGAGCCGGCATTATCCTAATCTCGCTCGACGGAGCACATACACCAATATCTGTGAAACTTGACTTCGGGGTTACTAACGTAGCTGAATATGAAGCTTGTATTCTAGGCATACAGGCTGCACTAGAAATGAACATCAAGAGGTTGAGGATCTCTGAATACTCCAACCTTGTGATTAATCAGGCCAATCATAATTGGAAAGTAAGGGATGAAGATATGGCTACCTACCAGGCATACTTGACTAAACTTTCCGAGAAATTTGGCTACATCACCTTCACGTATCACAAACGAGAAGACAATGAGTTGGTCAATTTCTTAGCCAAGTTCTCATCATTAGTGGCCATCCCGACCGGAATAAGTGAAATGCCTATAATACACTACAAAAAATCATCACTTATGCCACGAATTATGCCACGGGAAACCTAAAATTGTGGCAATTTTTTAGTCTAGCCGCGGGAAAATTTTATAGTGCATTTGATGTGTAAAAATATGCCACGGACTACAACTCCCGTGGCAAAAAAATACTTATGCCACGGGAAAATGTCACCCATGGCAATAACATGCCACGGACCAGAACTTTTGTGGCAAAAAAAATACTTATGCCACGGGAAAATATCACCTGTGGCAATCACATGCCATGGGAAAATATCACCCGTAGCAATAATTCGCCATAAACGGATGAACTATAACTAATGTAGCAAATAAATACTTATGCGAATCAAAAAAATTAGGGATGGTAGTCAAATCCAACTTCGAAGCAAATCCACTCCGATACGAATAAGAAAAATCCAATCCGAATCAGATAAAATGAAATTTGTATCCGAATCCGACTAAATAGGTCTGACTTCGATTATAAGTACTGGATCAAAGCGGTTATGGAGGTGATGACCACCTCCAATGCGATTAAGTCCGATGAAGTTTGATTACAATAATAAATATATAAAAAAATTTGAAAAATCATAATATGTCCAAATTTGAGAATTGAATGGAGGATATAAGGCTTAGTTTTTCTTTAAATTTTTTTAAGGAAAACGGAGCGCGTGTTGCCAATATTTTGATGGTTGATAGACTTTTCATGACATACTATTAATAGTTCAAAGAAAGAGTGAACTGGCATATGTATATTCCCTAGACACGTGCGAGATTAACCCGAATTGCTGGTATTATGACCTTGTAGGACCCAGGAAAAAAAAAACTTCTATTGGTGTCCTACGCGATGTTAGGCGAATCGAAAGAGGTGTCTAGTCTTTAAGGGATTTGAATTCAATTTTTATTAATCAAAATGTTCAAATGCAATCTTGAATAAAAAAAAGTAAAATTCGAAAAGAAAGCGAATGAATCAAATTGAATAAATTATAGAGTCGCCAATTAATTTTTGGTGAGAATTAATAAACTCAAATTAGACTCCGCAAACCGCGAACCATTAGATTCGGATCCGGGGGTAAGGTTACGAATTCGAAAGTAAAAACCTTCGAATCCGCTCGTTCAAAGAACGGACTCTACTAAATCGGTTCGTTAAAGAAGAGAGTAGAAGAGGAGAATTAATTAGATTAATTTAAATTATTTAGATGCATGCAAAAATTTGAAGTGCGAAAATAAATAAATAAATGCGATAAACGAAACATATATAAATAAAGAACGAAATTAAAGTTATCTTCTCAAGTAATCCGGTTTAAATTGGTCATAATTGATATTAGCATCAGGATTACAACAGTATAAGTGATTACAAGAAAATAAAAATGAAAAAAGGTAAAGTAAATATGTCAAGAATTAATGTATGCAAATGATGAAGAAATGAGGAGGAGGAGAAGAGAGGGAGAAGAAGAAGAAGAAAAAATCACCTCGTGTCAATACTCATAGGTGATTCGGTGTAAAGAAAAATGATGGGAGTGAGGCTGTATTTATAGGGGAAATGGGGTGAGGATACTAGGGTTATGAAATAGAGAGGGGTAGCTGGACCATTCTGATCAGCAAGAGGCCCAATATGTTGGAATGAAAGGAAGTGGGTCACTGCGGACCAACGTGTTGGGTTATTTTGAGCTGCCTAACTTCAAACGACCATAAATTTCCCATCCGAATCCGATTAACTTGATTCAAGTGTCGTTGGAAAGCTTGTAATGAGTAGTTTTAGCTCCCAAAATTAAGAAACGCATAGAGGTCGGTGGAAAGTCGGTAATTTAAAGAAAAGGCTCAGGTATATGAACAAAGGGCTGAGTTTTTGGAATATTTGAACGCGGATGGGCTAGAAATGGAAATGGGCTAATGTGAAAGACTTTTTTGTAGAGGAAAATTTATTTGGGTTTTTTGTGGGTTTTTCATCATTTATGCATTTCAAGAATACTTGGCATTTGATCCTAAAAAATAAAAATGCTCAAAATAAATTACATAATTACAAAGCTGAACTATAATAAAATTCAGCATCTACAGTTATGCATTAATTATGTTGACACATGGCGTTACCTTGTTAGAGAGAGTTTTGTTTTAATATATGTAATAGATTAGATTTCTAAAGGGGGTTAAATATTTAGAAGTCAAATTGATAACCCAAATTTTTTTAATTAATTTTCATCGCCAAACAAATTCGAAATTCAAAATCAATGACTACAAACCAAACTTAGAATTGAAAACCCAGAAATCTTAGAACTAAAAATCCAGAAAATCGAAATTAAATATATACATTAGAATTTGAACATTTCAACATTCAACCAAAATTGAAATGTTTATTAGAACCAAAATTATAGATCTAAACCCAAAATTGAACATACAATCTAAAACTTATACAAATAAACCATAAACTAAAACCTAAACCTTAAATTGAAATAAACCTGGAAATGAAAGTTCTCCATCCCTTCTTTTGCCATGAATTATGTCGATCATGTCCTGATAGCAATACAACACCATTATAATCCTGGTATGGCCAATCGACCCTTTCGATCTCAGGACGACCGGGGTATAATCAGTAGGCCAACCGACAATATGGATCTGAGGAGAGAGATAGAGATAGAGGAGAAGATATTGAACATGATTTTGGATATGCCATGAATTAAATTTCTAAAAGGAAGGGGGGGGAGAGAGAGAGAGAGAGAGAGAGAGAGAGAGAGCGCAAATTATGAAATAACACCGAACCCATATAGAACGGACCGTACGGTGCGATTGGTATACACGCGCTGGTAATTTTCTAAAACACAAATTATTGTCTAGTTTTAACCTAAACCCTTTGCTTCAGCAATTCTCCTCTACTGCCTTTGCTTCCCCTCTACTGCTCCACACAGCGCTTTCCGTTTGAACTCAACACCATACGCTCATCCGCTTCTCCTCTACTGCCTTTGCTTTACCTCTACTACCCAGAACTTGGTTGAAGTATTCAAGCACATCAATGCATACTTATTACAATTTCATACATTATTCATTACCTAGTTAACTTTTACATTATGGAGTGCATCTTTTCATGCTTTAACTGTACCTATCAATATTGTCAATGTATCTTTCCTATATGCCACTATATATTTGGTGATATATTTTCCATTGTGTAGTGCATGTTTTCCCAACTTAGATGCAGTTTTACCCAACTTGGATGCAGTATTCAAACACATCAATGCATACTTATTACAATTTCATACATTATTCATTACCTTGTTAACTTTTACATTATGGAGTGCATCTTTTCATGCTTTAACTGTATCTATCAATATTGCTAATGTATCTTTCGTATATGCCACTATATATTTGTCAATAAATTTTCCATTATGTAGTGCATGTTTTCTCAACTTAGATGCAGTATTCAAGCATTGCAATGTATATTTATTGCAACATCATACATTATTGTTTACCTAGTTCAGGCATGTCTTGTTGGTGGTTTTGTGTTTCCCCGCCGTTGTTGTGTTCATCGAAAGTATCAACATCATTGAAGGTATCAACATCTGGGTTAAAGGTTGCATCTTGTCCACCATCCAACGAAGGATGTTCAAGTATATTCACGCTTGATTCACCCTCCATCTGCAATTGTTCAATCAATAGGTTCTTAACATCAAATATGATATTGTCTATTTGTTCGCTTGTTTGTTGTTCCATACCTATTCTGCTGAAGTGGCGGTGTAAGAAGGAGTAGAATTGACCAAGCAAGAATACGATCGGAGGCGGCGCGAGAAGGAGCAAAATTGACCAATGAAGAATATGATTGGAGGATCTACGTGATAAGGAAGTTCCCCATAATAAAATCTCACATGCATCTTACATACCGTGCTATGTACACACGGTCCTTCCTTATAATTTCTGGGGGTAGGGGGACCGTGTGCATATTAGTATTGGGATTGATAATATTATTATTTTTTATAAATTGGATTGATAATATTATTATTTTTTATAAGCATGAATATTACCAAAACTCAATTATATCTCATTGTTATTAATATTATTAATAATAACATTATTTTTGTTGTAATTATCCTACACTCAATTAATCTAAAAATGGATGTGAATAACATCAATTAATTAATGGCAAAGCAACTGCATATTATGAAAACGACCTTGAAAGCAAGCGGAGAAATGGCTTAGGCCATTTGGTAAGACAATAGCATTGCATTTAACAAGTCATGAATTCGATCCCTAACGGCAACAATGATATATACTAGATATGAAAATTGAAACAACTTTTACTTTTTTGCACCACAGAGAACTGGCTTAGATCAAAATGATCTTAGAAATTAGTGGAGAAATGGCTTAAGTCATATGGTAGGATATTGGTATTGCATGTGGCAAGTCATGAGTTTGAATCCCTTTAATAACAACGTTGTGTTATTATTAAAACATTGTGCCCTTTGGTATTAATAACAATTTTTTTAAAAAAAAAAATTCATTGTTATGAGTTTGATTGTTAAATCTTTGTAGAAGTTTTTTAAAAAAATTCATTGTTAAATCTTTCTTGTTAATAGTTACAATAATTTTATTTTTAAAAAAATTATTTTAATTTGTATATACTATAGCCCGATGATTGAATATCATAGGTTATGAGTTTGATTCTATTGTAATTTATATACACCTACCATGCCATATAGTTCCTCCCTCTCCTTTAGTGCTGATGTTCGAGATGTGGTCTCTTTGGCTGCCATCTCTAGGGTAAACCTTTTGTGGAACTCAAAATGGAGGTTGGTTAGTAGAGCATCGTGTAGGATCTGCTCTAGCGGTCCTAGTCGCGCTAAAGGTTTGAAGAGGCTTTCTTGAAGCTGCAGGTCTAACAGCAAAGATGCGGTTGATAGTACTTTTGAAAGATCTTCGAATGCAGTGGATTTATCCTTAAAAAGATTGGATGAGGAGGCTCGTAAAGCGGCCAAGGTCGTGAGTTTGTTGAAAGTGTCTTCTGATAATCATGAGAATGTGACTAATCCCTTTAGAGATGATATGCTGGAGCGAAAGAAAAATCCTGTTAGATAGTTGCTTTTTTGTTTTGTTGTTTCCTTTTGTCGCGCTTTGTGCTGCTCTTTGTTTATTGAACTCTTTGGCTTCTTGCTGTTTGTCGTCTTGTAACATCTTTGATGCCTTCTTAACCTTTTTTGGCTAGCAAATTATCGGAAAAAAAAGTAAAAGCATATCATTTCCGGGTTCATTTTCAATTAAGTTTAGGGTTATTGTTCCATTATGTTTTAAATTAGAATACAATTTTGTTGCATTTCCTGTACAACCATAACTCATGTACAGCTAACCTCAAAAAAAAAAAAAGAAATAGAGTTAGAATACCATAAGTCATTCAACTTTCAATTCAGTTTCAATGAAAAATTGATTAAAAGAATGAATACAACATGGAAATTCTAACAGACTTTTAATATTTATAAAAATCAGAAACTCAAACGTCTCAAACTCATCTATAAATAATTTCTTTCTCAAATTTTTAATTGCATAAACACTAAGAGAAAAAAACAAAAGAAAAAACAAATGGATACACAAACCACACCAATTAGTCAAAAAGGTTCTTCTTTATCATCAAAGAAGATCAGTGTTGCATATGAAAATAAATACAAGGATCTGAAAGCTGAAGTCAAACAACTGATGAAAAGGATTATTGAGGCGGAAAGAGGAGGACTCATTACTAACCAACTGGTATCAGAGAAGGCCGATCCCCTTGTCAAACTGAAATTAATATGTTATGATAATTGTGTTGCATCTGGCAAGTCATGAGTTCGAATCCCTTTAATAACGCTGTGTTATTATCAAAACATTGTACCCTTTAGTATTAATAACAATTTTTCTAAACAAAATTTCATTGTTATAAGTTCGATTGTTAGATCTTTGTAGAAGTTTTTAAAATTTCATTGTTAAATCTTTCTTGTTAATAGTTACAATGATTTTATTATTTAAAAAAATTATTTTAATTTGTATATAACATAGCCCGATAATTGAATATCATATGTTATGAGTTCGATTCTATTGTAATTTGTATACACCTATTAGGCCATGTAGTAAAAGCATATCATTTCCAGGTTCAATTTCAATTAAGTTTAGGGTTATGGTTCAGTCATGTTTTAAATAATATTCATGATTTGGTGACATTGTTAATGTGTAGAATGAATTAATATTCACTTTTTGATTTCTCATTTATATTATTTGAATTTCAAAATTCAAATTCCTGTATAGGGCTATATTAAGATAAAAAGTATTCCTGTCTAATAATAACAAAGATGAAATTTTGTGTATCATTATTACCTGAATATAATTATAATCATTATTTTTTTATTTTATACAAAATATTTATTATAAATTAATTTAATTTACTTTAAATAAATGGAAAGAAACATTATTATAAATTTTTGTAAGGATTACTTTTACTTTCTCTTAGTTTTATATTGTCAATTCAACATTGGAGATTGCAGAACCCAAACTAGAACCCATGCTGGATCTTTTGCCAACCCTAAAGAAAAGAAACATTATTATATATCTTGAACTTTCAATTGTCTCTATATTATCAAATCAAGATTGAAGTACCCATGTCATTTCTGTTTGTAATGAATAATTTGAAGTACCAAACTCATTTATGTTATAATTTTTCTCTTATCTCAGGTTGTGAAATACCCAAGTCATTTCTAAACAATAATTATAACATAAACTTATGCGCTAGTTACTGTAATAAATAAAAAGGTAACATTAGTTAGTATTATCAAAATAAATTAGAATACAATTTTGCTGCATTTGTTGTACAACCATAACTCATGTACAGCTAACCTAAAAGAAATAGAGTTAGAATACCATAAGTCATTCAACTTTCAATTCTGTTTCAATGAAAAAATTGATTGCAAGGGATAAATTCAACATGAAAATTCTTACAAACTTTTAATATTTATAAAAATCACATGCTCAAAAGTCTCAAACTCATCTATAAATAGTTTCTTTCTCCAATTTTTAATTGCATAAACACAAAGAGAAAAAAAAACAAAAGAAAAAATAAATGGAAACACCAACCACACCAATTACTCAAAAAGGTTATTCTTTATCATCAAAGAAGATGGATGTTGCATATGAAAATAAATACAAGGATCTGAAAGCTGAAGCCAAGCTACTGATGAAAAGGATTATCGAGGCAGGAAGAGGAGGAATCATTACTGACCAATTGGTGCCGGAGAAGTTCAATCCCCTTGTCGAACTGAAATTAATACGGTAGGATAATGGTGTTGTGGCAAGTCATGATTTTTAATCCCTTTAATAACAACGTTGTGCTATTATGAAAAAATTGTGCCCTTTGGTATTAATAACAATTTTTTTCAAAAAAACTTTCGTAGTTATAAGTTCGATTGTTAAATCTTTGTAGAAGTTTTTAAAAATTCATTGTTAAATCTTTCTTGTTAATAGGTACAATAATTTTATTTTTTAAAAAATTTATTTTAATTTGTATATAACATAGCCCGATGATTGAATATCATTGGTTATGAGCTCGATTCTATTGTAATTTGTATACACCTATTAAGCGATGTAGTGAAAGCATATCATTTCTGGGTATAATTACAACTAAGTTTAGGGTTATTGTCCAGTTAGGTTTTAAATAATATTCATGATTTGGTGACATTGTTACTACGTAGAATGATTTAATATTCACTTTTTGATTTCTCATTTATATTATTTGAATTTCAAAAAATTAAATTTCTGTATTGGACTATATTAAGATAAAAATTATTCCTGTATAATAATAACAAAAATGAAATTTTGTGTATCATTATTACTTGAATATAATTATAATCATTATTTCTTTATTTTATGCAAAATATTTATTATAATTTAATTTGATTTAGTTTAAATAAGTGAATAGAAACATTGTTATAATTTTTTGTAATGATTACTTTTACTTTCACTTAGTTATATATTGTCAATCCAACATTGGTGATTGAAGAACCCAAGCGAGAACCCATGCTGCACCTTTTGTCAACCCTAAAGAAAAGAAACATTATTATATATCTTCAACTTTCAATTGTCTTTGTATTGTCAAATCAAGATTGAAGTACCCAGGCCATTTCTATTTATAATGAATAATTTGAAGTACCCAACCCATATATGTTATAATGTTTCTCTTGTCTCAGGTCGTATAGTACCCTAAACCATTTCTAAACAATAATTATAACATAAACTTACGGGCTAGTTACTGTAATAAATAAAAAGGTAACATTAGTTAATATTATTAAAATAAATTAGAATACAATTTTGCTGCGTTTCCCGTACAACCATAACTCATGTACAACTAATCTCAAAAAAAATAGAGTAAGAATACCATAAGTCATTCAACTTTCAATTCAGTTTCAATGAAAAAAATTGATTACAAGGGATGAATTTAACATGGAAATTCTAAGAGACTTTTAATATTTATAAAAAATTAGATACTCAAAAGTCTCAAACTCATCTATAAATAATTTCTTTTCTCAAATTATTAATTGCATAAACACACAGAGAATAAAACTATGAATGTCCATAAGGCGGTTAAGTCTCCATATAAAGATGCCCTCTTGAGGGCTCTTGCGGTCGGTGGAAACATTAGTGCTCCAGAAGTGGTTTTTTCTGATAGTGAGCGCACTGTTAGCGACCCTATTGACAATGCTGTTGATGAGGTGGTTTGTTCTTCACCTCCAGATGTGGAGGACTCCTTTCTCAAGGCTTTCCATGTCAAAAGCCGGCAAAAGAAGAAATTGAACTTTTTGTGGAACTCAAAGTGGAGGTTAGTAAGTAGAGCTTCGTGTAGGGTCCAGTCTAAAAGAGCTCGTTCTACAGAACCTATCAGAAGGAAAGATAAAACTACGAGCTTGCAAATTGAATCATCTGAGTATCCTCAGGCTCATCTGGCGGACATGGCGCGCAGAGTGGCTAAGTTTAGCTGTGGTTCGGGCTTCATTCGTGGGGACCCTGTGACTGTTGAGATGCAGCTTTTGGAGAATTGGCGAAGAGGCCGAAAATGTTAATGTTTGTATTTTATTTGTGTTGTTTATCTTTGGTTTGGTCGTGTGGCTTCTTGTTGGTTGTTGTCTTTTTGATGTACTTTCCTCTGCGGTTTTCGTAGTGCTGATGATGTCTCTTTAGCCTCTTTTGGCTTTCAATAATAAATAAAAAAAACACACACACACAGAGAAAAAAAAAACAAAAAAAAAATAAATGGATACATCAACCACACCAATTACTCAAAAAGGTTATTCTTTATCATCAAAGAAGATGGGTGTTGCATGTGAAAATAAATACAAGGATCTGAAAGTTGAAGTCAAACAACTGATGAAAAGGATTATTGAGGCGGGAAGAGGAGGACTCATTACTGACCAACTGGTGTCAGAGAAGGTCGATCCCCTTGTTGAACTGAAATTAATATGGTAGGATAATGGTGTTGCATGTGGCAAGTCATGAGTTCGAATCCCTTTAATAACTATGTTGTGCTATTATTAAACCACTATGCCCTTTGGTATTAATAACAATTTTTTTAAAACAAATTTCATTGTTATGAGTTCGATTGTTAAATCTTTGTAGAAGTTTTTAAAATTTTATTGTTAAATCTTTCTTGTTAATAGTTACAATGATTTTATATTTTAAAAAATTTATTTTAATTTTTATATAACGTAGCCAGATGATTGAATATCATAGGTTATGAGTTTGATTCTATTGTAATTTGTATACACCTATAATGCCATGTAGTAAAAGCGTATGATTTTCGGGTTTAATTTCAATTAAGTTTAGGGTTATTGTTCAGTTATGTTTTAAATAATATTCATGATTTGGTGACATTGTTAATACATTGAATGATTTAATATTCACTTTTTTTATTTCTCGTTTATATTATTTGAATTTTAAAATTTGAATTTCTATATTGGGCTATATTAAGATAAAAAGTATTCATGTATAATGATAATAAAGATAAAATTTTGTATATCATTATTACTTCAATATAATTATAATCATTAGCTCTTTATTTTATACAAAATATTTATTGTAATTTAATTTAATTTAGTTTAAATAAATAAAAATAAACATTATTATAATTTTTTGTAATGATTACTTCTACTTTCTGTCAATTCAACATTAAAGTTTGAAGAACTCAAGGCAGAACTCATGTTGGACCTTTTGCTAACCCTAAAGAAAAGAAACATTATTATATATCTTCAACTTTCTATTTTGTCTGTATTGTCAAATCAAGATTGAAGTACCTAGGTCATTCCTGTTTGTAATGAATAATTTGAAGTACCCAAGCCAGTTATGTTATAATTTTTCTCTTGTCTCAGATCGTGTAGTACCCAAGCCATTTCTAAACAATAATTATAACATAAACTTATGTGCTAGTTACTGTAATAAACAAAAAGGTAACACTAGTTAATATTATTAAAATAAATTAGAATACAATTTTGCTGCATTTCCCGTACAATCATAACCCAGGTACAGCTAACCTCAAAAAAAAATAGAATAAGAATACCATAAGTCATTCAACTTTCCATTCTGTCTCAATGATAAAATTGATTACAAGAGATGAATTCAACATGGAAATTCTAATAGACTTTTAATATTAATAAAAATCTGTAAGGATTCTCAGGGCGTAGTTAGCAGACAAACAATAATAAGGGTGGGAAAATAAATAAAGATTTGGAAAAACCCAAACCGGGAAAAAACCACGAACGATGCACCATCAAAGGATTACAACGGTGTTTCAGAGATTCCCAGACCTCCACAATCTCTCACAACCTTCCTAGAGTTACAACCTGAGAACTCAACACTCACAGTTGAGCCTCACACAACTCCCTCAGAAACACAAAGATTACAGGTCAATCTCTTGTGGTATAAGATGAAACACTCTCAATTGTAATACAAATAAACCTAGCACATAGGCTCTATTTATAGTACAAGGCTGACACAATTTTAGGATTAATAGAGTCCCTACAGCAAAGGAATTACAAAAAGGAAGTGGAACAAATCAACAACCTGATTCCCACTCAAACTCTTTTACCTTGCTCCCTAAGAGACAGAGACCAACCCAAAATTGGTCTCCACATTCAACCCAACAATCTCCCACTTGGAGACCAATTGTAAACGCAGCCTTCGTCGATTATCATCAATCACCACTTCAACACCTCCTCGAATCCTTTAGTGCATCCATCTCAATCTTGTTCAGTAAAGATCAACAGAGGTCCCAGTTGACCTCCCATCAACTCCTCTTTTAGCAATAGACTCCCACTTGAACTGATCACGCCCCTGCAACTTCGACATACGCATCATCATCAACAACTTAGGGGAATTTTGGATTGGGATTTTACCTTGTGTTGAACTTGTCGAATTCCTGTGCAGGTTAGATGCGTTCCTCGGCTGACCATCCATTCCCGTAGCCTTGACCGGAAACCTCCTCGTTTCTGGTACCCTTCTCTCATCAGAGAAGCTAACACGCCTTTGACGAGCATGAACCGGCATGTTAGAGTTATCAATGACAGAATATAGCTTCCCCTCTTTCCTGCCATTTGCAATTATCAGAGATCCTTTCGTTACCCTCCAATGACCATCTTCAAATCTCGTCGTGAACCCCTCCTCATCCAGTTCACTCACAGATACAAGGTTCTTGGTCAGACCAAGGACATACCGAACATTCTTCAACCTCCAAGTTCCATCCTTAGAAGTTTTAATGTTCACATCACCTCTTCCTAGCACCTTTAGGTTGTGACCGTTTGCAAGCCTAACCCTGCCAAACCTCCCACTCACAAAATTGCTAAAGGCCTCCTTGCTAGACGAAGAGTGAAACGAAGCACCCGAATCTATCACCCAACCCCCTTCTGACTTGTCAACACTAACAGTTAGGGCATCACCAAAATCCTCAATGAATATACGTAATCCCGGTCATTATGGTCGCTCTTCTTAGGTTTGGGACAATCCTAGGAAAATGACCTCTATCTCCACAGCCCAACACAACACTTGCTCCATGTTTCGACCTCTAGATTTTGATCGACCACCCGAACTCCCACTATTCCTCCTACCTCGACACCAAAGCATCCCCAAGACTCGGACACATCTAATCTTTCCTGCGAATACTTTCATTCAGACCAAGTCTCTAATTTCCCAAACTTGATTTCTCATCCTTCTTAGTTGAAGAAGTTACAGAAGTCACGAAATTTTCCCAAGACTTAGGTAGGGTAGCCAATAGTATATTAGCATTCATCTCATCGTCGAACTTAAATCCCACAGAGGTTAATTTTGATAGTATCATATTCAACTCATTCATACTATCATGCATATCACCAGACCCATGCATCTTAAATTCATACAAGCGACGTAACACATATACCTTGTTCACCGCCGAAGGTTTCTCATATGTGTTTTGCAAGGCCTCGAGCAAGTCTTTTGTCGTTTTCTGATCTTTGACGTTGAAAGCCACGTTCCGAGCTAGCGCCACCGACCGCATCTTGAATGCCTGACCATCAAGCTCTTCCCAATCCTTCTGTTCCATCTCTTTTGGCTTATCACCCATCGCAAGATGCAACCTTTGCTGGCGGAGCACATCCTCAACGCGCATCCTCCACCATGTGTAGTCTTTCCCATCGAACTCCGGAATCTTCACAATAGCGCCCGCCATTGCTTCTCAGTCTGCAGATTAACCACGCTCCAACCAAAGCTCTGATACCACTTGTTAGGATTCTCAGGGCGTAGTTAGCAGACAAACAATAATAAGGGCGGAAAAATAAATAAAGATTCGACACAAGGAATTAACGTGGAAAAACCCAAACCGGGAAAAAACCACGAACGATGCACTATCAGAGGATTACAACGGTGTTTCAGAGATTCCCAGACCTCCACAATCTCTCACAACCTTCCTAGAGTTACAACCTGAGAACTCAACACTCACAGTTGAGCTTCACACAACTCCCTCAGAAACACAGAGATTACAGGTGAATCTCTTGTGGTATAAGATGAAACACTCTCAATTACAATACAAATAAACCTAGCACCTAGGCTCTATTTATAGTACAAGGCTGACACAATTTTAGGATTAATAGAGTCCCTACAGCAAAGGAATTACAAAAAGGAAGTGGAACAAATCAACAACCTGATTCCCACTCAAACTCTTTTACCTTACTCCCCAAGAGACAGAGACCAATCCAAAATTGGTCTCCACATTCAACCCAACAAAATCAGATGCTCAAAAGTCTCAAACTCATTTATAAATAGTTTCTTTCTCAAATTTTTAATTGCATAAACACAAAGAGAAAAAAAAAACAAGAGAATAAATAAATGGATACACCAACCACACCAATTACTCAAAAAGGTTCTTCTTTATCATCAAAGAATATGGGTGCTACATATGAAAATAAATACAAGGTTCTGAAAGCTGAAGTCAAACAACTGATGAAAAGGATCATTGAAGCGGGAAGAGGAGGACTCATTACTGACCAATTGTTGCCAGAGAAGGTCGATCCCCTTGTCGAACTGAAATTAATATACGATGACGAGGCGATTGCTTGGAAGTTGATTTGTTATTAGAAGCTACTCACTTCCTCATCCTCTTCTGTTGGGGGGAAGAGAAAGAAGAGTGTTGAACCATCCCCTATCATCAATTATCATCAAAATTGATGATGAGGATGAATAAATTTTTGCCCCTCCCTCCCCCCCTCCCCCCATTATGCACTCAGACTGGTATCCTAAGAAGATATCAAGCATCATTTTCATCTATATTATCTCTAATGAATAAAGTTTCTTGTCAATTTTTTATCTTCAATTTTTCTTTACTAATTCAGAGTATAATCCAAAAATTGAACCTATATTTAAATCGAAAAATTAAAAAAAGTGAAACATCCCTTGTCATCATTTTCAATTCTTTGTCTTCTTTTTAGCCCCAGAAAATCGGGGGGAAAATTAAAGAAGCGAAAAAATTGAAAAATCAGAAAATTGAAAAAACATTAATTTAGATCAAAAAAATCCACGCTCCAGAATCATGTCCATAAAATAAAAAAAAACTCAAAGAAGTGAAATTTGAAGAATCAAGTAATTGAAAAAAACTAGATTTCAAACAAAAAAAACTAAATCGGAAAAAAAAACACTAAAATGGAAAACCCAATTGAAAAATATTTACCTTCATCTCTAGAATCATGCCTAGAAAAATCAGCGAATGCACAAAAAATTAGGAAGTACATAGATTATTATTAATGAAAAATAGGTTTTGGATGAAGAAAAAATTAGGAGAATTCTTGGAGAAGAGAGAATGCGCCGGACTGGGGGTGTAGAAGGGGAAGAAGGGAGACTTCTTTCCAGCATTGGTGTTGGCAGAGCTCCGGCGAGCTGGGTTTCGAGGGCGGGGGATTTAGGGTTGTGGGGGTCGGTTTTGGGAGCTTATGGGTTGGGTTTATGAGGTGGTTTGGAAGTGCAGGTACCCATGAATTTGAATGGGTGTGAATCAGATTTGGAAAATTAGGGTTTCGATGGGTGGGTACTGGGTACTAGAAATGGGGAGAATTCTAAAAAGGAGGAGAGGTGGGTACTAGGTAGTAATAAATGCAGAACATGGGTCATTAAGTCTTAGATTCATGTGCAGGGAAAAACATTTAATGAATATTGATAAATTAATATTTATTCTAGTTACAATTAAATTTTTTTATTGCCAGGTCATAGGCTACCTCACGACGGTTGTTAACCCACAGGGTTAACCAATCTTCCCCCCCCCCCCCCCTCACTATTATGTGTGCTTATTAATTATGGTTTAATTTAATCCTTTTATTTTGAACAATTACTACATCCGTCTCATTTTCTTTGTCAAAATAACTACTTTTAAGAGTTCAATGCACCTTGAAAATTGGGTAAAAAATTTGTGACTAAAAAATAACTACTTTTAAGGGTGATTAGTTTGATCTTGATGAATGTAGTCCTTGTAAAATATTTTGCGGAGTGTCACGCCCCGAACCCAGAGAGTGACAAACGTCGCACACCTGTAGGACCAGGTCCGACAAGTATGCAAGGCTCAAAAGACAAAAACAAACCCAAGATACAAAAATATACTTAACTTCGAATAGAGTACTTGATTGAATAGTCAACTAAGAAGGATATTTAACTATACAGCGGAAGCTATTACGAATCGTGACAAGGCTTACAATTTTAATGAACCATTGAACAGAAAGAATAGGAGACGCAAGCACTACTCAAAATCCTAGCCCACTACACTTCACTGCGCATCTCTGATACCGGAAAAAATTCGAATAAGTCAAGAATTGTAACCTGAAAAAAAAATAGGAAGATGAAAGGATGAGCTAGAAAGCCCAGTAAGAATCATAACACCCCCTTAGCTGGGTTAGACATGCAGGTAAAACATAGGTTGGTTCAGAGTTAAATAAATAAATACATAACAAAATATGATTGGGTTTTACAAATATTTTACTCAACTCAAAACTCCCAAAATATACCATAATATTGATCAAACGAATTCCGTCAAAGTAACATAGTGTATATCAAAACATAGCAATCAAAATCACAATGGTTAGGGCTAAGTTCACTATTGACCCAGTGACAAAGGCAACGATAAGCCACTATTGACTTAGTGGCGGGGCAACGATGTACCACTATTGACCCAGTGGCAGAGCATGAGGGCAACACAAAGGAATGGGCCCAACGGAATACATACACATATCGGAATACACAGTAGCGCGCATACTAGTCGATCGACAGGTCAAGTGCATACCTTAACTGGCTAAGGCAGAAGACATATATAGCCCAAAAACAAAACAGTAATTTGAACATCAAAATGTACAAACAGTACCCAATCAAGTAATTTAGGATAATGAATAAATTAGAATCACAAAGTCACTAGTACAGCAGAAGGTTCAAAATAACTCAAAAAAACAAAAATATTAAGTAAACGGTTACTTTACAAATACACTAGTCAAATTATCATAAAACCTCGTTTAATGTATAAAAGACAAAAAGTAACTACAACTTATGAAATTAACATCAAAGGGGTACTTTGTAAAAATACAAATAAACCAATACAGGTCAAACAAACTGTCGGACATAAATAATGCTAAAAATGATATAATTAAATAATAGCATGTCAACCCGATTTAACAAAAATAAACTTACATAAAAAGGGAGGTTACAAAATAATATTTTTGGCACGAAAAGGATTAAAAATATCACACCACTTACCTGGAATGTTAAGCCAAGAATAAGTCTATCAACTTGATTGTCTTACGGAACCTAAGAAATTAGAATATTGCTTAGACCTCTGGATTAACCAACTATAATCATTAACCATTGGGAGATATTAGCACCGATGAGAAATAAATCAGGAATATAGAATGATATAGAGGGCTAGATCATAGAGACGATGGACAAATCTAAAATTATGCGATACAAAACCAGATGAAATTATTGTCATACAAATACAATAGTTGAGAAACATTAAAATTTGATCTAAATTAAGAACTTGAAGAATCTTGTGATCAAATACGGTAAAAGTGCTAGCAACATACAGTACATTACCATATCAATAAATGCTTTTACTAAATGGCTTTAAATAAAATAATGATTGTAAGGTCAACTTTGATCTCAAAAGAATGTTTGCGGAAAATTACTTTTTGCGGCTACCGCTGCCTTGTGTTTTTGCTTCTGAGTTCTGACGAAAAATCACTGTATCTAAAATTAAGTTGCTTCGAGTGTCAATCCATCAAAGAAGTAGGTAAAATATGGGTATAAAATCGGTGTTTTAAAGTATGTACTTACTAATTGAAGTCTGGAAAGATTAGAAAGCAGTAATCAATTGCTAAACTAATCTACAAATAAATATGGGCAAAAATACAAAAGGGGATATAAATACTTTACCTGAAACAGTTTGGATTCTAAAGGCGATTATAATCCCAAGGTTGAAGGAGGCAGTGAAAAGATTACACAGATATTTTTTGATGCTGACAGAAAGATATAGGGTTCCAAACGCACCGTTTTCTCTTGCATATTAAAGGGAACGGAAAATAAAGTATGAATTCTTGAAGGCTTGTGATAGTGGAAAGTAGGGTTTCGAGAATAAATGCCCATTATATAGATATAAGAAGTTAACGAGGGGGAAGATTCTAGATGATAAAAGTCCTCCTAACAATAGGGTACAATAATAATAATAATAATAATAATAATAATACCCCTTTTTTTTTGGGACCGGTTATCACACGGAGCTTCCCTCTTTCTTGTACATATTGGTTTTCATTATTCTCGGGTTGTGCTAAAGTAGAATTCATTGATGAAAATGCCCTGTTGATGCTAACTTGTGGAGGTTTGTAAATAAAGATTTTGGTGTTGACTTTGAGACTTTTGTTTCTTTTGACTCATTTTCCTTTTTGTTTTGAGTCTTTTCTCCCCGAGTCTTTTTTTCCTTCTCTTTTCTTTTATTTTATTTTCTTTTCCTTTTTTTCTGAATCTTAACTTACTTGGAGATAAGCAAGGATAATGCATGGGGAGATTTGATAAGTGCTTTTTGTATGTATATGAACTTGGATATTTTGATATGAATATGGGGAAATTCTCATATTATATTTGGTTTGGAGTTTGGTGAGTTTTGTAGGAAATTCGTGAAGATTAGCAAAAATCGAGTCTAAATTTCCAAGTTGTGACCATGATGAAGAAAGGGAAGAGATTGGATACCCCTAACCCAAGATCAGGGCCCAAGTCTTCAAAGGTCCTCAAAGACACTACCCCGGGTGCCAAAGCAAGCCCCGCGAGTCGTGGCCCAGACAGCAGCTGTAAAATTTGAGGAAACTGAGAGACACAGACCATGTTGGCCCAACTACGGGTCGTGTTGACTACGTCACGGACCGTGTTGCCCAGGCACAGTCTGTGGTGATCATGCCTAATGAGTTTTTGTCGTTTCTTTGTGATTTTTGGCTTTTTAATGAAGGGTTTTGCTGTTGTCCGACCATCATCGACTACCTATCCATCACCATCCATCATCTCCATCACCATCTAATCATCATCCATATCTATATTTCCATCAGAGATGAAGAGTGAATAATTGAAGTTTGATCAAGAACGATTTTGAAGCTTGGAGTTGGAGGAGCAAAAGTCCTCCCATGTTGAATAACTATTAAGATTGACATCAACTTCAGTTTATTTCTCACTTTTTTAGCTTTTTACATGCTTTCTAGTATAGATTTTATAAGCTTTGTAGTTATAAACATGAATTGTAAGTAATTTCCTCTAGTTTAGGGGATGAACCTTGTAGTTATTTGATGAATTAGCTTTTTATTTGAAATGAATAAAGTTGGAATGCAAGCTATTTAGGCTATGATATGCATGTCATTTGCTTTTGATTAGTCACCAATTGCATGGAATTAGATGGTCGAACAAAATATCGAACGGAGAAATTCGATAATCGGAAACATTACGCTAAACTGACTATAAAATCAGGGCTAGACATAGAGATTTTTAGTTAGGAATCACTTGATAATTTTATGTTTAACCTAGTTAAAATTGAAATAACTACGAAAGTAGGTGATTGATTTTGCTAGGCAATCGGCTTCTTCACCACAATTTCATTGCGGAAGAGTTTATGCGATTATCGACCCTAGCATGTACCAAATTAGTGAAATGCATGTTCAATCCCCTTAGTTGATTCATTAAGTGACTTAGGTTTTTTCACATGAATGCTTTAATTCATTGGTTAAATCCCTAGAATGAGTCCTTAATATTTTAGAATTAGTTTGTTAGAAAAATCAACCCAAAACTCTGAACGATTTATCAATCAATTAGGAGGCTAGTTCGATGTATTGTTTAGAAAAGTCCTTATGGGCTCGATTTTGATACATGCTACAATTCACACTGTACACTTACGACATATCAGTAGCTAAACCTAAATGCTCTCGCAGTAGCTACCCCAATAATCAGGCTATTGTCGCCTGACCCTTCATTATCTCCTTCATACACAAGTGGCCACTCCTTGTTTTGAGTTATTGGCTCTGTAAGTGTTCGCTCATCCAGTAAATCTAAAGAAAGATTATCCATGCTTGAATATGAGAGAGACTCCTCCCCATGTCCTGAAGAAAGCTCAAAAAGAGCCCTAATTAGCTCTTTTGTGGTGGCTTTCACCACTTGGGCCACATGGCCATGAGCCATGGGTTGTGGTCCATCGTGATGGGCCTAATCAGTCATTTGGCTCTGATGTTGATCTTGCTCTTGTTGGGCTTAAGCATGTTCCCTTTGTCCTCGTGCCTAATTGAAAGGCCATGTATGGCCTAGGCCAAAAGAGCCCAAAACCGTATTTGCAACCTCAATTCTGCATCCACCATCTGGTCATAAAGGATGACTAGGCCTTATGAATTTGAAATCTTCACGCCTCATAATTCTGTATAATATGCAAGTTGTCCTTCATCTCCCAAGAGGCAAGTAACCCCAATAGAATGGTGTCTTGTGCTTATCCCCTTAGCTTCCCTCTTTCCAATCTCTAGTTGTTGATGATGCTGATCCATCCTTTATAATCGTTGAATAGCCTCCTAGAGAATTCCTGAAGAACATTTAACCATATTAAACCAAAAGCAACTGAACTAAAGGGCCACCTGAACAAAATTGTGGTCATTTTATTTCTATCTTTCCACACATAACCGAAGAACGGACAAGATTCTTCAAGAGTCTCAGGGCCCAGAAGTGCATGGTAAATACCACCAAGGCCTAATACTATCAAAGAAATTAAGTGAAGTACTCCATATACAAAGTATGGAAAGGTGTCTATAACTTCCCCACCGGGGCCTACTCCCCAACCTAAAGTTGCTAAGTGGGAAAGTAAAATTAATCCTTGTTCATGCATCAGCTTCTCTGGTACAAAAATGAGCCACTTCAAATAGGTTCATTGCTCCGGCCCAGAATATGATTAGTACTCATCAGGTGAAATTTCCCCTATTCAAAGTGGTCGGCAGAGGGTCATTGGTTATTTGGTGATGGCGTTGGTGTTGATGGTGGCTCGACCTCCGTATCATTGTTGATAAAATCCTACTCTTCTAACTTAGACATGTCCAATGGTTAAGGCTCCGACTGTTGGATAGCCTAACTTCATCTTGAAACAAAAAGGGTCCTCGACCAACATTACCCCGCCTACTTTCTCCCCTGATCTACTGCTTGGCCCTGGGTCGCTCCACCACCTCCATGTCTGCCATCTCCACCTTGTTTGTCCTGTCTAGACAGGAAACTTTGTGAAAGCTGGTTGACAAGCCCCCAAAACCAATCATCACGTCATCATCTTCATCTGTCTCAGCAAGCATCTTAGTATCTACATTGCCCTCGGATGAATTTGAGGGTCATGCTGCCTCGCACCAAAAACAAGCTTAGTAGTAAGAAAGAAATACGTAGGAGGGAAAGCCTTAATCTTGTTAGAATGGTATCGATCCAGCCCCTCCATATAAGGTAACCTTGAGCCTTTGAGCATGCTCATGATCCAACTTACAGTCATCCATTTTATGGGGAGGGGAGTCCACACTTCTTACAAAGTATAAATAGATTTTCATACTAGAAGTGAACCAAAAACCTTTTACCTTTCTCATCCTTGACAAATACTCCTACTATCAGAGGTTTGGTAAGATTCAACCTTTACTTTGACCCTCGGGTTGAAATCATTGTAGTGAAAGCATCCTTGAAATCCCAGATCAATTAGGTGGCCCAATGATAGAGCTTAGTTGGATGATGGTAGAAGACCACAGGTGCAAAATTGGTAGTCCATTTGCACCCACATGTTTTGCTTCCAAAAAGTTTAAATCCCTTATTATCATACAGTTTAAATCTCATATTATCATATCTGGGTTGCACTATTGAAGGACCATTAGAAAACCTCTAAAAGCACACTATATATTTGTTGGTAATCAGTAAAATGGAATGTGACCCAAGAAGATCCTAATCTCAGCACATCCATGTCAACCGAGTTTCATTTCGGAGAGGGGGAGTCTACAATTCCATCAGGATCAGCAGTGCGCTTTTCAAGGATCGTTCATTTTTGGAATGGACGACCTATCAAGGGGAGTAAGTTTTTCAAGATTTTTCTGTGGGGTGAAGAAGATGAATAATAACCAGAATCTCATTCTTTCACTATTCAAAAAGAAATGTTTCATAATTTAGAGTTTCTGCATGAAGAAGGTGAAGAGACTTGCTTTGGACATTCATTACGATAACTTCCTTTTAAAGGGAGGAGTGTATTTACCCCTCAACTTCATGGCATTAGGCGAATTAATGCAATAACTTAATGAGCCCAACCCTCAAGCCTCAAGTCTCCTCAAAAAACTGCACCTAAAAATAAAATAAATAAAAAATAAAAAAAATAACCCGACTTTCAACTTTCAAGTACCCGTTTTACCACTTTGAATGTCTGCCCAAATAAAGCAAAAATATAATTTCAGTGTAAGGAATAAAATCGGCCAATGACTCTTTTCAACTGCTAGTAGAGCTCCATAAAAGCCTACAGAATAATAAATTGGATGGATTACCAAAAAAGACCCCTTGACAACACTTGATCGAAACCAAGTTACACAGTCTGAGTCATAAACCCCCATCTGCACCACATCCACCCTTAAGAAGAAGTCTCTCCACCTCAGCTTTATGACTTTTAACCAAAGAGAAACCCAGATTGCAATTTGAATACCCATCATTTCCGACAAGACAAGACGCTAGTGTCTCCAGTAACCTTAAAATGATACAATTCCCACATAGGAACTGAGCTATTGAACATACCAGAGCTTGGTGACAAGTTTTACACAAGATGTCAACACCAAAGGGAGTAGGAAGCTGCAACACCTCTCCAATTAACCCACTGGTAGGAGAGATAGGCAAACAATCCATCATTACTTGAAAAGCTTCATTAACAACTCAGCTTTATAATTACATCAAATTTTCACACTCCTCAACATTGTTATCATTGAATACAAACTTGACTAGCTCCAACACCCTCCCCCCCCCCCCCCTCCCCCTCCCCCTCCCAAAAAACAAAAAAAAAAAGAAAAATACACCCTCCCTGACAAGTAACTTACCCGGATGAGTTCTACTTTGTACAACAGCCACATAATGCAGAACACAAATATGGCAGCTAATAGCAACCACTAATTCTAATATTTGTAGATAAAATAGACAATGACCTTGAAAAGGCAGATGAAACCCCAAGTTTGTCAGTCTCCTCGGATCATTAACGATTGATGAGGCACCCTCTTGATCTCCACAAATACCGAATAATCCCTATCTAGTGGCTGCTTCCAAGGCTCCCCATCCATCTGCATAAAAGATTCCTTCCATGCTCCCCCTCTAACCTCAAATCTTATAGCAGCTGCCTGAATTGCATAAATCAATTTAATTTTTATGTAAGAACAAGGGAAAAAAAACATGTTTGACAGATTAATTGGTTGGCTTGCGTACTAATGTTCCATTTGTGCACTAATTCGTACGAACTTAGGAATGTGCCAGAGTTGGTCTACATAACGGCAATCACAGGAAAAAGAAACAGTGATGCTTACCTGGGAAATGTGTTTAGCCGAAATTAGTTCCACCATCACAAAAGAGGCATGCCAACCATGCTTTAGACCAAAAATCTCCAGAAGACCATCATCAACATTGGCTTCAACAAAACCTCGCTGCAGTGCCAAGCATCCATAAGTTTTCATTTGAGACGAAATCAACAACAGCAACAACAAACCCTAATATAGTCCCGCTAACGTGAGGTCTGAGGGGATCTCAATGTAGGAGCCTTTCCCCCATATGCACGGAAGTGCATAAGAGGTTGATTCCGACGGATCCAAGGGACAAAAACCTTTTGAAAGGCGAGGACAAAACCATTTCAAAAACCATTTGGAAAATAGTTGGGGTCATTTGAAGATGAATTCAATACCCAAGCATCACACTTTGATGAACTGCTATGCTCTTTGGTTGATTTCAGAAATCATGTTAAGAATCGCTTAACAAAGCCTCTGCCAGCTCCCACACTAATGAGAGTATCATACCACGAATTACACCTAAACAAGTATAGAATTGGCAACTTGCATGTGATCTTGTGCTGCTCCTTGTTTTGATTAACATAAACTTGTTTATGTGCCTATCTTACTCGTGCTGAACTGTCATATTTGGTGTTCCCTTATTTTTTTGACATGTGCAATCTAAAGTGCTGTCTGAAACCCCAGAGTGAGGTATTGTGCATTCTATAAATGGCTTTACAATGAAGTTGACGATAAAGCAGATCAAATTGTACTAAGACATAAGGAAGATGAGGCTCATCATAATGCAATTTCATCTCGAATTAAACATGAACCAATGTATTGTACGCATGTCAAGTTGTCAACCTCAGTTTAAATCTAGGTGTTGAAAATTCCTAGGAGGTTTGAGGGCTTGAGGTAGTAGATTAGACAAAACCTCTCACGCTATCAAAAATAAAGATTCGCATGGTTATAACTTCAAACAAAATCCAGGTTATCAGATGAGTCAGAACCCCAGAATTGCCAAACAGTGATTTCATGGTTCTTTGGACTCCCTGCAATGTCATTCTGGAAACCCTAATGGCTCCAAAGGGTTAATGTTATGATGCAAGTTTTTTGACATGTTGAAACCATGCTTCAAAACCACAAGAGAGATGCCCATAAAGCCATTAGATATAATTAAAAATTGAGACTTTAGATGCCCATAATCCATCCCAATCATTGCAATAGTGGATCCAGGGTAGGACTAATCCAACTTATTAAGTTGCCCTCAACATGTCGAACTTTGAGGGCATATAACACCATTTAAGTACTAAATGCTCAAACAAAACTAGCTTGCTCATGCAAGAAATAACTTACTACATCGTCATGTGCCCAAATTTCAGTAGTATATATATATATATATATATATATATATATATATATATATATATATATATATATATATGAATGAAAAGTATGTTTTTATTTAATTTTGAGTTTACCATCTGTGTGATTATAACCTCTCATTCAATAAAATTCACAACTCAAAAATTGTTTGACTCAATGACCTTATAAATTAAAAGCTGCACATTTCAAAATGCTATGCTAAGAAATTTAAAATCATGTTATTCCTAACCAACACCCTCGAAAGTTTAGAATGCTCGCATCCAAAAACCTTCGTTTCAAGGAGATTTATGAAGCCAAGAAAAGGTAGAAGACAGAGTGAAGACAGCCCCACAGCAGCCAAAAGATGTCGGATGCACGGTTTTTGAAGTTTGTTGCAATTCAAGCAGTTCCAAACGATGACTATGTTCTCTTACTGACTACACAAGATGGTTTAGTGTGCTGGTATACTAGCATTATACTAAGAATCATGTACTTCATGCTTCAAAATCTCAAAAGATAATAGCATAATACCAGCGTTTAGAGTGCACGGTATACTAGCATAATACCAGCATTTAATATGTAGCTTTAGAAGGCACAACGCAGAATAAGGTAAAGATAAACATCTACCCATCTTGAGCATGAGGCTATTTTTTTTGCTAAACGATAAAGAACTGATATTTATACTTTTAAGTTTTAAGATCCTCCGTTTAACTTTGCTTGTTAGTTGTAACTAGTTACCATAACCTTATCCATTGTAGAAAGCTTAAACTACATAAAATAAGTAAAACTTCTGATAAAATAATCTTCCCCACATTAGTAATAAGTAGAAAACTTAAATCAAATGTTATTTAAAAATTAGAGTTCAAATTAGTTGAAACCTTCTCTAAATTACATAAAGAAATAAAAATATGATGAAATCATTTTCTCTGGTATTATAATAGGACTTGCCAACTTAAATCAAATGTGATTTAAGAATTAGAGTTCAAATTAATTAAAAGCTTCTTTCAGATTAGTTTGAAATAACTTCAAGCAAAGGCAATCAAGGACATTTGCTTGGAACCCATTTATTTATTATCGCAGGAGTTGATTGTGAAAACTTCAAAGGTTTGATGATCTCCCATTTGATCTCTCCCTCTCTAACTTGACCTGAACTTAGCAAGCTAAAGGTGCACACCTCATGCCTCAAATTGCGTTGCTTCAGGTTGGAGATAAACTTTGAGCATTACACCTCAACAGACCTAAGGGGCACTTTTCACTAGTCATATAGTTTACGTATTCTAGTCCACATCATATGATATATCTGAGATCAGAGTTCTACAATGATATATATAGCAAGATCACTTCAAGTTTATACACAACCAATTCATAAGTATTCAAATGAAAACAAGACAATCGGTCTTGTAAGCAGTGGTGGCCATAAAACAAGATCGGGAATACCTTAGGCTAACCTCAACATGGAGCATGCATAATAACATAGGAGGCAGACAAAGAATGAGGCAAAAGAGAAAACATTACCTGTTCCAAGTACTCGTCGCTCAGTTTGCCCCATGGGTGTCTTCCGCTTGCATAACTATGAAGATTCAAGGCCACTATTGATCTCACACTACAGTGAATAAACCCAGCCGTATCAGCAAAATAGAATCTTTAAGAAATAAACAGAGTTGCATGACACGGATTATTAAATGCAGCTGGAAATAAAATGCAGAAAATCACTAGCTTGAAAAGCATGACATGATTAAATACCCATTTGGAAGTGCAACAAATGACTTCAATAAGAAAGACAAAATGCTCTCACCACAACACAAGCACAATTATATTAAAAAAAAATTAAAAAAAGGCTTGATAAGGAAGAACATGGGCAAACGGCATTCCACATTCTTGAGGTTCTAATGCGCAGGGGTTGGGGGGGGTATAGATCTAAATGTACACATCTTTATGAACCCCTGATTTGAAAATGTTGAAAAATTTTAAAGATGCTTTTACAACATGAGACAAGTGATGCACTTAACCAGGCTTTCATGGCTGAGATATTTGTTCAATTTTGTTTAGTTTCTGGTTGTCTTTACTTTCTGTTGATGTTTCCCTAGTCTGATCAATTCACAGAATTTGTTCGACTTGGGGCAGGGGGGAAAGGCAAAACATTTGAAAAGGAGCTTGAAAGACTACTGGATCACAGAGAAAAGGGGGGGGGATGCAGCGACGAGGACGAACATACAAAACATTCATATTAAGCAACAATATAATAAATTGAAGAATGGATAAAAGTACACCATCCATCAACATTTCACTATTTCATAGAAAAACCTGTCTTGAAAGTTCATACTTTGAAGGAACGCGAATTTGCTCCCAATCTGAACTGTTCTTCTTCTTAATGTGAATTCTTAAGATATTTCTGAGGCCCCTACAAAAAACACAAAAAAAAAAAAAGCAGAATCCCAATTTAGGAAGGTATGAATGGAGCATAAACATCCAATGAATATTCATGCTTGAGATGACATGGAACGTATGAGCTGTAGAATGAAAAACATGAATAAAACAACACCAATCACATAGAATGGAAACTATATAGCATCAGGTAAGGATTCCCATGACAATGGGTTCTAGGGTGGATCACATTTCACATTTCGATATTCCTCCTGACTAAACGACTTTTTGCAGATTGCTTTGCTACAGGACCTTCTCAAAAGTGCATGACATGCTGCAAAGTACAATTGATTTAAACCATCCAACATCTATGTCTCTTTCAATAAGTAATAATGTAATACTATCCGATTACTGAAGAACTGCCCCTTATGTTTTCTGATTATCCTTATCGATATTGGCCTACAAGCTCCAACTCCAACACAATTTTCATCTGCTAATTCCAATGATCCACCAGCATAGCCACCCATATGCCAATTCATCAGCTAATTTGGCATTGTTGTCAGCTTTGAAAAGAAACTAGAGCGGTCATTACTTTCTTGAACAATTTTGTGCTCAATAAACATAAGGAAAATCGGACATGAACAATCCAACCTTTGGGGCTATTGGATGAAAATATGCCAACCTCTTTTCTTGGACATAAATAGTATAACCTTACGGGGTTTTACCTTTTATAGATTTTACTGATTTTCTAGGATTTTTACTCACTGGAAAACTTACATGAATAGTGGTGTTGGACATATGGGCGTGGATTCACCAAACAGGGTTCCATCAGTCATCCAAAACTACTGTCCAAGCAAGTTTTTTGATGAATTAAAGTTCAAGGAAATCTGAAACAAACCCTCTAAAGGTCTTACTTATTGTGTCCAAAAAAAGGTTGGTGAATTTTCATCCAATAAGCCCAAAGGTAGACTATTTATGTCCAATTTCCCTAAGTATAATCACTCCAACTGTCTTTTTACCTATTAACTTAGCCACATTGCTCATCAGACTTAGAGAGCAGCAAAATAGAGACAGGATTCCCCTCAATTCAAGATAGATGTCACTAATTGACCTCCATTATTTCAAGAAAAACCACTGAAAGAGGATCTCATGAGGGGAAAAGCACATAACAAGTAGCTGTCAAGAAATAATATCGCAACCTAAAAACTGAACTAGATGATTTTATGATCACCATTCACCAAAGTAGAAGATAATCCATTAAACTGCAGTTGATTAAAGTCTTACCTTAAGCCTGGATTGCTTATGCAAGGTGTGCAGAACCAACCCTGAGAGCAGCTGTATCCAGAGTAGATCAGCTGTGACCAAAAAGGGGGAAAAAAGCATTTATTGTCATTTACAAGAGAAAGCAGATAAAGCCATATCCAAATCTAAGTAAGCAGGGCTACCTAATTGCTATTAAGCTATACCTGGGTAGGTCCATAGCTACTAATACCAACCTACTCAGATTACTATTTGTTTCTTAGTTAAATGTCAGTCTTTTAGCATTCTAAAGTTGAGGGTGTATTGTGTATATATGTTGGCCTTCCCAAACACACCATCACAAGTGAATTATAAATCTACCCCTGTGGAAGCTTAGAAAGGAAGTTGAAAGAGAAGAGGATATAATAATCCAACCCTGCTATGAAGCTCTATGTAAAAGCATACACAAAACCGCATATGAAAGACTTATCATCAGCATGCTCATTAGGAAAAACAAATCTGAAAGTTTGATAAGATCAACCAAAATCGGCAATTCAAGCAGGAGATGCACGTAGCCAAATAACTTTATACAAACATGTATGAAAATGCGAAGCGCTATTAACAACGAATGAACAAACCACAAGTGGATAAAAATCAAGCTACGTACAAAGATAAAGCCATGGATGGCACAGAGAGAGCATATGGATACAATTAAAAAACAGTCACAAGCCAGAGTATCTGCAGAGGAACCCTTTAATCGAGATCAATCAAAATAAGAGACAGGGAAATTATTTGGGATGTATCCAAAGTATTTAACAAACCTTATTTGAAATTGGACCTTGGGCAAGGTATGGCTTCTCGTTACGCAAATGGTGGAAGCCATATGCAACTTGTGCATCCATACCTACAGAATTAAAATCATTGAAATATTCAAACGCAAAAACAACATATAAAATTTTCCCTAAGCTCTAGAAGCAAATGAAAAATCCTATGCAAATTAAACACATAAAACTGTCAAGAACTCAAGATCCTGGCATCCTTTATGTGGGACAAACAGAGGCCGAGGGCTCAAAACTTCAGCACATAACTTATGCAAATTACCTCCCAAGATGGTTAAACAAAATAATAACAGCAAAAAAAGCTGGAACAATCAACCACAACGATCAAAATCTTTTATTTGACAGAAACACAGTCAAGAGCTTTTTCTTTGCTTTCTCTCAATTTTCAACCATGATTAAAAGAACTTTAGATTGGCTTTACAATGGAGATGTTCCATTTTGGCCAGTCCTCCATTAGACACAAGTCACATTAAGTTAATTTAATCTGAATGGTCTATTCATGAAGCAATATTCCACCAATGACATGAAAACAAAAAAATTCCTGATGACACAGGTAGATTGACAACTGGGCACTGGCACAAGTGATTAAATAACATGGTTAGAGCAGGCATACAGTTCCAGGATAAGGCAGGCTCTAATCAGATGAATTAACAATAAGCAAAGTGCATGACTGAACAGAAGGAAAATATATAGGATTAGATACAGAAGAACAAATGAATGGCATAACTGTGCATCAAATGACTCACAGTAAACAAGCCAAAGAGTTACCTTACCAATGCTAAAATAATTATAGAACACTCCATCAAAGCAAGACACTTTCTCAGGAAACATGCCATTAAGTACACAATCCTGCAAGAACCACAAACTCATCACTCCAACCTTATATTAAAAAGGCACACACCACCATCCCTAGAAAACAAACAAGTTCAACCCAAACAGCAAAAAACCGGGGACAAAAGTCCCACGAAAGCACAAAAAAGGCATACAAAGCAACCCCGTCTGAAATTCACTGTGCCTCCATGTTCAGAACTCAGAAGCCCACTGAGGTGTGCCCTGAGCTTTTTTAAAACCCAAACAGCTAAAGAGGGGCATTTTCACCATCTAGATACAGAACTAGCATAACCCAGTAACCCACAGCCTAAACAACCTCAACTGACTTTCCTAGTGAAATTCCAAATTTCCAATAATAGAGTATAAGCATATCACACCAATTTATAAGTTATTTACGAAAAATATGCAAGTAACAGCCAGCCGTGACAATACTAAAAGATTACACAACAGTACAACAAACCTGGAAAAGAAACAATCTAACCGCACAGCTATGAAACTAGCATAATCTGCATTCTAAATAGCTTTTCTGATTTCAGAGGTTCTTTCTGAGGGCTATCCCAACAAACAACAGAGCATAATGAATATTATGCAAACTTACAGTTCTTTATGCTAAATAAATGAGTAATTCCATGCAATGCCACTTACTAGAAGATTACAGAACACATGACCAAAAACACCAAACAAACCTACTTTGCAAGTATGCACCACATCCACATGGTTCACAATTTTGATCAGAGACATACAGACACTAGTCACAATGACCCACATGAACCATTTTTACAAGTACGCTTTGCATTAAGCCAACAAGCTACAAGTTCCAGCAACCCGTATAAACTGAATAAAGAGAATTTGGATCCCAGAAAACTGAACATATGAAACAGTAAATTGCAAACCAGTAAAAGAAATAGATGTGGCAGGAAGAACATAGAAAACATCAGTTTCTATCATGAATGAAACCTGGAAGGAAGAACATTGGTGAGAACCATCAGGTCCTTTCCACATAGATACCCAACAAGAAGCTTTCATACATTCAATTTTCATGATGAGAATAAGAAACATCGTAACTTATGCATGTTATTGTTATCTTTTCAATATTTCTATTGGTGTACACCGCGCAGCATGCAGGCACCATGAGTTAAAGCATCCATGAGCACGGAGACCACTCGAGACCCTGGGCATATTATCCAGTACAGGTCCAAAAGAGGCACTATGGTGGGGATAACATACAGCACATGTGAGCCTTACGAGGGACAGTACCACACTGGCATGGCCAATGGTATAGTTATTGAAATCATGAAGAATAAACAGCAACAACAATGAGAACAAAATTGGTGAAACCATAAAAAAAATATCAAAAGAAGGATGTGGGATTTCTAACCATGTCAATAGTGCATTGTTCTGTCGCCTTCAAAGAATAAGGAAGGTCCTGCATTTCTCCAGCTGGCGCTGTTATTGACACCTGCCAACTGTAATGATCCACAAGATAGGACAAAATTAGCTAGAAATTAAGAACATAACAGGAACGATTGACTGTAAAACATTACTGAGAAAATAAGAGCACAACAGATAGACTGATTGTAAATAAAAGTCGCTTATTGGGAAGGGAAGTCTGACGTTCACATAGCAATGGGACATGAGGATGAGTGATGACTACTATCCTCAAGGCAGGGATAAAGAAAATGTTCAAAATAACAATCTTTGGTTCCTTGATGCATGTAGAGTGACTATTGAATCAATTCCCCCTGACAGGCGCAAAAGCAGTTCCCACGACAAGTGACAACCTAATAAGATACTCATGATAGCAGCCCACAAACAAAACCCTTGAATGAAACCTTTAGAATAATTTATCTTTGTCATTAGCTCTTCCTTGGCAGGACAATGCCATTGACAGTTTCCATTAATCAACTCATCCTTTAATTTCTCATTCAATGCCTTGGATACTACCAAGATACACACATAGCACACAGCTGCCCAGATATATGTAACTCCCAATAAACCTTAGTATACACATTGATAAAGGACTTTAACTGAGCATCAAGGCACAAAAAAGGAGAGCCCAAAAGTAGCAATCCAAGCACCCAAAGCAGACCAGCATGTTACATATCCCACTTTTTCGCAAACAAAAAAACCCAAAACAAGGAAAGGGGGCTAGGGAGGGCGAAAGAGATGAAGTTGAAGTGAAAATATATTTATGTAATTATGTCCAATGTATTTACCTATCCATACGACAAACAGGGCCAGTACTTGCTCTCAGAAGAGACCTTTTGACAGCTGACTTCCAAGCAAATGGAAATGAACCGCCCTAGAAATAGTTCCAGAAAGAACCATAGCACAGTGAGTTTTTCCTCTAGGGATGAATTGGTACAAGAGAGTAAATTGAAAGAGTGCAAACATATTTGGAAAATCTCTCCTCAAAATAGATATTCAGGAAATAAGATAGAGCTTACCCAACCAAAACTCCTCGATAAATCATTTCCTGTACCCAGAGGAATTATTGCGACGGGAGGAACAGGAAATCTATCATCTTTGTTAAGCTCTCCCAGAGTTCCTAGTATCCAACCAACTGTTCCATCTCCCCCAGCAACCTGACACACAAACCAAGTTTGCTCACACTCAAGTGTTCCATGTACACAATGTAACATCTGAGAACAGTTGTTGAAACAGGCATGAAGAAATGGGAAAGAAGTGTCCTCTAACACTCCCTCCCCCCAAAACACCCCCCCCCCTCTTCCCAAAAAAAGGAAGAAAAAAGAAACCATGTATGCTAATATACACGACAGAATCTTATTACTTACAGGCCCTTCCTTTTTCTTGACATATATGCTAGTACTCTATGTTTCTATCGCTTGCCTTTCCAAGCTTTCTGACTTGGACAAAAAAATGTTGAAATAGCCCCAAGTATGCAACACTTTTATAAGGAAATATAAATGTCCAGTACTAGACCTGGCAATCGGATGGATCGGATCAGATTCGGATCGGATTAACTCGGATTCGGATTTTTCGGATCAGCCGTACTCTGGTTCGGATTCGGATTCGGATCGGATGGGGTTCGGGTTCGGATTGACTCGGATGTGTTTTGTCGGGTTCGGATCGGATTCGGACCGGGTTTAATCGGATCGTAATGTTCGGGTGGGATTCGGGTTCGGATTGACTCGGACGGGTTTTTGTCGGGTTCGGATTGACTCGGATGGGTTGTGTCGGGTTCGGATCGGAATATGACCGGTTTTGATTGGATCAGGATCCTTCGGGTTATAGTTGGATCGGGTGGGGTTCGGGTTCGAATTCACTCGGATGGGTTTTTGTCGAGTTTGGATCGGATTAGGACTGGGTTTGATCAGATCGAGATCTTCGGGTTGTTTTTGGATCGGACCAAATTCGGATCTAAGTTTATAATATTGGGTAAACAATCTAAACATGTCATATACACCGAAGTAATGAAATTAGTCTATAATTTTATGTCAATTACACAGACCTTGTTTGAAAAATTTGTAGTTTAGATATATAGTGGTTGTGGATTGGCGGATGGTTTCGAATAAACGTCTACTAAGCTCTAAATTCATAATTTTAAAAATAAAAATATATAATTTATAAATTAAAGGTAATCATCTCAAAATTTACAAAAATCCAACTTAAAAGTAAAGTTGAATTATATAATTTATAAATTATAATGGTACCAGACATTTTTTATTGTGATTGGTCGAATTATAATCGAGTCGGCTTAGTTTGGTTCTATTTCGGGTCGAATGTGCGTCGAGCAGGGTGAAACTCCATTCGAACAATTTTCAAATTCGGGTTAAATCAAATTTGACTCGGGTCGGATGCAGCTTGAATAAGATAAAATTCGGTTCAGGCAATTTTCATTCGTTAAATCGGATTTGGCTTGGCTCGGTCGATAAAATTCGTGCCCGCAAATTCGGATTCTGGTTAACTCGGATTTGGCAATGCTCGAGTCGGGTTCAGATCGGATCAAATTATTTCGGATGTGGCTCAGGTCGGGTAAAAATCAGTTCGGGCAATTTCGGATTCGGGTTAACTCGGATTTGGCAATGCTCGGGTTGGGTTCGGATCGGATCGGATTATTTCGGATCTCTTTCTTATTCGGTAAAATTCGGGTTGAGATTCGGATCGGATTCGAGGTCGGATTATCTCCGGGTTCGGATCAAGATCGGATCATCCATTTCGGTGTCGGATCGGATTCGGATTCGGATTTTTCGGATCGGATTTCGGATCTCGGATCAGCTTTGCCAGGTCTATCCAGTACTCATTTTTATGTTAAAGGCAAATTATATGCAGAGGACAAACAAGTCAAAAGTAAAATGCTCATAATCATATATAAAAAAAATTTATGCAGACTTCCACAGCAATTATAATTTACTGAAAAATATCTTCAGAGCAAGTGAAATAACTCTGCTACTTGAGAAACTGATGATGTCTTAAGGGCCAGGATTGCTGAAATTTGCATTATCAACTATTCTGGTTACATCAGCCATTTTCCTTTTTTATGATTTAATTCACATTAGCTCCACAATGTGCATGAGATACTATACTTTTAGTCATTGCACAGGTTAGTTTCATCCCAGATCCCACCCCTGCTGAATTCCATCCCACATAACTTGGAAATCAACAAAATTAGCAACAGAAAAGTTATATCTGGATTTCAGCTAACCAATGAAAGTCTCTCAATAGATGCAAAAACAATTCAAATCAGCAAAGAAAAGTTGTGCTCACATACCACTATTCTCAGTTTCTCCCGAGTCTCTTTGGCGCATGAATCACCCAATCTAGCCAACTCCTCTAGACAAGCCAATCCATAGTTAACAAACTCATTTGGCTTAACATCTTTAAGGTCAAATACCTGCCATAGAAATAAAAACAGCAAAAGATCAACATGAGGAACAAATTCATTACAATCAAACAAATTAAATATGTCCAAGAGATGTTCAAGGCATCCACTTAGAATCAATAGGAGCAAAATGTACTCCATGGGCAAATAACTTGATACATGATTTGTGTCCACGGTTTCTACCGAAATAAACAACAAAAAGGTACATCTGAATTAACGCACAGAGAAAAAATTAAGTCCAATTTCAAAAAATCATTGCCACAAACAACAGCTACATGAGTGTCACAAGTTACAAAGAGGCACACGAGTAGAGCTGCAAGGCTGGCAGGATCTCTCAGTCGACTGCCTAAATTTCCCTATAAACCAACAATCACTGGCACAAACAATGGCCACGTGAGTGCCATCACTTCCTGTACATATAATGCCCAATCTGAATAATGTGAATACATCATACTATAGCATATTTAAGCCTGTACAGCCCGTTACTTGGAAGCTGTTCCTATCATTGCAAATCATCTAACCACAGGCTACAACATCAACAATGTTGCAGAGTGAAACTGGATTAGCAATCCCGAAAACCCAAGCAGACAATTAATCCACAGGCTACCACAAGAGAAAAACATTAAGAATTCCAAAACAATCCAGCCTCCAAAATAAGACATGCTGAGTTTTTGACATGTTTTCCAAATACAGAATTAAACTAGACAAACCCATATGTTGAAGCAAAGTGAATTTTACTAATGTTTTAACTAACCATCTGATTTTCCCAATAAATACACCCTAGAAACAATACCAGGACATATGCATTTCCTTTGCACCCTCCGCAAAATGGTGATCATAGTTATTAATTAATTTTAATTTAGAAAACACTAACAATTTTCTGCTACCCAGATTAGATCTCTGGTGGTTTATCAAGAAAAACTCTTCAACCAACAGACACAGAAATAGTTCAGCCTAAAAGTGCAAAATGCTCCATACGAACTTCAATCAGCAATCAGAAAGACGGGAGGAAACTAGACACTGCCACTTATTATAAACTCATAAAAGAAGTTAACCAAGCGAGAAACAAAAGTTTTACCCAAAGGATCAATCATCAATCAACTTCTCCACTTCTGAAAACTCACTCACTCAATCAGAACTTTTTTCAAAAAAAAAAATCCCTCAAAACAATAGTAAAGTGCATGAATTTCAAATTGACAAGGAAAAAACCCAGAATCCTTCAACAACAAACCCAATAAGTTTAGTCAGCAAGTAGTTGAACAAACACAAAGCCTTCTGCATGTCCCGTAACACACAATCATCCTTTTTATACCGCAGAATCTTTGTAAATTGGCATCAAACTATCATTAGAAACACATGAATACTCAAACCTTAATCGTAAAGGCAAAAAACCCTCACTTTAAATTCCCCCCACAACACCCACTTCAGATATACATAGAGAGAGAGAGAGAGAGAGAGATAGAGAGAGAGAGAGAGAGAAACCTGTTCCTGACCCATCAACTGCTGCAAGCGTTCCATCAATTCAGGGCCATGCCTTCCACCACTCCGAGAATTAATAAAAACGACGAGCGGACTCTCCGGCGGTTGGAGCTCGTCGGCGGGGAGGAGATCGGTGGAATTGACGACGGCGAGGGGATCCTTAGCATTGATGGCTCGCCGGATTGCCATCCTCAGATATTGAGGCATTGAGATCTTTCTACGGAGCTCCTCCTTATCGACCCGAATACCCGACAACCCACACCCTTTCAATGAGTCTATCAACGACGACCTCGCCGCCACCCTCGTCGCATCCGAACCATCCCCCCCTGCCTTCGGAGATTCCATCCCAAATTACTGTTAAAACCCACCAACTGTCTGTTTTCAAATTACAATCCCAGTGAATCAAGGAATTGGGAACCTTGATTTGAAACAGGGAAAGGATTGAACGTATAGAGGACAGAGGAAGAGAGGAGAAGAAGAGGAAGAAGAAGAAGAAGAAGACCGGGCTGTTATGGGTTGAATTCACAACTCGGCAAGGTTGAGGAAAGTGTTGGGTGAAGTCACAGCGGAAAATTATTTAAATTTAAAAAGGGATTCCAACTTGAGTACAGTACACAACACAAGACAAGTCACAAGATGATGGTGGTTGTATGTATGTATGTTGCCCTTAGATTTAGATTACGAATTTACGAGTAGATCATATTATTGGGTTAATAACCAAGGTTGGAAAACTGCATGGCTCATTGGCTGGCTCTCTGAATTCCAATGTCTGAAACGGAGTGGACTGTGGACCCATTGAACAACGCGGTTGCCGCTGTCAAGCTTTCTGTTTTATTGGGTCTACTGCGGAATCTTCTCAACTCCTCTTTGTCTTTTTCCTTTTTCTTTTCCTCGTCTTTCTTTTGGTGCTGTGGATCCTCAAGTAGTCAAGTTCATTGACAATCTCAATGATAGAGGAGACTAGAGAGAAGTTTTAAACAATATTACTAAAACCACTTTAATTGAGAATCTTAATGATAAGAAGAATGAAGTTTTAAACAATACTATTGAAAAAAGCCTTATAAAGTTTTATGAGACAACCCATGTTATAAGCACTATTACTAAATTTCTAAAGAATAATTTGATTCGGTTAAATAATGGTAAAAATAATGTAATATGGTGGTAGGATCAATTATAAGAGCAATATAAAGTTCGCATACTAATATAAGTCAAAAATAGACAAGTTGTCAGCTTTATATGTGGAGCTCAAATTGATATATGACCCAAGTTTTGAGCAAGGAAGAAGGAAGATTAGGGTTGAAAACAAGTTGTAGGAGCATGGGAACTCAAGTCAGGCGAAGAACTCATGAGGAGCACTTGACCAGTGGCTACTCCAAGCAGCCCAGAGTGGAAGTCATCGTCTGTGGTGGACTATTACAACTTGCGATGTGTCATTTTGTAATCTAGAAACCCGTGAGTCCTTCGAATAGATAAATATGGGAGGCTAAGGATCCACTAACTACTTTGTGTTTGAGAAAGCCCCAATCTAGAACTCATAAAACTACCACTAATTTTTAGAATATTTGGGAGATTAATGATAATGATCAACGTACACAACAACAACAATAATAAAGAGATATAACTAATTAAAGAGTAAAATTCACCAATTAGCCTAAGAACCTCAAGAAGGTTACAAGGATTCACCACTAGCACCCACACTTAAAACTCCAAGAATTTCCACTCAAGAGATTAGAAGAAATCACACCAAATCACATTAACAAAAGGAAATTGATTAATTAATCTACCAAGGATTAATCTTAATTACAAGGGTTTCAAATACCCTAAAACTCACAAAGTGTTCTTTGGCTAAACCTAAAACTCCATTCTTCCAAACTAGATCTAAAATGGAGGAGGGTACAAAATATATAGGAAAAGGGGGAGAAAAGTCGCGAAGATCTGCTGGAAAAGGCTGAGACGCTGGCAGCATCTGAGGAGGCGCTACCAGCGCCTCATGCAGAAAGTTTAGGCGGAGAAACAGGGGAGGCGCTGCAGCACCTGTCGGCTTCTGCTGACTTCCAATTCACATAATTTCTTTGTTTTAACTCCGATTCGATCATATAATATATCTATGGAAAGCTCTTGGTGTATACTATAATCTCACCAAATTTCAGGTCAATCGGAGTTGTACTGAAAGAGTTATGATCGAAAGAGTGAAGATATGTATTTTTCTCATGTCCAATTTTACCCAATTTCTTCATTTTCCTCCTTCATTCATTCTACTCTTCCTTCCTTGACTTTCCTTCTTCTTTCTTCTTGGTTCCTTGGACTCAATTTCTCTAATGTTCTTCCTTGATGCTCCACGAACTCAAACCCGACCCTTGTGAAAAGACCAAAATGCCCCTTTGCTTCCAAAATAATCGATTTGAGGTTTCAAAAGCGACCCGAGCTTGACTTGAAGGAAAATAACTTGGATCCACTTTCGTTATTGTTTTCCGATGTTAAGGACCCTCAGGAAATATGATCCTTCATTTTGGCGTTGGAATTATGATTCTGCCATTGGTTAATTGTGTTGTCGCCTCATGTCACCACCTTGGCTGCAAAACTTTGTCTTTTTAACCCTAATTATTGTATTTGTCATGGTTATTTAATAAGCCTTGATGTTAAGATTTAGGCATTTCAATTAAGAGTCCATTATAGCCGCGCTTTACTCCACAGATCCCGCATCTTACTCCAACCAAGTCTCATGTCACCACTCTACTTCAGGAGTCTTGGCCATGTGGTTCATGCTCCTGACCATGGTACTTCTTACGAGACCACCTTCCCGCATGGTCGCACCTTGCGCGTAACCGAACAAACAATCGGCTCCGATTCTAATACCACTTGTTGGAGAGATCTAAGGCAAGAGTTCACGACAACCAAGGCTCATATTGACAAGTTAAGTGATATTTCATCTTAAAACCAATTGGTATTAGAAGGAGTAACTCACTTGATATATTTTGCTTGTCCTTTCACTTTAATCTTCCGATGTAAGATTTCAAATTCATGGGTGAATCCCAACAAGACAAAAAAGAATCAAAAATTCTAAGATAGAAAAGAAGAGTGATCGTAAACATTTAAAGTCAAATCATGGCTCTTCAACGTCTACCAAAATTGTAGAAGATACATAAACTTTTAAGAAACACTAAATATCTCAATTATAAATCTGACAACAACCTCAAAATATTAAGTTTATAATGACATTGACTATTTTTGTTGTGGTATATGTTATGGTATGTGGCCATTTGTAATTCATCACTGTATACATTGCAATGCATTTGAAGTTTATACTTTAACATATCTACAAGTGAACAATTACACTATTGAGAACGAACAATTTAATATTTGCAAGTGAATAATCATACTATTTAGACTACAAACTTCAGGAGAACATAATAAATTGCAGTAACCCACATTTTGTTTATTTAGAAAATGCAAATTATAAAAAAAACGAAAAAGAAATAGCAAATAAGGTGAAGTTGGAACTTGGAAGTCAATTCTTTGTACAAAGACGTAAGAATTTATGGTCAAGTTGTTTGCAATCATAAGGATTATAGATTATAAGTTAGTATCTTTTTTACATATATATTAAAACTGTTATTGTATTTATTTTTTATAGCACCCTGAATCTATATATATATATATATATATATATATATATATATATAAATTGTAATGGGAACCCCTCAAATCTCTTGCCTCTTCCATCTCTTAAATTTCATTAATTAGACAATATCGGCCATTGGTTTTATCTAATATAAAATCTACACCATTCATGCAAAAAAAATAACTACCCAATTATTATTTTTTATCTTTTTAATAATCCAAATAAAAAGCAAACGGAAAAAAGAATAAAACGAAAAAATAAATAATTAAGTAAATGAACAATATAATTTATTTTCCATGCACACTCCTATTTCAATTAAAATTGTTGTCAGTTATATAGACTCATATTTCAATTAAAATTGTTGTCAGTTATATAGACTCATATTTCAATTAAAATTGTTGTCAGTTTATCTCCAAATAAACTATTTAAATAACCATAGTTCCACTAACATTATTGCATGTTCTATGCAGACTCCTATTTCAATTAAAATTATTGTCTTAATATACAAATATAAATAATATAGGAAAATATTTACTTTTATAAACATGCTTATTATTTTAATAATAATTTTGTAAATAGAGAAATTATAGAATGTACTCCTAATGGGTGTCACCTAAGTCATCTTTATTTCTTAGTACTTCGTAAAATAGAATAAAATATTTCTATGAATTCCTAAATCACATATGATATGTTTATAAATACATACTTAACAGATGATTTAGGAGCATGTACTCCATGTAACCGTCCATTATAGAAATATGTACTAAGAATTCTATATTATTTTTGTCTTCCAAATAAATTTTTTTCTTTCTATTCTTCCGAACGGGTGTTAAGTAAAATATAGACTCATATTCCAATTATTCGGGTACCCAACCCAATTAAAATAATTTTTTGGTTCGGGTACCGAAATTTTGACCGGGTAACGGGGTTTTTTGAACAGTGAAAGTTGGATAAAAATAGAGGAAATATTAAATGTTTATTTGATTTTGTTTTTCTTATATTTTTATTGTTGATAATGGATATGAGAATTAAATTTATTGCGTATTATATAACCTTAGCAATTTTAATATTTCATATTAGATCTATTTATACTTTGAGTTTGTGTATACAATTATTTCATCAGAAATAGACTCGTATTACTTTTATGTTATACTATTTATTCATTTGATTAATATTATTTGTTATCTTCAACTTTTTAACTATTATGGATCACTATTGTTTTTTTTTCGTTCTATGTTACTTAGAGTATTAAATGTGTGTAGAACATACCGTCAAGGAAATCAAACGCTCATTGGTTATTAGTTAAATGTGACAGTGTATAACATACAGTCAGAGAAATCAAGCACTCGTTGGTTATGTTATCCAAGTAAGATCATGCTATTATGCACATAATGTTCCACACATTGATTTATCAATATTCTAGTGACGGTGCACTTACTATAACTTTTAAAAGAAGGGTTAATTATATGTTTGTATTTTACTTTTTTATAGAAAAATCTTATAATTAATGAATAATGAACGATTATATTTGTGCACATAATTAAGTCGAAAAGATTTTGTTAGGCAATGTTGCAACAAAATTTGTATATATCATTTAGATTGTTTTTATTTTACATTTTCCATTTTATCTACATTAAGTTGTTTGACTTACTCATATATATTCCCCAAAATGTTGAGTCAACATTTAAACTAATATAATGTGTCGTTTTTATTCTACTTCTCAATCAATCTTTTTCAGGTAGTTTTTCTTTACATTCAAAAACTTTTTGTTGGTATATATAATTTCTTTGCCATTATACTTTATATATTGTTTGGATTTATAATTGGACTTTTATTTCTTTCATATTTTTAATATTACAGTCCTCCACCTGAATTAACACTCGTTCGGGAAAAAACTAGTATTGATACATAAATTTTATGCAAAATTACTCTATCGCACTTTTATCGATCGTAATAGTTTTTGGAATCCTTGTATTTGAAAGTAATTCTTTATCTAATTGGACGTGTATGTAACCTTTATCCACTTCAAACTTTAAAAAATTATTAGTTGCAATTTTTTTTGGCGGTCATAGTTGGTCATAGTTTGTTTGGAGTGCTTATGACACTTTATTTGGTTGAATAAACTTGGAAATGGCCACAAATGATCGGGAAAAGAAAATATTAAATATTCTCCTTTACCCTTGTTTGAAAAATAAAATAGGAGGGGAGGGGAGGATAACTATTTACCCCAATTCCATTCCATTCCATTGACTCTCTTTTCATTATCCCTCTAGTATGCGAGTTATCGAAGGGGAAGAGAACTCATTATGCATTAAAAAAAAGAAATTTTTTTATTAATATAATAATTATTTCATTCTCCTTCGCTCACCCTCTTTCCCTCCATTTCTAATCCAAACACAATAATTAACCTTTCTTATCCCTTGTTCCTCTCCACTTATAATCCAAATAAAATAAAAATAGATATCCTCCCCTCCCCTCCCCTCCTTTCCCCTTCCTTCCCCTCTAATAACCAAACAGACTGTTATACTCTCTTGCTCTTCATCCCCGTCCCTTGTATATTGATATATGAATTTGTTCAGTCTTTATCAGAATCCCAAATTAAGATATGTGGGTGTCAACTTTTATACATAGGCGACAAATAAAAGTTGATTCATGCATACCTATTTAATAACCATTTCAACTTCCTAACAAATTTGAAGACTATTTTAGATTTATTCATGATTTTAAAGGCAACATATCATTAAAGTAAGCGATCAAATTTATATCAATTTTATGATAAAATCGTTTCAGTTCAGATCAAATATTTTCCAGATTGAACTTTGTAATAACACATTTGTTACTAAATATTTATCGCTATAAATTTTTTGTAATAAACTTTTAAAACTTTGTTATTAATTTCTCAGCATATGTAATTATTTATTATATATTTAAAGTTAGTATTATTAGATTTTAAAAAATAATTTTATAAGAGTATGATATTATATTTTTATTTTTGAAGTATATGGATAAAAAGATTTTTTGAATGTTAATACACTGCACTTTTGGGATGTTGGACAATAATACACTTAACTTTTTTCTTGGACAATAATATACTGTACTTGGGAGTGTAGGACAATAATGCACCCAAAATGATTCCGACAACGACTGATTCGATGGCGGACTTATGTGGTGGGTTGAGGAGCAAAAAAAATTAAAAAATTTTACTAAATTAATGTCACAGACATTGTCAACAAGTGCAAATGAAATTTAATTATTTTTTCTCAAAATAAAATCTCATTATTCCACATTTTCGCTAACGTAAACGGTATTTTTTGTTTGTAAAAAAAAATAGAATTCATCTTTGCTTATTTGAACTTGCTTACTTGACATTAATTTAGTAAAGATTTCAATTTTTTTGCTACTCAGTCTGCCTCGCATGACCGGTACTGAATTAGCCAATTGTCAGAATCTTTTCACGTACATTACTGTCCAACACCCCCAAAGTACAGTATATTATTGTTCAAAAAAAAGTTCGGTGCATTATTGTCCAACAACCCCAAAATACAGTGTATTAGCGTCCAAAAATCTTTGATAAAAAATTCAGAGTCAAGTTAAGGTATCACACAATATATAAATATTTAAGTATATTCCATCTATATTACCCCATCCATAAGTTCTAAAATATTTATTATGTTTTTAATACTCTAATTTGACTATTATGTTTTGTCAATATAAAAGAAAAATGAAATATTATACACTTACAAAATTGTATTTCAAAATCTAATAATAATAAATTTAAATATATAATAAATAACTATATGTGCTGAGAATTTAATAATAAATCTTTTAAAGGTTTACTACACAAAATTCATAGGCTAGATATTCAATAATAAATACAAAAATCATTGGAGAAGAATCTGGAAATGAAGTGAAAACAGTTTTACCATAGCTAATCTGAAATGAATCAAATGATCGTTTACTTTAAGGATATGTTACCTTTAAAATTATGAACAAATCTAAAACTTCAAAATTGATAGGATGTTTATTTATTTATTATAAGAAAATTAGATTTCAAGCCAGATTATAGGGTTGGAATAATAGTAAAGTGAACTTTAAAATTATCAAAGTAAGTTGAACTATTAAATCATTGGATTTCAATGCACCATTATTGAATTAACTCAATGGTTTTCCTACGTTTCAACAAAGATGGTGTATTTCCTATGTGACATTTCTATTGTAGTAATCCAAAATTTTTATATATTGGAGTGGAACAGTCCAAACTATCATAAATATTGGAGTGCAATAGTGCAAACTATATATCATATATTCATATATTTATTGCTATAGTCCAAACTATCGTTCAAATTGGAGCAACTCGGTGGTGGTACACTGAATTAATCCAAACATTCAATAGTATAACTTATTGTGATACATTTCTAAAATTCGCTTTATCACTATCCCAACCCCTAACGTTTGGCTTGCTATAGTAATATTTTCCTATTTATTAAATAGGTCTGTCTGACTCAATCTCTATTTGTCACCCTTTTGTAAAAGTTCCCATAAAAAATGAACAAATCCACCCACATTTATAAAAAATGAAAAAATGAAAAACATTTATTGCTAGAGAGGAGGGAGAGGGATGAAGAGAGAGATGAATAGATATTGAGGAGCATGTACGAAGTATTGAGAAATCAAGAATAAAAAGTACGAGTTCATAATATTGAGGGAAAATTAGTCATTCAAATTCAATACATTTCCGAAATGTGGGATAAAATTAATTTTCAAAACTTTTGATGGGGCTAAAAATTATATACAACTCCTCCGATCATAAAAAATTGCAATAAATGCTTTTCAAAAGTCAGGGAAATAAAAATTACATACACCTCGAGTCAAAAAATTATTTTTTAAATTTAGGGTTCCAAAAGTCATTACAAAATGACATGATAAATATAATGTAGTTTAATTTTGTAAGTTTAATTTACATTTAAAACTTAATGAAAATAAAGATATTACTTGCACGATTTTAACTCCAAAACACAAGACAAAATTCAATTGGTGAATGGAAGCTTATTTTAAACTTTGGATTGTTAATTGTTTTAGTTATTACTAATTGAGAAATGTATTTATAAAATTATATCATTAGGGCCTGCTTAAATTTTCACTCATCCTTCTCAAACTTAGTCAAACAGTTCAATTTATAAAATAAATTTTCAAAATGAAAGTAATATGTATGTAGTGTTTATAGAAACAATATAACTTTGGCTTATTAATTTAATTTTCAAAAAAAAAATATTTTTCAAAAAAAAAAATACTTTGATGAAATAAAATCATTGGACAATTTTATTGTTCAATTAATTTTATTTTCATATAGGTTTTGATAACTTTGAAAATACTTTCCATATTCTTTAATTTATTTTGTTGAGGGTAGTATAATGGTTGAAAGTTATGTAAGAACTCACCAACACCCTCGATTAAACTCCTCCCCTCACTCTTTTAAAGCTCTCTTTCATCATAGGATTGCTTGTGTTATTGTCGTTTGGAGTTATTGGCTTGTGAAGATGCACGTAGATGAAGATACTCATTGTTCCCCTCTTTACTATACCTCACTCTCCATATTTAGATATTTCAAGTATATTGATCTACTGTTCATATTTCTAGAGAGACCAACAATTTTTGAAGTTGTACATCTTGAGAACGATACCTCAAAGTTGTATACTCAGTAACGGGGGACACCAACAATGGATTGAACTCTCATGGCAACGTACAAGAACAATTCAAAGGATGAAATAGAGGAGATGAATTGGTACTTGAGTGGAGACAAAGTGAAGTTTACTTGCAATGTGAATTGCAAAATCTAAATCTAAATTCTTTTTCAATTAACCTTCAGACCTGATGTCAATAGAATTATACTTAGGTATGGTGTTGGTGTTGTTGTTGTTGTTGTAACATACAGTACAAATATTATCAATATATTTAAAAGTATAATGAAATCCAAAAACAATAAAATGAAAATGATAATTTCAAACAAGTTAAACTAAATAAAAATAATGTTCAAAATTTAAAGATTTTGAGTCAATGAACTTTATAAAATCAAACACTTAATTTTCGTTTTTGTTGGAAAATCGAACACGTACTTAATAATTAAGCAAACCCTCAGAGAAAAAAAAAACTATTTTCAGTAGAAACATACAAAATTTAAAAAATAACACTCACAAAATTTAAGGATCTTTTCCGATTATCCAATTATTTTCATCTTAAGTTTCCAATTTCACATTTACCCAAACTTTTTAATTCTTTCTATATTTATTAAAACTCACAACTAAAAATATGTGTATCAACCATTTTATTAAAAATAGAAGCAAAATGTTATTCAATTATTCAAAATATTAAATTTTTTTATTTTAAATTAACATTTTCAATTCAAATAAAACTATATTTTTGGTATATTAAAATTAGTATTTTATCCATATTAGCAGGGACATAGTAAATATCTAATTAATTATTCATGAATAATTGAATAAAAATTTAAAGCAAATAAAGCAATATTGTAAAATATAATATCAAATTAGAAACGTGTTTATAAGTATAACTAATTAAAGTAAATAGCATTTATTTCTACCAAAGAAAAAGTAAATAGCATTTATTCACGACGAAGTGAGTATTAATTTAGGGTCAAAATTGGATAGTGATGGACAGGAGTTATTAATTTTTATTAGGAATATGAATAATTCTGATATTGAAAAGTAGAGTGGAAAGAAATTTAAGTTTGTAAAATGGAAGAGTGCATGAGGGGGTGTAACGTGTGGAAGTAGAATGGGGGACACGAAATCTGAGGGATACACACATGTATGATAAAAGGAGCAATGTAATTAATTAAGAAAGTAGAAAGGGAAAGGGGAAAAACCAAAACGAAATACATGAGCCATATAACTGAGGAGAGGAGGTGTGGTACTGGTGGTCCCATGTGATCACAATGCAAATGATGCGTAATGTTGCACTGAATGTGATTGCTGACAGCTGAATTAAATGAATTAATTTGTTAGTCGTAAATATGGATCCATAGTAGTTGGATATCAATGTATCACAGTCTTCTGTCTACCCTTATCAAAAAAAAAAATAAAAAAAAAGTAAATGTATCATAGACGATTCATAGTTTATTCGGCTACACACCGGGCATTCATTGGCGATCAGTGGGCTGCTCCCATACTGCACCTGCAACCCCCCCAGGCTAGGGATGACAATGGGGTGGGGAATCCCCGAACCCGTTGGGACCCTGCCTTGCTTTGGGGAAAAATCTTTACCCCCATTGGCGACGGGTTCTTTGCCCCTACGGGGATGGAGCGACAAAAGTTTTGAGAATTCAAGAGAGGCTCACGGCGAGACGAGCCGTTAAGTTTATCATTACGATAGGTGTCAAGTGGAAGTGCAATGATGTATGCAGCTGAGGCATCCTAACAGACCGACAGACTTGAACCTTGTTCTTCCGATGGTAAATATTTCTCAGAACATGGAGTGTAAATCAAACACATGTTTGAATTGAAATTGAGATACTGATGCAAGTTCTTCCTTTCTGAATCAGATAGATTCATATATGAAAGAGGTTGACAATAAGTTCTTTCAAAATGGACTATTTGTCCCTCTGTTAGAGTTGTTCCAAAAATGTCTGCGATCGAGTAAATAATTCTACGAACAAATAGATCGGATCGAATTGGAAAATCGTTAGGTATGAATATGTTCAAAATCCGCTCGGGGGCGAGGCGAGGATGGGGACAAAATTTTCCCCATCCTCGTCCCCATTTCCTCGCTAGGGAAAATTCCTCATCCTCGAATCCCCGTCCCCGAAAATTTTAAAATTACCAACTAACCTTTATTCTAATTCAATATACATATTAATAGCAAGGATAAAGTATTAATTTTTTCCCGAATCACACTTGAGGAGGATGTATTATTGTATTTTTTTTTTCGAATAGCACTTGTTGATGTATTATTGTTTGATTTTGATGTATTATTGCTTGAGCAAATTAAATACGTTGTATTTTGAATAGGTTAAAAATCGGGTCCGACTAAAATTTGGTTAGATTTTGGATAGCTTTAAAAAACTCCCATTGAGGATGAGGAATCCGCGGGGATGGGGATGAGGATGGGGCAAGAATCATTCCCCGAAGCGGGGATGGGAACAGGGATATACTCCCCCGTCTCCGATCCGCCTCGTTGCCATCCCTATTTGAGGCGTGGGCATCACCGCATCGCATCATAGTTTACAAATCACTAAGGGTCAGAAAAAGGGGAACCAGAAAAGATGAACCGAGGAAGAAAAAGCGATTAACCAAACCGACAAGAATATATTGATTTTTTTGGTTTGGCTCTGGTTCACGATTTTCAAACTGACTGTTAATTGAAACCTATGCCATTTTTTTTAGTGCGGATGGTAGAGCAGGGATAATAGTATGGTATAGATGGACAATGAAAAATGTGGTATGATATGTGTCCTGTTCTTCTGTCAGGTTAAGTTCAGGTTAAGTTAGTTAAATTAGGATATGAAATGATAAGATATGTCATATGTTTGAGTTAAGTTAGTTGTTGGGTGAAATATATTATTAATAAAATTTGAAAATTTTGGGAGGATTTTCCATGAATGAAACAATTATAATAGGTGTTTAAAAAAGTGGATTGATTTGAAATTAAAATAATAATATTTGAATTTATTTTTGATTTAAAAAGTTATTTTTGGTTTTGGTGTTTTTTAGAGAGTTGACTTAGATAAGGATAAGTTAAGCTAAGTTAAGTTAGGTTAGATTAGTTAGGTTTAACCCAACTAAAGAATAGGGTCATGGTATGATAAAATTTATGGTAAGAATGATTGATGTGTCAGGTGAGAAAGGAGAAAGTGAAAAGTAGAGGAAACAAATGAGAAGAAAGAAAAGTGATGAAAGAGAAAATTATGATTATTGTGGTAAGTGGTTAGTAGGCTAGGCCTAATACATTCAACATAAATAAAGCTAAGGTGCTACTGTATTATTTAACATAGTAAATTAGATTTAATTTAATTTGATTTAACTTAACTTATCCTTACCTTATTTTATATAACTTCGCAAAAAAAAAAAAAAAAAACACTCAAATCAAACACAAAATTTTAATTAAAAAGAAATTGAAATAATATTTTTGGATTTTTGGACGTCAATATTATCAACTTTGGGGGTATTTAATACTAATTATACAAACTATTTTCTTGGACATTGGTAGTACCAACTATCAACATATTTTCCTCCAACACTACAACACTGAGTTGTTATGGTTTAATTCATCAGAAAGATCACGTTGACGTGGAAGACAAACTAGTGTCCACATCAATATTTTCTACACAAGCTCCACCTTCTACGTCACGCATTATGGAGCCACATCATCTTTTCATGAGTCAAAACTATACCAAATCGGTGGTGTACTATTGATGAATTCTTCCATACGATCAAGTTTCATCAAGGCTATTGCTCGACGAAAAAACGCCTTAACACTCATGGGTCGAATTTTAGAACACTCTCACAAAAGATGAGAGTTTGGTTAAAATCTCCTAACTTTAAGCGACAGGTTGCAAGGTTCAAGCCGAGTGAGGTGTCCACTTCCACCATTAACCCGACATCATCCTCACGTAAAGGTTCTCCTACACCGAGGATTTGGAAGGCTGTATCATATGCTGAAGAAGCTTCTTTGAATTCTTTCTTTCTAAACAACTTGTTCCCTTGTTCTTTTATTTCCTTCGCTTTGAAGATGACATGTCTAGGATGTGGCATGGTGGCCACAATTTAGAGGACTGCCTCATCAATTTTGTGTTTCATACTAGGACAAAAGTGATAATCCGAAACACACCAAAACTACATATTGAGAATGATCCCAATAATGTTACAATCAACTTCAGTGATAACCTAAACCGAAAGACTCTCCCAAGGAACTGCAAGAACAATTCTAGTTCACTAGTTATTGTAGTCCACCTAAAGGCAACTACCCCAAAGCACCCCAAACTCTTCACTACCACAGGTGTATCAACACAAAACAACACACTTTATGTCCCCTGGAACCAGTAGAAGTCGTACAACAGGGAATACGAGCTCACTGCCCCAGACACACAAGCTATGGACAGTTAAGGCAAGCCTCAAAACACTATTGCCCCTAAACCTAACAACACCCAGAAAGTCCCTGGTCTACAACACTAAATCCAAAACAAACACAACCACGTACCACGATAACAAAACTAAATCTACCGAATAAATGCTCAAGTAAACAGATAAATAAAGAGACAGAAAGAGACCCAAACTGAGTAATAGAAAGTGGCCAGATCCCGGGATACTTTTAGGTGCACGACCGTCGCCTTCTGATTGTCGGGATCGTCGCCGGAGAAGGAGAGCTGTTGGTCCTAAGAACTGTAGCCCCACATCCAAATGCCACACACACTCTGACAATAGAAACATAAAAAAATTGACTAACTCGGGAAATAAAAGCCAAGGTTGAAACAACGGTGGTGCCGATGACAACCATTGATCGACCATCACCGACACAAGCAAGGGTGAATCAGAAGGTGGCCGCTAGAAGTCGGGGTAGGGGGAAAGAGTACGAGCTGCGAGGGAATTAGATCGCTTTGATATCACCCTATTTATTTTTCTGAATTTGATAAAAATATGTGATAATAATTAATCAATGAGCAGCCACTAGCAACTGTTGTATTAATAATTATTGTATGTCCTTTCACTTTTAAATGGAGTGAGTTAGTGTTCGGTTGCGTATTTTTGTGGTTTTTCTAAGTAAGGGTATTCGTATCCACAGGGATGGGGTGTTAGGTTCTTAGGGGATTGGTTTGGTAGGGGTTTTCAAATGCAGAAAACAGTAAATAACTAAAAAGCAATTAAACTAAGATAAACATGGATTCAGAATAACAATAAACAAGAAAGCATGAAAAGATGAACTAAACTTAATTTTTACCAAGAAAGTAAATCTCTAACTAAGAAAGCAATTAAAAGCAATGAATGAAAAACTAAATCGAAAAATGAAATTGAGAATAAGAAATTATACCTAGATTGCCCAAATCTTCACTCTAATCCCAAATCTCTATCCTTCATCTTGAATCTTCATCTTGAACCTTCTACCGAACAAATAAGAAGTTGTGATTTGGATCACTAAGAATCCCCAAATCCTCACTTTGAAGGAGAATTTGTGAACCCTTGATCCTCCTCTTCACTAAATTGGTTGGATGTTTTGTGACTAAAACTAATGAAATTTGAATGACAATACAACAATGAAAACTAGAGAGAACAACTTGGGAAAATTTCTTAGATTGAAATTGATTGAAAGAGAGTTGATTACAAATTGACAATGAAACTAGAAAAAACTTGAAATAACTAAGGGTCCGTTTGGACCTTGGAAAACAACATGGAAAAAAAATTATTTTGGAAAATGAAAATCTTTCCTTTGTTTGGATTGAAGAAAAAGGAATGGAAAAAAAAATAGTTGGAAAATTGCATGGAAAATTTGGAGTAACAATGAATAAAAAAATTTCCCTTCAAAAATGAAAGGAAAGTTGGGAGAAAATTTTTGGATCAAAGCCAACCTTTCTTTTCATCCTCTCTTTAACTCGTCTCTCTCTCTCTCTCTAACTCGTTTCTTTCTCTCTCTCTCTATCTCTCTCTCTCTCTCTCTCTCTCTAACTCTCCTCTCTCTCTCTCTCTCTCTCTGTAAGTCTCTTCTCTCTCTCTCTCTGACTCTCCTCTCTCTCTCTCTCTCTCTCTCTAAGTCTCTTCTCTCTAACTTTCTTCTCTCTCTCTAACTCTCTTCTCTCTCTCTCTCTCTAACTTTCTTCTCTCTCTCTCTAACTCTCTTCTCTCTCTCTCTAATTTTCCTCTCTCTAACTCTCTTCTCTCTCTCTCTCTCTCTAAGTCTATTCTCTCTCTCTCTCTCTCTAACTCTCTCTCTCTCTCTCTCTCTCTCCCAAATCACATCATATGATCTAAAAAAATGAAACTTGATATTTACAAGTTTTCTTGCAAATTTTATTTTTCCTTGTATTTTTCCTCAAACCAAACAAGGAAAAGAAAATTGAATAGAAAATCAATTTTTTTCCTTCAAAATTTACTTAAACCAAACAAGAGAAAGAAATTTACTTTACCCCAAAATTTTTTTCCTCCTAATTTTTTTTCCATCTTGTTTTCCTAGGTCCAAACGGACCCTAAAAGCTTGATGAAAACCTAATTCATTCTAATGAAAAAGATAAAATTGATGCTTAAAACTAAATCTAACCCTAATTCTACTCTAATTCTACCTTTAACTACTTGATAATGATGTTGAATTATTTGGATATTTATAGAAGGAGTAAAGCAAGGCCCAAACCCTAAGATTAAGCAGAACCACCGTTTTAATTTTCTCGCGCAGAATACCCGTCGCGGGCGGCACACTACTGGTCGCAGGTGCGACCTCGCCCTAGGAAGCTTCCGTCCGAGATTTGCTCAACGGTGGTCGTGAGTGCCACGCTTATTGTCACGGGCGCGACTTCTGCTTGGGAGCAAGTTTCTTCGCCATTGATCATCTGTCGTCGCGGTCGTTACCATTTCGGTCGCGGGCGCGACCTTCCCCTGGACCACTTCCATTTGAGGTTACCCAGCTGCGTCGCGGGTGTTATACCCCTCCCTGTCTCTCATCCCTTTGTCTTCCTTCCAAGGGTTGTAGTGCCTGCTACAAGGGATATAGCTGGTGTTATACCCCTGTTTTGCACCAAAAATGGGGAAGGGGTTCCTAGGTCGGTTCCGCTTCGCTTCTCGGATCGGCTTGGCTCCAGAAATCGCTCGGGATTCCCTAAAAAGCCTCAATTTAGCTTATTTTCCTTCTAACTCTTGATAATCCTACAAAAGCACAAAATCATCATAACTAATACCTAATCAAGGGACTCAAACAAGCAAAACTTCTTATAAATGATATCAATTCGGTTTGAAACGAGACCGAACAACACTCCCACACAAGGGTTTGCTCGCCCCGAGCAAACTAAAATAAAAAAAAGAAAAATAAAAAGAAACTAACTACCCTAACTCACTTTCGTAGGAATCACGGTTGCATTTAGCGTATGCAACAAGCCCTTTAAACCCCTTGGCAGCCCAAGTGAACGAGGAAGGTCTCGTGAGGGTTTATAGACGCTATACCCACAAAAACAAAGGAAAAGAAAAGAAAAAGAAAAGAAAAGAAAAGAAAAGAAAAGATAAAAAGAAGAGAAAGAAAACTCAAAACTAAAGAAAAGAACGGAGGAGAAACACTTTGTAAGATAAAAGAGGCGAAATTGAGAAAAGGGATTAGCACAAAGGAGGTTCACACACACGGTCGCGAAACTAACTACTCAAACAGTGCAATTTCTCATCTCAAAACAGTTAACAAGCACTATCAAGGCAATTAGCAAGATTGTTAGTAGATTTCACATTTTTCACCTCAATCATGCATAAGCTTGATGGTTCCTCGTGCTCAAGTGCAGTGTTTCTGGCTTGTTTTTGTTCAAGTCAAGGCTCAATCGGTTAGAAATAACTACTCAAACAACCATGCTCAACTTTTAATGAATTAATGGTGGTTCCCCTCTCTATTTTGTGTTGCCCTTAGCTTGGTGAGGGCCGTAGGTTACATAGATAAAGGTTCAACACTTATTGCATTTAACTTTTTTTGTTGATGTCGGTTTGTTCGAGAATTGAACGGCCCTGAAAGGGGTCTACTCTCCCAACATAGATCCTTTCCATTCACATATGAGGTGCTTAAGGGGCGTGAGTGCCGCACCACTCACACCGATCTATGTAGGTGAACCAACATTTTCACTTAATTCAACTATTCTTGTGTTAGTATTTTCGTGAATTACACGACCCATAAATGAGGTTTACCCTCCCAACAGAGGCTACTCCATACGCATACGAAGTGCTTAAGGGGTAAGAGCACCGTACCGTTCATACCAACCCGTGTAGGTGTACTAACTTTTTATTTCTCCATTGTTTTTCAACTTTTCTTACCTAGAGCATGAATATTCAAGAAGCTAGAACTTTCCTCCTAAACCAAAACCATCACATTCACTAGCCTAGAAGTGAATTTATAAGGATACCACATCGTTGCAAATACAGGTGAGGTTATTATGTTTAGGAAGAGCAACAATCAAGTTTGAAGCCTATCAAGCATTCACTAACTGTTCCTCACTAAGTAATTACACTATTCTAGCAATCAACGACACAACCATATATACAAACTACCTCTAGCCAATAAAAATTTTAAAAATTTCACCTAATTTCAATGGAAACTAAAGTTGTTTCTCTTCCAAAAACTAGTAAGGCACTTGTGCCACCCCACTCTCACACAAAAACTCTACAATGTCCTTATTGTGACTAAGGTGACACCACACAAAGAAGAAAACAAAGATCAAACAAAAGAAGAACACACAAAAAAGAAGAAAAACATAAGCTGGCATGCATGCCACCCCCCTCCCACACAAAAAGGCCTACAATGTCCTCATTGGAATAGAAATAAAGGCAATCAAGCACACCAAGAAAAAGAAACACACCAAAAGAAAACAAAAGAAGAAAAGAAAGCCAACTCACTAACCGAAAAATAAAGATAAGGAAGGATATTACCTGGTTGGGTACTGAGTACACCTAAATAATGAAGTCTCAGAATAATAAAATCATCTATGGAGCATCAGCCGCTCCATCTCATCTCAAGATATCGGGTACCATCTCAGAACCATTCAATGCCCTTAGTAACAAGTCATGCATTGTTGAATGCATCTCAGAGTGGTGAGCATAAGAGCACAATCTCAAAATTCCATCAGCAAACGTTAGTGCTCTCAACAGTTTATCAAAAACCTTAGAAAAGTCAGTGAAATGATGGACTGCAGGAATGTACAAAACTTTCCTAGGCACTATAAATGGAGATATGACAAATGAATCCTCCCATCAAAAATATGCAAATCAACGGAAGGGGGCAATACAATACACTCCTTAACCTTCTCAGGCAAAGACTTGGATGCAAACGACGACTCATAAAGCATATCACCATCAAAAATATCATTGTCACAAACCAAGTTCAAACACTCAAGATCAATCCCCATAGACTCAAGTTCATCATCACAAGATTTTACATTAATGGACTCGCATGAAAGGGTAGCTAATGCCTTATTAATACACTGATCCTTAATGAAAGTGAATAGTTCAGTATCAAGCACACATTCAATCACAAAGGATTCGATTTTACTCTCAACAAGATCATGTTCAGTTACATCACAAGTGTCATGGCATTCATTGGACTCAACCTTCTCTTCACACAAAATCATGGACAATGATGTGGACAATGGTTCATCAAGCTCTACATCCTCACACACAAAATCATCATTTTTCTCATGCTCTCTAGATGTAGCTAGAGCTAAGGGTCTCCTAAGCTCGATGTATGCAAAACTAGGTTTGTTATTGTAGGCATCATCCTCATCAGAATCATACAAAAGAGAATCATCATGCATTCCAGGACTCAAAGATGATGGATATCCTACTTCAACTATCGAATCAACCACTTGTGAAGAAGAAGTTTTGGAGTGTACCGGGCTGGGGCCCGAGCCTCGATATCCATAGTTTCCAAGTCTTTCCTCGCCCCGTCCAAAGAACACGAAGAAATCAACTCCAAGATCGGGTGTGGAGTGCATTTCAAGGTGGACCCGGGACCTTGGAGGCATATTCGAACCACCCTTGGGTATGGCATCCATTATAAATGGCATCCCGACCCTTGGGGAAGATCCGAGCCATCCCAGGATGAGAATCTACCTGATATTGGGGTCCGGGTGTGGTTCCGAGTCAAGAGGACACAAGAAGGGAATAGAAAGAACAAGGCAACCCAGACCAACTGCCTGTCACGCCCGCCACAACTGGGTAACACCCGCGACAGTGCACGAGTGACAATGAAAAAGTGGACAGCAGGGCAAGGTGTAGGACCCCGGGAAAAAAAAGGCGGAACCTTTTCCTATGATGCGCTACTTAAACGATCGGAAACCGACTAAGGTTTCTTAATACTTAAATAAGGATGTTTTTAATTTTCGAAATTCGTTTTCGGGGTGATGAAACTTTGTTTATTTACAAACCCGTTTTTTATTATTTAAATTATCCGTAATTACACAAATTAATTTAACAATAATTTAATCCCGGCCCAATTAATAAATCCATGCCCAAGAGAGAACTAGTGGACCACTGGAATCAGCTAAAACCCGCCTAGGTTTTAGTAGATTCCAGGTTGGGCCACTGATCTCCTCGGCCCAAAGAGAAACTGGGTTGAAAATGATAAAACCCGCCTAGGTTTTATCATTTTCTGACCCATTTCTCTCGGGACCCTCCTTGGATAAATATTGGACATGAATTAAATTATTTTCTTAAATTAATTTTGTATAAGAAATCGAATATTTTAAATAGTAAAACGAATTTGTAAAATGTAAAAAGAGTCGCCAGCCGATTTAAGGAAAACCGACAAACCATAAAATAAGAAAAGAAAGACTCCGGTCCACGAACCCGATTTCTAGATTCGGGTGTAAGGTTACGAATTTGAGAGTTATAAGAACTCTCGAATCCGCCTGTTATAAAACACACTCTACTAAAATCAACATTGAAAAGAAAGAGAGCGGGGAGAAGTTTGATTAGTTTCGCGGAATTATTATTCGAATCATGCAATATAAAAACAAATGCGGTTTTATTTTACATAATGTACAAACACAGTATTAAATAAAGAATTACATGATGTAACGCCCCGGAAATTCAATTATAAAAAGTCAAAGTCAAACTAACGTTAACAGACAAAACTTAGCGGAAGACTTCAAATTTAGTTTGGGCGTCACTGCCGTATCCCCGAAGGAATACAAGGCGAGAAAGGAAAACACAACTGTCTGCTAACGGTAACTACTAACAACTCAAAACAAACTTTAAGAATTCATAACGAAAACAATATAAAAGGTTCAAGGACTTCTAGACTCGTCGTCCTCACTTCTAACTCCCGTCCCCAGCATTTAGATCTTCACCAGAAATCAAAACATTTCAGAAAATGAGGGGGAAATCTCAATAATGTCTACCCCTAACGTTTAAAACAGTTTAAGTTCATTTCAATTCATTTTGGGGAGAGGGATCAAATCAAACGTTTTACAAACCTTTAACCCTTAACTATTTTCCTCAACCCATCCAATCCATATCTTAATTTGCGGGCGGGATATCAAATCCCAAAAAGAACATCGCCTACCAAAGGCATCATAACAACTATCCTATATCAGGGATACAACCCTGATCTCCTGGCACATAACCCATACAGGCCTCGAATCCTGGTCTCGGGGTTATCACCCGCATAAATATTAGCCTCTCAACGGCATCAACCAGTCGCCCACCAAGGGCATCAACATCTATCCTATATCAGGAGTACAACCCTGATCTCCTGGCACATAACCCATACAGGCATCGAATCCTGATCTCGGGGTTATCACCCGCATGAATATTAGCCTGTCAAAGGCATCAAAACAACAACCCGCTTAATGTTTCCACGTTGAATTATTAATTCATTAATCGAACTCATCTCACAACTCTCAAGTCAACCCAACCCAGATTCAAAACATTAATAAAACCACTTATAAAAGACCATCTCAATTTCTTCACTCATAAAACAAGGTACAACAATTTCAAACAGTTATTCAAAACAGACGGTCATAATTCCACAAAAGTCCCCTTTCGGGATACAATTATCAAAACAGATTGGAAAACATTAAAACACATTTAAAGAGCATCCCGGTGGGGATTAGAGCATAGACAATTACCTGATATATTTCACAGTACAGCAAAAGAGAACACACTTGAGCTCACTAACGTCTCGCACTAACTCGGGCCTAGAACAAAAGTAATTATCTAATCAAAACGCGTTCTAACGAAGTTAGAATTATCTATCAACTACCTAACCCATCCCCTAGGAACACTTAGGTTCCTAACATTTACGAAGTTACACTTAACACTTCCAAGAAAACACATAACAAGATCACACATTAATTTCACTCAACAATTCTTTATAAATAAAAGCAAACAGAGGACAGATTATAACATTCACATAAAACGGGTCACAACTCGACTTCCCGACATCCTATGGGTCTGGTTTTGGACTTTTCGGAAACCTCAGGACGTCTACTAAAACTTCTATGTTGATGGTTAAGCCCAACTCAGTCCCGAAGGACCTCAAAAACACCCGTCTTTCCTATTGGTCCAGATCTGACAGGTTCCGGTAAAACGGTTATAACTCGGGCTATACAATTCAAACGTTCGATCCATAAAATTCCTATGGTTCCTAACTTCTAAGGGAACCTCCAGTTCAAAGGGTTTGATCAAAAGGTAACTACACTAGCCGTGGCAACCCGATCTTTAGACACTAACAAAACTGTCCCGTTAACGGTTATCAATTAATTTGTTATTTCGGTTCTAACTTTTACCAAACGGTCTCGGGGTTCTAATTTGGGCTCAAAACAGTAACTAGGGTCTAAGATATAAAGCCCAACTTAACTTAGGTCCAACAATCAACCTTCCCATCATAAGAATCAAATTACAACACATGAAATCAACTTTAATAATTTAATCTAATCCTAAAACATGTATAAGATATCATACACTAACATGGCATACCTCATGTACATAAATTCTAAACTAACCTTGTACTAATCATGCATGAAATATTAACGCTATCCTAAACATGAATTAAACAAGAAAGAACCCTAAGAAATAAAAGAACATGATATTTAACTTAATGAACAAGAACCTAACTAATTTACAAGAATCAAGAAGACTTAGGTTTTCATGTACAAGAATCATAAAGAACTTAGTAACATTAAACTACTAATCAAGAACCTAAGGTTTTAATAACAAGAAATCAACCTAATTTATTTAACAAACTTTAACAATATTAATTCCTAGGAAACAATAAAAGACTTAACGATTAACCAACTAAAATTCAAGAATTTAACCTAAGTAATTAAATTTCCAAGTTCGTACATACAATAATATCGTGGTTTAACGATTCATGTAAAGAATATAACGAATACTAAAGAATCACTTTCAACCCTAATAATCAACTATTACAACCTAAATCTAATTACAATTTATAACATAAAAATTACACATAACAATTAGAAAAATTTACACATAATTACAAATAATAAATTAACACATAATTACAACCAAGAACAAGATTACAAACAATTTCCCTAATTACAGCACTAACAATACAATAATTATAAAAACAGAATATTAATAACAATAATAATTACAATATAAAATCAGATTAATAATAATAAAAACAAGAAAAGAAAAAGGAAAAAGAAAAGAAAAGAAAACAAGAAATAACAGTTAGGGTTAGGGTTAGGGTTAGGTTTTAGGGTTTACGTAGGTGTTAGGGCTCGGTGGTTCCGGGCAGCAGGCGAGGCGACGGGCGGGAGGCGGTGACTGGGGCGGCGACCACGTCAGGCGACGGCGGGAGTGGTGGTGGTTGGAGCGTCGGTGGTCGGAGGACGACGTCGGGCGACTGGGCAGTTTTCGAAAACAACCCCCCTGCTCTTGCCTTCGTTCTGGGCAGCGCCGACGTGGAAGGGAGAGCGGTGGTGGTGGTGCGATGGTCGGACAGAGGGAGGTGAGGGTTGAGAGAGAGAGACAGCGAAAGAGAGAGAGAGGGGGTCGGGAATGGTTGCGGTGGTCTCCGGTGCTCCAGGCGGCGGCGCCGTCTGACGGCAGGGGAGAGCAGGGAGGGAGAGAGAGAGTTGAGAGCTAGGGTTTGAGGGAGGGATTATTAGGGTTTAGGGTTTGAGAGGGAAAAAGGGGTTTATATATTATACCCATAATTAGGCCCACTAATCCTATTCCTAACCCAACCCATTTAAAACAATTAAAACTGATTTTCTTTCAAAAGCCCAATAATTTTGAATAATTGTAATAATAATAATAATACTAATAACATATAATCACATAACAAATAATATTCACGTAATTAATCACATAATAATATTAGTCAGCGGAAATTACTAATCTACCCTTGTTAGTCCCTCAACGGTCCTACGAGCTCAAGCGTTAGCATAAATAAACACATTACGAACAACAGTAAATAACGAAGTCAACCTATTTTATTAACGACGTCACGGTCAACATCGTTGGATTTTTCGGGGTTTTACACATGATTAAACACAATACGGTAAATAAAGAAATCGAACCTTGTTTAGGATGTAGCGATGATGACCTTGATCCCTTGAGTTGCCCCCCTCTTGACTTAAATCTTAGATGAGATGATGTGAATGGCTAGAAAAAAGTAGTATATGGATGTTTGTATGGTGGTGACGAATGTGATTATGAGAGGATTAGATGTGGATGTGGATGATGAGATTTTGGGAGAATGGAGGTATAATATAATGGAAATGAGAGTAACAGAATGTGAGTATATTAATGGTGATTTTTGTGAGAGTTGTTGATAAGAGTTTAGTAGAGTCTAAAACCCAAGCGAGTTTTGGGTGGTCAAGGGGAAGGTCAACCACATGGGGCTATGATCAAGGGATCACGCATGCATGCAGATTTTGGCGCTAAAAAGCTTAAAACCCAGGCGGGTTTTGATAATATTATCACGCAGATCAGTGACATTGAAACGACGTCGCCTGCTACTCCGCTCAAAACCCAGGCGGGTTTTGATCTTTTCTGGGACGAGGTGCGCGACTGGGCCTATTTCTGCATGGGCTTGTTCAATTACAGTTAAAACCCCAGTGGCTTTTAACAATTATTTGCAGCTAATTTATTTTCCTTGGGCTCGGTTTATTGATCCACTGGGCCCAATGACCCGTTTATTACTTGGCCCGTCTGAGTTGCATATTTTTGATGAGTCGGGTTTATACCGGTACAAATTCCGGTGTCTACACAAGGTAGCACCTGTTACATGTATCGTAGCATCCGCTACGCTCGGATGCTGACATTGGATGTTGTTGTAATAACCCAACGTTAAATAGACCATAAAGTCGTTTAATCAAGTTAAGTAACCAAAGTCGCGCATTTCAATTCATCTAACTGTTTTGTTTTGCAGGACTTGAACAGTGCAGCGACCAAGTCTCCAGTGTAGTAATTTCGATAGATACTCCTCAAGTAGTATTACCGATCTTTCTTAGTAAACCAGAATATTCGGGTCATTTGTCTGACAATTGTACGTCAACTCAATTTCTTATTCAGAGTTATTATTAGAAACGCGAGTACTCACGAATTTTTTTATTTATTATGGGTCTCGTAAAAGTTTACCTGGGATCCCAAATTAATAGTTTCGAGTTAAGGAGAAATAATTACAAGGAGAAGAGACAAAGTGAGGGGTTAATAATTAATTGGGCCATCATTTCTTAAAGCAGCCCAATTTCTTAATGGGTATGTATTAATAATACCAATCCATCTTCTTTGTTAACATTCCAAACCATAATAACGTACTACTGCTTCTTTCTCTCCCCTCTCTCCCCATACTCCTTCTCTTGGCCTCTGCTGCATTGCCTCAACACTTGCCTGCTGACCGTCGTCTTGGACTCACGTGAAGGCTCTCTTATGTCGTCAATCGGTAGCCCAGCCACCACCACTCTCTTCCTCTAATTCTTATTCTTCTCTTCTCACTCTTCTTTTAAGGTAAACCCTAACTTTTCTACTTCAAAAATCTGATTTTCATTGATTGATTTATAAATTTGAGTGTTTCCTTGCATAATTTAGTTAGCTATTTTGTCTATTTCATTAGATGCTCAGATTGGGTGTTGTTTTCGTATTAATTGGAGATGAAATAATGGAAATTTGATGTATGAGGGTTGAGATGGACTTGAAGGTGGTTGATAGTAGTGTGCATGTTATTCTTGATGACCAAAATGCTATTAATTCATAAGTTTTAATATTGGATTATATTGCATGTGTTATAATTGGAGTGGGAATGTTGAAGAGATCCAAATTATATGCATCAATGGTGAATTTAATTGAAATTCACGCTTGGTGTTGTGGAGACTATGAAAATTAGGCCTTGCATGTGCTCTAAGTGACTTGAATTAGGAGGAAATTGTCACATGGGCTGCTGTGTTGTAGAGGGTAGTAATGAAGAACACACTTAGAATGTGGATTAAGGTGTAAAATTGAGTGAAATATCAAGAAGGGACTCAAGATTGTCGGTTTTAGGTGAGTCTTGTATTCTGAATTTTTCTGGAACCATCGGAACATCCCGTAAACAAAATTATTGTGTAAGTTGGTAGCCTTAAGTACTAGTTGGCACCCGGCTTTGAAATTTTGGGATTCCGATGTGTATATCTTAAGTTATGGCGAAATTACTATGGAGGTTCTATTATATACGTTTTTTTAGGGCCGTAGGTTCATGAGCATTTTTAGATAGTAAGGAGATCTTAATAGCTTAAGTGATCAATATGAAAGTTATAGTATGTTCCGCAAGCTTTCCGAAATGGGATCTTATGCATTCATTGGACATCGGGAGTGAAAGTTATGAGCAATTCTTTTCAACTATGTAATTAGGTTCTGCCCAGAAAATATTAGTGATCATAGCTTATTCAAGACACATTTTGGAGCTTTTTTAGGACTTATATGAGATTATGATCAACATAAGAGTTGTAGCGTACAATTCAAGCTTTCCATAGACTACTCTTATGCACTCAATCGATACTTAGAGCTTAAGTTATGATTTTCCAAAGTATCACTCCCGATTATTTATTACTGTAGGCCAGCCTTGGTATTTTATAAATTTCAAGCCTTTACACTTGTTTTTCGCCTTAATTCTTAACTGGAGAGTTGTAGAACTTATTTTTAGCTTTCCGAAAATATCTCTTATGAAAGTTTTGGAGGTCTATAGAGGAAGTTATGTCTTCCGCGAACTTACTACTAAGTCCCAAAAATTCATCAATCTTCTAGTTAAAAGTTATCTTTTATTAAGTTAATTAGGAGAGTTCCTCCTTACTAAGAATCCAAGTTAATTCACTTAAGTGTTCTTATTTCAAGTATGATCCAAGAGGTCGTTGCTGCTCCCTGTTCGAGTCCAGTCAGGCTTTTCAAGTCGCTTTATTTATGGTTCATCTGTTAAGGTACGCATATTGCCTGTACTTTACCCAAACTCTTTTATTTGAGTTCAAGTAAGTAAGCTTAATAATTGTAATGTGAATGAGTAAAGTTTACTTGTTTTATCACGTAATTATGGCCCCGACCCATGTTATCTGTTCCATTGAGCACTCTCACAGTAAATACCTGTCCTAGTGTCAACCCATCCGGATCTCCCGATCGGTCCGGGTATGCGCATACGGAGGCTTAGACCGATGATCGCAAAGCAGGGGACCATTAAAGATAATAATACGACAAGCATGTTATTGTTGTTCATTGTTGTTTATTGTTTTATGGTTTTATTGCTTGCAAAATGAATTGAAATGCGCGAAATAAACTTAATTGCGTAAATTTATTTACTGTATAGGGGTATGCGTACTGAGTTTCGACTCATTTACGAATTGTTTTATGTTTTGTTTTAGATGGCGCCTCTAAGATTAAGGCGAATAAGACAAGCTCCGATAAAGAAGTCAGTTAAGCAATAAAGGGGATATGGTTGACATACTTATTTATGAGGGTTTGAGGTGGAGGTGATTCCTCTATTTGCTTGTGTAAATTATAAGTGATTTAAGGTTTTGTATGGAAAGTTAAGGTTATGTATGTTGTTCAAAACTCCTTTTTGGGATTGTTGTGTATTGTTTAGATTCATACATATATGGTTGGTATTTAGTTGTGATTGATAAGCCTTGTCCATATTTGTGGACGGCGGTAATACCCTTGAGTTTAAGTACTCCGCTGCATTCATTGGATTAAAGAGTGATTAGTTGTAATATAATAATTGATTAACTTGGGGGTGTTACAGTTATGATATCAGAGCGGAAGTTTCTGGATATAAATATTGTAGCAAGTTGTTAAGGCTATAGAAAGGGGAGTCAAAGGAAATAGGAGTTTCATCTTGGGAAAATGAGTTATTTTCTTTTTGAGGCTTAAGTTGCATGGCTTATATATGCAAATGGAAGTTTATATGTTTATGGATACATAGTAGGGATAACCATGAAAGAAATGACATGAAACAATGGTAGAGGCTAAGAGACTAATTTTGGCTTGAAATAGTATGTGGGCTTGATGGATGGACAAAGTTAGTCAAGTTCAGTATCATGACTTGAGACGAAAGTCTTGCTTCTTATTTAAATGGTCTTATGAGTATTAGTGGAAAATCCATCCAATCAGAATGGGCAGGAATTCAAACAACATGGTTTGTGAGTTAATTAGCTAAGTATATTAGTATAAGTTACTAACTTTGTTATTTTCTTTGTTATGTTCTATTTTAGCAAATGGCCCTTCTTGGATTGCCAAACCCCTATACGATCTTGCTATACCTCGAGGGTAGAATGCTCTTCATACACGGGCCTTGAGAGCTTGGGATGTGATTACCATTGAATTGTTAGTACAAGAGTGAGTGCTTCTTCTAGTCTCTATATATTATTGATTTAATAGTTTGAGGTTGTGTTGTAAACAAAACAGTTGGGATGTTGTTGATTGTGGTTATATGGGCGTGTAGGCCTTATTGTATCCAATTGAAGTTAAAATGTCTTTGGCAGGTTTCTGATGAGTATATATAAATTGGGTTAGTCGATATTATAGAGGAAATTCGCCGAAATTTTCCTGGAAAAAAATTGCTATAGTTTTCCCATTGCCAAATAAGTTTTAATGGTTTTTAATAGCGGTTTAAGAGGTGGATTAAGAACCTTATAGATCTTTATAGACATAGGAGATACTTTAGAAGTATTATCATGAGCATAAGCATTATGATTTTCTTTGGGCGCTATTAATTGTTTGATATCAATATATAAAGTGTAATGAAGAACTCTAGAAGAAGAATATATGTTGAAAAAGGAAAAGTATGGAGGTGAGAATTTGTTATTGTGAAGAAAATAGAGAATGATAATATCATGTGAATATAATTTATTTGAATATTAATGGAGGAATTATTTTAGTGATATCTAGCATGATTTTGGGATTTAAAAGCTCCCATCATCCTTTATTCAGTTCGAATTTTTATATACGTAATCATTTCTCGTAAATAGCCATGGTGCAATTCATCTTCTTTTACTCAGCCATCATATTTTATTTTCATTATTTTAACAATTTGCCTTATATTCATGCTATAAATCATCATGGTGAGTTTTCTTTCATTGTCATAATTGCGAATCCTAGAGAAGCATTGGATATCTCACCCATTTGATTTGGGATCAACTATTTCCCTTTTCCTATGATCCTATTAGAAACTGAAATCCAACCTTACATATTCATGCTTGATCTTTAGTTATACACCCCCCCCAATTTCATCAATCAATCCGCTAATCCAAATTCTATTCTCCTTACCCAAACATCACGTTTACTCCCTTACTTTTCTCAATGAATCTCACTTGATCATTTTATGTCGTTTCTCACTCTTACATGACCCCGTAAATTCTTATGAAATTATATCATTCTTGTTGGTCTATTATTCTTGTTACGTAACAATATGTTTTTACCAACTTTTGTGAATAACTCCATTTACCTTATATTGTTTTTCACTTGGTCATGAGTGAGATCATTATTCTCTTCAACTGATTAGCACGTTCAATTCAAAAATTCATTCTCAATATCTGTTGTAAGTAATTCAAACTCCATAATCTATAGCCTTGGGTTGTTCCAAGTAGTTACCGATAACTACCATTCTGAATGATCCCCTGTTATTACTTATTATATCAATTATGGATCCTTAAATTTCAACTTCTCATACTGATTTTGGATTTCTTATCATTGATACTATTCGTACTATTCATTCATCACAATCATTGTTTGTTCTCGTCTGAAAATCAAAAGTTTCGTCCCAATATTTTTCTTTTTCAAATTAATTCAAGTTAATTATTCCCTATTATCTTTTCTTGTTTATAGAATCATTGTGATCTTTATCACTCTTGTTCATCTTTTCTTAATCATCTTTCACCTCCGATAGTTATTTTGAATTCATGGGTTATCCACATTTCATCATGAAATAGTAAAGCCATCGTTGTAGACCTTGGCTCCATCATTTCTCTTGATATTTGTACATATACTTATCATCAATCTTATCTTTCTAATCCTTCCATTATCTTATTTATTCCCCACAGTCACTTTTGTTACTATAATTATTTCTTTTATTAGCACAATTTTGGGGGAGAAGTCTTAGTAACCATGAAATGTGATGAAGTACGGGGAAATGAATGTCCTATGAGTAAGTTCAAGGAAACTTTGGGAGTAAGATACCTAGCATTTTATAAGGGGTTTTTGTGACTAATAGTGGGTAATCGGTAATGTTAGTATTAATTTCTAAAGAAAGACAAACTTTTGGTTTTAGACAACTTGAGATTAAGTTATATGTCGAGTTAAGAATATATAGTACTTGGAGAGTGCTTGGGTTGTTTTAAAGAAGAGTTGAAGTAATAGGGAAAAATTATATTTGAGACACACCTACCCTTACTCTCATACAAAGAAACGAAGCGGGCCGACCCAAATAGCTAAAAGGATCGAAACCCAATGTGGAAGTTTAATATTCAAAGGGAATAACCTACCCATATAGTTAGTTGAGAGTATGTATTTATAATAATGACGTTAAGTATAGTGAGCAACAAAATCATGACAATAGGCCCACAATGGAATCATTTCAAAAGTTCCCATTGAGTAATTACTTCTATCAAGTTTTGAGGACGAAACTTCTTTTAAGGGGGGTAGACTGTAATAACCCAACGTTAAATAGACCATAAAGTCGTTTAATCAAGTTAAGTAACCAAAGTCGCGCATTTCGAAAACCGTTAAAAGAAAACATTACAAAAATGAGGGGGAAAACTCAATAATGTCTACCCCTAACCGTTAAAACAAGTTAAATTCATTTCAATTCATTTAAGGGAAAGGGAACAAGTTAAATCATTGCATAAACCTTAACCCTTACACTGTTATCCTCAACCCAACTAATTCATTTTATTATGCGGGCAGGATACCACGTCCTTAAAGTAACTGAACAACTGAATCACTGATACATCGCCTACCATAGGTATCAAAGAGTTCGCCTACCACATGCATCAAGAGTTCGCCTACCACAGGCATCAAAAGTTCGCCTACCACAGGCATCAAAAGTTCACCTACCACATGCATTAAAGTATTCGCCTACCACAGGCATCAAAGAGTTCGCCAACCACAGGCATCAAAGTGTTCGCATACCACATGCATAAATAGTTCGCCTACCACAGGCAACAAAGAGTTTGCCTACAACATGCATCAAAGTATACACCTACCACAGACATTAATCAAACCCACTTATGGTTTCACTTAGTATCTTATGCAAAACCCAGCTCACAACTCTCAAGTTAAACCCAACCCAGGTTATCAAAACTAGTAACAAAACCACTTATAAAAGACCATCTAAATTTCTCAACTTATAAATCAAAGCACAACAATTATCCAAAACAGATGGTCATATTTTCCACATAAAGTCCCCTTTAGGATGCAAATCTCAAAACAGATTAAAAAAACAATAAAACACTTAAAGTGCATCCTAGTAGGGATTAGGACATAGACATTACCTGATTATCTTCAATTCACTACAAATAACGAACACTTGAGCTCACTAACGACACGAACTAGCTCGAGCGTAAAGAGAGGGAACCAGTGATATGGGCGCCGACAGAGGGGCTGATTCCGGCGACAGGGTCAGCGGTGGCGATGAGAGTAGACGGTGGTCGTCGGAGCATGGTTGCGGGTGTCGATGTATGGCATCGGTGACGACCGCAACAACTGCAACAGCGGCAAACTCCTTCGATTTCACGTTCCGGTGGTGCAGGACGGTGCCAGCGGTCAGCGAAGGTCGCATGGCGGTCGACTGGTGTCAGGGTTGACGGCGGTGGTTTGGGCGGTCGTTACCGGCGACAGTGAGGAGGAAAGAACGGGGAGAGCAAATGAGAGTGAGTGTGAACGAGAAAATAGAGGGTGCAAGGGTTGTTTTTGGGCTCGGGCGGCGGCCGACGACGGTCTGGGTGGTGCTCCGGCGACATTCCCGGTGGCGGCGGCTGACTGGAGGGGACGGCAGAGAGCGAGAGAGAGAAAGAGAGCAGGGAGAGGCGGAGAGAAAAGAATTCACGGTGTGTGTGTTGTGTTTGTGTTTACTGAGTTCTAATAGGTTTAACTACTGTTAATCTCCTTTCCTTATGCTAATCTAAATCCTAATCCGCCTCTACAACTCTTAACCGATTGAGAAGTCAATCCATACTAATTCTAGCTAATGTAGAGTTTTTATTCTTACTAACTAATAACAACTTAATACTAATACAATACTAACCATAATAATAATAATAACTAATAGTAATATAATAACACACCCGCCGCTACTAATTCTATAATACCAATACTGGACATATAATCCTAATGCTCACTTAATAATACTAATAATAATACTAACGTACTAATCATAATGATAATAATAATATGGATAATAAGAATAGGAATAATACTACTACTTATAATAATAAAACATAAATAATAGGATTTTTGGATGCTAATATACTGAACTTTTAGGGTATTGGATAATAATGCACTAAACTTTGACCTTGGACAATAATATACTGTCTTTGGAGGGTGTTGAACAATAATACACTCAGTACGATTTCAACAATGCCTGACTTGGTGGCAATCCTATGTGGCTGGTGGAGGAGATTAGTTAGTCCAAAAAATTTAAATTTATGACATGTCAGATAATCTACACATAAGTAAACAGAATCAACTTTGAATTGAGTAAAAAAAAAAAACATCACACTTGTTTAAACATGTTTACACTAGGAGATTATTGTTGTTGTATAAAATCACATTTGCTTGTATAAGTTAGCTGATATGTCATAAATTTAGATATTATTTAGCCAATTCATCTTCTCGGTCTGCTACGTAAGATCGTCACCAAGTCTGACACTGTCGACATTGTTTAGGGTGCATTATTGTCCAACACCCCTCAAAGCTCAGTGTATTATTGTCCAAGGTCAAAGTTCAGTGCATTATTGTCCAATGCCCCAAAGTTCAGTATATTAGCGTCCAAAAATCCTAAATAATAATATTCACATAACAATAATTATAATAATAATAAGAATAATACTAATAATAATAATAACAACACATGATAATACTAATATACCCTTGTTAGTCTCTCAACGATCCTACGAGCTCAAGTGTTAGCAAAAATAATCACAACGAATAAATAATTAACGGAGTCAAACCTAATTTACTAACGTCGTAATTGTCAACACCTTTGGATTTTTCGGGGTTTTACATCATTACCTCCTTAAAAGAAGTTTCGTCCTCAAAACTTAAACTTAGGTCTAACGGTTCAGTTATTCTCCTAACGGTTCCGTCCTTCCTAAAACTCGAGGTTTTACATCATTACCTCCTTAAAAGAAGTTTCGTCCTCGAAACTTGACGTACCTTTAAGAGTGAAACAGGTGAGGGTACTTCGCTCTCATCTCTTCTTCTGTATCCCAGATTGCCTCCGTTGTGGGGCGATTTGCCCACCGCACCTTCACCAAGGGAACTACTTTCCTTCGAAGTTGTTTTTCTCTGCGATCAAAGATTTCTATCGGTTGCTCCTCATAAGTCAAATCTTCTTGTAGTTGGAGCGACTCAGGGTCAATCACGTGAGTCGGGTCGGGGACATATTTCCTAAGTTGTGACACATGAAAGACATTGTGCACCCATGGGAGTTTTCCTGGCAACTGTAACTTGTAGGCAACCTCGCTGATGCGTTCCAAGATCAGATATGACCCGATGAATCTAGGTGTTAACTTCCCTGACTGACCGAATCTCATAACTCCTTTCGTAGGAGAAACTCGTAGAAACACGTATTCTCCTACTTCGAACTCTAATGGTCTCCTTCTCTTGTCAGCATAGCTCTTTTATTGACTTTGTGCCGCTTTCATCTTATGGTAGTGGCCTGTATCAGGTGTAGTCCGATCGTTAGAGCTTCATCAATGTCCTGCCAACATAGGGGAGTCCTACATCTCCTCCCATATAAAGCTTCGAAAGGTGACATCCCAATACTAGCATGATAACTGTTGTTGTAGGAGAATTCAATGAGAGTCAACTCGTCATCCCACGAGTCCTTCAAATCTAATGCGCATGCTCGAAGCATATCTTCGAGGGTTTGAATGGTCCTCTCGGTCTGACCATCAGTAGCTGGGTGGAAAGCGGTGCTGAACTTGAGTTTGGTACCGAATGCCTCCTGTAGCTTCTTCCAAAACCCGGACTGGAATCTGGTGTCTCTGTGTGAGACTATAAAACTGGGAACTCCATGCAGTCTTACGATCTCCCTTACATAAGCTTGAGCTAACTGGTCCAGGGACCAGGTGTTGGCCATGGCTAGGAAATGAGCTGACTTAGTCAATCGATCTATAATCACCCATATCGCATTGTGTTTCCACTTGGTCTTGGGTAGGCTCACTACGAATTCCATTGATATCGAGTCCCACTTCCATTCAAGGATCTCCAACGGCTGTAGAAGTCCCGCGGGTTGTTGATGTTTTGCCTTAACTCGCTGGAAAGTGAGAGATTTTACTCTGAAATCCGCCACTTCTTGTTTCATATTACTTCACCAGAACATTTGCTTCATATCTTTGTAAAGCTTGTTTCCCCTTGGGTGCACGGAATATGGTGTGTTGTGCCCCTCTTCTAAAATCTTCCTCTTCAGCTCCTCCATGTTAGGTACACAGATGCGGTTGTGAAACCATAGTGTACCATCCTCGTGAATAACGAAAGCAGGTGCCTTTCCCTGCAAAACTTCTTCTCGTATCTTTACAAGCTGCAAATCTAGCTCCTGAGTCCTCTTAATCTCTTCCATGAGAGTAGGTTGCAACTCCATGGCATTCAATACGTAGTGTCACCACGTTAAGTTCCAATCTCCTCAACTCCTCGCACAGTTCGTGCGGTATCATCAATAAGTGGTTTACAGCGGGATAGGGTCTTCTACTTAGGGCATCAGCCACTACATTTGCTTTCCCGGGATGGTATTGAAAGTTTACGTCGTAGTCCTTTAGAAATTCCAACCATCGAGTCTGTCTAAGGTTTAGCTCCTTCTGTGTGAATAAGTACTTCAAGCTTTGATGGTCGATGAATATCTTGCAGTGTACCCCATAAAGGTAGTGTCTCTAAATCTTAAGTGTAAATAATACCGCCGCCAACTCTAGGTCATGAGTGGGGTAGTTCTTTTCATGAGTCTTCAGTTGTCTGGATGCATACGTAATCACCTTCCCGTTCAGCATGAGCACACAACTCAATCCACCATGTGATGCATCACTATAGATGACAAACCCTTCGTTCCCCTGAGGCAAAGCGAGAATGGGGGTTGAGGTAAGCTTCTTCTTTAACTCCTGAAATGCTTGTTCACATGTTTCCGACCATGTGAATTTTATTGACTTTCTAGTCAAATTGGTCAATGGAGTAGTGATCTTCGAGAAATCCTGAACGAATTTCCTATAATAGCCTGCCAAAAGCAGAAAACTCCTAACTTCAGTGGTATTCTTCGGTGTTGGCCACTCGGTGATGGCCTCCACCTTTTGAGGGTCCACTGCCACTCCTTCCTTAAACACCATGTGTCCTAAAAATGCTACTCGCTCCAACCAGAATTCACGTTTTATAAAATTCACATAGAGCTTGTTGCTTCGCAAGGTCATCATTGCTTCTTTTAGGTGGTTCGTATGCTCCTCCCGTGTTCCTGAGTACACCAATATTTCATCGGTGAACACCACCACGAACTTGTCTAAAAATGGCTTAAACACTCTATTCATCAAGTCCAAGAAGGCGGTTGGGGCATTCGTGAGTCCAAACGGCATTACTACGAACTCGTAATGACCATACTGAGTTCGGAAAGTGGTTTTAGATATGTCCTCCTCTCAAGTTCTTAGCTGGTGATAACCCGATCTCAGGTCTATCTTTAAGAACACCGTTGCACCCCGCAGCTGGTCAAAAACATCATCGATACGAGGTAAAGGGTATCGATTTTTGATGGTAATCTTGTTCAACTCTCGATAGTCAATGCATAACCTCATGCTGCCATCCTTCTTCTTCACGAACAGCACGGGTGCCCCCCATGGTGATGTGCTGGGTCGTATGTACCCCTTTTCTAGCAGCTCGTCCAGCTGAGTCTTCAACTCCTTAAGCTCCGGGGGTGCCATTCGATACGGGGCTTTTGAGACGGGCGCGACCCCGGGCTCCAAATCGATGCAAAAATCCTCCTCCCTAGGTGGGGGCATCCCCCGGAATCTCCTCCAGAAAGACGTCCGGAAAATCCTGGACTATCGGGATGCTCTCGATCGTAGGCTCGTCCGCCTTGGTGTCTATCACATTGCATAAAAACCCCTCAGAACCTTGGCCCAACAACCTTTGAGCCTTGAGGGCAGAGATGATTCGTACACTTTGAAGATGCTTATCGCTCCTACGCACTACCTTCTTCCCGTTCGGTCCTACTAGAGTCATGTTTTGCTTGTGGTAATCTATCTGAGCTCTATGTTTTGCTAACCACCCCAAAATAACGTCGAACTCCATCAAGTCAAACATATAGAGGTTTGCCTCAAATTCCTGACCTGCTATAACTATAGGACATCCCCTATACTACTCTCCACATCTAACGGTGTTCTCGGTGGGTAAGGCTACTGACGTAGGCTTACTAATCTATGAGGGTTTCATCTTAGCCTTCTCTACTATAGCTCGTCCAATGAAAGAATGACAAGCGCCATCATCAAATAAAACAGAGACATTGTAGAGATGGAGAGAAAAGGTACCCGTCACGACGTCCGCTTTGTTTTCGGCCTCATCCTTTCTCATCACGTACACTTGTCCTCCTGTGTTACGCGGCGATTGTTGCTGCTGACATAGTGGGTTTGCTAGCCTTCCTTGGTTGTTCTGATTCCCACTGGGACCACCCCGACTCTGCTGTTGGGGTCTTTGTTTGCCATTGTAGCCTCCTCGGTTCTGATAAGTTGACTGCGGGGCCTTCCAGTTTCCATTGTTCCTAATGTTATAGCCCCCGAGGTCAGTTGAGGACACTGCCTTATATGATGTTGGAGGCTTCCACACTTGAACCATCCTCCCCTCACATTCCTTTCTTTAAAATCTCAAGGATAATGACCAGGTCGGCCATAAATCTTGCATATCGGCACATGCGATGGCCTACGCCCCAAAGACTGGTTGCCCTACCAATTGTTGGGGCGGAAGGAACCTCTTCTCCTGGTAGGGTTGAGGTGGGTTGAAACGAGACGGTTCCTTCCTCTTGAGCCCTTGAGTGCCAAGTTGTCGTTCCATGTTGTGCATTACCCTTTCCATAGTGAGAGCAACATTCATCATGTTCTGGTAGGAAGTGAAGTCACGCGATGACATATTGTAACGACCCGCCCTAAACCCATATTAATTAAGGCCTTAATATCGATAATTATTAAAAGTACGCTGTTAAAATTTTTCTTCGCTCCTTTTCCGTTATTACAGTGGTTATTATTATTATTATTCATTTTTTTTATGCGCGACAGGTCTCGAGCAAGGTGATCGTTAAACGGGTTGATTTTATGTTATCTCGGATTTAAAGTTATAAATATTATTACGAGTTTATGAATACTTTTGCGATAAGTTATAATTTATTTTATCGTTCTCAATTTTACGTTTGTAACCGAAGAAGGTTACATTAATTTTAATTTCCGTTTCAGTTACGATTTATATTATCCAACCTTCCTAAGTACAATCTATCGCCCGAGTTATTTTATTAGTGTTATCCTACCAATTTATTTTATGTGGTTTAATACTAGTTAATTTTACCCAATTTATTTTCAAGTAATTTTATTTAATCATTTGCTAAACTATTTTATCAAGTCTCATGTCAATTAATTTTATTTAGTCGATACCAATTATTTTACCTAGATAGTTTATATTACTAATTGTCTAAGTTAATTTCTAATCTAGAGAGTTAATTATTTAAGGGGTTTATTTTTTTTTATAAAAGGGGAGGATGCTAAGGCCTTTTTACTCATTCTCATAAATCAGAAATTACACCACCATTTCTCCACTCTTTCTTCCTCCTCTCTCCACGCCAGCCCCATCCTCCCTGTTTTTCCGGCCAAATTCCGGTGGCCGGTGACCTCGTCGGCGACCACTAGGGGTGGCCGAGCCACCTCCTCCATCTCCTCTCTTGTTTTCTCCTTCAATTTCTTCTCTAAGTGGTATAATTCTCAAACCCTAACTCTTTTCTTTAAGTTCAAATCTGAAATTTCATTTCTAATTTGTGTTTACTTGATGTTTTTCATCTCCTTTATGATTTCTAAGCATGAATTTATAGTGTGGTTAAGTTAGAGCGATTAGGGTTTGAGTTTGAAATTGATGCATGTTAATTTGGCGAAGTTGTGAAGTGATTCTTGTTAGTTCTTGATGAGTTGTGAGATTTGTTGCTTGCATGTGGCTTTGATGAGTAATTTTGGTGATTAGAGGACTGTTTTGAAGTGATTACTATTTTAATTAAGTTATTCAACACTTGGATGATATGATTTTAGTGTGAATTTGTCATGAGTGTGCTAATTGGAGCTTTGATTGAAATTACATTTGTTATCTATGGATGCATGTGAAAGATACCATCTTATTTGGGGTATTCTTGAGTGCTCAATTCTGGAAATATCATGGGTTATGGTTAAATTAGAAATTGGTGGTGTATTAGTGTAAATTAAGGGCCAAAAGAGGTAATGCAAGGGAAGAAAGTTGGGCTTAAATACTTTCTGTTGCTATCTGGTTTTTACAAAGGAAGTAAAATGTGAGTTTTGTGCAGATTTTTGCTTAAAATGATAGCCCAAGTCATTATCTAACTCTAGGCTTTGGAATTTCGAGAGTCCGATATGTGTAGCTCGAAATATGAGCAAAACCGTGAAAGGGTGCAATTATATACGTTTTCTGAGTCAGTAACTTCTTGCTAAGTTTTCGTCAATTTGGAGACTTTATTGGCTTTAGTGGTAAACATAAAAGTTTTAGGTCGCTCTTCGAGCTTTCCAGAAACATAAGGTTTGCATCCATACGATATCGGAAGAGTGAGATATGGGGTTGTAAGTGTAGGACGTCGATAAAGTTTCTGCCCAGAATTTTATTAATTAATTTCTATCTTTAAGGGTGCAAGGTGATTCCTAGAGAGCTCTCCTGAGATGGTAGCCATTATGATATTGTTAAGTGGGTTGGATAGATATGCTAAAATGATTTAAGGCATCTTAGTGGTTGGAGTTTAGTTCAAAAATGATCGTAACATATTTGACAATAAGAAGTCGTAGATTAAAATGCGTGTGTAAGAGAGAATGGTGGAAATGTGTCTATATATATATATATATATATATATATATATATATATATATATATATATATATATATACGGTTTTGCTATACGTCGCCCTTAGGTCGAAAAATAAGAAAATATATATAGCAACTATTAACAATCTTATCTAATAAATTATATATGTATATAATAAAGATCTTATCAAATATTTCTTTTTATATAGAATAAATATAATTGCCTAATTAATTATCCTTTTTCCTGCTGCTCACGCCCTATATATAATTATTGCTAAATTGGTTTCCTTAAAATAAATTTACCTAATTAAAAAACTAATAACCGCGAATGAATTAATTTGGCGTGTAATAAGATAGCATAGATGACTATAAGTCTGAAACTAGATGCTGGAATAAGCTTTGGGTAAAAAGATATTGTTGTTGATTGGTTAATTCATGACTGAGGAGGAGTATTATGGTAGTAGTATGGATTTATTTTAGGTTTGAATTTCGCTTTATATCATGTCATTACTACACGGAAGATGTTGAAGGCCTAGAGTCCTGCTGTTTAGAACACTTGAGAAAAGCATGGTTGGGTAGCGAGGATATTAGAACATGGTGAGATGTTTTTTGATACTCCCTCCGTTCATTAATATCTGTCATTTTGATCAATTTTTCATTTTCCACAATATTTCTCACTTTACAATTTCAATGCAACATTAATGACAATCTTTTCAAATTTACCTCAATACAATTATATAACAAAAATAAAAATCTAACTCTTACTTTTACCATTTCCAATACAATTATCATTCTCAATACTATTTTCTTAAAATCTTTCAAAAACTTCAAAGTGACAATTATTATGGAATGGAGAGAGTATTATTTATTTCTTCCGTTCTTTTTTATCTGTCATTTACGGTTTTCAGTACCAATTTTTAATCAATAATTTCTAATATAAAACTTTTTATAAAAAAATATAATATTATACTTCTTAATAGTATTTTTTATTACGAATCTAATGACATCAATTTTGTATGATAAATCATTATACAAAATAAGATATTAATGATCAAAATTTTTAACACAATTCCCTATACAACGGATAAATAAAAACAGAGGGAGTATTATTAATTCTAACGCGATTTCTATGTTGTATCTTTTGTGTAGAGCAATTTTATTCTTTATTAAATTTGATTTAATGATAGTTGAGTCCAAATAGGAAATTGAATGATTAATACACGAAAACTATAAATTTCATATCTACAAAAGATGTGATACTGAAGATTTCATGTTACACTTAAAATTTAATTGATAAGATTGTTAATAGTTGCTATAAATATTTTCTTATTTATCGCCCTTATGTATAGCAAAATCGATATATATATATATATATAGAGAGAGAGAGAGAGAGAGAGAGAGAGAGAGAGAGAGAGAGAGTGGTGGAGAGAGAAAAAAATATTAAAATAGGAGAAAGAGTGGTAGAAGAGATAAAAATGAGAGAGAGAAGATATTAAAAAGGGTGTATGGGGGAGAGTGGTGTTGAGAGAGAAAGATGAGCGAGAGAGAGAAATATTCAAATCGGTGGGCGAGAGAGAATGGTGGTGAGAGAGAGTGGTGGTGAGAGAGAGAAAGAAGGGAGAGAAAACCAAAGAAAAGAGAGAGAGAGTAGGGGAGAGAAGGAGAAAATAGTTTTCATTAGGTTAGAGTCAAGAAAATAATTTATAAAGTGGTGAGGGAAAATCATTTTTCTTGGAAAATGGTTTTCTCCATTTTCCCGTCACCAAACACCGAAAAATGGGAAAATCATTTTTCAGAAATTGATTTTCATCCAAACCGAACACACCCATAGAATTAGCAGTGTACCAGTATAGTTTGTTTGAGCCACTCTTGTTTCAAATGTCTAGGGTTCGAGTCCACACAACTTGTAATCGCTTCTTCGATTTAATTGATGCTTGTAATTTTATGCTTTTATTTCTTTTTTTTGCGGTTTTTGAATTTTTCATAGTTGGTCCATTTTATTTTTGATTTCCTTTATTTTTTCCTTCTTTTATTTTTCCTATAGTTTCACTTTTGTTTCTTTTTAGTTTATTTTTTTTCATTTTCTCAATTTTATTGTTCTATATAATAGTAATATTGCTCATTAAATATAATTTTATATATATACATTCAAGATATGTATATTATTTTATACATTATGGTGGTTGTCATAGTTGACAATCACTATAAGGTTTTTTCCCACTACAATATAAACTATAAGCACACTAAAAGAATATCATAAACACATTATATAAAATTGTACATACAAACTCATTACTCCCTTGCACACTAACATAGACCCATTTGCACACTGGTGAGACCCTTTACACACGAGTGCATACCCCTTTGCACACTGACACAGACTCCTTTATAGATCAATTTGCTCACTAGCACATACACCTTTGCACATTGACACTGACTAGCACATTAGCATAATTTCCTTTGCACTCTAACATAGACTCATTTGTACACTAGTATAGACATCTTTACACACTAACACAAACACCTTTGCTTCCTCACTATCATAAGCTTTTTTACACACTAATTTTTGTTTTTGTGAGATACTTCTAGACATTATTTATATCTAAAATTGGGTTCACACGTTATATTATATTATCATTTTCGTTTATCTTTATGTACTCCATCGTACACTATTATATTATCACACACTTAAAAATATTAATACTAATTTACTCTAATTATTATACTATTATTCACTAAATATAATACTTTTACACTAATTATTATACTATTAATTACACACTTATTAATTTACACGCCAAACATAATATGTATATAAAAAAATTGATAATACATATGCATATAAGAAATCATAATGACTAACAACAATACACACTAAGTATCATACTATTACACACTAACTAAGATATATATTTTAGAAAAAGATTATTTAAATTATAAGATTTGTAAAAGAAAAAGAGAACATTAGCAGACAATTTTTATTAAATTAAAAATGTATGTAAAGAGAAATATTTTACAAAAAGAAGGAAGAGAAATAATAATTGAAAGAGGGAAGAAAAATGTATAAAAGCAAAATGTGTGTATTCAATTTCAACCCCAAGACACGCAGTATGACAAAGTTGTTGCCCAGCCACTAATACAATGGCACCATAGTGAATCATTTCGCGTGAACAACTACATATCATTTTATAAAATAGTGGGAGTAATACCACGACTTGTCCTGTTGCGGGAGCACAATCTAAGGTCTCGTGAGGCAGAATTTTAAAGACTCCAAGAAATTCTTTTGTATTTATAGCTAATGAGAAGGATCTAGAATAAAATCGACATGCAATCTTCCAATTATTCAGTCTTTACTTTGGGATGAAAAATATTAAAGAGGAAATAGTGAATAAAAAATATAATGGGAATAATATGACAACATCCAAGTAATTATTTTGAATGGGAAAGAAAATGGTTGCATGAAATTGGGGCAAACTGTCTGAACCGGCCTAGTGAACCCGGGTCAAGTACGATCCAGTCGACTTGGTTCAAACCTGGAGTTAAATCATTTTTATGCCATATAATTATTCAGTCTTTACTTTCTATTTGTCAAATAGCTTTGAAAGCGTGTCAAAAACGCCACCTAACTTTTAAATTTGTCAAAAATTCCACCTAACGTTTCGAGCCAAATTGTTATCATTTATAAGGTGTTTTACTTGTTTTAACCCTTTGATTATATATCAGTTATGATGATTTTGTGTTTTTGTACGATAATAAAGAGTTAGAAGGAAAATGAGCTAAATCGAGGCTTTTAAGGGAATCCGAGCGATTTTCCGAACCAAGCCGAGCCGAGAAGCGAAGTGGAACCGACCCGGGAATTCTTTCCCCATTTTAGGTGCAAAATAGGGGCGTAACACCCGATACATCCCTTGTAGCGGGCGCTACAGCCCAAGGAAGAAGGAAGAAGGGAAGATGGGTAGGAAGAGGTCGCACCCGCGACCAGGTACGTTGGTGGCACTCACGAACGGCTGGGCAGAATGAGGCCGCACCCGCGACCTGGTTGGTAATGCCCGCGACAGATATTGAGCAAAGACAATTGAAAAGTTGTCAAGGCTGCATCGCGCCCGCGACGTCCTGCATCGCACCCGCGACCGATCGAAAAATCTGCAGAAATTAACACGCGCGGCTGTGTGCTTAATTGTAGGGTTTTAGCTTGTTTTATTTCTTTCTATAAATACCAACATATTTTCAGCATTATTATCATCTAGACTTAGAATTACATTAGGATTAGAATAGAATTAGGTTTTATTGCATCTTTCTTATCTTTCCGTTATCTTTCATTAAGCTTTAGTTTTATTTCCAAGCATTCTCTAGTTTTCTTTCATTGTAATCAACTCTCTTTCAAGCAATTTCAATTCAAGCAATTTCCAAGTTTTTGCTCTCTCTCTCTCTCTCTCTCTCTCTCTCTCTCTCTCTATCTATCTATCTATCTATCTATCTATCTATCTATCTATCTATCTATCTATCTATCTATCTATCTATCTATCTATCTATCTATCTATCTATCTATCTATCTATCTAAGTTTTCATTGTTGATTTGCATTCAAGCTTTCTAGTGCTAGTTCACTACCAATCCAACTTTTAGTGAGGAGGAGGATTAAGAGTCACAAATTCTACTTCAAGTTAGGATTTGGGGATTCTTAGTAATCCAAATTACAATTTTCTTGTTTGTTCAGGGGAAAGTTCGAGGTGAAGGATTCGAGATGAAGAATTAGTGAAGATTTAATGCTTTGAAGGTATAATTTTCTGTTCTTTCATCATTAGTTTTAGTTTTTCATTCATTGCTTTTAATTGCTTTCTTAGTTAGAGATTTCTTTCTTGTTGAAATTAGGTTTAGATCATCTTTTCATGCTTCTTGATTATTATTATTGTTAAATCCATCTTTAGCTTAGTTTAATTGCTTTTCATTATTTACTGCTTTCCGTATTTGAAAACCCTCTACCAAACCAATTTCCTCATTAACCTAACACCCTATCCATGTGGACCGACAACCCTTACCTTAGAAATCACAAAATCTACAACCAAACAATGGCGCCGTTGCCGGGGATGGCGTTATTTGGTAAATTAGGTTATTGGTTTGTGTAAATAGTTTACTGCTTTCTAGATTCTTCCAAGAAAATGTAGATACAAAAATTGAAAAAACAAATAAAAAAATAAATAATAAATAAGAGTTATGGCTAGTCCCCGATTTCCCCAATTTGAGCATGAAGTATTTTGGAGATATTTTGCTAGATTACATGATTATCGTGCTCAATGTGAATTGTATGGTATCTTTTATGATACATTAGATCTTTTGGGAATTGTGCATGAGGGTGTGAGTTATGAAACCCGAAATCTCTTCGAATTTTATGGGTTTTCTAGTTTAGGAGAAGATGTTGCTTGTGAATTTCTTGAATGGTTGTCTAGGGATACTTATGAGTTGGAACAACAAAATTCTCCCTATGACTCCCATATTTCAAATTTTGCACCACCCTCTGAGACTTTAGCCATACCATATCATGAATACCCCCAAAATCTGAATGGTCAATCTAGTGGTGGGGAGTATATGGAAAATTTTTGTGAGACCTTAACTGAACAATCATGTCAGTACCCCCTGTATTTTGATGATCAATCTTATGGTAGGGATTATGTAGAAAACTCTAATGATCTTCCCCGATGTGATGTTGTTGAGTCTCATCCTTTGTGCTCACATTGTGAATCTCCGTACCATGATTTTGACTCTTGTTTCCGAGCTGAGATGGATAATTTTTGTGTTGAAGTGAATGAGTTGTATGCGAAAATGACTTACTACACGCAAGAATTTTTACACATGATTAACAATAGGGTAGAAACTTCTTCTTCACAAGTGGTTAATTCGATAGTTGAAGTAGATCATTCGTCATCTTGGCGTCCTGAAATGCATAATAATTCTTCTTTTTATGATTATGATGAGGATGATGACTACTATAATAGACCTAGTTTTGCATGCATCGAGTTTAGGAAATCCTTAGCTCTAGCCACATCTATAGAGCATGAGAAAGTTGATGATTTTGTGTGTGATAATGTAGAACTTGATGAAAACATGTTAGATGATGAACTATTGTCCACACATTACCCATGCTTTCATGTGAAGAGAAGGTTGAGTCCAATGAATGTCATGATGCAATTGAACATGATTTAGTTGAGAGTGAAATTGAATCCTTTGTGATTGAATGTGTGCTTGATACTGAATTATTCACTTCATTAAGAATCATTGTAATAGTGAGGCATTAGCTACCTTTTCTTGCGAGTACACTAATGTGAAATCTTGTGCTGATGAATTTGAGTCTATGGGGATTGATCCTAAGTGTTTGAACTTGGTTTGTGACAATGATGCTTTTGATGGTGATATGCTTTATGAGTCATTCACGATGGGTTATGACCCTGAACCTTCAATTTTCACTTTTAACGATGTTTTGAATGATGCACATTTGTCTTCTGATGCTGATAGTTCTTCTGATGAGTCTGAAATTGATGAAGATGAAGATGTACCTTCTTGTATGTCAAGAGTGTTTTCATGTGGTCTAACCCTACTTTTTCCTTATCACCCACTGATGATTATGACGAAATTTGTGATTTGGAATTAGTGTTTGATGAAAACTGCATGGAAATTGAGTTTGAGTCATTGTTTGCGTCCAAGTCTGTGCATCAGCAAGTTAAGGAATGTGTTGTATTGCCCTTCCAGTTGATTTACATACTCAATGTCCATTTACAAGTCAATGTGTAACAGCCCCGGCTTTTGGGGTATTACTTAGCAATATTTTAATTCATTTAATCTTGATTTAGCGGAAGCGTCTAGAAGCCGAGAGTGTTACGCCGCTTTCCCAAGAGAAGAAAAGCAAGACTTTTGCTATGTAAATAATTTAAGTAAAATATATTTCATATAGAAACTAAAGAAAAAGTGTAAACCGTTTTAATTACAATGAAAACATTAAAACATATGTATCAAACTATTTAGGTGAGCCAACTATTATTGAACCTAAATAACTAGGTGGCGGCCTGATATGCTATATGAGATATCCTTGTGTAATAACCCGCCCCAAAATCATGTTTAATTCTCTATAAATCACCGTAATTAAATCACGTTATAAATTTTTCACGTTTACCTTTATTTATTTATTCCTTTACTCATTTATTTATTGTTATCGGTGTCAAGTCTCGTGCAGGAGATGGCTAAGGAGCCGAATTATCGGCTTAAAAATTTACGTTACATATTCATTCAATAAGTCAAAGTGTTTCAGGTTATACGATTTATGTTATAAATTTATTTACCGAGAAACGGTTAATAATTATCCGCCTCGATTTCTATATATATATTTTACCGTCCCAATTTTAATTTATTTAAATTACATTTCCTTTACATAATTTCAAGTGGTAATTTTACCTCATCATATTATTTTTAATCCAAGTTCCGTTGTATTTTATTTTTGTGTGTAACCAAAAAGGGGTTTAATTATTCTACCTTTTAACATTTATATTTTATTACCCAAACTTTAATTTATTTGGGTTATATTTATTTTATTTAATTACAAATAATATTATGTCCTATTTATTTAATTTCTCTAGTTCAAGTCTTATTTCCTTTAATTCAAATTGTTACCATTAATTATATCTATTACAAACCCAATATTACAATTTACCAAATTACAACTATTTTTATTTACTTGTCTTAATTTTTATCTTTCTAAGTGTTTAAGTTGTATTAGTTTTAATTAGAATGGATGATAGATGTATATATTAGTTAGAAGAAGGGGGTTGTATTCAATTACTACACTTTTATTCTCAAACACCAAACACATTCTCCTCACTCTTCTCCCTCCCTTGCTCGGCCGTGCATCCCCAGCCACCACCACCAGTTTTTTTTCCGGCCAGCCGGGCACTGAAACCGCCAGCCACCAGTGGCCGCCCTCTTCTTCCTCCCTCTTGTGTTTTCATCCATTTTTAACCTCAAGGGTAATCTCTCAAACCCCCAATTTCAATTTCTTACAACCCTAATCTGAAAATTCATGTTTTATATATGTTTCTTTTGTAAATTTCATCTCTTTTATTCTCTTTTATCTTGAATTCAAGTATATAATTGTATTGGTTAAGTTAGGGTTTAAGTTTTGAGTGTATTTCTAAGTGTTTATGAAGTTTTGTGGTTGAATTCATGGTGGATGTTGAGTTTATGTTTAATCCATGGTTGCATGTGGTTTTTAAGGTCCTTGATGAGTAAATTTTCAAGGTTTATATTCTGGAAATATGGTGGATTAAAGTTAAGTGAAATTTGGTTGAGGTTAGCGAGAAATTAAGAGCTTAAAACTCATTAGAGCTGAGTTTAAGTACAACAAAAGTTTCTGTTTCAATTCTGGAAATTTACAGTGGTATGAAAGTGGGATTTTTGCCCAGATTTTTACTCCATTTGATAGCTTAAAGTGTTAGCAAACCATAGGCTTTGGAATTTCGAATTTCCGACATGTATAGCCCGAGTTACGGTCAAAACCGTAACCTCACGTTTCTATAGACGAATTCTGAGTCAGTGTTTTGAGGGCTGTTTTTCGTCCCTTTGGAGACCTCTTTGGTTTTTATGGTAAACATAAAAGTTTTAGGGCTCATTGCAAGCTTTCCAGAAAGGTATGGTTCGTAGTCATCCGATATCGGGAGTATGAGTTACGAGCTCGGGAATAAGGGCTGTCCAGAACAAAGTTTCTGCCCAGAATTGGGTTGTGTAAATTCTTTCCTAAGGGTCTTAAATCCATCCAATAGAGGTTTTTAAGATATGATAAGTTAGGAATATATAACATGATCTTGAGAATATGAGTTTAAGAGTAAAAGCATGGTTTGAAGACCTAAGCGTGTCCTAAGATCTCTTTCATAGAGATTATAAGTCAAGTACAAGTTCTAGTTTCTCTTCTTAAATTTTAGCAATGGAAGCCCAAGGTTTTGGTTTTAACCAAGTCTCTCACCCAATTTTATTAACCTCCAAGTGATAAGTAACTCTAGAGCTTTATTCTCTCACAATTCCACTCAAATCTTGGTCGTTCGACCACATCCCGAAACCGACAATTTATTCACATTTCGTCATATCTCACCTCAATTGCCACGTCCTTAAGCCACCTTTAAGTTCAATAACTTCCATTCTAATCTCTATTCGTTAAGGGTCATCCTTCATCAATCTAACCCGTCAACCCAAGGTCCAAGTTCATTCACTGATTTCACCTTCCAATTTCACCATTTCTATATCATCTCAAACTGAAAGTCCTAAGTCTTCTAAACTCCAGTTTCTGTCCGGGCCCGTTTTGGAGCCTTTCCACTCATTTTTGGCCTTCGGCCTTGTTGACAAAATTAAAGATCATGATTTTCTATTCCGAGATGTACTCTTTTACTTCATTTCGATTTTTCTGACTCAAGTTATGCTATAAACTCTATTCTCTATACAACCTGAAATTTTATTCTTAAAAGTTATTTCATTTATATTACTAAGTTTCTGAAATTATGAATCTAATTTAGAACCTTATTCGTTTCTTCATTTTTATTTATTCTTATCTTAGTTGACAAGTTTCAAAAGCCATCTCCGAGCCGAGCCGCGCCGCCAAGGTCTTTAGCGTCCCAAGGTACGCAAATTGTCCAGCTTTTACAATCTAAATTATACTCATCGTTCCTTCAATATATGCCATGTCAAGTTTTATGATTTACAATGTCTTTATATGTAGTAGTGAACCCGCATTCTATGGTTATACTTACATTCATGTTTTAGCACTCCAGATCAGAGTGCCTTGACTGCCAAGGTCGCATCGCTTAGCGATCATCCATTCCAAGTTTAGATCGACTGGCATACGCGTGTGTGAGGTGCTTCAGACCGATCGTAAGGGTTCCACCTACTTTCTACCTTCATTGGTTTATGTTTATGCATATGTATATGTTTACGTCATCCAAGTCCTATTTTAACCCCCTTCCCTTGTTTTTAAAATGAATTTAAATGCCGGCACCAAAACCGTTTTCGAAACGGTTTACGTGTTGGAGGTTTACGTACTGAGTGTTTCCCCACTCACTTTTTGCAATGTTTTTAACGTTTTGTTTTAGGAGGTTCGAGCTCCCAAGGCAAAGATAAGTCGGTGCCAAAGTAAGTCAAGGCTCAAGGTAGTTCTCTAAAGAAAGATTCGGTTAACAAGGACGAGCAGGACTCTTTTGGAAGTTGTTATAGTTTTTCTAAGCAATGTTTAAGTTTATGTATTTTATCTAAGGGTTGTATAAATTTTATATGAGTGAAGGTTCCTAAGTTAGTAGGTTATCTTGTGGTTTTGAAAGTTTCTTTGGTGTTGTTGCCTTGTCTCTTTTGGGAGACGGCGGTAATGCCTCGACCTAAGGTGTTCCGCTGCGCTAATCGCGGGCTTAGGTTCTCTAAGTAGAGTTTAACCCTGTGATTAAGGTTGGGGTGTTACAGTTGTGGTATCAGAGCAGAAGTTTGCTTAAGTATTTGGAGATTATAGAATTTCTTAAGTCATGGATCCTAGGTTAAGGAGAAAGTTAGGCATGTGAGTATAAGTCTCTCTATGATTAGTATAAGTATGATAAGTGATATGTTGGGAATTGTTGATGAGCATGAAGCTCTGAATATTGGTCTAGTATGTAAATTGTTCTTCTTTGCAGGTTTTCAAGACTATGTAAATTTGGGAATAGCTCTAATTATAGGGGAAGTGCTGCCGAAATTCTCCCAGAATTTTAAGAAAGTTTTGGTCAAAATCTTTAAGGGGAAATCTAGGTGAATTGAGTTAAGCCTAGTAATTTATGCAAGTGAAGTTAATGAATATAATGGAAAATTGTGAAGTTTGTCAAAGCACCTCCTTGGAAGTTCTTGAAAGTTAACGAGAAGTTTATAAACCGAGTCCCAAGTGGGATTAGTATATGATGAGATAAGTTTTAAACGTTAGTATGGATTAAAAGTTTTCAAGAAAGCCCGAAAAAGGGAATAAATTATGAGGTCTAGAATTGCTAAGCAAGCCTAAGGCAAATTCCAAAGATAAAATAAGAGTTTCTTAAATCGCTTATAAGAGGTTAACTTGGTTGAGTCTCAAACCTCATCACAAATTTGTTTCTTTTATTTGCAAATAGCCTGTTCATTTTGGCCATGATAAGATTTTAAAATCTTGCATTGTATTTTATGTACGGTTTAGATGGATAACGACGGTAATTCCCTCCCAAATCCGTTCGCGATGTTCATGGACCCCGCCACCAACGTTCAAGCCCTTCTTAAGGCTTTACAAGATGTCCTCGACGCACATTGCGCTGCAAATCCCAAGTCCGAATATCACGACGACGTTTGTCGAGCCCGATGCCTTCTAGCGACTCTTCCCCACGAGAGCCCGTGGGATGAAATCCGGGATAGGTACCGTCAACTGCTTATACGTGGAGAACCCGGACGCCACGCATGGTGCCTCAACTATGTAGGGGCTTGGAACCAGACTGTGATGGAGATAATGATCACGCAAGCTGTGCAATCTTTGAGTCTTCACGTCAGTAAGTTAGGACCTTATCTTCATGAGGTACTAGGATTACCGGCGCCTGCCAGCGCGGGAAAAGCTCCAGCTCACGTGTTCGCTTCCCCGGCGGATGAAATCCGTCTACACTTCTCACCGTACCTCACAGGATGTCCAATTGTTTCGAATCTATCGTCTCATGGGGAGACTATGCCTACCGCCCGAATAGCCAGAAAAGAAGAAGAAGATCCTAGTATGGATCTGGAACAAGTGTAATCCAAGAATAGTAGAGCTCGTCCCTTTTATCGCGTTATATTTTGGTTAAGGAGTGGAAAAAGAATGTCATAGAACGAATTGCAGGAGATTCTTGTTTTCTAGAACGCTTGAATAGCTGCACCAGTATCATATGATGGACTTCTAATCTCTCTATATACATATATACCTATGATGGCCTTGTGCGGCAATGGGGTCGATATTGTTACAGGGGTTATGAGAACTTTATTTGAGGTTGCCTATGATGAGGTGCATGTATGTGGGCGTATAATCGAGCAAAGCAATGAGAACCTTACGAGGATACAATCGTTTAAAATCAAAGTTGTTAGGGAACAAGTTATAGGAAGGAAAAAAAAAATGGTGGCAATAAGTTATGCAAGATAAAAATATATTTTGCTGTAATAATGTAGCATGTTGCAAAGCTCAAGGAATTCTTCACCACAGGGAGAGCCCATGAATGAGGCTTCAAGGGAAAATCAGCTTGAAGTGATAAGGGGAAGAAGCACTTTATACATACTCGAATTGTTCAAATAGTGGTCAATAAGATAAACCAGGGCTTTATGAACGCAGTACCCGTAATGGGGGCTTTAGTGCGAACACAAGGATTTAGACCTTGGTTATGGAGTTAATAATAGTCATTTCTAATCCTGTATAAGGAACAATGTTAGCGAGGAAACAAAAAGAGAGGCAATAGAATCATGATGAAATTAGGAGGTTCATACGGGATTAAGATATTTATGATTAAGATTGAGATTAAGGGGGAAATGCCGATTTGAGGAATAAACTTGCTAAGTATATGGGTTCCTTAGAGACACCTAACAGGATTGCGAGGGTTTAGTTCCAATCTCCTTTACCCGTATACATGTACCGTAATCCACCTAGCCTTCTCTTGTAATGAACAACCGTTGTAAGCTTCAACCCTCCTCCATATGGCTATCTTACCTCTAGTTCATCATTTGAATCAAGCTTTATCTCACACTCATATTGTACATTTCCCCTCCTGAATTCACCTTTCATTGTCGTAAGATAGCAATCAACTTCGTCAATTCTAATTATTTCCCCATTTTCAAGAATTTTTAGGAGATCTTGTCATCGTTACCGACCAATCATTTTAGCTCCTTAATGTTATACCCACACCTTATTGGCAACTCTTTCTTTTCTCAATTTCCCTTTTGGATAAGTGTCTTTACTCTAGCAATAATCTACTCATACATCTGGTGGTGATGGATTACACCTATTTTATCGTATTTCATATTTGATCATCTTTTCTCTTCCCGAAATAATCATCATTCTCAACAACATCTACAATTCATATCCAAGATTTAGCTTAAATACAACTTACGATTCGGCCCATCTCATCAACTTACGCCTTGCATATCCCAAGCAACTTTTGCCAAATCATTCATGCAACCCCGATACTGATTTTCCTAATTCAAGATGATGGAACCCTAAGATTTCAGAACAGGTTGTGTGTGCCTAACAAAGGAAATTTAAGGATGAAGCTTATGGAAGAAAGCCACAACTCATTATACTCTGTGCACCCTGGAGGTACCAAAATGTATAGGGATTTAAAGGAAATTTTCTGGTGGCCAAACATGAAAAGGGGACATAGCCAATTATGTGAATAAGTGTCTAACTTGTCAGAGGATCAAGGCCGAACATCAACGACCATCAGGAGAGCTCCGACCCTTGGGAATTCCAATGGAAATGGGAATCAATTTCTATGGATTTCATCATGGGTTTACCTCACCACGCCAGGAAAAATGCCATCTGGGTGATTGTAGACCGCCTGACCAAGTCGGCACATTTTGTTCCTATCCACGAAGGGTGGAAGATAGATAAGCTAGCTAATATATATATTCAAGAGATTGTCCGGTTGCACGGAATTCCAAGAGACATAGTATCCGACCGAGATACCAGGTTCCAATCGAGATTTTGGAGCGCACTACAGAAAGCTTTCGGTACGCGACTCAATTTTAGTAGCTCATACCATCCGGAGAGTGATGGTCAAACCGAAAGGGTTAACCAGATTGTGGAAGATATGTTACGTGCATGTGTTCTAGATTTTCAAGGAAATTGGGACCGCTTTCTCCTCGTAGAGTTTTCATATAATAATAGCTACGTGCCACTATTAAGATGGCCCCGCTTAGCGCTCTATGGCAGAGATGTCGCACTGCCAGGCCGGGAGAATTAGATGAAGCACTAGTCATAGGTCCGGAACTAATCCAGGACACGGCTGATAAGATCCGAGTCATCCAGCAGCACATCAAGACTGCTCAAAGCCGACAAAAGAGTTATGCAGATAGGAGGCGAAAACCTCTCGAATTTCAAGGGGATCACGTCTTTCTTAAAATTTCTCCGACGAAAGGGATTCGGAGGTTTAACATCAAAGGGAAACTAAGCCCACGTTTTATTGGGCCATATCCGGTCATAGAAAAGATTAACCCGGTAGCATACCGAATAGAGTTACCTTCTAGCTTAGGAAGGATTCTCGACGTTTTTCACGTGTCGCAACTCCGGAAATACGTACCGGACCCGAAGCATGTTTTAGCGGAGGAACCACCGCTTTTAGCCGAAGACCTCACCTTCGAGCAGCAACCGATTCAAATTTTGGATCGACGAATCAAGCAGCTACGCACGAAAGAAGTTCCATTAGTCAAAGTACTGTGGGCAAATCAAGATACCTCGGAAGCCACGTGGGAAACCGAGGAAAACATGAAAGAACGATACCCTCATCTCTTTTAAGGTAACAGATCACGATTTTAACCACCATCAAGTTTCGGGGACGAAACTTCTTTTTGGGGGGGAGGGTGTAATAACCCGCCCCAAAATCATGTTTAATTCTCTATAAATCACCGTAATTAAATCGCGTTATAAATTTTTCGCGTTTACCTTTATTTATTTATTCCTTTACTCATTTATTTATTATTATCGGTGTCAAGTCTCGTGCAGGAGATGGCTAAGGAGCCGAATTATCGGCTTAAAAATTTACGTTACATATTCATTCAATAAGTCAAAGTGTTTCAGGTTATACGATTTATGTTATAAATTTATTTACCGAGAAACGATTAATAATTATCCGCCTCGATTTCTATATATATATTTTACCGTCCCAATTTTAATTTATTTAAATTACATTTCCTTTACATAATTTCAAGTGGTAATTTTACCCACTGTATTATTTTTAATCCAAGTTCCGTTGTATTTTATTTTTGTGTGTAACCAAAAAGGGGTTTAATTATTCTACCTTTTAACATTTATATTTTATTACCCAAACTTTAATTTATTTGGGTTATATTTATTTTATTTAATTACAAATAATATTTATGTCCTATTTATTTAATTTCTCTAGTTCAAGTCTTATTTCCTTTAATTCAAATTGTTACCATTAATTATATCTATTACAAACCCAATATTACAATTTACCAAATTACAACTATTTTTATTTACTTGTCTTAATTTTTATCTTTCTAAGTGTTTAAGTTGTATTAGTTTTAATTAGAATGGATGATAGATGTATATATTAGTTAGAAGAAGGGGGTTGTATTCAATTACTACACTTTTATTCTCAAACACCAAACACATTCTCCTCACTCTTCTCCCTCCCTTGCTCGGCCGTGCATCCCCAGCCACCACCACCGGTTTTTTTCTGGCCAGCCGGCACCGGAAACCACCAGCCACCAGTGGCCGCCGCCCTCTTCTTCCTCCCTCTTGTGTTTTCATCCATTTTTAACCTCAAGGGTAATCTCTCAAACCCCCAATTTCAATTTCTTACAACCCTAATCTGAAAATTCATGTTTTATATATGTTTCTTTTGTAAATTTCATCTCTTTTATTCTCTTTTATCTTGAATTCAAGTATATAATTGTATTGGTTAAGTTAGGGTTTAAGTTTTGAGTGTATTTCTAAGTGTTTATGAAGTTTTGTGGTTGAATTCATGGTGGATGTTGAGTTTATGTTTAATCCATGGTTGCATGTGGTTTTTAAGGTCCTTGATGAGTAAATTTTCAAGGTTTATATTATGGAAATATGGTGGATTAAAGTTAAGTGAAATTTGGTTGAGGTTAGTGAGAAATTAAGAGCTTAAAACTCATTAGAGCTGAGTTTAAGTACAACAAAAGTTTCTGTTTCAATTCTGGAAATTTACAGTGGTATGAAAGTGGGATTTTTGCCCAGATTTTTACACCATTTGATAGCTTAAAGTGTTAGCAAACCATAGGCTTTGGAATTTCGAATTTCCGACATGTATAGCCCGAGTTACGGTCAAAACCGTAACCTCACGTTTCTATAGACGAATTCTGAGTCAGTGTTTTGAGGGATGTTTTTCTATAGACGAATTTCCGACATGTATAGCCCGAGTAAAAAGCATGGTTTGAAGACCTAAGCATGTCCTAAGATCTCTTTCATAGAGATTATAAGTCAAGTACAAGTTCTAGTTTCTCTTCTTAAATTTTAGCAATGGAAGCCCAAGGTTTTGGTTTTAACCAAGTCTCTCACCCAATTTTATTAACCTCCAAGTGATAAGTAACTCTAAAGCTTTATTCTCTCACAATTCCACTCAAATCTTGGTCGTTCGACCACATCCCGAAACCGACAATTTATTCACATTTCATCATATCTCACCTCAATTGCCACGCCCTTAAGCCACCTTTAAGTTCAATAACTTCCATTCTAATCTCTATTCGTTAAGGGTCATCCTTCATCAATCTAACCCGTCAACCCAAGGTCCAAGTTCATTCACTGATTTCACCTTCCAATTTCACCATTTCTATATCATCTCAAACTGAAAGTCCTAAGTCTTCTAAACTCCAGTTTCTGTCCGGGCCCGTTTTGGAGCCTTTCCACTCATTTTTGGCCTTCGGCCTTGTTGACAAAATTAAAGATCATGATTTTCTCTATTCCGAGATGTACTCTTTTACTTCATTTCGATTTTTCTGACTCAAGTTATGCTATAAACTCTATTCTCTATACAACCTGAAATTTTATTCTTAAAAGTTATTTCATTTATATTACTAAGTTTCTGAAATTATGAATCTAATTTAGAACCTTATTCGGTTCTTCATTTTTATTTATTCTTATCTTAGTTGACAAGTTTCAAAAGCCATCTACGAGCCGAGCCGCGCCGCCAAGGTCTTTAGCGTCCCAAGGTACGCAAATTGTCCAGCTTTTACAATCTAAATTATACTCATCGTTCCTTCAATATATGCCATGTCAAGTTTTATGATTTACAATGTCTTTATATGTAGTAGTGAACCCGCATTCTATGGTTATACTTACATTCATGTTTTAGCACTCCTGATCAGAGTGCCTTGACCTGGCCAGTGTCGACTGCTTAGCAGTCATCCGTTCCAAGTTTAGATCGACTTGGGCATACGCGTGTGTGAGGTGCTTGCACCGATCGTAAGGGTTCCACCTACTTTCTACCTTCATTGGTTTATGTTTATGCATATGTATATGTTTACGTCATCCAAGTCCTATTTTAACCCCCTTCCCTTGTTTTTAAAATGAATTTAAATGCCGGCACCAAAACCGTTTTCGAAACGGTTTACGTGCTGGAGGTTTACGTACTGAGTGTTTCCCCACTCACTTTTTGCAATGTTTTTAACGTTTTGTTTTAGGAGGTTCGAGCTCCCAAGGCAAAGATAAGTCGGTGCCAAAGTAAGTCAAGGCTCAAGGTAGTTCTCTAAAGAAAGCTTCGGTTAACAAGGACGAGCAGGACTCTTTTGGAAGTTGTTATAGTTTTTCTAAGCAATGTTTAAGTTTATGTATTTTATCTAAGGGTTGTATAAATTTTATATGAGTGAAGGTTCCTAAGTTAGTAGGTTATCTTGTGGTTTTGAAAGTTTCTTTGGTGTTGTTGCCTTGTCTCTTTTGGGAGACGGCGGTAATGCCTCGACCTAAGGTGTTCCGCTGCGCTAATCGCGGGCTTAGGTTCTCTAAGTAGAGTTTAACCCTGTGATTAAGGTTGGGGTGTTACACCTTGCCACGAATCTGTGCAAAATGTCCCGCTGATACCTAAAAACAAAACATTTGAAAACAATGGAGAAAAATGAGACAGAGCTCAATACATTCGACACTGTAATGTAAAAATATTTAAAAACAAATAATTTTATTGGGGCATGCCATTTTTAAATTCATTATGAAATGAGGGAGAAGAGAATATGCTCAAACAGTTGCAGGTTATTATCTGAATGTGGAACTCTGCGCAAATAATATTAATAAAAACAGTAACAGTAATGCTAAAATAACAGAACATTAATTTTAACACGTATAAGACAAGTAGCAAACATGGGGCAACACATAAATTAAACATAGTGTAATTACTCCTAAACAATATACGATAGACAATATACAATATACAATGAACATTGCAATAGAGGTTTAACAATGGATCTTGGAAGCCAGCACCCCCTTCCGGTACTGTTTCCCTACGGTACATGCACTCGAGGACGGTCAACCCTCGATTAGGTAAACAATGGACCATAAAGATGCATGTACTCGGGCCGATCAACCCGATTATTAAACAGAACATTAAACAATGAACATTGGACATTGGGTTTTCGAAAACGACTATGGGTGAGTCCACATATATTAGTCATAAAACCAACTTTGAAAAATAATAAAACAATAATTATTCCACTTTAATTAGAGTAACTTATGTTTTTACATTTAAACAGTTTCGAAGGTTACAGTCATCGAAATATACCTGGGTTGGCGGATAAAGTGAATAAATTGTCCCCTTTGACTTTGAATAAATCTGATTGTATAAATATAATAGATAGTAATAATATTAATATAAAGAGTAACTAAATTAAATGAGATAAATTAGGAATTGAGATGTAAAAATTAGACTAGGAAATTACCCAAATTGATAATATGGGCTGCTAGAGTTAGGGAGGCCCAAAATTGATTGAGTTTGAAAAATAAAAAGGGGTCTCAAACCCCCTTTCTCTTTCTTTATCCCACGGTAGAGAGAGAGACAAGGGATAGGAGGAGCAGAGGAGGGATGGGCGTGTGACAGGCGGATGATGGCTGGGCGGCGGAGATGGTGGCGGTGGCCAGGATTACCGCCGGCGACGCAGGGACGACGTCCAGAGCCACCAGAGGCGGTGGTGGTCGGAATCGCGAACAGGGAATGCAGGCCGAGGACCCTTTTTCTTGGCGGTTTCCGGTGCTTCCCGGCGATTCTATGGGTGGTTTCCGACGGGTTTTTCAACGGAGATTAGTAAGTATAATCCCCAAGTGAAGAATTAGAGTTGCGATACTGATTTTGGGTTTGATTTTAGAGTGGGTGTTGATTGAGATTTTGAGATGGGTATTGATTTGGGTTTGATGTTGGTGGTGGTGTTCGAAGGTGGTTTTGGTGGGGTGATTGTGGTTGAGTTGGCGGTGGCTGGTGATAATAGGGTGGTCGTTGGTGGCTAGGTAGACAGTGGTGGTAGTGGGTGAGGGTGGAGTTTGGTAATCTGTTGCTGATACACTTTGGCTTTTTGATTGCTTTGGTGAGCAAAATCTGATGAGGGTGTGGGGGTATATATATATATATATATAGGAGATTGATGAAGAAAAATTGGAATTGAATTCTAGATTGAGGTGGGTTGGCTACTAAAAGCTGGGGTGCTTGAATTTTGTATACTTGGGTGGCAAAATGGAGGAAAGAAGAAGAAAGAAGGAACAATTCAACATTGTTATGGCAATTGACTTGGTAGCCCTAGGAGGTGAAAAGAACAAGGGGGTGGCTTGACTTTGATAGGTAGGCGGTGGAACAGAGAAGATGAAAACTGTGAGAACTTGGTATCAATTGGAAAATTATCCCCCTTTGAATGCTCTAGAGTAGGAAAGATGGAGTAGTTAATTTTGCTAGCAATTTGACTGGGGTTTCATGGGAAGGAAGGTCAAAAAGCTTTGAGGGAAAAAGATGAAGTGGATTTGTGAAAGGTAGCAAGTAGTTGGATGATACTATGTTTGGTCGGTTGCTTTGAGACCAAAATTAGAGCATTTTGCAAAAAGAAATACTGGAACATCATATATAATTCAATATTTAAATGAAATAGCTTGCTAATTTGTAAGGCAATAGTTTTGGTAAAGAAAAAGAATTTGGTAATAAGAAAATACATACACAAATACATACACTAATTGATAGAGATACATATTAATATATTTAGGAATAATAATTAGATATTTTATATATTTTAGTTTCCTATTCACATTAGGAATATTATAGGTTCCTATGTTGTTTAGGATTGTTATTCTAGTTTCCTATTTCTATTAGGTTTAGTATTAGGTAGGTTATTTACCTATAAATAAGGGCTTTGCTAGCCTTTATGAAACATATTACATTGATATTGAATATTGAATACATACAATTCTTACTGATTATGCACGGGGATGCTAATCTTTTCCTGAATTCAGCACGGGGATGTTGAATTCTCCTCTTGAATTCAACACGGGGATGTTGAATTCGTATCTTTAGCTTTTAATTTGTTTCCCATTCTCTATCAAATTTGTATCAGAGCAAGTTCTCGATTCCAATCCTTCACTTAAATTTTTTTTTCTTTTCCTTTTCCGCTGCCAAACTTTCGAAAAACCAAAAAAAAAACCCATCTGCCCAGAAAAAAACTCTAGCCGCTATTCCCACCTGAAACCACCACGCACCACCATCGATCACCGTCACCACCACCAGCCACCACCCAGTCCGGCGACCCGCACCACCGTGACCGACACCACCCGCACGTAAACCCTAAAATCCCCAATTTCGCAAACCCTAATCTGCGAAATTCTCACTCAAACCCTAATTCCCAAATTCGTCCTCAATTCCCACCCACTTCAAATTGCCTTCACTCATCACATTCCTACTCAATTTCGCCAAAACCCTTAACCAATTCTACTCAACCATTCAGATTGCTTTCAATTGGTCCGCCCCGCTTTGAAACCCTAAATCGCAAAGTTGGGCACACTGCTTGCATTCTTGCTGCTTGGTGGTACTCCCCACGCCGAGATCCTCATAGAAGTTCGACCAAAGAGTCTCGGTGCACTGTTGTGTAAGCAACCCCAGTTGCCGGATTTTCCATCGAGTTGATGTTCGCTTCACGCCATCGTGGTAATCGCTGCTGCTGGGTACTACTCTTGAGTTCGGCTGGGTGCCCTGAAGTTGTTGCTAATCAATTGTGATTTCTCGCTTCAACAAGTAGGTTTCTTTGGTATTTCGTAATTTGTTTAAATTCTCGCTTTGATTTTTGGTTAATTGATAATTAGTTGGTTGTTAACTAAGTTTTGTTGGGTCCTTAAACTTGTTTTCTATTTTCAAAAAAAAAATCAGGACAATTAGGATAATTATATACTTGTCTTACTCTACTTTCTCGTGTGCATTAGTAGTAATTTTATTTGAATTTACTTAGTGTGTTCTTTGTTGCATATTGGAAAAAAAAACTTTAATTTTGTATGCCAATCACTAGAGCAATGGCATTAGAAGAAAGAGTACAGAGACTTGAGACTAGTGTTCAAAACTTTGAAAAAATGCTGGAAGATAAGCTAGAACAGACTGTTGGGAAATATTTTGATCGTATCGTCAACATGCTTGATTCTAAGATAGATAATGTCCAAACTGACACTCGTGTTGTCACTAGTCGTGTCAAAGATCTAAAAAGTAACATGAAAAGTTTCCAATCCTCTTTAGGTGGTGTCCATGGTAATGTCACTAAGGTAGAACAACGATTGGAGTCTCATTTGTCTGAGTGCATGCCCGTTCATGACGTGTCCAACTCTGCCTTAACGGGAAATTTGTTGCATGATGCCTTGCACTTAGAGCGGTCCATTATCGGAGTGCCTAGTGAAGGTCCTAATTCACACAGACCCACCCCGCACGAACCTCACCGCACCTGTAACTATGAGGATGTAGGATACTATGATGAGTCTGACGGTTCACGCCAAAGAGAGAGAGCACCAAACCGAATCCCTAGGTGCCCTAACCCCAGGCATCACTATGCTCCCCCTAGGCATTACAATGATGACCCTTATGATGTGACTCGAAAAGTCAAGGTTGATGTGCCTGAATTTGATGGTCGACATGATCCTAATGTGTTCACTGACTGGATAGATCGCCTAGAGAGTTATTTTGAATTTTATGGCATGCATGATATTGCTAGAATTCGCTTCACTAAGATGAAACCTGTTGGGTCTGCCATGAAATATTGGTGAAGTGTAGAGAGAGAGATAAACCATTTGCATGAACCCCCCATCACATTGTGGGAAGAAATGAAAGGTAAGCTAAGAGCAAAGTATCTACCAACTTTCCATAAACAACAAATGATGAATGAATGGTTAAATCTGAGACAAACCACTAGTGTGTCGGACTACTATTCCCAGTTTGAGGAGATGCAACTTAGATGTGCCACTAGAGAAGAACCATGGGTCATTGTGACAAGGTTTATTAATGGGCTTAATGATAATATTAAGGGTGATGTGAGACTACACCAACCTGAGTCCTTGGTAGAGGCCTACCAGAAAGCTTTAGAAATTGAGAAATACAAGATGCCATCCTACCCCAATAGGTAGACTTCCCAAGCCGGGGAGTCTTACTCCTCTAAGCCTGACACCATTAACAAGTCATCCTTCCATAGAGGCACCACCCACAAACATCAATTGCCTAAGCCCAATAGTCGATCCCCTCATCCAACTAATTTAGCTGAGAGTGATCCATCCTCTTTTCCATCATCACATATTGTGTGTCATAAGTGTCATGCAAAAGGACATCCTGCCGCTCGTTGTCCTACTCGTGCCCTTAATATAGGAGGCCAACCTATTGATGATACTGGGGGTATAGATGAAACTGTCTATCCTGTGGAGGGAGATACCGATATAGAGAGTGACAGGAAGGAAGAGGGTCATCTGGCTGTTATGCGTTGTCTTCTTACTTCAACTCATCCTGACTTGTGGAAACAAACTGTGATTTTTGAGACTAAGACACAATATGCTGGTAAGATTCTTCGTGTACTGATCGATAGTGGTAGTTCTATGAATGTGATTTCTAAGTCTGCGATGAGACTCCTAGGTCTTCGACCCATACCATATCCCACTCCTCTCACAGTTTCTTAGGTCGACAAGTCATCTTTATCCATTACTGAAAAGTGTGAAGTCGCTCTCCGGTTCGGTGCATATTCTGATACTGTCTGGTGTAATGTCTTGCCTATGGATGTTGGTCACATACTTTTAGGCCGCCCTTAGATTTATGATAAAGATGCAACTAACTTTGGACAGGAAAACATATATAAGCATGAGGGGAAGAAGATTAAGCTAGCTCCTATGCGCCCCACAACTCCTAATGAGCTTAGAGATCGTAAGGAAAGAGTCACTCAAACTAAGAAACAACCCCTAAGATTGCAATTTCTAAGTGGATACAATGATGTTGAAGTTGTGCATGATGTTGTTCCTAGAATTCCTCTTGGTTTAGTGTCATTGCCTATTGATTCGTGGCATGCTGAATTTTGCACTAAACACACTCATGATTTGCATGCCGATGTTCAACAGAAAATTGCACCGAGTACTGACAATTATAAACTTGCTTTTAATGTGCTTCGTGGGAAGTTAGAGTTTAACGGAGTCGATTATGTGATAATCCAAAGTTGTCCTGAACGATTTCCAAAACATTCTTTTCAGTTGCATTTTGCTCAGTCCTTTTGGATTGCAAATCACTTTGGATCCAATAATTACTTACTTGACTTCCCTCCTGATTTATCTTTTAATCCTATCTTCACTGTCGAGGATTTGACATTTTGCCGAGGTACTTTTGCACCTTCCCTGTTGTTTGCGAGTTTTGCGGGCGAGTTTGTGACTTCTTCCGCTTCGGTACCCATAGTACCGTTTGTTGAGCTCAGTGTCGTTGTGATCTCTGCTGTTGATATTGGCGCCCCTCTTGCCAATAAGATTGTTCACATTGTTAGGAGTTTTCCACACTTCTTGGTTTGGTGGACCGGTCGTCCACCTGATCATTCTAGGTTCCAGTTGACGTCGGATGTTGTGCTCTTTATTCCGTGGGCTACGTTTCGTTATGCAAACGCTCCGGAGGATTACATTGATATTGAATATTGAATACATACAATTCTTACTGATTATGCACGGGGATGCTAATCTTTTCTTGAATTCAGCACGGGGATGCTGAATTCTCCTCTTGAATTCAACACGGGGATATTGAATTCGTATCTTTAGCTTTTAATTTGTTTCCCATTCTCTATCACTAATATGTTGTGAAAAATGTAAGGATGTAATAGTTCCGAAATTTCTAAAATTCCAATTTTCGTAGAACTAAAACTATTTCTCAACGGTATTCTGGAAATAATTCAGTTGAAAGAAGAATTAATTAATTCTAGAGTAAATTAGAGCTTATTTAATAAAATAATCGTAATTAAGAAATTATTAAAATATTGGGCTGTTACACAATGGGAGGAATCATTTGTCATGTCTCCATTTACGGTGCCTAGGAAAGTTGTGTACATTCCTGCATTCCATCATTTCACTGACTTTTCTAAGATTGTTACTACGGGCGTTGAATGGTTCTGACATGGTGCCCAACATTTTGAGGTGAGATGGAGTGGCTGAGGCTCCATAGGGGGTTTTATTTTTCCGAGAGTTCATTGTTTGGGTATACTCAGTACCCAACCAGATAATATCCTTTCTTATCTTTCTTTTCTTCTTTTGTTTTTTTTTTTTGTGTGTTTGTTTTTCTTTTCTTGCTGTGCTTGCTTACCTTTATCTCTATTCCAATGAGGTCATTGTTGGACTTTTTGTTTGGGAGTGGGGGTAGCATGCATGTCGGCTTGTGTTTTTCTTTTCTTTTGTGAGTTTTTCTTTTGTGTAGCGTCACCTTAGTCACAGTGAGGACATTGCAGAGTTTTTGTGTGGGAGTGGGGTGGCACAAGTACCTTTTTAGTTTTTAGAAGAGAACCAACTTTAGTATCATGAAAATTTGGCGAAATTTTTAAAATTTTTATCGGCTAACGGTAGTTTGTATATATGGTTGAGTAGTTGATTGCGAGAATAGTGCGATTGCCTGATTAGGAATAGTTAGTGAATGCTTGATAGGTTTCAAACTTGAGTGTTGCTTTTCCTAAACATAATAACCTCACCTGTATTTGCAACGAAGTGGTATCCTTAGAAATTCACTTCTAGGCTAGTTGATGTGATGGTTTCGGTTTGGGAGGAAGGTTTTAGCTTCTTGAATATCCATGCTCTAAGTAAGAAAAGCTGAAAAACAATGGAAAGTAATTGAAATTTAGTACACCTGTACGGGTTGGTATGAGTGGTACAACGCTCTTACCCCTTAAGCACTTTGTTTGCGTATGGAGTAGCCCGTGTTGGGAGGGTAGACCCTATTTATGGGTCGTGTAATTCCCGAAAAGACCAACACAAAAAATAGTTGAATTAAGTGAAAATGTTGGTTCACCTACATAGATCGGTGTGAGTGGTGCGGCGATCACGCCCCTTAAGCACCTCGTATGTGAATGGAAAGGATCTATGTTGGGAGAGTAGACCCCTTTTAGGGCCTCTCAATTCTTGAACAAACCGACATCAAGCAAAGCATTGACTGCAATAAGTGTGGAACCATTTTCTATGTAACATGTGGCCCTCACTAAGCCAAGGGCGACACCAAATAGGGAGAGGAACCGCCTTTAATTAATTAAATAAGGAGCTTGGGTGTTTGAGTAGTTATTTCTATCCAATTGAACCTTGACGTGAACAAAAACAAGCCGGAAACACTACACTTGAGCACGAGGAACCCATCAAGCTATGCATGAGTGAGATGAACAATGCGAAGTCGAGTAACATTCTTGCTAGTTGTCATGATAGTGCTTATTAACTGTTCTTAGTTGAGTGAATGCATTGTTTGAGTAGTTAGCTTCGCTACCGTGTGTGTGAATTTCCTTGGTGCCGACCTCCTTTCACAATTTCGCCTCTTTTATCTCACAAAGTGTTTCTCCTCCGTTCTTTTCTTTATTTTTGAGTTGTCTTCCTTTTCTGTTCTTTTCTTTTCTTTCTTTTCTTTTCTTTCTTTTCTTTTCTTTTTCTTTGCTTTTGTGGGTATAGCGTCTATAAGCCCTCACGAGACCTTCCTCGTCCACTTGGGCTGCCAAGGGGTTTAAAGGGCTTGATGCATGTGCTAAATGCATCCGCGATTCCTGCGAAAGTGAGTTAGGGTAGTTAGTTTCTTCTTTGTTTTAGTTTGCTCGGGGCGAGCAAACCCTTGTGTGGGAGTGTTGTTCGGTCTCCTTTCGAGACGAATTGCTATCATTTATAAGGCGTTTTGCTTGTTTTATCCCTTTGATTATATATTAGTTATGATGATTTTGTGTTTTTGTAGGATAATAAAGAGTTAGAAGGAAAATGAGCTAAATCGAGGCTTTTAAGGGAATCCCGAGCGATTTCCCGAGCCAAGCCGGGCCGAGAAGCGAAGCAGAACTGACCGGGGAATTCTTTCCCCATTTTTGGTGCAAAACAGGGGCGTAACACCCACTACATCCCTTGTAGCGAGCGCTACAACCCAAGGAAGAAGGAAGAAGCGAAGATGGGCAGGAAGAGGTCGCACCCGCGACTAGGTTGGTGGCACCCGCGACCAGGTTGGTAGCACCCGCGAACAGCTGGGCACAATGAGGTCGCACCCGCGACCTGGTTGGTAGCGCCCACGACAGATATTGAGCAAAGACGGTTAAAAAGTTGTCAGGGCAAGGTCGCGCCCACGACCGATCGAAAAATCTGCGGAAATTAACACGCGCGGCTATGTGCTTAATTGTAGGGTTTTGGCTTGTTTTATTTCCTTCTATAAATACCCACATATTTTCAGTATTATTATCATCTAGACTTAGAATTAGATTAGGATTAGAGTAGAATTACGTTTTATTGCATCTTTCTTATCTTTCCTTTATCTTTCATTAAGCTTTAGTTTTATTTCAAAGCATTCTCTAGTTTTCTTTCATTGTAATCAACTCTCTTTCAAACAATTTCAATTCAAGCAATTTCCAAGCTTTTGCTCTCTCTCTCTCTCTCTCTCTCTCTCTCTCTCTCTAAGTTTTTATTGTTGATTTGCATTCAAGCTTTCTAGTGCTAGTTCACCACCAATCCAATTTTTAGTGAGGAGGAGGTTTAAGAGTCACAAATTCTTCTTCAAGTGAGGATTTGGGGATTCTTAGTAATCCAAATCACAATTTTCTTGTTTGTTCAGGGGAAAATTCGAGGTGAAGGATTCAAGATGAATAATTAGTAAAGATTTAATGCTTTAAAGGTATAATTTCTTGTTCTCAATTTCGTCATTAGTTTTAGTTTTTCATTCATTGCTTTTAATTGCTTTCTTAGTTAGAGATTTCTTTCTTGTTGAAATTAAGTTTAGATCATTTTTTTATGCTTCTTGATTATTGTTATTGTTAAATCCATATTTAGCTTAGTTTAATTGCTTTTCATTATTTACTGCTTTCCGCATTTGAAAACCCTCTACCAAACCAATTTCCTCATTAACCTAACACCCTGCCTGTGGACCGACAACCCTTACCTTAGAAACCACAAAATCTACAACTGAACATGTCATAAACGTGACCCAATGAGATTTTGACCTATTATACAAGTATAATTTATATTCATTTTATCTTTTAATTTAGAATAGTTACAAATAAAAGAATAAAGGTGTTAATATATTAATCTAAATTCAACTAACATATATATCCCAACTCATAATTCTTCTTATTACTCTTCAACACCATAAAATAAAATTATATCAATATATTAGGTTCTTTTTCTTCTATTTTAAACTATTCTGAATTTAAAAATAAAACTAAATTTTACTTGTTATAATAGGTCAAAATCTCATTTCGTGGCATTTTTGATAGTTTTTCAAAGTTAGGTGGCATGTTCAACAAGTTTTCAGAGTTATAACTCATATTTGACAAATTTAAAAGTTAGGTGATATTTTTTTATAAGTTTTCAAAATTATGTGGCATATTTGAAAATTTTAAAAGTTTAGTGACAAAGCTGACAAAAAATGAAAGTTATATGACATAGAAATGATTTAACTCCTCAAACCTGTCTGTTAAACCCTTTCAACCAACTCTGAACCTAAATAATTATTTTAACTAAAATTTTGAAATTTCCCACATACATATTCATAATACCCACACATTACTCTTAGCTAAGAAAATATAATAAATTAACCTTTGTTTCATTTTGTCGAAAGATATATTTTACTCTTTTGTAAAAGGAATGTTACTCAGAGCTTTCAATTTTTTTCCTAAATTATTTATTGGAAGTCTTTAGCATCTTAACTATCCTCCATGTGGTATATATACACATGGGGATAATATAGGTTTAAAAACCACACTACCATCTTAACTATCCTCGACCCAATTCGTGCACGCGACCCAATCTAATAATGCCATTGTTTCATTTTTTTTTCGGAAGTAATAGGGATAGGAAGAGGCATAAAGCCTAGGAAGAGAATCAAAGCCTGCAGTTGAGAAGAAGGCGCTGCTCCATTTTATTTTTTCAGTCTATTAATTTAATTAGCCCCGTTATTATGGTAAACACTTATGAGCATTCTAGGTATGAGCTATAAACATTGTTGTTAAATGTTATGAGTATTTATGGATATTCATTCTATTTTTTAGACAGGTATTATTAGCTTTGTCAATCCTTAAAATATTGATTGAATTAAAAATATTATGACATCATATATCATGTTTATATGTTTCATTTTTTAAATGTGATGTTTATATTTTTCTTTTTGGAAAATATTCATGTTTTAAAATATAAAGTATATTGAAAAAAATTAAAATTATTCTTTAAAAAGTAATAAAAAAATTATGAAACAACTATTAAAAACTATAATTAATAATAGAAAAGATATCATATTAATTAAAAATTATAACTTTCGGAAAAATAACACTAAATAAAAAAATATTTTAAAAAAACATATGTCCTTTAATATAAGTAGAAGAGTGAAAAAATAACACTAAATTAAAAAAACTAGTTTAAAATAAAAATATTATGACATCATATGTCATGTTTATATGTTTCATTTTTTAATTGCATATGGTACCTCACACTATGATTCAATCATGTGCTCAGTTTGGTAAAAGTTAGCTCCACCCAAGATTGAGATCATGTTATGAATTGCACTGTTAGGAAGACTCAATACCAAAGATATGCTGCAAAGAAAAGGAATTATAGATGCCTCCTCCAATATCTGTCCTTTATGTGACAATGCTCCTGAGAGTGACAATCACCTACTTCTCACATGTTCCTTTGCATGGTCTGTGTGATCTGATGTAATGCAATCCTTGGCCAAATTATGCAGCGAGAACACACCTTGAGAAATATGTTTTGAAGCATGGACTTGACCTTTGGCTTGGGAGTCATGAACTCATGAATCTTTTATCGCAGGTGACTTGGGAGTCTTTTCTTTGGTGACTTAGGAGTTATTGCTTTTCTTCACCTTAAAATTTAATTTTGACGACTTTGTAGTCTTGAATTTGGCTGACATGGAAGTCATCAATTTATTTGACTTGGAAGTCGGTTGGTTTGATGACTTAAGAGTCTGAAGTTTGTTGACTTGAAAGTCTTTGGATTTGCTGACGTAAGAGTTGTATGCATCGTTGCCTCTACCTTGCCGATCTTTTCTTCCATGTTAACAGCTCCGATTGTCATCACCGCCATGACGAAGGTATGAGTAGATTCAATCTCCGTTTGCGAGAAGATAGATTCTTCTTCAGAGATTTCAGATGAATCTTCACTGGAATAGCCGTGGTCCTCAAATTGGATTAGTCCGCGAGGTGTAGTCTGCTTGGAGCCGAAAGTAATCGTAGTTGGCTTCCAAGAGCAAGGAGCCCTTCGAGTTGCCCCCAATGTGAGGGAGCCGATAGTTGGATTCTTCAGTAATTGAATTAGTGCATTCACCGTTGGTTTTTCTAGTGCTGTAGAAATAGCAACGGCGACAGTTGGAATCCTTCGAGTCGTTACTCTGCTTGATGTGACACATGTAGTTGTTGACCCCTGAGATGAAGCTTGAAGCATCCTCCTTGTTGAGAGTCGAGAGACAACTTTCTTGGGTGTCATCACGTCGCCTGAGTCGAAGGTTGAACTTGATTTCTTGGAGAAGGAGATGATAGGCAAAGAGGTCCCATCGAGCGTGCCAAATTTGTAAACACAAATTTCGAGTCTAAAATAAATAAAGACACGAAATTGAGAAACAAATTAATATGTATTAATATTCGAATATATGTGGGTACAATCTCTATATTAAATACAATAAAGTAATCCTCTGATTCGATCTCCTGAAATTTAGGTGAGGCGAGGGCGCGAACGCTTAACCTCGATCTCAGATGCAGGTCTAGTTGAAGAACTCTGTAGCAATTCTTGAGCTGAAGGTCTTGAGCGTTGATCTCCTTAGTGCTTGGTAGCTGGAGGCTGCTTGAAGGTTGACCATTTACAGGTTGACTATTGGTTGTAATTCTCTCGGTTCTTGGATGCGAGGGCTTGGTGCTTGGTATCGATCAATGAACCAGACGAGGAAGACGACTGTAGTCTTTGATGCGAAGAACAAAAGTTGTAGAACTAGCTGACGCTTGTCCTTGGCGCTTGGTAGCTGGAGATCGCTTGTAGTTCGATCTTTTGAAGGCTTTGCAGGTCTTGCCGAAGAACTATGTTATTGTTCTTGATGAAGACGTGTTGAAGACTTGGAGACTCGATCTTGAGCTTTTGCAGACTTCAATCCTTGGCGCTTGGTAGCTGGAGGCCGCTGGCAGTTTGATTTCCTGGAGCCTCTGGATGCTGACTGTAGCCTCTGGATGCTGACTACTGAATCTTCCCCGGGGGGGGGGGTGTTCAAAATAAAGTTGGGTTTTGGGCTTGCGCCCAAGTTAATTAATTATTCCTTTAACTTTAAATAAAGAAATAATTAATATTTTCTGCATCATCTTTGGCACGTGTCATGATATTATTGGCTAGGATGTATTTCCATTTAAAATCTAATTAAATGGTCCGCTGTAATTAATTTGACACGTGGCGGGTGATAATTGGCCAAATACCTATTATTTTATATTCCAAGTGTCATTTTTTTATTTGGTCGCCAAATTTTTGCCTCCTACATCCTCAAAGAATGCGAGCATAATATGTTTGTTTCTTCAAATCCCATACAGGTACATTGTATATCATAGGACAATTTGTTGAAAGTCACTAAAGCCTTATATTGAGGCTTCATGCAATGCCACATGTTAAAAGTCACATATTCATCACCGGATTCTGCTTGGGAATGAAGGTATGTATGAATTCGCTTGTGTTCTTTCTTGAACTTTGTGTACATGTTGTTTGAGTATGTGTTTGCCACTTCAATAAGTATAGGTATATCCTTCTATGTCATTTATGCATTTCCTTGTCCACATTTAAAGTTAATTGTTTTTTCATTGCTCCTCCATTCATGAATTACATCGTTGAATATATGGAAAAATTCAACTAATCTAGTAGTTGTGTATAGTTACTTTCCCAATGAACTATTTATCGACTCACTCCGTTGTGATGATAAAATACGTCCCGAAAAGGACTGTTTATTGTAAGTCGGACACCATTTTGCTTAAGACCGTATTGCCTTTTCAGCCACTCATCCTCCATGTAGTCATAGTCTTCCATCAATCAGGCATGTGAAAATTGAAGTAAGCTTTTATCAGCATAGTAGTTCTAGATTATGAGCATGGTTATTGTAAGTTATGAGCAATTGTGTTCAGTGTTATGAGCATTGAAGATAAGGTTTTTGAGCAAGGTTTTTCAAGGTTTTGAGCAAGGTTTCCCAGAACTATAACCATTGATGTTAAGGAAATATAAGCATAGTAGTTACATGTTATAAGTGTAGTTGTTTACAGTTATGAGCGTGTTGTTTACGGTTATGAGCAAGAGATTTCAAGGTTATGAGCATACTTGTTACAGGCTATGAGCATTAGTTTTCAATGTTATAAGTAGGGGTGTCCAACAAAAACCGAAACCAAAAACCAAACCACAAAACCGCATAAACCAAATCGGTAAAAGTTGTTAACCATTTGGATTTTTTGAAAATTGTGGTTTAGGTTAACCAAACTGGTTTAAGCGGTTTAGGTTTCAATTTTGCATTTTTGTGAAATGATTAACCGCGGTTAATTGGTCTTGATTAATTTAGTTGCAAAATTTGAAGTTTTAAAGCAAAATGTTAATTTTTCTTCCTTATTTTTTTCTTCAAATTTCTTGGAACCAGTAGTTAACCATAAACCAAACCCAAAAAATGGTTAACCATGTTATCATTGCAGGGTTAACTGACGGTTTTGGTTTGGTTTCATTTTCTAGTTTCTAGTTTCCAAAAGTGGTTAACTACAAACCGGTTAACCACATAAAATGGTTTAGGTTTAGGTTTATAAAATCCGTAAACCGTAAATGCGGTTAACCGGTTTTGGACACCCCTAGTTATAACCAATGATGTTGTTCCTTATGAACATAGTGATTGTAGATTATGAGCATATAGGTTGTATCATATGAGCATTGATATTCAGGTTATGAGAATACATGTTGTAGGCTATTGTAGGACCCCAGAAAAAATCGCGACGAATTTCCCGTGGCGGTGCTACTTGGGTGTGATTGGGAGTTGATTAAGGTTGTTTAATCCTTAAATAAGGATGCTTTTGCTTTAAAATAAAACTTTTCGATTCTTTAAGTATCCTAAACTTGTAAATTCACTTGGGGACAACCACTTTGGTTAAAAATGATAAATCATATCCATATCAGGATTTTCACCGTGGCCATAAATGGGATAAGGCCACTGGAGTGATCCAGTAAGCAAAATGACCTTACTTGGGTCAAGCCAGGGGTCTTCTGGGCCCACTGCCTAGAAAAATAGGCTAGAAAGAGAGTTAGGTCATCTGACCCTACTCAATATCTGTCTCGTTTTCTACATGGTTGGCCTATTGATGCAATCCCAGGAAGAATGCCATTTTAGCTTATCAAACAGAAGAGGAAGTCTCAAAAATGAATTATGCAAGTTAGGATAGAAAAAGAGTGTTGCCACTTGATTTAAGGAAATCAATGAACTCAAAAGCGAAATGATTTAAAATATGGTCCGCGAACCCGAATTTTGAGCCTGGGGGTAAGGTTACGAGTCTAAGAGTTAGAAACCTCTCTGACTCGCCTATTTGAAAACAGACTCTATTAGAATCTATCTTAAAATGGAAAAGAGCGGGGAGAAATTAGAAGAATTTGTTTGAAAGATGATTTGTCATATATTTTTTCTATGTTTGATTTCATTTTTCCATTATTATTTGATCTATTTAAGGCAATTGCTTGGAACATTTATTTTAACATTTTTTTAAGTTAAGTGCACCGTTTTGTTAGGCTACCAATTTGGGCAACGGAACACACTGGAGCAAAGGCACCCCCAAAAGTAGTGACGTCTTATAATCGGCACGCTGCACTTAAACACACTCTCGGCTCAAATTGACAAAAAATTTAGGCTATGGGGCAACGACTGAAAACTTAGAAAAATGATTATGAACCCGGGCTTTCAATGATCCATGCGCCCGGGCTGCAACGTACGTGTCATTTATTGCTTTTTCTTTTTTTTTATTTCTTTTATGTTCTCTTTAAATAACTACAGTGAGCTTTTTCTTGCGTTCAATATTTCAATACACTTTGATTTTTTAGTCTAATTCGATGATACTTTTCATTTATTTATTTTTATCTTTTATTTTCTTTGTTATTTTTTATTATTTTATTATTTTTTCCGTACCTTTAGATAAATTTTCAATAAAAATAGTTTATGAGCATTATAGTATAGATTTATGAGCATCCACTTAACAAATTATGAACATTACAAAAGATATCTTATGAGCATTGTGGTTATAGTTTTTGAGTATTGTAGTATAGATTAATGAGCATTGTACATAGTATAAATTTGTATAATGATTTATTGTATAAAATTGATCCCATTAATTTCATAGCTTGACATTTTTACAATACTCATAAACCAGTATATAAATGCTCGTAAACTTAAATTATCATGCTCATAAACCAAAACTACAATGTTCATAAACCAGTATATGAATGCTCATAAATTAATAGATGAATGTTCATAACTTTTAACATGAATGCTCATAACTTGACGCTTTCACTACAATGCTCACAAACCAATATATGGATGCTCATAAACCTAAACTACAATGTTTATCAACCATTATATGAGCGTTCATAAACCTGAACTATCATGCTCATAAATCTAAACTACAATGTTCATAAATAAACTATAATATTATGCTCATAAACCAGTATATGAATTCGCATAAATTAGTAGATGAATGCTCATAACCTTTAACACGAATGTTCATAACCTGACGTTTTCACTATAATGCTCATAAACCAATATATGGATGCTTATAAACATAAATTATAATACTTATAAACCATTATATGAGTGCTCATAAACCTAAACTATCATGCTCATAAATCTAAACTACAATGCTCATAAATAAACTTCAATTCAATGCTCATAAACCAATATATGAATGATCATAAATAATAATTATAGTTATAGTTAGTTCGATTTAAAAATATTGATAGATACAAAAATAATAACTGTAATTTAATAAATTTAAAAGTAGTAAAAAAAACACACATTAAATTATAAAATAATTGTTGACATGAATTTTAGAAAACGGAGATAATTTAAAAGCATTATAGTTGGGTAAAAAAAAATTACATAACTTGCTTACGAACTTTGTTTTAGTATTTTTTATGAGCATCTGATAATGAATGGATTGAGAAATAATTAATTTAAAAATAATATTTATATTTAATCAACTTAAAAGTAATATTTAAAATTTAATCAACTTAACCAAAATTTTATTATATCAAAAATCAAATAATACAAAAATAAAAGAAAAGAAAGAAGAGGTGATTGTGGAGTGGCTTCCAAAAAAATTGGGCACATGGTGCTCTATGCATCCGGAATCATAATCGGTAATTTGCTAAAAGCCTATTTAAAAAATATAGATTACCAGCTACTACCGACTCGGGTGATATGTCACAGGCACAACCCACATTTAACACATTAACATCGAAATATGAAAGCAACGTAATTGACCTTTTTAAAGTCATAATCACAAAAAGGCCATTCGTCACGTAAATTCAATATTAGTTGTGAATAGATACACACCTACGGTTGTATCATAAATAAACTCACCTCTTACATTAAATAACATATTTTCCGTCAACCAATATTAAAAATTAAATGAAAGCTGACTTTATTTGTAGAGTACTAGAACCACGGAAAAGTAAAGCAGCGATGTTTCAATCCACAGTTACACACCACGTACATCAACAACACCCTTCTTTAAGGTTTCTAGAATTCCCAGTTTATCAAATCCCAACTCCTCACCTAATTTTTTTTCAAGTATTCACCCAAAATATGAGGCCATTTTCCTTCTTTCTTTCTTTCTTTCTTTTCTTTCTTAAAGAAAGGTACTCTCGCATTTCCATATTAATTGATACATTAATTGATAATTTAACATATAATATTTAATTAATAATTGGAATATTATACTTTTATGATAATATTTTCCCTTACAAATCCAATGGTAATAATTTTTATATAATAAGTCATTGTACATGTTGAGAAACTTATAGTCAAATTTTAACAATTTTTTAAGACAATAATTAATGTTGAACTGTGAGGGAGTAACCCAGTTCTTTTGTGTGATTATTTATCCACTAACCACGTTTTATTCTACCTATTTCCACTTTATTTCACCTATTTTATCCACTACCGACCTACCAACCTACCACAAAAAAAAAAAAAAAAACACACGCACACGCCACAAGAACGGCTCCCATTTTTAACTGCTAGTTCTGCTTTTTATTTTAAACAAATTATCAATTCCAATAACATTGAAAATTAGCTAGTCATACAAGCAAGCATAAGTTTGTCCCACCTTAGAACAGAACAGTCTCTTACAAATTTAACAAAAAAGAAGTCACCCCAAAAAATCATAACAAAAAGCAAAAGAAGTTGGTGGGTTTATATAAAGGGTTTTCCACATTTGGTGAATAGTATTATTGAAGGCATCTTCCAAAGCACTGAAGCAGGAGAAATTCAACTTTCAGGACATCATTCTCAACAAACGATAAACACGGCAAAAAATGAGTGGAGGTAGCTATTCGTCCAGTGGGCAGTGGAACCCAACACTTACCACTATTTCTCAACACTATCAAAATTTTCTCTCTTTTAAAAAAATAGTCTCTCAGAGGATTCAACCCAGGTTTGATACACATAGGAGTTAATCGTTGAAGCAAAACTAACTACTCATTTTGCCCCTCCACATGTTGTAATTGCATTGATGTTTGCTTTTTTGACTACTGGCGGTAGGAGTAACACTGTCTATCAGGACATTGCCTTCACAATCGATTTTGTACGAAACATCTAATCCCTCCAAAATAAGATGATAAACAATTAGATTGGAAGCACCCAGTTTGTCGCTTACAGGATCAAAAGTTTCTTCATCCTCACAGTCTTCGGTACTGACAGAATTATCAGGTGGTTCACTACAAACATCAGACTTCAGAAGGGATTTATGAGGCCGGTTTCTTTGTGCTGGTGATCGTATATCCCATGACAGAACCTGCTCAATCAATCTCTTTATCTCACTGGGTGATGAATACAGAGTGCTTCTCTCCTGTAAACAAATCAGATGAATAGGAAAACAATGTTAGTATTCCAATAGAAACAACCTATATCTGCAGTACAATTGCTGATATTACTTCAGGTTTGTTAGATTCACACGGTGTTAAACTCTCTGGCGCACCGTCATTGGGCAAAGAAAATCAGAGAAGACTGAGCACGAACCACTGATTCCCAACAGTTTTCAAGAGCTGAGGAAAAGCCCTCGGAAAAGGTAACAGAAGCCACGGCTAAGGAGCTGTCCGCCTGCATGATGAAGAAACACAATCAGACCAGCTTGGTCATGCAATCTGGGCCAGTCTTTACTGAGATGGTCCAATGGCTGTACTTTACAATGCAATGCTTGTATGAAATGCTGTGCCTATTTAGTTATATATCACAAGGCAAAAACCAGAAAAACAAGGTTAACAAAGTAACTCAAGCAAAAACAATTATTCCATTTCTTCACCATTAAACATACAAAATTAGCACAAGCCCAGTTGGAAGATCAAGCACCACTCCTGTCCAATCATTTGATTAGGAAAATCTCCTTATGAAGAGAGAAAACCTTAATCTAGAAACATTACATATTTACACTATAAGCAGATTGTCAATTTCCAAATGATGAGTGTTATATGTTATATATATGTAAATTTGGATGATTTGATGAGAATTTGGGTGATTTTTGATATGTTTATATTGTTTTATACCCGAGTTTCCCATTTTATGCTTGGTTGGAGTTTGGTATATTTTTGTAGGAAATTTGAGGAGAAATGAAGAAAAACCAAGCTAAAATCGAGTATGCATATTCAATTGGATCATAAATTCAAGATAAAAAGAAAAAAAATCCACCCTAAGGCCCAAAATCAAGGGCAACGCATGAAGGAGGCTGCCTAGGCCCAACACGGGTGCAAAATTAGGCAGCACAGACCATTCTCAGGTCCAGAGAGCTTCAAAATGAGTTTTAGGTTGAACAAGACCAGTGACCAACCAACACGGGTCGTGTTGGGGTCAACACGGACCGTGTTGACCTGGCATGGACCATGTTAGACCCTGACTGTTGGATTTTGACATTTCATGACCCTTAATTGCTATATAATGAGGTATTCAGCTGTTTCAAGGAGAATAATACAGCAATTATCACCATTAATCACCTACATTCATCCTCCATATTCATCCAATAATCATCCACATTCATCCATAGTCATTGTCAGAGAAAAGATTGAAAGATTTGTTGAAGTTTTGAAGATCGATTTCCAAGAATTCCATTGAAGTGGAGGAGCAAAAGTCTTCCACGGTTCATCTTTCAAGCAAGGATTGATCCTCTTCTCAGTCTATTTCTCATTCTATTAGATTTCCTATGTTTTCTTGTTTAGAACTTTATGTGTTTTGTAGTTTTATTATGAATAGTGAGTAGTTTCCTTTAATTTAGGGTATAAACCCTTTAGTTGCTTTCATGAATTGATTTTTGTTAGATTGAACAAGTATTAATCTAGTCTGAATGCATTTTATTTTGATCCTTTGATCATGTTAATCACTGTTTTTGATTGGCCATCAAAAATATGGATTTAGATTGTTAAATGAAGTACCGAAGGGAGAGATTTGACAATCAGAACCCTTAGAATTAAACTAATTATAAAATAAACTAGATATAGATGATTTTATAATTAGGGGTCATTGATAATTTGATGTTTAACTTAGCTAAAATCGAAATAACCACGAAAGTAGGTGATTGGTTTTACTTAGCAATTCGTTTATTGCCAAAAGCTCGCTACGGAAGAATTTATGAGATTTTTCAACCCTAAAATGTATCAAATTAGTGAAGTACGAGTTCAATCCACTTGATTGATTAATTCATAGAATGACTTAGGTTTATCCCCTGAACGTTTTTCCTTATTGATTTAATCTCGTAAATTATGCTTGCTTTGTATTAGATGTAGTGATAAATTAACCAAATCAAAAACCCGACGGACTCAGCGATTAGGTAGGAGACTAGTTTGGTGTGTAGTCGAGAGAAGTCTCTGTGGGAACAACCTTGATACATGCTACATCTACATCCGTGCACTTGCGCTGTATCACCAAACCACTAAAAATTTCCAGAAGAGTGGTCCATGCGATATACCCATCTTTACATTGCACCCATATCTACCAGGGTGACAAATTTGCACCTCCATTTCCATACCGATGGATATGGCATTACAGCTGCACTCATTCCAAGTTATTCAGGGGTAGCCCACACTGCCTTACTTTCCCCATTACCCATTTTGTCTTTCCCACTTTACAACATAGAGCTCTAAAAAGAATGATAAATAGGATGGTACTCTTGATGTCAATTATTGTCTCAAATTATATTTTGTTAGAAGCCTCTGAAACTTTAATGTACACATATAGACTTGCATTGGCACTAATCAACGTCAAAGAAACTCCAGTATCGCACGATTGTCAGAGATTTTCAGAACTGCCTTTAGACTATTGCATATCCTAAGCTACTTAACTAAGACAAACTCACCAAAAGTAAAAAAAAAAAAGGAACCTAAGACAAATTCTATACAAACTAAACAGGCAAGATAAAGGTCTTCATCAAACCAACCCATCCTTCCCCCCCCCCCCCCCCAAAAAAAAGGAAAATGTGGAAAAAGTTAACTACTTGGTACATCAACATTTGGCAGCGAAATTATTTGGTACCACTATTTTGAGAATGGATTATTAGATCCCTTAACCTTTGTACTTAATGTATTTCAAGTATTATTTTCTAGGAAAAACAGATGATGATGCAACAAATTGTGGAAATGGTAAGATGCGGAAATGGTGTGGTGTGGTGAAATTGTGGAAAGTGCGCTAAGGTGTGGAATGATATGGTAAAATTTATGGAAAGTGTGGTTGGTATGGTAGGTGAAGAGAGAGAATGTGAAAAGTACAGGAGAAAAATGAGAAGAGAGAAAAGTGAAGAGATATATTGGTAATCATTGTGGTAAAGTGCGGTATGGTGTGGTGAAAGTGTGGAAGAATATTGAGTGGTATGGTGAGTTGTGGAACCGCACTGCACCACACCGCACAAAAGAACAGGGCATTATGTTGTTTTTGAGGGATGACCGTTACCAATGATGAACAAGAATCCAGTATTTCCTCCTCTCCTCCTTAAATTAAACACTATTGAAGCAAGCATAAAAGTACAGTAATAAGACCTATTGCCAAGCATCTCAAGTTTTGTGCAAATTTAACTTACAACAATATTGAAATTTGATTAAATCGGGTATCAATAAGCCTACTAACATTACCCGGCTGCTCAGATTTAAAAATATTCACCTATTAAAACATCAAATGCAAAGATTGAGGGACCTAATAATTTATTTTCGTAGTAGTAGTACCAAATGATTTGGATGTCAAACCTCAATGTACCAAATAGTTTTAAGTTTCGAAATAGGTCAGGAAAGGCTGATGAAGACTTGCATGTAGAGTAAGGAAATAAGTTACTGACACCTAGCCATTCTTGGCAACAAGGGTGCAAAGCAGGGTGGTCAGAATCCTATTGATGGGCTTCTATCGATTGAGTGAGCTACTAACCCAATTACCCAAGAGTAACAGAATTTTCAATCCACAAAAGTCATTCACCTATTCAGTATAGCCATCTGCACCCACATATGAAGTGGATGTGGAACTTTATCGCTTCCACCTGCCCTATAGCCATTAAGACGCCAGGCCCCTACGTAACAAATCCCATTTCATTCAAGGTATTAGGAGTTTTAGCACCACGGCCTGTAAAGAACAAGATATCTTCACAGGAGTAGCCGCCTCAAGCCTTGAAAATGGGGACAAACTGTATTCTCACATTGAATGGAAAACTGTATTCTCACACAGGTAACGCATATCTTTTGCTTAATTCCTATTGCTTACAGAAGGATATCATGATATTTGCTATATAAGAATGAGAAGTGAGGAACTTGCCTTAACCCAATCTGGTACTGATGCATCTTTGATGCTATCACAGTATGGAAGGTAGGGCTTTACATCCAATATGGGCTGCAGAAATATTCACCCATGATTTAATGTCATAAACAAAGTGATTAACAGAAAATTCAAGTAAATATGTTGCATGCATTGTGATAGAACTGAGGACAAAAATCTTACTGTTCCATCCACCAAGTCCACACCAGAAAGTAGAATCATGTTTCCTTGTACCGCCTCAATCTGTAGTATGAAAACAGTGTTTTGCCCAAATTAGCATGTTTAACCTCCTTTTAACTACTGTGTCCTAGTATGTCGAATTCACAAGTTGGACATACAAGATGACAAAATTTAAGTCCACCACTCAAACTAGGTCTGTTAATCTATGCTAGATTTTCACTTGGAAAATCACAAATTTCAAAAGGTAATCTTTGACTCTTGATATTCATAGCTTTTCCCAACAATGTGTTACCTTTTTTATTAAGAACCAACCAGCGAAGTAGTCAATGCCCACATGATCTTTGCATTAGGGGTTTGACAATAGCATTTCATCTTTTTGTTTTTCAAGAGTTCTGTTCCCCAATGATAAACTTGTTTCAATTATTGAACCTAAAGGCCTACACCAACTAAAGTTGCTATAAACAAAAATGAATGCATGAGTGCTTACCTTAGCAACCGTAAGTCCAATAGGGCTAGGCCGATGAGGGGATCTTGTCGCAAATACTCCTTTTTTCCCACCCTTAAGCCTCGGCACTCGGACCTACTCCTTCACAAGATGAATAAATTAGGCAGCTGCAGTCGTAAGCTATAGACAAGTAACCAAAGGATAGAACCATGCAAACCTTTGCCTTGACCTTTGATCTAGATGGTTCCATGCATAATTTCTCTATATCAGTATTCAAATGGAATACATATACAATCCAAATATGGGAATATTCTTCCAGACCTTCTAAAGAAGCTGGAGGGACCCTCGCTGGGTCAAACATCAAACAAGCTCTGGCAAGTGGTACAAGCAGTGGCTGTCTGGGTGTACCATTCCTGCAATTGTCACAATAGAATGTTTAAGATGGATACACTACAAGTATATGAGCATCCAGACCTGAATTGCAAATAAAAGCCCAATTATGAAGAGCTAGAAGCACAACATCACAAAAACTAAAACCAATACTTCGAAATCCCGCCCAAGCAGGGTATGGAGCGGTCGGTATAGCAGTCTTAACCCTAAATTTTGCAATTTAGAGAGACCGGTTCCAATTGTCCTAAGATTTAGAAATCATTGCTACCTACTACTCCATGGAAAAGAAGCAGGGGAGGTTTGATGAGGTATTTACAAATGAAGTTAATTCTCAACATCCCGTCCTAAATTGCAAATAACCGCCCAATTATAAACAACCTCAAATACCCACTGGTGTAGGTGTCTTGGTGAGAATTGGATCAATCAAATATACCGATCCAACCGATCTGGTGCGTTATCAATCAACGATTGGGATTGACGATCCTGGAACGCGGATTCAGGAGATGACCAATTTAGGTAGCCATAGGGTTAATTATTGGGCTGTAATTTTACTATATGTAGATTATTTTCAACCTAATTCCACACAATTGTGCTGAGAACATCTTTACCTCTCCTCATCCTTTGGTTGTAAGAGTATCGGAGAATTTATATTTTGCCTTCAAATTCATCCTAGTGTAGTATAAGCCCACTGGGTTCTACCCTTATAATACAGTTGTACTAAGAACATCTTTACCTCTCCTCATCCATTGGTTGTAAGAGTATCGAAGAATTTATATTTTGCCTTCAAATTCATCCTATTGTGATAAGAGCCCATTGGGTTCTACCCTTATAATGCATCCCCTTATACCAGTGGATTATTGCTCCTTTTTTTGCCCATGTCTTTTACCTTATTGGGTTTCCACATAACTCTTATGTTTATCTTGTCATATTTTTCTCAATTTTATACATCCTATTAGTTTACTTTTAGGCTCATATTTTTATTCTAACAAGTGATATCACAGCCAGGTACAACCAGGTTTATTAAAGTTGTTGAGTTCAATCATACTGATCTCCTACTAGAGCCACATTGGATTCCTATAGAGTTGGGTTCGATCAAGAGCCTACTTTGCCATATTTCTAGCTGATGTTCAAAAGTCTCTACGTAAGATTAATTTTTATATCCGTTCTTCCACCAAGCGGTTTGATTGCCCTTAGAGGGTTTTTTGGTGATGGAATTTGGTCCAAGGGGATTTTGTTGGATTGTGTCCCAATTCCATTCAAACTAAAGTTTGGGAATAATAACTTATTTCCTTTTGTGATTGTTATTCTTTAGGTTCCCTTATTCTCGTAAGGCCAAATTATGTACCTCTAGGCACACTTTGAAATCTTAGATCTATTCCCCTTTTCTGGTACATAGGATGAGAGTTTTGTTATGAGATTGTAATCTCGCTTATATCTCACTGTGCTTTCATGCCCCTTGAGATCTTGTTATGAGATTTTGTTGGATGGTATTCGATTGTTTCATCCATCCATCCACCTTCTTACTTCCAGAAATCACTCATCGTATTCACCATCCATCATCCATAATCATTTTTCCCATCATCATAGTTGAATTTGAGAGTGAAGATTGAAGATTGTGGTTTGTTCAAGATTGATTTCGAGACACGAAGGAGCACAAGTCTTCCATTGCTGAGTTTCAACCAAGTTCTCCATAATTTCTCAGTTTAATTCTCACTCTCTTAGGTTCTATATGTTTTTTAGTGGAGAATTTCAATTGCTTTGTAGTTTAATAATGAATTGTGAGTAGTTTCCTCTAGTTTGGGGGATGAATCCTTATAGTTGCTTCATAAATTAGTTTTGTTGGATTGAGCAGGTATGAACCTAAGTTTGAATGCATTCTATTTAGCCTTTGAATATGTTTGTCATTATTCTTGTCTGGCCATCAAGAGTATGGATCTAGATTGTTGAATGAAGTACCGAAAGGAGAAATTCGACAATTGGAAACCCTAGGCTAAACTAGTTATGAAATGAACTAGGCATAGAAGATTTTGTAATCAGGGGCCACTTGATAATTTGATGTTTAACTTAGTTAAAATCGAAACAACCACAAAAACAAGTGACTGGTTTTGCTAAGTAATTCGTTCCATTGCCAAAAGCTTGTTATGAAAGAGTTTATGCGATTATCGACCCTAGAATGTACCAAATTAGTGAAATACATGTTCAATCCACTTAGGTTTATCCCCTGAACGCTTTTATTTATTGATTTTATCCCTTGAATTTTGAGTGTTTTGATAGTTAGAAATAGTTGTTAGAAAGCCCCAATCAAAACTTTGACTGACTTAACAATTAGGTAGGATGCTAGTTCGGTGTGTAGTTAAGCAAAGTCTTTGTGGGAACAACCTTGATTTATGCTACAATTACACCCGTGCATTTGTGGCCGATCAACCATACCATCTTAATACATTCTCAAGCAGTTTATCTTCCATAGCAGTCACCCTTGACTTGTCTCGACATACTTTGTTTCTAATTTTGTCCAACTTAGTGAACCCACAAATCCACCGGACCATCCTCATCTCTACTACATTTAACCTTTGACACTGCACCCTCTTTATAGCACCACATTCTGAACCATATAACATAGTTGGTGTAATTACCACACGTACACTTTACCTTTGAGCTTAAGCGGAATCCTCTTATCAAACAACACTCCTGAAGCGGCCTTCCACTTGTGCATCACTCTGCACAATAGATCCCAAGTAACGAAACCGCACCCTAGGAATAATTGCTCCTCCAATGGTAACAATTTGACTGTTATCATCCAAATTAGCCCTGCTAAAGTGACACCTCATATACTCCGTCTTCAACCTACTTAGTCTAAAACCCTTAGATTCTAAGGTATCGCACCAAAGTTCTACCTTATCGTTTAGTTTGTCACACGATTCGTCGATCGAAACTATATCATCTGCAAATGGCAAATAAACACCACGGTAACTCATCCTGAATGTCGCCAGTCAACCCATCCATGCGGACATTAAAAAGAAATGAACTAAGAGCTAACCTTTGATGCAACCCGATATCAACATGAAACTCTTTTGTAGATCCCATATAGTCCTGACATAGGTTTTAACATTGTCATACATATCCTTAATGGCTTGGATATAGGGATATTGCACTACTTTTGCCTCAAGGCACTCCCACAACACTTCCCTAGGTACTCTGTCATAAGGTTTCTCTAAATCAATAAACACCATATGAAGGTCCTTCCTCCTCTCCTTGTACTGCTCCATAAGGCTACGCAAAAGATGTATGTAGTCGATCTCCTAGGCACAAAACTAGATTGATTCTCATACACTCCAACTTCTTCCCTCAACCTCCTTTCTATTACTCGCTCCCAAATCTTCATGGTGTGACTCAAGAGTTTAGTTCCTCTATAGTTATTGCAACACTGAATGTCCCCCTTGTGCTTCTAAAAAAGGATAACCACACTACTTCGCCACTCATCGGGCATTCGACCCCCCCGTCCTAAGAATATCATTAAAAGTCCTGTAAACCATTGAATCCCCACCTCTCTTAAGCACTTCCAAAACTCCACAAGAATATCATTGGGGCCCACTGCTTTCCCCATCTTCCAATTGTTCAGTGCCTCTTGACCTCCCTACATGTTATACGCGAACAACTCGCTATGCATACACTTCCCCGAAGAGGCCCGAACTATCACCACTAGAAATAACGCACCTCTCCCCGTTAAATAACTCTGCAAAGTTACTCCTCCACCTCTCCTTAATTTGGGCTTCCTCCACTAGGAACCCCTCCCCCCCCCCCCCCCCGGCACCCCACCAAAAAAAAAAAGGGTAATTCTTAATACCACCTGACACTTGATAAATCTCTTGTCCTCTTCTCCCGACTCTTAGCTAACTTAAAAATCTCTCGTTCACCTTCCTAAGTGTTCAAATTGCCATACAAACTGTCAAAAGCACTCAACTTTACCATAGCTACCGATTTCTTGGCTTTTTTTTTCGCCACCTTATATCTGCCTTTAGCATATTGTCTCTCTTCTTCCCTGGTACACCCCCTCATTGCTTGGTAGGACATCTGTTTTGCCTTAACCTTCGCTTTCACATCGTTGTTCCACCACCAAGCCCCTTTCCATTAAACTTTTCCACCACGAGAAACACCTGGGATATCCCTAGCCCCTTTACGAATATACTCTACGGCGGTATCCCACCTCGTCACTCTATCACCTCCCGACTCCCAAAACGCCGCCTTCCTTCACTCGTTCTTTTAATAATTCAGTCTTTCCCTTTCCAAACCTCCACCACTTGACACTACACACTATGAAATCTCTATGTTTCCTGTTGAAGCTCTTTACTTGAACATCTACAACCACAAGTTTATTGGGGTTCGTTAAACCTTCATTAGGTAAGACCTTGCAATCCATGCACGCTGACTTATCGCTAACCCTAGTCAGGAAGTAATCTATTTGCATCTTAGACAAGGCACTCGAAAAAGTTACCAAATGTCCCTCTCTCCTTTTATACGAAGAGTTCAGTACAGTTAGATCAAAAGTGACGGCATAATGCAAAAGAGATCCCCCCCCTCCCCATTGTTACGAGCCCCAAACTCAAAGCCACCATGTACATTCTCATACCCCTCACCTGATTCGCCAATATAAATCTCCTCCCACAAAAAGTTTATTGCCTCTAGGAATGTCTTGAATAACCACATCTAGCTCATCCCAAGACTACCTCTTAATCTCATCAGAAAGGCATATTTGTAGTGCATAAACACTAACTATGTTAAAGGTATTCACTCCCAAGACCAACTTAATAAACATAATGCAATCACTAGCCCGATTGACCTCCAGAACTCTGTCAATTCTTTTTTAACCAAAATTCCCATTCCATTTCAATTTCTAACCAAACCTGAATAACAAAGCTTGTACCCATCAATCTCCCAAGCTTTCCTACCCACCCACTTAACTCCTGAATACAAGCGATATTTATCTTCCGGCTACTCAAATCCCTAACCAATTCTAAAGATTTACCCATAAGTGTACCAATATTTCAAGAAGCAAAGCGAAGCTTTCTAACCCCCTCAGATGCCCCACCCTTTCTCCCCCTAGGAGGACACGCACCATCTATCCCATTAATATTCAGATGTGGCTAAAATAAATAACCAGACATCATGGACCGCTGAAGAGACCACAGAAGGCAAATATAGAGGCAACAAGAAAGGGACTAAACACAAAGGCACTTCCAAACAACGATCTAGTAGCACAACAAAATAAAAGAACAAGCAACAATATACAATAACTAGTGAACTTTATCAACAAAACACTTAACACCATACAACACAGCAAAAGTCCGTAAGCAAATCCACAGAGTAACACTCCGGCTAAAGTAGAAGGGGTATCAAAGATAAGAAAATAATAATAACAATAATAATAATAACAATAATAATAATAATAATAATATAAAGAATATAAAAAATCAAAAGAAAAGGGGGAAATTAAAGTAGTGGATGAAGAGTTCCTCAAAAAAACAAAGGAAAGACTACAACTTGAAACTGAGAAGTATAATTATAACACTAGGGTCGACAGAGAAACAACAAATCAGACACACCTTCGGTAAAACAATCACACAAAGTTAAATTACTCCACAAGTTACTCTAAAATTCTACAACTTTTAAGTGGCCTCAGTTAGCAATTGATAATAGTAGGATAGACAAAAGCAAACAAAACTAATTAAAAATGAAAAGCAAATCAAACAAACAACTACAGCCATAGACCACTGAGAAAGAATTAAAAGCAGATGCAACTAAACAACCACAGCCACTGCAAAAGAATTAAAAGCAGATGCAATTAACAATAGTAAGATTAGAAGGAATGAAATACAAACCACTGGGCATCAATGAGCTTCGACCCACCACCGCAACGGCAAACAGAGAAGAATCAAACAGCAGCAACTATTGGCGCTACGAGTCAGTTATGGTCAGAGGCGACTGTGCGGCACCAGAAGTCAGCAAGCTTGAGGAAGAGAGAAAGGAAAACCAGGGATTGAGGTCTCCGGAGAAATAAAATAGAGGCAGAGAAAACAATGCTCGCCGAAAAACAGAGGTCGCCAGGAAAGGAGACCGACAATCCAGGAACAGTGACAGGCAGGCGAGATGTCGGCGACTGGCCGACGAGTCACCGACGGTTGATACCCAATGGCTATAAATGCGCTGTCGCACGCAAGGATATCCAACGGCTCGAGAGAGAAATTTTTTTTTTTTTTGGACAAACAGCAAGCAAGTTTATCTTTTATCTAGTTGAGCACACACCCATTGTTCGCTATTCAGCTGTCTTTCACCTAACATCAGCTTGTTCAAAGGTCCCTTGCATTACTGCTTATCAGACCACACCTCAAATATTACCACTATTTTACTTTTTCACTCCTTGAGATTTGTTAAACAACCAAAAGAGATCTTTTTGCGTTATAAGCCCCTTGGATTTCCTTTTGCAATATCTCCCTAGCATAGTGGATTCCATGTTGCCTCCCACATTTTCTTCCCTGCATTGGATTTCCCCGTAAAAATCTTGTCTTCATCAATCACCTATATATTTTTCTTGTTTATTTTCTCAATACCTAATCCCTAAGTTAATATCTTATTCACTTATGTTGCAACATTAGATCCTGTCTCATACAAATTGATCATAACAAGTGCTATTAGATCTGAATTTGATCCTGACACATGCACGCCTGCTTGCTCCATACCACACAAAGGCACCCATCCTCTGAAACCATACTGCATGCTTTTCAATGCCCATTGCCCACGGATTGCAATCTGACGATGTTATAACTTCAAACCTCCATAAGGTGCACTAGTTATGCATTCAGATGATGTTAGAGTTCACACCTCCGTGACATGCACTAGTTAAAACTTAAGTTATTTGGAAACAATGCAGGCTTTTGTACATGGTTTTTGAGGGTTCTTGGAAGTTGTAACATGTCTGAAATGTTAGATGGTGGGGAGTGCCTCTTTATAAATGTAAAGATTACACAGGGGCCCTTGGGCTTGATCAGCTCACCACCCCTTGTACTCTACTAATCATTGAAATATACTTAAAATGTTAATATCCAAAGTGGTTTCAAAGTAGAGTGTCCAGAACATACCCGCACAATGAAGGTTAGCTGAAATGGGGTTTTTTTTTTTTGTTAAAAATTACCAAATTTTAATCACAGAGTATCCAAAACACCACACTTGACCTACTTCACACCCGCGCAATGAATGTTGACGGAAATGGGCATTTTTTTTTTGTCAAAAAGCCGCAAAATTTTAACAATTGGACATAATTAATCCCTTAAATGCTGCATAGCATTCTATGTAAACATGTCTCCACTAGACTGATTGGAAGGTATTCTATACTTCTGTAATACATATACTGATGCTCTAAATGAAACAGTATCTATGAAAGGTGATGACGAAGCATAATGTCCATATTAATTGTTTAGGACAATGACTGAAGAGGATTCAAAGCCAACTAACCTAAGAATCTAAGGAACCCAATACGAAAGTCATGGAAATTCTTTTGGAGGATGCTTAGATATTGCTACAAAACCTTAAATGAGTGGCTATAGCCTCTTAGGGCCTCATAAATTAAGGCTACTCATCACAGGCTAAAAGATTACAAGGGGAAAAAAATACTTGTGAAGTTGTCAAATGCTCCCACTGATCAATGAGAAGGATTTAGGATATCTAGGACCATTATGACCATTTAAAGCATATTGTATATTGCTGTAAAACATTTCTAATACTTGTTTCTTTTGGGCATGTTGGAGTTGTGCATTAAAATTACAAGGTGTCTCAAACAATGTCACCAAACATAACACCACAGAGTACCTGGTAGAAAAGCATGATTGGACAATACCAATTGGAACCATGGGATACGTAGTTTGCTCCAAACTGTCTGTCTTTCCTTGCAACAGTGCCTTCCTCAAAGCCTAAATATATATTTAAGCAATATTAAGAACTTCATGAAAACCGGGGGAAAGTTGTGAAAGCATAGACTAGCTAACAATAAGTGGCAAGACAAATAATGATTTAATGTGCATATCAATGATGTAGTAACAGAGAATTGGAGTTAAAATTAAACCTAACTAAAAAAAATGTGGAATCATTTGCCTCCAGTCTGCATCATAAACATTAATAATATATGAATAAGATCTCATGAGCATTTGAAGCTTTAGTGTCAACTGTCAAACGGTGTGCATAACCAGATAGTCAGATGGTTATTTTCAAAAATACACTATGGATTTGCCACAAAATACAGCAAAGACAATAAGCTTGTCTGGTTGAACCACAACATAATACATGTAAAAATGCATGGATAATTGTGACCTGCAAAGAAAACTTCATATGCAGAGGTCAACTTTTCTTTCAGTTCTCTGAAGACAGTAGCGATAAATTACTTAATCACACTTGGGTAAAGGGTGGAACTCAGCACATCAAATAGAAATTATGGATATTATCAGAGTAGTGACTAAAACAGCATCAGGACTGAGTTGAAGGCCTCATAGTAAAGGCAACAAGAGAAGAGAGGTGAATAATAGACAATGGGACTTGTCACAGAAAAGTAAATTACCAACAACTTTCAATGAAAGTTCATAAGAAAACCTTTCTATTTATGTCAATATAACTTGATCAAATGAAGATCAAATTCCTACAGACGGTAGTATCAGAAGCTTCTCGTCCCAAGTGTCAAAAACCTCAAAGATGTTAGTAAGTAAAGCTTAAGTATGAGAATGTCCACATCATTTATAAGAGAGCACCTGTATAACAACAGTAGAGGCCCATTTGACATTTGAATGTAAGCAGGTATTCAGATATGAGCCTCCAAGATAAAAGAAACACGGGACAAACTTGGCGCACTAGTGTCAAGCAATTTCTATGGATCTCAATACTTTGTTTGCTTAACGGGGAATCTCGCAAAGAATCTAAAAGAAAACAATCCTGTGCATCTAGAAAGATATTATTCTAGTTTGATAGAGGGCATTTGTGTGTGGATTACATATTTACATCTCCTCCCTGTATGAGCTTAGGCTGTTTGGTGCTGGCTAACTGATTGAAGACTTGACTTAGCACTGCATCAGTGAAGGCCCTAGCCAATGTTTTTGCCTCAAATGGAAGCTTACTAACTAGAGAGAAATTTATCTGTGACTCGGTATAAGCGAAGTGAAAGACAAAGAAATTGTTGCCTTTGGGGCTCACATAACCACAAGTAGAAGTCTTGTTTTGAGTAGGATATCGTATTCACGGTGTGATCTCCCTAAAGTAGCCCACAGCTCACATGCAAGAAGCAAGGCTAAAAGAGAAATTGTGCACTGAAACATATGAGGAAGGGAGCTAATCATATAAGCCAAAGCCCACATCACACGTTACTCCTAAAGCAGACTAGCATTAAGGAATCTCAGTCGGGTGTGTTGTGTGTAGGTGCTACTTTACTTTCCTCATCATGAGATACGGGATGAGTCCCTCCGCTCCCCGGTTAATACAGGCCAATTTGGTGAAACTCAAACTGGCAAGACACAAAACGAACCATCACATAATTCACATTCACCCGTGAGACATTGTAATTATAGTACCCAATCATACATGGACGTAACAAGAGCTAAATAAACCCACTCCACATTTTCGTATTCACATTTTAAAGACCCTAGAATCTGCCACAAACTCTTGAATACATTTCAAACTAACACTTCAATTGTAATGGATGTTCAGGAAATCAATCCAGTCCCTGGCTTAATTAAAAGTTAAAAAAATTAAAAAAAAAAGAGGCAATTTGAATGAATCAAACAGGCGAAGTAACAATTTTGAAATAGAAAATAAAAAATCACAAAGACGAGGTTGAGAAAGGGAAAAGATGAAACCTGCTGAGCTCTAATGCGACCTTGTCTTTCAGCAGCGTTTTTGTGGAGCGAAGCCTTGAGAGATTTCTCAAGCTCCCGAATCTTGACATTTAGGTCTTTCCACTTCCTCCTCAGTACATATGCTAAGATTGAGAAAAACACGAAATTAATCCTAGGATGGAAAAAGAGGCTGAGAAACAAAGAGACAGAGAGGGAGAAAGGGATACCAGAAATAGCAGCGAATGTTAAGGTGGTGAAGGTGGTGGCTAACCATACCGATGTTGCTCTGGAGGCGCCCATGCCCATGCACATCCGCCTTCAGCCTTCTTTTCTGCACCCTTTGCTCAGTTCACATCATGACTCATGACCATGTTACACTGTATAATAAACCAAAGGCAATGGCAACTATCTATTAGCGGTTAGCGGCTAGTTGTTAGGATTAATTGCTTGGGTTCGCTGATTGCAGGAAAAATGTTTGGTAAAGTAGTTTTTTAACCTTAGTTAAAAAGTTAAAAGTTATCCAAAAAGCTAAAAGCTACCCAAAAAGTTGGGTAGCCAAATACCCCTCAAATCTACATATCAAATTAATACTATTAATAAGATATTTTATATAGGATCATCTCACGTTAAATAAGATGAAATGAAATATCACGTCGGATAGAGAAAATTGGATGGCACTCTCTTGAGCTGCGTTTGTGATACACGCGATATATATATATATATATATATATATATATATATATATATATATATATATATATATATATATATATATATATATATATAGATATAGATATATATATACATATATATATATATATATATATGTATATGTATAATGTTGATTTCTCTCTCCTCCCATCGACAAACCTGAAGAATCCATGCAAATTGGATTAGCAACGCCAATGAATATTGCCTATGGTCGTTTGCAAAAGCAGATCGGAGAATAATCATCTTGTAATCAGTTGCATACATCAGCCAGAAATATCGTCATCTAATTGGAAAATATGTCGAATTTTGTGATTAGGGTTTTCTAGTGTCACTAGCACTTTATGAGAAATGTAATAGAAACATATCAAAGAATTCGTGCACTGGGAAATATATTGGCAAATATGGCGATGATGAGTTCAAATCATATTGGAATACGACTTGTCATGGATATATTATCGTCATCTGAGACGACAAATATGGGCAAATGTGGGCAAATATGTCAAATATGAGGAAATACGACGATGAAATACTGTCATCGAAGAGGATAAATATGTCATCTGAACCAGAATATGTCCAAGTGTGAGGGTTTTCAGAGAAATTAACTGTCGATTACAGTTACAACGAAAGCAAACGAGATGACGGAGATTACAACAAAATTTAGGAATGAAAATTAAACGTACACCAGATTTTACGTGGGAAACCGAAGAACTCGGAGAAAAATTCACGGACGACCACAACCAGAAATAATCCACTATGAGGAAAAAAAAGAGGAGTACAAATCGATCACTATCACATGGTGTGATACGATCTACAATGGCGATCACAATACAATCTCTCAACCTCTCAACTCACAATCTCTCTCGGGATAACAATGGTGGAACTCTCTGGGAAAATATTGGTGAAACTCTATCTATCTCAATATTTTTTTCTCTCCCTCACATGTGTAAAAGTGAAGAAAATTGATTGCTTATATAGGATAGCGAGGAGAATAAGAATTAGGTTAAAACCCAAAAACACACGCCACTAAAAACTTAACTGACGAGTACGTGGAGGAAGGCAGAGGCGCGGGGAGCGCCTTTCTTGGCGCGGTTTGCACCTACGAGACGCGGCCTGCGTCTCCTTCAACGCTCCTTTTTTCCCTCTTTGTCCTAGGCGCGGGTGACGCCTCATGGGGCTCTGTCTACGCCTCCTTTTTCCTTTCTCTATCTTGGGTGCGTAGGGGCACCACTTGAGGCGTTGCCTGCACCTCCTTGTTTCTCCTTGCCGATGGACTTCTAGGAGGATCCAATGGGCCACAACCCAACAATCTCCACCTTAGACCATGATCCGACTCATCTGTCCAAATAAGCACCTCAACTGTCGCCATCAACATGCCCCTCCGTAGGGTGTAGCCCGAAGGGCGCTCATATGCTCAAAACACCAACTAGTCCAAATAGTATTCGAACTTAGATATAGATAAAGGCTTGGTTAACATATCTGCAGGGTTCTCAAAAGTATGAACCTTTTTCAACACAATCTCTCATACAACAACTGTATCTCTGGTGAAGTGATACTTGACGCTTATGTGTTTGGCCTTCGAGTGGTAAATGTCGTTCTTGGTCAGATGAATAGCACTTTGACTATCTGAATAGATCACGATCTTGCCCTGTGGACCTGTGGTGCACCTAGCTCTATGACCAAGCCCCTCAACCAAATAGCCTCCTTCATCCCTTCTGTAGCAGTAATGTACTCAACCTCAGTAGTAGAAAGGGCTGTTATAGACTGTAGTGAGGACTTCCAGGACGCTGCTCCACCACACATAGTGCATGTATACATACCCTGAAATTGAGCGTCTCCTATTTAAATCTCTACAATAATCAGCATCCACATAACCTGCAACATTAGACATTGCAACATTGCCTCTATCATACAAGATGCCCTTCTCCAAAGTGCCCTTCACATAATGAAGGATCCACTTTACTCCTTCTCAATGCTCCTTCCCTGGACTTTGCATATATCTACTCACCACGCTAACTGCATGGGACATGTCAGGTCTAGTGCATACCATAGCATACATCAAACTACCAACTACAGTAGCATAGGAAACATTAGACATCATCCTAACCTCCAAATCAGATTTAGGGCAACACTCACCAGACAACTTGAAGTGTGCAACTAATGGAGTTGAAACTGCTTTACAATTTCTCATGTTCGACCTATCCAACACTTTTTCCAAATACCTCTTCTGAGACAGGAACACCTTCCCTGCCTTTATATCTCTTTGGATCTCCATACCCAATATCTGCTTTGCTGCCACGAGGTCTTTCATCTCAAACTCCTGGTTGAGTTGAGATTTCAACTTCTTGATCAATGATATGTCAATGGAGACAATCAACATATCATCAACGTCCAACAGTAAATAAATAAAAGACCCATTGTCAAATTGCCTGAAGTACAAGCAGTTGTTGTAATGACTCATTGTGTACCTTTGGCCAATCATAAAGGTATCAAACCTTTTGTACCACTGTCTAGGTGCCTGTTTATGTCCATACAAGGACTTCCTTAGTCTGCACACATATTCCTCCTTACCGGGAAGTGAAACCCTCTTGTTGCCTTATATAGATCTCTTCCTCCAACTCACTATGACGGAACACAGTCTTCACATCAAGTTGCTCTAACTCCAAATCAAATGGAGCAACGAAGGCAAGCAAGGTGCGAATTGACGTATGCTTCACAACTGACGAGAAAACTTCATTGTAGTCAATTCCTTCCTTTTGGTTGTAACCTCTAACCACCAATCTGGCTTTCCACCTTGCACTCTCAACACCAAAGATACCTTTTTGCCTCTTATACACCCATTTAGCAGTAAGAGCTCATCGCCCTTTAGGCAACTCACACAACTCCCAAGTTTGATTCTTCTGCAGACTATCCATCTTTTCTTATATAGCTCCTATATAGTTTGAGGCACTTGGACAAGAGATGGCCTCTCAATAGGTAGAAGGTTCAGCACCTTTAGGAGTCTCCTTTACAACGCTAAAAACATATGCAACGTCTCCTGATCTCCCTCTTAGGTTGATCTCTTGTTATGCTATGTTCTTCCTTCATATGAGGAACATCAATCTCAACCTCAGGCTCATCAACCCGAATTGTTTCAAGAGCGTTATCAGCAATCTGCTCCTGATTATAGGTTCCAGTAGCTCCACCTTGAGCCTTAACTTGCTCCACCTCGAACTCAACTCTCCCTGGATCATCTTCCTTATTACATGCACTATCAGAAGTAACAGTAGATTCCACTACAGATAACATAACAGTTTCATTAAAGGTTATAACTCTAGACTGTATGACTTTCTTCAAGTCAGGGGCACCACATTCTGTATCCCTTAGACTCAGACACATAACCTAAAAACATGCATTTAACAGCCCTAGGGGACAGCTTCTACTCATTCACATAGGCATAAACAGCCTTGAGAGATAGCTTCCCATCATTCACATGGACATATACATGACATCCAAAGATTCTCAAATTAGAATAATTAACTGGATTACCTGTCCATTCTTCCTCTAGAATCTGGAAATCAATGAAGGCACGAGGTGATCTGGTCAGCAAATAACATGCAGTAGCAATGACCTCTGCTTAGAATGATCTGCTCTTCTAAAGCCCTGCATTAGAGAACATGCAGTGGGCTTTCTCTAGGAGTGACATGTTGATTCTCTCAACTACACCATTTTGTTGAGTTTAGACACCGGGTATTTGAGCATAGTTTGTAAAGTACAAGATAAAATCAAGGAACCAAGTCAAGTACTACATGAATGCACGTTACATGCGCAAGCTGATATAGACCATCTTATATTAAAAGGTTACTAGGTGTGCCATATATGGACCATCTTATATTAAAAGGTTACTGTGTCAACTTTGTGTTTTATCTATAACAGGTTTTATCAGTGAACCTAGATGAATAGACAATCGAGCAAGCTGATATCTTGGCAGAAATGGAGTAACATCACAACCAACAAAAAGTTTTCCATCTTCCTCACTTCCTTCTCTCTCCTCAAAAAAGTGTTCACATTCTACCTTCTATGGCCTCTCCTATTGTGAGTGGATTTGCATCACCGACACTTAATAGTGACAAATAACCTTCTTGCAGTAAGTTTGCTATCATTTTTGAATTTTGAAGTCTTGTTTGTATTTGAGATTTTCTTTTCTTAGTTATAGAAATAAATAATTGCAAGCTAATATAGTTAATTCTATGGTTCAATTTATTGATGATTTCATTCACATTTGTTGATGACTTGAAACTTGCTTTGATGACTAAAAATCTAGGGCTTTAAGAACTTATTAACATCAATTTGCTTGTTGAAGGCATCCCTCAACTATAGCTATGGGTACAAGACTTCTTGATGAAGCTGCTAATCAAAGCAAACTACAGCAACACAAGTTGGTAGCTAAGTACAACCCATATGGACAGTTGCTACAATGCAAATAATCTCACTGGCGAGTATGTTATCCCAATGACTTAATTGTGGATGGACTTAGTACAACTTAGCTTCTCCAACCCCTCATAATTCCAAATAAAAGTCATGTATAGATTCATTTTGAGATCTCAAATGGAGCTCGTGCTTTGCACGGGCATTGCCACTAGTTATTAATTTAAATATAAGTTACTTTATATTGATTATAATTGAATAATATTACACTTAAATTTTCGTTGAGTTTTCTTTCATTTTAAAAAGCAAGTAAAAGGAATCATTGCAATAGTTCCAACATGAGGAGGCATGATGGAATTACAAAGATGAGCAAGCATCTCACATGAAAGACATAAGAGGACGTTGATCATGGATATATATATATATATATATATATATATATATATATATATATATATATATATATATAAGCTAGTAATTCATTTACCCCACTCATTGCGAATTAAGGCCATGTTCTTTAGAGTGGTTAGGTTGAGTTGAGATTGGTAAGGTTGGGATTAGTTTGAGTTAAGTCAGTTGTAGGGCGGAAATATTTAATTAATAAAATTTGAATGTTTTGGAAAAAATAAATGAAAAATTTATAAATGTTGGAAAAAGTGGGATGATTTAATAATAAAAATAATATTATTTTAATTTCTTTTTTATTAAAATTTTGAGTTTGTTTGAGTGTTTTTTAGGAAGTTGGGTAATGTAAGATCGATAAGGTAAGGTTGGGTTAAGTTAAACCTAACCTACCAATCTAAAAAATATGGCTTAATTTTGGGATGAACTTTGCTTGACTTGTATGCATTTGATTGTTATATTAGTCAGAAAAAATGCACACGTTAAGGCCGTGTTCTATACTGCAGTTGGCAAACTGCGGTGCCACACGGTACCGTAGTTTGCCACAACCCACCACATGTCACCGCAAATCATTACTTTTTTCTCTCCTAATTTTTCTCCTCTACTTTTTACATTCTCTCTCCCCACCTACCCCACATACCAATTACCTACCACAATTCCACCACACCCCACGACAATTCCACCACACCTCACCGCAAAATACTGCAAAATACAGCAGTATAGAACACGGCCTAAATATATTAAGTTTAATACATTATTATAAGTAAAAGGTAATAAAAGAAAAAAAAGAGTGTCCTGCATAAACTTCAATTCCATTGTTCGATTTGTAGTTTTTGTGGGTTTTTCTAAAGTAAGGGTTGTCGGTCCACAGGGATGGGTGTTAGGCTTGATAAGGGGATTGGTTTGGTTAGGGCGTTTTCAATGCGGAAAGCAGTATGTAATTGAAAGGGAATTAAACTAATCTAAGCATGGATTCAAAACAATCAACACTCAAGAAAGCATGAATTACCACATAAACTAACACTAATCAACAAGAAAGAAGAAAGCAATTAGAAAGCAATAAAATGAGAAAACAATAAACTAAATCTAATGATGAAATTGAGAACAAGAATTATACCTTCAAAGCATTAAATCTTCAATCTAGTCCTTCATCTTTAATCCTTCACTTGAATTTTCCCCCGAACAAACAAGAAAATTGTGATTTGGATTACTAAGAATCCCCAAATCCTCACTTGAAGTAGAATTTGTGACTCTTAATCCTCCTCCTCACTAAAAGTTGGATTGGAAGTTTTGTGACTAAACTAATGAACTTGAATCAAAGCATCAATGGACACTAAAGAGAGAGAGAGAAAGAGAGAGAGAATAAAGACTTTGTAAATTGCTTGAATTGATTAAAAGAGAGAGTTGATTACAATGAAAGAAAAGAAAACTTGAAGAACAATTAAAGCTTAATGAAAGATAAAGGCAAGATAAAAGAGATGCAATAAAACCTAATTCTACTCTAATCCTACTCCTAGCTAAGATTCTTATAATGCTGAATTGTTTGGGGTATTTATAGAAGGAAATAAAACAAGTAAAAACCCTACAATTAAGCACACAGTCGTGCGTGTTAATTTCCGCATATTTTGATCGGTCGCGGGTGCGACGCAACAGGTCGTGGGTGCGACCTTATTCTGCCCCCTTTTTCCTTCGTCATTTGCTCACAACCGTTACGGGCATCACGCTTTTGGTCGCGGGCGCGACACAGCGAAAAGCAGCTAAGCGATTTTGGTCTTCGTGTGAGATCGCGGGCGACACCGACTTGATCGCAGGTGCGACCTGCTTCTGTTGGTAAGGCTGGGTTAAATCTCCCTGGGCACAGTGTATCAGGTGCGACCTCAGGCGTAGCAGGCGCGAGCCCCTTTTGCCTCCTTCTCATGTCGTCCTTCCATGGGCTATAACGCCCGCTACATGGGTTGTAGCGGGTGCTACGCCCCTATTTTGCACCAAAAATGGAGAAGGAATTTTTGGGTTGATTTCACTTTGGTTCTCGGCTCGGCCTTGGCTCGGGATATCGCTCGGGATTCCCTAAGAAGCCTCGATTAAGCTTATTTTCCTTCTAACTCTTTATTTTCCTACAAAAACACAAATTCATCATAGCTACTATGTAATCAAGGGGCTAAAACAAACAAAACATCTTATAAATGATAACAAATTCAACTCGAAACGAGATCGAACAATACTCCCACACAAGGGTTTGCTCGCCCCGAGCAAACTAAAACAAAGAATAAAAAGAAAAAGAAACTAACTACCCTAACTCACTTTCGCAGGAATCGCGGATGCATTTAGCACATGCATCAAGCCCTTTAAACCCCTTGGCAGCCCAAGTAGACGAGGAAGGTCTCGTGAGGGTTTATAGAAGTTATACCCACCAAAGCCAAAGAACAGGAGAGAGGGAAAGTGAAAAACTAAACAAGGTTTGAAAAGAAAGAAAAGAAGAACTGCTTTCATGCAATCGTTGCAAGGAAAACAATACTAATCAACTGAAAGGAACCATTATGAGCACATCAAAATCACGTAATTCAACAAATTGCCAATCTTTAAGGTTTTCGATTCCCAAACGTCTCCTACAAAACAAGATCCTATGTGCTCAAGTCTAAGTGTTGTTCTTATCAATTCTGATCGATCTAAAGCAAATCACATTCCAAGCTTGTATCAATGCAAAAAGAATCATTTAGGTGATAACCTCCCTTGCTTGTGTCGCCCTTGGTTTGGTGAGAGCCGCAGGAGACGCAAGGAAAAACTTCACATTTATTACGATTCTTTTTAGTGTTGGGTTTTTCGAGAATTTAACGACCCAACATTTCCAACTTAACTCAATGATCACTATTTTTGTGTTAGTATTTTCGGGAATTGCACAACCCATGAATGGGGTCTACCCTCCCAACATGAGCCAATCTATACGCAAACGAAGTGCTTAAGGGGTAAGAGCGTCGTATCACTCATACCAACCTGTGTAGGTGTACTAACTTTACATTACACTTTCAAGGTTAACGACGGGTTTTTCGGGATTTGGAACGGCCCTCCGAAAAGGGGTCACCTTCCCAACTCAGGCTACTCCATATACAAACGAAGTGCTTAAGGGGTGTGAGTGTCGTGCCGCCCACTCACACCGGCCCTTGTTGGTTTAGCCGACAATTAACCATTTATTCCAATTTAATTAACTTTCACTTTTTCAACAAGCTCGGAAGTGGTCTACTAAAGTCTCACAGTTTCAAAAAGAACGTGAAATAAACAAGGATCTTATTAAACATTTAACGAAGGGAATCTAAACAAATGAGTTATGATAATACTTGAACTAGGGATGATAAAGCTCATACGGGTTTCTTTCAAGAAGATTAAGAAAGTTTTCAAAGCATTAACTGCACAATCCTAGAAACAAAGCAAAAACAAAAGAAAAATGAAACTGTAGAGGTTTTTCACCCCTTTTTTTTCTCCTTTTTCACTCAAAAATTTTCAAATTTTTAGGCAAAAACTAAGAAAAGCAAAATCAAAAGACTAGGTGATCTACCTAGAACAAACATATATACAAACTCTTAACACATAGAAAAGAAAAGTCGGCATGCATGCCACCCCACACTCCCACACAAAAAGGGTTACAATGTCCTCATTGTAATAGAAATAAGGATAAGCAAGCACACCAAAGAAAAGAAAAAGAAACACACCAAAAGAAAACAAAAGAAGAAAAGAAAGATAAGGAAGGATGTTACCTGGTTGGGTACTGAATATATCCAAACAATGAAGTCTCAGAAAAAGAATGAAACCATCTATGGAGCATTAGCCACTCCATCTCATCTCAAGACGCTAGTAACCATGCTAGAACCATTCAACGCCCGTAGTAACAAGTTATGCATCCGTGAATGCATCTCAGAATGGTGTAGATAAGAGCACAATCTCAAAATTTTATTAGCAAACGTTAGTGCTCTCAACAGTTTATCAAAGGCCTTAGAAAAGTAAGTGAAATGACAGGCTACAGGAATGTACACAACTTTCCTAGGCACCATAAATTGAGACATGACAAATGAATCCTCCCATTGACTTGCAAATGGAGATTGAGTATGCAAATCAACAGGATGGGGCAATACAACACATTCCTTAACCTTCTCATGCACAGACTTGGATGCAAACAACGACTCATAAAGCATATCACCATAAAAAAATATCATTGTCACAAACCAAGTTCAAACACATAGGATCAATCCCCAAAGACTCAAGTTCATCATCACAAGATTTCACATTATTTTCAATGAGCTCGCAAGGAAAGGTAGCTAATGCCTCATCAATGCATTGATTCTTAATGAAAGTGAATAATTTAGTATCAAGCACACATTCAATCACAAAGGATTCTATTTCACTCTCAACAAGATAATGTTCAGTTACATCGCAAACATCATGACATTCAATAGACTCAACCTTTTCCTCACATAAAGGCATGGACAATGGTGTGGACAATGGTTCGTCATCTAACATGTTGTCACCAAGTTCTACATAATCACACACAAAATCATCAATTTTCTCATGCTCTCTAGATGTGGCTAGAGCTATGGAATTGCTAAGCCTGATGCATGCAAAACAAGGTCTTATATTCTAGTCATCATCTTCATCATAATCATACAAAGAAGAATCATTATGCATTTCAAGACTCAAAGATGATGAATGATCTACTTCAATTATCGAATCAACCACTTGTGAAGAAAAATTTTCTACCCTAGTTTTAATCATGTGTAAAAATTCTTGCGTGCACTCAGTCATCATCGCATGAAAATCATCCACTACAGCTCGGACACAAGAATCAGAATCATGGTACGGCGAATCACAATGTGAACACAAAGTATGAGACTCAACAACATCACACGGGAGAAGATCATAAGAATTTTCCACATAATCCCTACCATAAGATTGATCATCAAAATACAGGGGATATTCACATGATTGTTCAGTTAAGGTCTCAGAGAAACTTTCCATATACTCCCCACCACTAGATTGACCAATAAAATTTTAGGGGTATTCATGATATCGTATGGCTAAAGTTTCAGAGGGTGGTGCAAAATTTGGAATATAGGAGTCATAGGGAGAATTTTGTTGCTCAAGCTCATAAGTATCTCTAGGCAACCATTCAAGAAATTCCCAAGCAACATCTTCTCCTAAACTAGAAAACCCATAAAATTCGAAGAGATTACGGGTCTCATAATTCACACCCTTATGCACAATTCCCAAAAGATCTAATGTATCATAAAAGATACCATACAATTCACATTGAGCACGATAATCATGTAATCCAGCATTATATCTCCAAAATACTTCATGCTCAAATTGGGGAAATCGGGGACTAGCCATAACTCTTTTTTTATTTTTTTCGTTATTATTTTTTTTTGTTCTACAATTTTTTTGGGAGAATATAGAAAGCAATAAACTATTACACACAAACCAATAACCTAATCTACCAAATAACGCCATCCCCGACAACGACGCCATTGTTCGGTTTGTAGTTTTTGTGGGTTTTTCTAAAGTAAGGGTTGTCGGTCCACAGGGATGGGTGTTAGGCTTGATAAGGGGATTGGTTTGGTTAGGGCGTTTTCAATGCGGAAAGCAGTATGTAATTGAAAGGGAATTAAACTAATCTAAGCATGGATTCAAAACAATCAACACTCAAGAAAGCATGAATTACCACATAAACTAACACTAATCAACAAGAAAGAAGAAAGCAATTAGAAAGCAATAAAATGAGAAAACAATAAACTAAATCTAATGATGAAATTGAGAACAAGAATTATACCTTCAAAGCATTAAATCTTCAATCTAGTCCTTCATCTTTAATCCTTCACTTGAATTTTCCCCCGAACAAACAAGAAAATTGTGATTTGGATTACTAAGAATCCCCAAATCCTCACTTGAAGTAGAATTTGTGACTCTTAATCCTCCTCCTCACTAAAAGTTGGATTGGAAGTTTTGTGACTAAACTAATGAACTTGAATCAAAGCATCAATGGACACTAAAGAGAGAGAGAGAAAGAGAGAGAGAATAAAGACTTTGTAAATTGCTTGAATTGATTAAAAGAGAGAGTTGATTACAATGAAAGAAAAGAAAACTTGAAGAACAATTAAATTTTTATGAAAGATAAAGGCAAGATAAAAGAGATCCAATAAAACCTAATTCTACTTTAATCCTACTCCTAGCTAAGATTCTTATAATGTTGAATTGTTTGGGGTATTTATAGAAGGAAATAAAACAAGCAAAAACCCTACAATTAAGCACACAGCCACGCGTATTAATTTCCGCAGATTTTGATCGGTCGCGGATGCGACCTTATTCTGCCCCCTTTTTCCTCCGTCATTCGCTCACAGCCGTTGCGGGCTTCACGCCTTTGGTCGCAGGCGCGACATAACGAAAAGCAGCTAAGTGATTTTGGTCTTCGTGAGATCGTGGGCGGCACCGACTTGATCGCAGGTGCGACCTGCTTCTGTTGGTAAGGCTGGGTTAAATCTCCCTGGGCACAATGTAACGGGTTCGACCTCAAGCGTAGCAGGCGCGAGTCCCTTCTGCCTCCTTCCCCTATCGTCCTTCCATGGGCTGTAGCGCCTGCTACAGGGGGTTGTAGCTGGTGCTACGCCCCTGTTTTGCACCAAAAAGGGAGAAGGAGTCTCTGGGTTGGTTTCGCTTCGGTTCTCGGCTCGGCCTTGGTTCGGGATATCGCTCGGGATTCCCTAAGAAGCCTCAATTAAGCTCATTTTCCTTCTAACTCTTTATTTTCCTACAAAAACACAAATTCATCATAGCTATTACGTAATCAAGGGGCTAAAACAAGCAAAACATCCTATAAATGATAACAAATTCGGCTCGAAATGAGACTGAACATCCATCAATAACGTTCAAATAGATTTCATTTTAGAACTGTAAAAGAAATGCATTTAGATGCTTTCGGATCATTAATAGTAACTAAGGAAATTAGGAAACTAAATAAGTTAGGAAATGTTGACCATAATATTGTCCTATTTCTTTTTAAATGTTGAAAACAACCCTTTTTAAATTTCATTATTTCAACCTATAAATGTCAAAATCCAATTTGGATAACCTGTCAGGAACAAAATTTGAAATGAGAATAAATTATTTAATTCAGTTAAGAAAGATCGAGGAATAATATACCAAAATCCATACTATATAGAATTATCCATTTAAATCGTGGATCTGGTGCAATATTTCATGATTTCAAAGAATTACATACACCAATTGTAGTTACAAATAGAATATGAATAGATTTGTGATAAATTATAAACTGTGGTGTTATGCAAACACAGAGAAAAAAATTATAATATATAAAGCAAATTAGAGTTTTTTTAACTGAACCCTACTAGTGGAGAACCTTATGAAATGACAACATTTCTCACAATCCTAAATTTGGTTAGCAATTGAACTTGGAAAAAGAAAACCTTGAAGTGATTAGAAAATCAGCACATATATGTTAGTTAGATTCAACAATATACTAAGCACTGACCAACCAATAAGTTGGAACTTCGGAATAATGTTATATGTCAATTAAACAAAGAATGCTATCAATATCTTTACTCATCACATAAGATAATCTGAAAACTATAAATGAGACTCACTTGTAAATTATAACTTTGTCGACTCCAGAGCCTTAAACATGACCTAACAAACCCTGCAGAAGGATCATATTTCAAGAAAAACATTCATTTCTTTTATACCATAATTCTTGAACTCAACTACATTATGGAAAAACATTATAAAATTCAAGAGAAACATTTATTTCAAGAAAAAGAAATCAAACTCCACATATAAGGACCATGGATGCCACTCATAGCACCCAATGCCCAAAAAAAAAAAGAAAAAGTTAAGAATTACTTTTTTACTGGACTTCCTTATTTTAAAAAATGGCTAAGCATAAAACAAACTTAAAACAAAAAAATACCTACAAATTTTTCATACCTAAATATGTTTACAGGTTAAGCACCACATGCCTATAATACAGAATTGACATAGAAAACTTCCCAATGTAATATTTCCACACAAAAGGCCCCCACTATGGACACCTTAATAGAAGATGCGTATCGTTCGTACATAAATTGGACAAATGTTGTTGATTCCAAAATGACAGTCATAAGATAATATTATTTGTTTATTTTCCATAAGTTACCTTGTCACATACAAAATTTACGTCATCCCAACATTTTATTTCTTGAATGCTTCTGGGCAAGAAGCCTACAAATTTGAAAGGGAAATAAACACAAATTTACAAACGCTGACAGTATGATCCTAGAATGAATATTAGTACCTAGTACAACTACAACATTACAACACCTGAAGAAACTCATTTCAGAAAGAAAGTTTTGGTAGATGGGATCCACAGTTGGCGCTCATCTTGTCCATCACTTCGGCTGCTTACCTGTGCTAAGAACCTGTTTATCCTTAACAACTTTTATTGTAAAATTTCTAATTCTGTGAACACCTACACACACAAGAAAAAAGTACTCTATCATATCATATAACAGATTGACCACTCCAATTACAAGATTAAGATCAAATGTAAGAATGTATTGTATGGTAAAAAAAGTAGTGATCAAGATCAAATGTAACTATGTAAGAACTAAGAAGGTATTGTACAGGAAAAACAAAGTAGTATTTATAGTAGAGTCAAGTGTCTGTCCCTGGGGCCCAGACGAATTAGTAATCTCACCACAAGATTTGGTCATGAAAATCAATCAAGGTGTTGGTGAAAAAACTAATGGTTTTTAAAAAATTAGAATCACACAGATTTAGTTACCCTTCTTTCCTGTCTTCTTACTTTTTTTTTTTCATTCCTCGCTTTTCTTTTCCTTTTTACAGTTTTTGCTCAAGCATAAATCAACTGAAGGTATGCAAAGGACAACAATAATAATATTAGGAGAGTCCTACCAAAGAAGGCCCAAGCAATAACAATATCACAAACGCTCATTCGATTTGATTAAATGATGGAATAAGAGGTCGAGAAAAGGCAGTGAGAAATTAATGCATATAATCCTTAAAAGTTAAAACAAAATTTTATAAAGTATTAAGGAAATAATAATTGCATGAACTCTCCATACGAAAGAGCATATCCGAGCACAAGACACTAAGCAGAGAGAGAGAAAGTGCGGATGGCAAATTGGTAGTAAAAAAGGGGTGATGATAGTCAAGTATATAAAATAAAACCCCTTCCCAAAAAAAGAATCCCAAATTTTGTTTCTAGTTCTAATTTCTTAGTATTATAAATGATTTATGTCCACTGTATGACAATAGAGGTACTATGTGACAGTCAAATGTCTTTATAAGCTTGTTTTATGATGTCCAAATGTATTCATAACTCACAAAATGTTAAGGGTTTATTCGTCTGATTTAGGATAGTCAAGTACAATAACCCCTAAAATCCCGGTTTTTTCTCATAATTAATTTCTAAGTATTCTAAATGTTCGCTTTTATGCCCACTGCATGACATCACACAGTTTTTTTTTTCCTAAGTATTCTAAGGGTTTATTCTAAATGTTTTCTAATTTCTTCCAAGTATTGTAAATGTTAATTTTTATGTCCCTTTCAAGCAATGGTGGTTGTGCTCATGCGGTCATATCCTATGTTACTTCGACTCTTCATTTTCCCTGTTGTACCTATGTCGCACCCTTGATACCCAGACAAGGGTACGACACTCGACACTTCAAATTACAATGAAAATGTATAAATTTTCTTAAATAGTTGTCCGATACTTGTATCTGTGTCCGACATGGACACACGTACTCGAATTCGAGTACCGTAGGTCATGTCTTTGGCATGGGCGTTAAATAATCCTACTTGTTGACATACAACTAAAATAAAAGCTAGATGCAACATTTTTTTAGGAGATTGGGGGGGGGGGGGGTTAGATATTTGTCAACACTAAGTATTTATGAAGCTTGTTCTTGAATCTAGGTAGATATGAATTTTTTGTTATGATTGTCAGACTGCATGATAAAAGATTATAACAATCTTAACACAGAAGGGCATAATACAGAAGGGAAGGTTACCCTGAACTTTCTGCCAACATCAACATAACCTTTACCAAAATCTCCCTCCCCCAACCCCTAAAAGCACATATTGGAGAGACCCAACCATACTCATCTACCTGTCAAATTTATGGGTAACTTCAATTTATCGAAATTTACCAGTTTTTCTCTAAATTTATCAAAAATTACCAAAAATTACTAAAGTTAAAACAAAAGATTTTAATTTTGATATATTAGCGTAAATTTGACAAAAGTTACCAAAATTTAACTTTTATCCAACTGTTTTCCATCCATGAATTTTACACATCTGTTAAAGAGTAAGATTCAATAATGCAACACAAATTACATGCAAAAATATTGGACAACCTTAGTTCAATCATATTGTAGTAGATAGTTTCATAGATCATTGTAACAACTGAAGGAGCGTCCACCAATTTGAGGCTTGCTAACTTCCCCAATAACCACGGGATTCTTCAAAACCTCTAGCAAAACAGTAAGTACTTCAAATAGAGGGGAACAATACTATTCTACTATTGCTACACAAACTACTACACCAACTAAGCTTATATTGTGGGAACATAAATAAAATTATGTACAAAATCAAGGCATTAAAACATGGCATGGCTTGCTATGGTGAGGATAACTCAATTGTTCAAATTTGAATCATGCTAAACTGATTTAATTCATTTGTGAAGTGCATATGTTTTGCTTAAAACATAGAACATACAAGTCGCAGTCCGAAACTCGACCACAATGAAGGAACAATTATGATTTAGAATCCTTCAACCCAAGGAAATAGTAAACTACGGACCAACCAATAACCATAAGAATTCTTATGCTATAAAATCTCTCAAAGTTGTTGGACTCAGGTAACAAAAAAGCTACTAAAGTTAAAGAATTCAGAGGAACAATTTGAGCAGGCACTTACTTGCATTGTTGGTATAGTTTTGGAAGTCAAGGCCTTGTGATGATGATGCTTCCGATAACCAGAATCAATATGCAACCAAATGGCTCTCGCAACAATGAAAACAAGAGTTCGCGCTATGTTTGGCATGGGGAAGGGATTTTGGTTATTGTTACCTTGAAAGCATCAGGAAGAACTTCTTCCATCACCATCCAGATCATACATTCAGCAGCAAAGCCCGCACAGAAGGTCAAGAATTTGTTAAAGGTATCAGCAATCTGTCTGTACATTTAGTCCTATATACCAAAAAAAGTTACCTGAGTAAGATAGTGAGCCAGAATTGATCAACTAAGCAAGAGAAAAACAAGCTTACAATTAATTATTTGACATGTTAGTCATATAGATCTTAACAAAGAAAAAATATAATCACCAGAACTGATCAATTAAAGCACAAGAAAAACAAGTTTGGACCAAGTATTTAACATTTCGGTCATGTAGATATTAATCACACCAGCAAAGTATAGCGCATTACGGATAAATAGAAACAATGAAGGCTAACAATTCTTCCCAATCTGAACAAAACAGAAAGACAGAAAAGACTCCTAGAATTATTATTCCATCAAATCGTGCAGCCTCAATCTGACACTATTTTCTCAAACCTGCCATTTCCACAACTGTCAGATTTAAATATCTACAATCTTCTCTGTTTCACCCTGAATTCTCTCCTACACAAATCATCACATGAAACTTAACCCAAATTCCTCAAACTATACCACTCAATCTGTAAAAATCTGGCATCAATGTTGGAAATTTGTGTGATTTAAAATTAATCTTTTGACCTATTAATATTGTTTGATGCCCACTTATACAATCGATATATAGTAACTTTTAGTTATATACCACCTTTCGGGCTCACTCAATTCTATAATATTAGACTATATAGTTTATTTTTCTAACTCCTTTATTTATTTATTTTCGCTACTCTTTTTTACTGATTCTTGTTTGGGTTGTTGAGGCAGAATTTTTGAAGGTGGTTATGGAGTTTTGATAGGATTTGGATGGGTAAAGGACGAGATAGGTTTGTGTGTAGACGGATTGTGTTTGGGCTATGGGGGTTTTTTTGTGGAATTGATGGTTCTTTATGAGTTCTTGATGGGTTCTTGTTGAGTTCTTGATGAGTTCTTGGAAGAACTTTGGTGGCGTGATGATGGTGGGATGGTGGGGATGGATTTTTGATGGAAAGATGGTGAAAAGATGGATCAAGAACTAAGAGAATCAATCTCCTAAGCTCTGATACCAATTTTGATGTATAATGAGACCAAAGATGATCAAATTATACAAAAGCTAAGGATCTTTAAAAAACCAAGATAAGAATCTTGCTTCTCAAAGTTCTTAAGGTTCGAAAATTGGAATGAAAATGGATAGAAAAGATGGAAAGAACTATGGAAAATGGTTACCAAAATGTTGATGATGGACGAACGGATGAATGATCGAATGCTTGGATGAACAACAATGGCGACTTGAAGCTTCTTGGAAGGATAAAGGCACACCACCTTCAAGAGATCTTCAATTCCTTCCTATCACCACCAAGGATGCCAACCTTGGATAGAAGAAGGGAGATAGTTTCGTTCTGCCTCAAGAGAAACGAGAATGACTAGCACAAAACTAGAGAGAAAAACATCATGTGTTTACTTGTATTTGATTTATGAATGAATGAATTACAAGGCACCCTAAGGGGTCTATTTATACTACTAGAGGCCCCCCCTTAGGCGTGTACAAAACAAGAAATGAGCCACTTAGGGCTTACATCATCTATTCTAATGATTACATCATAAAGAAAACAATGAACTAAGCTAGATTACAAATGATGATAACTTGCTCTATACTTAACCAAATTTAAAGATTCTTGAACCATTAGAAAGCTCTTGGAATGTAGAACATTTCACTCTAGGACACTTTCCTTGGTAGCTTCATGGTTCTTGAGTTAGAGAGCAAATCATCACTCCTTCATGGTTAAGACCATTCGAATGTAGACCAAATGTGATAGTTTCAAGCTCTTTGTCAATGTAGCTAAGTATTTGACTTCCATGATGTAGGTTTGGAACCAAATCTACATCATTCCCCCCTAGTTGAAAAGAGTTTGTTCTCAAACTAGGAAGCTCTCCAATATCTCCATAAAAGGGCTTGAGATCACTCACATTAAAAGTGCAACTCCCTTCATAGTCTTCTCCAAGTTGCAATTTATAAACGTTATCACCAATCTTCTCCAAAACTTTATAAGGACCATCTCCTCTTGGTGCAAGCTTACCTTTCCTTTTAGAAGGAAATATTTCTTTCTTCAAGTGAATCCAAACAAGGTCTCCCGGCTCAAATACAACCTTCTTCCTTGATTTATTCACCTTACTTGATACACTTGAGGTATACTTCTCAATTTTAGCTCGAACCTCCTCATGTAGCTTCTTAATCTCTTCCACCCTTTTGTTAGCTTCAAAACTAAACTTTGTTGATGTAGAGATGGGCGTGAGATCCATAGGTTGGAGAGGGTTCCTTCCATAAACAACTTGAAAAGGTGACAACCCTGTGGCTTTACTTGGACTTCGATTGAAGGCAAATTCAGCATGACATAGAAGAGTATCCCAACCCTTCTTGTCTTTACTCACCAATATCCGAAGAAGAGCTCCCAAAGTTCGATTAGTCACTTCGGTTTGTCCATCCGTTTGTGGATGACATGCGGTGCTAAACTTCAAGGTTGTACCAAGCTTCTTCCATAAAGTAAGCCAAAAATGACTAAGGAACTTGGAATCTCGATCACTTACCATGGTCTTTGGAATGCCATGTAGCTTCACTATTTCTTCAAAATAAAGATTTGCAACCTTAGTAGCATCATAAGTAGTATGGCATGGAATAAAATGAGCCATCTTGGAAAATCTATCAACGACCACCATAATAGAATCCTTGCCTCTTTGTGTTCGTGGTAGACCAACAACGAAGTCTAAACTCACGTCTTCCCATGGATGATGTGGAATGGGCAAAGGAGTATACAACCCTTGTGGTAAAGCATGTGCCTTTGAAATATTGCAAGTATTACATCTCTTTACCATATGCTCAACATATTTAATCATGCTTGGCCAAAAATAATGCTCCTTCATCATAAGGTAGGTCTTTTCAATTCCAAAGTGACCCGTCAAGGATCCTCCATGGACCTCCATGATTAACAACTCTCGAATGCTACTTTTAGGAATACAAAGTTGATTCCCTTTGAAGAGAAACCCATTTTCAATATGGAAAAGTTGATGGGGGTGCTTCTTACAAAGCTCATAAACCTCCTTGAAATCCTCATCATTTTCATACAACTCTTTAATATGCTCAAAACCAAGGACTCTTGAATCTAAAACATGAGTAAGTAAGTACCTTCTTGACAAAGCATCCGCTCCTTTGTTAAGATGTCCCGCTTTATGTTTGATCACAAAGTGGAACGCTTGCATGTACTCCACCCATTTAGCATGCCTTGGGTTTAACTTGTGTTGCCCTTGGATGAACTTAAGAGCCTCATGATCACTATGTAAGATGAATTCTCCACTTAGAAGATAATGTCTCCAATGTTCAAGAGCTCTTATGATGGCATAGAACTCTTTATCATAGGTGCTATACTTCCTCTTAGCTTCATTCAACTTCTCACTAAAGTAAGAAATGGGGCGGCCTTCTTGGGTTAGGATGACTCCAATTCTTCTAGTCCATGCAACCTCCTTTCCTTTCAACAACTCGGTCATAGGTGCAAGAATGGAGCTAAAGTTCTTTATAAACCTTCTATAGAAAGATGCTAAACCATGAAAGCTTCGTACCTCATGAATGGACTTTGGTGTAGGCCACTCTTGAATAGCTTTCACCTTCTCCTTGTCGACTTGTATTCCTTCTTGTGAAAGAACATATCCAAGGAACACAATCTTGGATGAGAAGAAATGGCATTTCTCCAAATTGGCGTATAGCTTCTCCTTCTCCAAGATGTACATGACCAACTCTAGATGCTTCACATGTTCTTTTTCACTTCTACTATATACAAGAATATCATCAAAGTAAACTACAACACATTTACCAATAAGAGGCTTCAATACATGATTCATTAAGCGCATAAAGGTAGATGGTGCATTTGTAAGACCAAATGGCATCACAAGCCACTCATATAAACCTTCCTTGGTCTTGAATGCCGTTTTCCACTCATCTCCTTCACGAATCCTTATTTGATGATATCCAATCCTCAAATCAACTTTAGAGAACACAACACTTCCATGTAGCTCATCAAGTAGATCCTCAAGGCGTGGGATTGGGAATCTATACTTGATTGTGATTTTGTTTATGGCTCGACAATCCATACACATTCTTTGAGAGCCATCTTTCTTGGGCACAAGTAAGACCGGAACGGCACATGGACTCATGCTTTCACGCACCAAGCCTTTGGATAAAAGCTCATCTACTTGCCTTTGTACTTCTTGAGCTTCTTTTGGATTCATTCGGTAGGCCGGTTTGTTGGGGAGCATAGAACCCGGAACTAGATCAATCTTGTGCTCAATTTCTCTTCTTGGAGGTAATCCTTTGGGCATCTCTTTTGGGAACAAGTGTTTGAAACGTTCCAAAAGAGGGTGAAGTCGTGCATTCTCAATAGTTGAGGTCGCTTCTTCTTCCTCCAAGTTTGCTAGAATAAGATCTTTATGCTCTTGAAATTCATGATGTTCGGCCTTCATGAATGTCACAATGTTAGTCTCCTCCTTTTGTGGTTGTTGTTGGGGACGTATGATCGATGATGGTGAGAGAGGAGCCAAAGTAATCTTCTTTTTGTTGAGAATAAACGAGTATGTGTTCATTCTCCCATCATGCGTGACACTCCTATCAAAAAGCCAAGGTCTCCCAAGCAAAATATGACAAGCATCCATTGGAATTACATCACACCAAATAGAATCTTTGTAGTTTCTACCAATAGAAAGACTTACAAGAACACGATGAACCACTCGAATTCCCTTCCCATGACTTAGCCATTGAATGGTGTAAGGGGATGGGTGTGGACTAACCTCCAATTGTAGTTTGCTCACCATGGTTGTAGAAGCGGCATTAGTGCAACTTCCTCCATCAATGATAAGAGAACACACCTTGCCTTGGATAGTACATCTTGTGTGAAAGATGTTCTCCCTTTGTTCTAGCTCGTTTGGAACACTAGCAACACTTAAGGCCCTTCTTACTACTAGCATTTCTCCTTCATCGGCCTCTTCTACCTCCTCTTCCTCATTTACGTCATTTTCTTCTTCTTTCTCATGTTCATCCTCATGATACTCCGGTTCTACATACAAAGCACTTTGATATTCCACCAAAGATACTACTCTTTTGTTTGGACACTCCGAGGCATAATGTCCTAAGCCTTGACAACGAAAACACCTTCTTGGGGCTAGGAGTTTTGGTTCTTGGACGTGAGGTTTGGGAATGGATGGGGGGTTGATTTTGTGGTGCTCTTGTGTTTGGTTGTTTTGTGGGGAATGTGGGTTTTTGTGATGGATTGTATGGGCGTGTGTTTTGTGGGGGTTTGTATGAGGTTTGGTATTTGGTCACATTTTCTTTTCCTCTTTCCTTTCTTTGCCTTTCTACCTTTAAGGCCAAAGAACTCAATTCGTCCAAAGATTGGTAAGGATGTAATTCAACAATGTTACGAATCCAATCATTTAGACCATATGCTCGAATTCCTTTGTGTACTCCTCAACACTTTTGCTCCCTTGGACCAAACGTTGCAATTTGTAATAGTTATCTTGGAGATAACTTGGTGGTAGGAACTTTTGTTGCAACTTCTTCTTCATTTTGATCCATGCTTTGATCTTGTCCTTTCCTTGTAGTTGCCTCTTCTTTTGCAAATTAGTCCACCAAATGGACGCATGTTTTCGCAATTTAAGAGCCACATATTTGACCTTCTTTTCGTCTTGGACCTCCTAAAGATCAAAAACACGTTCTACGGTTTGCATCCAATCTAAAAAGTTTTCAGGATCAAGATTACCGTCAAATTCGGGGATCTCCACTTTGAAGTCGAAACGTTCCTCCCTTGGGGGACGTCTTTGAGGCACTTCTTCTTCACTTTCATTAATCTCACTATCTCCACGGTTCACCCTATGTTGTAGATGCATGTATCTCTTAAGTTGATCGTTGAGATAGGTGATTCTTTTCTTCAAAGCTTCAACATCTTCTTGTGGTTCCATTGGTGTAGGTGTGGACGTGCTAGAATCGTCCATCTTGATCAATCTTTGGTGCAAAAGATTGCAAGGTTCACGGTTTAGGGGATTTGGATGGGTAAAGGACGAGATAGGTTTGTGTGTAGACGGATTGTGTTTGGGCTATGGGGGTTTTTTTGTGGAGTTGATGGTTCTTTATGAGTTCTTGATGGGTTCTTGTTGACTTCTTGATGAGTTCTTGGAAGAACTTTGGTGGCATGATGATGGTGGGATGGTGGGGATGGATTTTTGATGGAAAGATGGTGAAAAGATGGATCAAGAACTAAAAGAATCAATCTCCTAAGCTCTGATACCAATTTTGATGTATAATGAGACCAAAGATGATCAAATTATACAAAAGCTAAGGATCTTTAAAAAACCAAGATAAGAATCTTGCTTCTCAAAGTTCTTAAGGTTCGAAAATTGGAATGAAAATGGATAGAAAAGATGGAAAGAACTATGGAAAATGGTTACCAAAATGTTGATGATGGACGAACGGATGAATGATCGAATGCTTGGATGAACAACAATGGCGACTTGAAGCTTCTTGGAAGGATAAAGGCACACCACCTTCAAGAGATCTTCAATTCCTTCCTATCACCACCAAGGATGCCAACCTTGGATAGAAGAAGGGAGATAGTTTCGTTCTGCCTCAAGAGAAACGAGAATGACTAGCACAAAACTAGAGAGAAAAACATCATGTGTTTACTTGTATTTGATTTATGAATGAATGAATTACAAGGCACCCTAAGGGGTCTATTTATACTACTAGAGGCCCCCCTTAGGCGTGTACAAAACAAGAAATGAGCCACTTAGGGCTTACATCATCTATTCTAATGATTACATCATAAAGAAAACAATGAACTAAGCTAGATTACAAATGATGATAACTTGCTCTATACTTAACCAAATTTAAAGATTCTTGAACCATTAGAAAGCTCTTGGAATGTAGAACATTTCACTCTAGGACACTTTCCTTGGTAGCTTCATGGTTCTTGAGTTAGAGAGAAAATCATCACTCCTTCATGGTTAAGTCCATTCGAATGTAGACCAAATGTGATAGTTTCAAGCTCTTTGTCAATGTAGCTAAGTATTTGACTTCCATGATGTAGGTTTGGAACCAAATCTACATCATTCCCCCCTAGTTGAAAAGAGTTTGTCCTCAAACTAGGAAGTTCTCCAATATCTCCATAAAAGGGCTTGAGATCACTCACATTAAAAGTGCAACTCCCTTCATAGTCTTCTCCAAGTTGCAATTTATAAGCGTTATCACCAATCTTCTCCAAAACTTTATAAGGACCATCTCCTCTTGGTGCAAGCTTACCTTTCCTTTTAGAAGGAAATATTTCTTTCTTCAAGTGAATCCAAACAAGGTCTCCCGGCTCAAATACAACCTTCTTCCTTGATTTATTCACCTTACTTGATACACTTGAGGTATACTTCTCAATTTTAGCTCGAACCTCCTCATGTAGCTTCTTAATCTCTTCCACCCTTTTGTTAGCTTCAAAACTAAACTTTGTTGATGTAGATATGGGCGTGAGATCCATAGGTTGGAGAGAGTTCCTTCCATAAACAACTTGAAAAGGTGACAACCCTGTGGCTTTACTTGGACTTCGATTGAAGGCAAATTCAACATGACATAGAAGAGTATCCCAAAGCCACCCTAAAATCTCTGGAAACCACCCACAAATCGACCTATAAACATACCGACATACCTGAACCTTGTTTGCCTCCCCTGTCTTGGTCGCCGGCCGCCGTCAGTTGCGAAGCTGACCGAACCTGCCTCCGCCCTCCACCACCATTTCCGACCTCCGACCGCCGGACGCCGCTGCTGGTGGTTGTCCAAAACCCCTGGCCACCTCTTCTGTTTCTTCCTCCCTGCCTGTCGTTGAAACTGAAGAAGAAGAAGGGAGAGGGAGGCCCCCTTTTCCTAATTAAATTCCTAACCCTTTGGGCCTTTTAAAGCAGCCCACTCCTTGTGTGGTAATTACTACAAACTAAATTCCCTTCTAAATTCCTTATTCTTCTAATTATTCTTATTTTCTTAATTAATTAATTTCCTATCAACTAAAATTCAGATTCGGTTACTTATACCCATTGTCCAAAGTAAGGAGAAATTATCAATTTTCGAGAAGAAAAAGGTATAATTCGAAGACTATATCTTTTAAAATCAATTGTTTAATTTTATTCAATTATGCAAGTACATACATGCTCAATAACCATTTACTTGGTTTCATAATATATTTTTGTCACATTAAATTGTGGACCCTTATCAGCACACCCGGTACCGGAGCCTGAGTTAGTAACCGACTCAGATATGCGCATAGTTAAAGACGGGATCTTGTGGTTGCTTTACAACATATCATATCATATAGATTGGCCTAAAAACCAATCGGGGGTTTCCATTCAGATAATAATAATCGAGCAAGCAAATTTCCATAATATTTCCTCTCTCCCTCGTTTCAAAATAAAATGAACTTCAAACCGAGCTCACCTAAATATTATTTTATTTTTACATTATAGTGTCGAATTATATTGAGTTCCATCTGACGTTTTATTTTTAAAATATGTTTTGTTTTAGGTACCAAGGGAAAAGGGAAAATGCCAGCTCCAATATGAAATTTGTCAGCTAGCCGTTACTTAAATTCACTAGAGTCGGCTCATTAATTTGTCTGCATATTTTGATGTGTTTATTTTTACATTTTATGCTTTATGACTATGTTAAGTTATAATTATATTTTAATTTCCGTTGCATGTTATGTTGAATTTTGAATATATTTATATAAAAGTGTGTTTAATCTCAATGTGATAATTGCTTGATAGATTATATATGCATGTCCTAATATCTTCTAAAACTTTCAAACGTTACATATATATATTTATATGTCTAAGTTTATTATTAACGTCATTTCTCTTTACTAAAAGTTATTATCATCATTATTATTTTCATGACTTATTATTATTATTAAACTTATTATTATTATTATTATTATTATTATTATTATTATTGATTGTTGTTGTTGTTGCTTGATTTCTCATATTAGAAAAGCCTTGCTTTTCCTTATTGGATAAGCGGCGGTAACGCTCTCGGCTTTTAAGCTTCCGCTAAAATAACATTAATTAAGATAAAATATGGATAATCCCCTGATTAGTGGTCGGGGCGTTACAGCATGGTATCAGAGCATGGTCTTGAGCCCTAGGATGCTAAAATCGATAAATAAAATATATAGACTTAGGAGCATTAATATAAATGGGTAGGGGTGCATGATTTCTTCCGATTGTAATATTTTACTCTTATACTACACCCTTACAATATTATTTGTGAGCTCGTTTTTCCCTACATTAACTACTGAGGTCTTTGTTTAAATATGTTCATCTACTGTTTTACCTCCCTTTTATTTGTTAAAAGCCTTTATATCCTATTTTCGTGTCACTAAGTGTTTATAAGCTGCGACCCTAATCCCAACCCTAAGGCGATTGATTCCTTATTCGCAGATGTCTGGCCAAGAAAGTGGTGCTAATGGACATAACCACACCGTGTACGACCCTCAAGCCCACTTTTAAGACTCACCCAACCACCAAGAAAGCCCGACCAATACCTCAGGTCCCCACAATGTTAACCCCATAGGTATATATCCTAATGTCATGGATCAGCTTTTAGTGGAGTTATTGAAAAAGGTAGGTAGCCAACCGGTTAGTGTTGTTGAGGATGATGGTGGTAGACTGTTTGATAGGGTGGACTAAATAGAACCCGAGGACATATGGGGGAAAGGTGGATCCTGTGGAATTAGAGGACTGGATTAGGTTAATGGAGAAAATATATGAGGTCATCCAAGTCCCCGAGCATAGGAAAGTCAGTATTGGGACATTCTATCTTACTGGTAAGGCTGACATATGGTGGAATACCGTTAAGGAAAAACAGAAGGACTTAGGCTTTATTTAGGAGAAATTTGTGGAGATCCTAAGAGAGCAGTTTTACCCCTTAGCCGTCCAGAAATAGAAGGAGGATGAGTTTAGGAGGCTAGAGCAAGGAAAGATGTCTCTGTTGCAATATGCTGATAAGTTTGTGGAGTTGTCTCGCTTTGCCCCAGAATATGTAGCTAGTGAGAAAATGAAAATGACTAGGTTTGGAGGTGGTTTAGCTTACTATATACGAGACCAACTAGTAGGTCAACCCATCAAAACCTACCAAGACCTCTTTGATAGGGCAACAGATGTAGAGAGAGTTAAAGGTGAGCTTAGAAGAGACAAACAGGATGGGAACAAAAGGAAATGGGATACCAAAGGGAGTTCGTCTAGCGCCAACCAACCCTTCAAAAGACCCAACCATGCCCCTTTTCGAGGACACCCTCCAACCTCCGAGCCTTGTAAGAAATGTGGTCGTACCAACCATGCAACCCATGACTGTAGAGAGGGTAAGAATGTTTGTACCTGGTGTGGGAGTCCACAACACCAAGTGTTTAATTGTCCGAGGAGAGCATCAGCTGTGGCCCAAGGTCATGTGAGACCCCTACGTGTAGACAACCCTGCACCTCCACCTCCTAGAGTTGGCAACACTGGGAGAGCCTATGGCATGAACCGTAAGGAAGCGGCAAACTCGGGTACGGTAGTTTCAGGAACCCTCACTTTAAATTCTAGCCCTTTATATGCGTTATTTGATTCTGGTGCATCACATTGCTTCATTTCTAAATCTGTGGTTAAAAGATTAGGGTTAGAGTCTCATAAGGGTCAAACTAAGCAATCTATATGTCTTCCTTCTGGAGAAACCATCCTGTGCACCGTCATTTATAAGGATTGCCCAATCACTCTTAGTAGGGAGATTTTTCTTGCAGACCTTATCCAGTTTGATCTTAGTGAATTTGATTTGATCCTAGGAATGGACTGGCTAGCAAAATATAATGCTCGTATTGATTGTAATTCTAGAAGTGTCAGTCTTAAAGGAAGTAAAGGGAGGAAAGTATTCTTTCATGGAGAAGGTGCTAGGTTAGAATGTCCTATTATATCCTCGATGAAGGCTAGGAAATTAATGAGGAAAGGATGTGAAGATTTGTGTTGTGTAGTAGGTGACGCTGAGCACGAGCAAAAACTTTCTGAAATACCTGTAGTGAATGAATTTCCCCATGTTATCCCGGAAGAACTCCCGGGATTACCACCAAAAAGAGATATAGATTTTGAAATCCAATTAGTACCAGGGGCACAACCCATATCTAAAACACCTTATTGTATGGCCCCAACTAAGTTGAAAGAGCTTAAGGTACAACTAGAAGAGTTGCTTAAGAAGGGATATATCAAACCTAGTGCGTCTCCTTGGGGTGCACCAGTTTTATTTGTTAAAAAGAAGGATGGAAGCTTGAGGTTATGCATAGACTATAGGGAGCTCAATAAGATCACCATTAAGAATAAATACCCTTTGCCCAGAATAGATGATCTTTTTGACCAACTCCAAGGGGCTAGTGTCTTTTCTAAAATAGACCTGCAATCTGGGTACCACCAACTACGAATTAAGCCTGAGGATATTCCAAAAACTGCCTTTAGGACTCGTTATGGTCATTATGAATTTGTGGTTATGCCGTTTGGGCTTACTAATGCACCAACTGTTTTTATGGATCAAATGAATAGGATTTTTCAACCTTACCTTGATCAATTCATTGTGGTATTTATTGATGACATACTGATATATTCTAAGACCAAGGAAGATCATGAGGACCATTTGAGGTTGGTCCTGCAAACCTTAAGGGACAATAAATTGTATGCAAAACTTAAGAAATGTGAGTTTTGGTTAGAGGAGGTAACCTATTGGGTTTTTGGCCACAAATAATACGTACTGAGAGGCTTGTGACTGGGAATAATCCAAAGTGACTTTTCGGCCACTGGCAGTCTGTACTTTTTCACTATTTTCTCATAGCAATTCCGTATAAATTTCCAGACCGGAAAGTATGTTTTTTCACACTCCAAAAAGGAGATTTCCGGTCGCCACGTCAGCTTTCCGGTGCCGAAAATTGATTTTGGACTGCTACAAGAAAATTGTGAAAAAGTACAGACTGCTAGTGGCCAAAAAGTCACTTTGGATTATTCCCAGTCACAAGCCCCTCAGTGCGGATTATTTGTGGCCAAAAACCCTAACCTTTTTAGGGCATATCATATCTAAGGAAGGAGTTAGGGTAGATCCACAAAAGATCCAGGCTATCATAGAATGGCCTAAACCTACCAACGTTACCGAGGTTATAAGCTTTCTTGGGTTAGCTGGTTATTATCTTAGGTTTATTAAAGACTTCTCAAAAATTACTCTACCCCTTACTAACCTCCTCAAAAAGTCTACCAAGTTCGAATGGACCCCTAAGTGTAAGCACGCCTTCCAAGAACTCAAGACTCACTTAACTACTGCTCCTGTCCTTACCCTTCCTTCAGAAAATGGGGAGTTTACTGTCTATAGTGATGCCTCCAAAAATGGTTTAGGATGTGTGCTTATGCAGAATGATAAAGTTATAGCTTATGCCTCTAGACAACTAAAGCCATATGAAAAGAACTATCCAATTCATGACCTTCAGTTGGCTGTAGTTGTATTTGCATTGAAAATTTGGAGACATTATCTTTATGGTGTGCCTTGTCGCATATTTACTGATCATAAAAGTCTTAAGTACATTTTCACCCAAAAGGAGTTGAACATGAGGCAACGACGTTGGTTAGAACTTCTAAAAGATTATGACATAGATATTCAGTACCATCCTGGTAAAGCTAATGTTGTGGTAGATGCTCTTAGTAGGAAAACTCAACATAGCCTCCATACACTAGTTTCCCCTCATCCTACACCCATAGCAAACCCTAGGGGAGTTAGCCTCGAGATCCTCCATAACAGAAGTAGGGGACATTGTATGGCGATTAAGGTGAACTCAACATTGTTGGATACCATTAGAACTTTGCAAAGGAGTGACCCCTACTTAGAAAAATTGAGGCACGATGTTACTATTGGGAAATCACCTGGTTTTGTAATACATGAGGATGGGTCATTATGATTCCAAGGTCGTATGTGTGTCCCAAATGATGAGAAAGTAAAGAAAAAGTTTTTAGAAGAAGCACACAACACCATATACTCAATACACCCTGGAGGCACTAAAATGTATAAAGATTTAAGGCAACAATTTTGGTGGTGTAATATGAAAAGTGAAATTGCAGATTTTGCCCAAAAGTGTTTAGTATGTCAAAGGATTAAGGCTAATCATAATAGACCGGGAGGAGAACTACAACCTTTAGAAATCCCCACCTGGAAATGGGACTCCATCTCGATGGACTTCATCATTGGGTTACCACTTACTATAGAGAAGAAGAATGCAATTTGGGTTATAGTTGGCCGACTCACTAAATCAGCCCACTTTATAGGAATTCATGATACTTGGGGAATAGATAAATTAGCTCGAATCTATGTCAAGGAAATAGTTAGATTTCATGGGGTACCTAAGGATATTGTTTCAGATCGTGACCCTAGATTCCAAGCAAGGTTTTGGAGAGTATTACAAGGAGCCTGTGGCAGTAAGCTAAACATGGGTACGACTTACCACCCCGAGACTGACGGACAAACTGGCATTAAAATGGCACCCTTTGAAGCATTATATGGGAGGAGATGCAGAACCCCTCTATGTTGGGGTGAAATTTCTGAACCGATCATTCTAGGTCCTGACTTAGTTCAAGAGACATCAGAAAAAGTCAATCTTATCCAAAAGAACATAGAGGCAGCCCAAAAGAGACAGAAATGTTATGCGGACCTTCGGAGGAAACCACTTGAATTTCGCGTATGTGATAAAGTCTTTCTCAAAGAATCCTCGGTGAGGGGTGTGCGAAGGTTCAACGTCCGAGGAAAACTAAGCCCTAGGTATGTGGGACCCTATGAAATCATTGAACAAATCAACTCTTCTGCTTATCGTTTAGCCTTACCACCTGACCTTGACCATGTTCATAATGTCTTTCACCTCTCCCAATTGAGAAAATACATTCCCGACCCAAGTCACACTTTAGCTTGTGAACCCATATACCTTGATGAAAGCCTAACATATGAAGAACAACCCATTCAAATCTTGGATCGCCGCATCAAACAGCTCCGTAATAAGACTATCCCACTTGTCAAGGTCCTTTGGACTCACCACAACTCTTCCGAGGCCACTTGGGAAACGGAAGAAGACATGAGAAACAAATTCCCTCATTTGTTTTAAGGTAAAAGCATTTTATTCAAAGTTTCGAGGACAAAACTTATTTTAAGGGGGAAGGGATGTAACACCCCAAGAATTCTAAGCAAGTTTTAGCAAGCGTAATTCGTAATTATTTTAGTTAAATGTTTTAAATCATTTTTACACCGTCAATTACGTGTCAACAAATTTTATTTACCTATTTATTTACTTAGGTGTTTATTTATGTATGTATTTATTTACTCGTTACTTGTCATGAATTATATCACGAAACTTCCCGAATTAAAATTTACTAAACCAGATTAATTATGGTTATGTGAATTCTCTTTCTTCCTACTAATCAAAATGGAGTTTACTTACTCCTTCAATTCAATCAACATCCACTAATCTTGAGACTATACCATTAACAAGCTTAATGTTTCTAATACTCTTAATTCATGTATGTGGACACTTACATGTCTAATATACATACTATACTCCTTTTCAATATCAGATCCTAAATAACAGGGAATTTTTACAAAAAGAAGCTGCTTTTACCCCTTTTCACCTTCCCAACAAACTAACCTTTCCCAAGTCCCAATCCCACCATTGCCAAAAAGCTTCCATAGCTGACACCTTTGTCAATAATGTCCAATAATGCAAACTTTCAGCCATGAGTTTGGGGGATTGGTAATCAGATTGAAAACTTATAAATTGGGAAGCAAATTAAACAATCAAAACACACCCTCACTCAATCACCCCTTCACCTCTTCTCCTCCTTCGCAGCCACCACCGATCACCATTTTCAACCACCACCAGCGACACCAGTTGTCGCCGCCGAGACCACCAGCCCACCACCAGAACAACCACTCGGCCACCTCCACAAATACCACCATGGCACCCCCAAAATTAAATCCAATCTGAAATCCACAACCCAAACAAACACTCAACCATCCTTCTCTCTCTGAATCGAATCACTAGCCATTACCACCACCACAACCGCCACCCAAAGCCACTCCAAAATCGCCGGAAACCACCCACAAATCGACCCATAAACATACCGACATACTTGAACCTTGTTTGCCTCCCCTGTCTTGGTCTCCGGCCACCGTCAGTTGCGAAGCTGACCGAACCTGCCTCCGCCCTCCACCACCATTTCCGACCTCCGACCGCCGGACGCCGCTGCTGGTGGTTGTCGGTCGTCGTCCGAAACCCCTGGCCACCTCCTCTGTTTCTTCCTCCCTGCCTGTCGTTGAAACTGAAGAAGAAGAAGGGAGAGGGAGGCCCCCTTTTCCTAATTAAATTCCTAAGCCTTTGGGCCTTTTAAAGCAGCTCATTCCTTGTGTGGTAATTACTACAAACCTAATTCCCTTCTAAATTCCTTATTCTTCTAATTATTCTTACTTCCTTAATTAATTAATTTCCTATCAACTAAAATTCAGATTCGGTTACTTATACCCATTGTCCAAAGTAAGGAGAAACTATCAATTTTCGGGAAGAAAAAGGTATAATTCGATGACTATATCTTTTAAAATCAATTGTTTAATTTTATTCAATTATGCAAGTACATACATGCTCAATAACCTTTTACTTGGTTTCATAATATATTTTTGTCATATTAAATTGTGGACCCTTATCAGCACATCCGGTACCGGAGCCTGAGTTAGTAACCGACTCAGATATGCGCATAGTTAAAGACGGGATCTTATGGTTGCTTTACAACATATCATATCATATAGATTGGCCTAAAAACCAATCGGGGGTTTCCACTCAGATAATAATAATTGAGCAAGCAAATTTCCATAATATTTCCTCTCTCCCTCGTTTCAAAATAAAATGAACTTCAAACCGAGCTCACCTAAATATTATTTTATTTTTACATTATAGTGTCGAATTATATTGAGTTCCATCTGACGTTTTATTTTTAAAATATGTTTTGTTTTAGGTACCAAGGGAAAAGGGAAAACGCCAGCTCCAATCTGAAATTCACTAGAGTCGGCTCATTAATTTGTCTGCATATTTTGATGTGTTTATGTTTTACATTTTATGCTTTATGACTATGTTAAGTTATAATTAAGTTTTAATTTCCGTTGCATGTTATGTTGAATTTTGAATATATTTATATAAAAGTGTGTTTCATCTCAATGTGATAATTGCTTGATAGATTATATATGCATGTCCTAGTATCTTCTAAAACTTTCAAACGTTACATATATATATTTATATGTCTAAGTTTATTACTAACGTCATTTCTCTTTACTAAAAGTTATTATCATCATTATTATTTTCATAACTTATTATTATTATTAAACTTATTATTATTATTATTATTGTTGTTGTTGTTGTTGTTGTTGTTGTTGTTGTTGTTGTTGTTGTTGTTGTTGTTGTTGTTGTTGTTGTTGTTGTTGTTGTTGTTGTTGTTGTTGTTGTTGCTGCTTGATTTGTCATATTAGAAAAGCCTTGCTTTTCCTTATTGGATAAGCGGAGGTAACGCTCTCGGCTTTTAAGCTTCCGCTAAAATAACATTAATTAAGATAAAATATGGGTGATCCCCTGATTAGTGGTTGGGGCGTTACACTTCATGATCTTCAGGTTAAGATCTCAGAGTCACTTCAAGTGGGGGCGACTTTTGCAAAATTGCCACCCACTTGGAACGACTACAGGAAGAAACTTCTGCACATGTCAGAAGATTTCAGACATCTCAGGATTGAGGAGGAAAATCGTAAAAGAGATGTTGTGTATTTAGCCAATAGTTCAAAGGTAAATGTCGTGACTGAGGAGAAGTTTAAGGCAAAGAAAGACAAATCCCTTAAGGCAAAGAAAGACAAGTCCACTTTCAAAGGCAAGGGTACTAAGGGTACTAAGAAGCATAATAGTCATTGTTACTATTGTAAGGGCAAAGGACATTACATTAAAGATTGCAAGAGAATGAAGGCTGATTTGGCAGCCAAGAATGGAGATTCTCCAAGGCTAACATGGTAGAGGAGAACATGAAGGACTTGATTGCTATGGTATCTAATCTTTATTTAAATGTGATTACTGAGATACATATGGCTATTGTAGGAAAGCCTTCTGGTTGGTGGTATGATACAGGTGCCTCTATTCATGTTTGTTATGATAGGTCACAATTTAAAACTTATGAAGTTGTGGAAGATCGTGAGGTCCTCATGGGGAACAGCACTCCGGCCAAAGTCCTTGGACTAGGAACGGTAGAGTTGAACTTCACATCAGGGAGGAAGCTCACGTTGATGAATGTCTTTCATGTTCCAGATATGAGGAAGAATCTAGTTTCACGAAATATTCTGAATAAGAAGGGATTTGTAGTTGTAGTAGGTTCAAATCAGATTGTTATTACTAAGAACACTGTGTTTGTTGGTAAGGGTTATGATTGTGAGGGTATGTTCAAACTAAGTCTTGATGAAATAAATGAAATTCCTAGTTCTGCTTATATTGTTGATTCTTATTATGTTTGGTATGCTAGGTTAAGTCATTTAAATTTCAATTCGTTGAAGTTTATGATTAAAGATGGTTATTTCTCTTGTAAATTTGATGTAGATGTTTCTAAGTGTGAAATATGTATTCATGCTAAAATCACTAAGAAACCCTTTGGTTTTAGACTTAGTTCACTCTGACATTTGTGAAATGAATGGAATGTTAACCAGGGGTGGTAAAAGATACTTTATCACATTCATTGATGATAGTTCGAGATATACTTATGTGTATTTATTACGAACTAAGGATGAAGCATTTGACATGTTCAAACGTTACAAGGCTGAAGTTGAGAACCAAAAGGAAAAGAGAATTTAAATTCTAAGGAGTGATAAGGGAGGGGAGTATTTCCCGATTGAATTTGATGAATTCTGTGAGAACCATGGTATTATTCATAAAAAATCAGCACCTAGAACACTTCAACAAAATGGCCTTGCAGAAAGGAAAAATCAGACTTTGTGTAATATGGTTAATGCCATGCTATTAAATGCTGATTTGCCAACAAATTTATGGGGAGAAGCACTTTTAACTGCGTGCCATGTCCATAATCGAATTCCTTCTAAGAGAATAAAGGTATCTCCATATGAGGTGTGGAAAGGAAGAAAGCCTAACATTAAATACTTCAAAGTGTGGGGGTGTATTGCCTATTATAGAGTTCCTGATCAAAAGAGGACTAAGTTAGGCCCAAGGGCAATTAAGAGTATCTTTGTAGGTTATGCTGAAAATTCTAAAGCATACAGGCTGTTGGACTTACAATCTATTGTGATTGTAGAGACTAGAGATGTAGAATTCTTTGAGAATACCTTTATGAAATCTAATGCATCTCAACCAACACCTACAACTAGGAACTCTCCTGATATACCATTAGAAAGTGTTACTTCTGGTTCAAGGAATGAACTTGATTCAAATATAGAACCAAGAAGAAGCCAAAGGGCTAGAAAAGCTAAAGATTTTGGACCAAAATTTGTTTCCTCCATATCAGTTGTTTTTCTAGTAGAAGGTAGTAAGACAGAAGTATTAGATCAATACCCATTGTACTAAATGTTGATGATGACCCTAAAACATTTAGTGAGGCTATGGCATCTAGAGATTCTGCATTCTGGAAAGAGGCAATAAATGATGAGATGGATTCAATATTGTCCAACAATACTTGGATTCTAGTGGACTTGCCTCCAGGTTCAAAACCAATAACATGCAAATGGGTATTAGGAGGAAGTACAATACTGATGGTTCTTTACAAACCTTTAAGGCTAGATTAGTAGCTAAAGGTTTTACTCAAAAGGAAGGTATCGATTACTTTGATACCTACTGTAAAACCCTGAGTTTTGGGTATAGCCACGGTTAGTTCCGATTGGCAAATCGTTGGTTTGAGTTGAAGTTTCGAGGACGAAACTTCTTTTAAGGGGTAATGATGTAAAACCCCGGAAAATTCGATTATAGTTGTCGTTACGTCGTTAGTGTATTTTACGTTCGTTAATTATTTTTGTGTTTAATTTGGTAACACTTGAGCTCGTAGGACCGTCGTGGGATTACCAAGGGTAGTATAGTCTTTTCTACATGCATGGATATGCATGGGAAGAGGGGTATTTTGGTAAAGTACATGTTAATAATTGATGATTATGTGTTAATTTTTATTCAGTTAATTATGTGTCTTTTAGTATTGTTATTATTATTATTATAATTATAATTATTAATAATATTATTATTTGTAAAAATTAAAAATCATATTTTTCCTATTTACTAGTTTTGGTTTCCGATTAGTGGAGCTTCCTCTCCAAGTAAGATGTTTGTTTTGATTAAATTAAATGTTATAATATAATTAATTTACCTTAATTAGTTTAAACCTCCAAACCCTAATCTACCACAACTTCATCTCCCCTACGTGCTCTCTTTCTCTCTGCCGTGAGAGTAACCGTCGCCCGCCCACCACCTGCAACCACCGTCTGTGTCGCCGGAGTACCACCGCCGTTACCATCGCAGTCGCTGTAAGCCTCTCTCGATCCCTCTGTTTCCGTCTTTCCCTCTCACCCTACGTCGAGTTGTTGTGCGCCACAACCACGAGGTCACCGTTGTACGTCGCCGCCCAGGACACCGTCGCTGGCCATCATCGCCGCCTCTCCAAAACCAGTCGATTGTCGTCGGAATCTTTGTCCGCTGCCCAATCACGAAGCAACCTACGCTACTGCTGTTGCGGTTCGAGAACGATTTCGACGCGCCGCTCCACCGTCGGCATCCCTGCTACCGTCTGACGTTCCATCGGCGACCGTCACAGCCACCCCGTTGCCGGAAATCGCCTGGTCGCCGCTTATAGTCCCGTCGTAAGCCCTAAACCTAAAACCTAAGTGGTTCTTTGTTTTCTTTATCTGATTGCATTGGTATTATTAACATGGTTAAGGTTAGTGTTTATAATATGTTTTATAATAATTATGGTGCTTGTAATTGTGTCTACTGTTCGTATGTGAGAGGTATTCAGTGCTAAAGTATATGGGTAATCCTTCTAATTAGTATACATGGTGTTCCCTTAGTATTATATGTGATATGTGATTTACGACATGTTTGATTAGGATGGAGATTATTTAGTTGTAATCTGAGTAATCACGTCTTGATTAGTATTATTATCATGCTTAGGGTATGTTTAGTATTATTGTTATGTGGATGTTATGAAATAGAAGATTAGTGTAATCGGAAGATTGGTGATTCATTAGCGTTCTAATTAGTATCATGTTAGGTTTCTGAGTAGTATGAGAATTATGCTAGGCCCATGATTATTTATTTATGTGAGATCCTTTAAAAAGGCTTATGTTTAATTCTCCTTGTGGCTTTATAAACTTATATAATATTGTATTAGTAAAGTTTCGATCTTTGATGCGGAAATCGTATTGTTATTGTTTTGAGTTTTAATCGTCTTCTTTATTTAAAAATACTTCAAAAAAAATGGTTATGGAACAAAATTTTAGCATTCTTGCTGTGTGGGTGTTGTTATTTAAAGTTTCGATGTCGGAAATCCAAGTTTCATGTCGACCTTTACGTTATGTTTTTTTTTTTATAGAAAATACTACCTTGCAAATCTAAATTGTTGTTGTGAGAATTTGTGTTAGTTGTTGTGTAAGTCGACCTTAGTTGTGCTATGGGAGTAAAAAGGGAAGTATTGGACCCTAGTAGGTTTTCTAGAATCCCAAATTGGAGCCCCGGGATAGAGTGGTTGGAAATTAGGATCGAAAAACCCAAAATAAAAACGGGTCACCTTGGACAAATTTTATGAGTTGTACGATATCGGTCACCATTTATTGTGCAGCTAATATTTAGCCCTACCTTTTGGTCTAGAAATACCTTAAGATGTTTGCCTTCATAGGAATTTTACGGATCGGGATTTCGAGGTGTATATTCTGAGTTACGACCCAAATAGCGCACCTAGGTCAGAACTGGACAGGTTGCGTAATTGGCTATTTTTGACGACCTTAGGGGGTGTTTTAGGCCTCGGGGTCAACATAAGAGTTTTAGTAGACATCCCGAGGTTTCCAGAAAGTTCGAAACCGTACCTATAGGATGTCGGGAAGTCAAGTTATGGTTCATTTTATTGGAGTATTAAATTCTGTCCAGTTTACTCTTGTGAATTAATGCATTGTCGTGCGTGTGAGTTATTTACTTATTTTAATATGGAAGTGTTTGTGATATGCGAGAGTTTATATTATGTGATATATGTTTAAAATGCTAATTTATGAATGATGGGAACCTTATAGTGTTCCTAGGGGTGGGTTAAGTGGAAATTAGATTGCGTTAACTCTGTACGACACGTTTTAATGTAAGGAATTTTTCCTTATTTTTAGGCGCGATCTAGACCGTTCGTTTTAGTGAGCTCAAGTGTATTCGAGAAGTGAAGAGAAGATTTCCAGGTAATGTCTATGTCCTAAATCCCGTTGGGGTGCACTTTAATTGTTTTGTCGATTTTTAAGTTATTTTGCGGTTTGCATCACGAAGGGATTTTACGATGAAAATTGGTTGTATGTTTTGGATGTTGTTATGTTTCTTGAGTTGGTAAAATGTGGACAGTCATTTACGTGTGATTTGGAAATGGTTTTGGAAATTTGGGATTGGATTGGATTGGATTGTCGAGTTGGATTGGTACGTTATTAAACCTGACTAATAATTCAAATGAGACGTAAATGCGGGTTCGGGTAACGTCCCATAGACCAGGATCTGTTCCTGCAGGGAGGTTGTCAAGAGATCAGGGGATGCCCTGATATGGTTATGTGTTCGGGCAATGCCCCATAGACAAGGATATGTTCCTGCAGGGAGGTTGTCAAGAGATCAGGGATGCCTGATAGGTGCTACATCCCTGGGGTTAGTTTTATGCACGTGTGTGAAATGGATGGCCATCCGTATGATTGTGATTATATATGATTGGGATTGGTATTGAGATTGAGATTGTGATTTGATTATTGTGAAGTCTTGGAGTTCGAGGGCCAAATAAGCAAGGTCCGCCCGCTTAATAATTCTGAAGGATGGTTTGGTTGGTTGGGAAAGAAAGCTTATTTTGAAAATGTTTGACTTGTTCACTTCTTCCCCAAAAATGAATTGAAATGGATTTTAAATTGTTTTGACAGTTAGGGGTAGACATTATTGAGTCCTCCTCATGTTTTTAAATGTTTTGTTTTCAGGCGAAGAGTATGTGATGGGAATGGGAACTAGCAGTGAGGACGTCGAAGCTAGTCTTGAGAATAAGTTTAGTTTATGTTTAGACTTGAGTAGTAATGTTAGTTTATGTTGTCTTAGAAATTGAAAGTTTCTTTTGGTTGTTAAATGGAAGTAATTAATGATTAGTTAGTTTTTCCTTTCTTGCCTTGTATTCCTTCGGGGATACGGCAGTAATGCCCAATTTAAAAGAAAAAAAAAGTCTTCCGCTCTAAATGTTAGTCAACGTTTGACTTTGACCGTTAAGTTTAGAGTTTAATTTCCAGGGCGTTACACCTACGCTCCTGTAGCCAGAATTACATCCATTAGGATTCTGTTTGCATTGGCTTCAATATTTAAGCTACATGTGCATCAGATGGATGTAAAAACAACCTTTCTAAATGGAGATTTAGAAGAGGAGATTTATATGGAACAACCTGAGGGTTTCATATTACCAGGAAATGAAAAGAAGGTGTGTAAATTGGTTATATCCTTATATGGATTGAAACAAGTGCCCAAACAGTGGCATGAAAAGTTTGATGTTGCACTTCTTTCAAATGGTTTTCTCCATAATAACTCGGATAAATGTATTTATTCGAAGTTTACAGATTCTTATGGAGTTATTATATGTCTCTATGTTGATGACATGCTCATTTTTGGAACCAATTTACATGGAATAAATGAAACTAAGAAGTATCTCACCTCTCAGTTTAAGATGAAGGATCTTAATGAAGCTGATACTATCTTAGGCATAAAGGTTAAAAGGCACAATAAGGGTTTTGCCTTGAGTCAATCTCATTATATTGAGAAATTGTTGACTAAGTTCAAACATCTCAATATAAAGGATGCCAAAACTCCCTATGATCCAAGTGTTCACTTAGCGGAGAACAATGGAAGAGTTGTTGCATAGTTGGAGTATGCTAGTGCTATAGGGAGTCTAATGTACGCAATGCACTGTACCAGACCAGACATTGCATTTACAGTGTGCAAATTATCTAGGTATACAAGTAAACTAAGTACAGAACATTGGAAGGCCATTGCAAGAGTACTTGGATACTTGAAAAGGATAGTTGACTTTGGTCTCTTCTATAATGATTATCCATCTGTTTTAGAGGGATTCACAGATGCTAGTTGGATAACTAGCTCTAAGGATAACAAGTTAACATCTGGGTGGATATTTACCCTAGGAGGAGGAGCCATTAGTTGGGCCTCTGAAAAGCAAACATGTATCTCACATTCCACTATAGAATCTGAGTTAATCGCTCTAGCAGCAGCAGGAAAGGAAGCAGAATGGTTGAGGAATTTATTGATGGATATTAAGTTGTGGCCACAACCTATGTCAGCCACTTCCTTATATTGCGATAGTCAGGCTACCATGTCTCGAGCTTATAGTAAAATCTATAATGGGAAGTCTAGACACATTAGTTTGAGACATGCGTATGTGAGGGAGTTGATTCAAGATGGTGTTATAATAATCACCTATGTTAAATCAACTCTAAATCTAGCAGACCCTTTGACTAAAGGTTTGCCAAGGGATTTGGTGAAGAGCACCACTGCTAGAATGGGTTTAAAATCCTTTAATGTATGATCTGTTGTAATAGGAACCCCACCTTACTCTAGTGAAAACTAGTTATAAAGTTTAAAGGGTAATAACAAGGTTAATGGAGCACTATAAATAGGATATAGTGCATTTAATTATTAAGGAGGATGAGTTTACTCTTAATGGAATCCATATAGGTATGGAATTCACCTATGTGAATATTAGAGTGTGGTCGCTCTAAATAAGAGTTTTATGGGATTTTAACTCTTATACATATTCACAGAACCAGGATGAGCACAAGTCCATAATAGTGCTACAATAATAAGGCTTCTTCCGAGATAAGGACAAGGTATGGTACTGTGTGCCTCCGGTCTTAATATTAAAAGATTTGGTTTAGGCTATCTGGCCACCAAATTCTTTTAAGACTTTGAATCACTTACACTAACTGATGGTTTAATCAAATGACACCTTCAGCTATGCAGTTTCACAATAAGGACTATTTAAATAACTAAACTTTCACTAACTAGTGGGGGATTGTTGAATAGTTAGTGAAAGATAATAAGGAAATAAATGTATTGATTCTATCAAGTGTCCCACATGGATAGAATAAGGTTGTCTCTAGCTCCTAGAGAATATAAATAGGTTTCCTATTTATTGTCCCACACGGGGAAAATAAAATAACCTATAACTCTTTATAAGTTAAGGAGTCATATGAGTTTATAAGTAAATAAACTCTGGACTGGGCTAGTCTGTGCTTAGGTTAAGGTTCAACGCTTCGCATTGAATCGCACACGCGCGCGCGGCGTGGGCTGTAGGGCGCTAGAGGCGCTTTTGGCTCTTATTAGGCGCACTTGGCACTTATTAGGTGAGATCGGAGCTTTAGGAGCAGACAACTAAATAACATTTATTTATTATTATTTTAGGATTTTCTTTTTAAACAGTTTAATGCAGTTGGACAAGATTAACTGTCAAACCGTCAATCCTGCCCAAAAGCATTGTATCAGCATTATCATCCTTATCCATCTAGAACTGCTCAACAGGGGGATTGAATATATATTTATATGTCAATCCAAGAGTTTTGTTGTATTCTGGAGACATGATATTGCATTAGGGGCAAAATCTTGTCTTAAAGATAGTGATTCATTCACGTCTCAAAGCTCTTCTCAATCCCAAATTCTAACATTCTCACTATTAATTACCTTTCTATTGATTGCGAGAGCATGAGCATATGTCGCTGCCGAAGTACATCAAAGTGATGGAGTGAGACAATAATGGACGGAGCAAAATTACTGATCGATTGCAAATTACATCGTCGAAATTAAAAGGGGAGTAATACTGCACCATTTAATTGTTCTAAATAAGTACATGTTTTATATTACGAGGAATGTGGCCGCCTCCCTATCTATCTAATGTATATGAAATGAATTGGTCATGATATAATGCGATAATGTGTTCTCATGAAATTAGCATTGCTATGATGTAATTGGTAGAGATTTCGGCAATATATTGTTGAATGAAATATTCTTGTGGATGATGAGACCTCCTTTTAGTCCTACATATGGATAATGGGTTTTAGACAAATTGCATGCCTTCATTTTGTATGATATTTGATTGTTTTGCACATTGATACTTGTGTGAGGCTGGAGTTAATCGGATCTATACATGTTGCAGTTAGTAGCTCAGCGCTTTCATATATATATACATGGGTTGAGTGTATAATTCATTATGTGAATCTTGGTGATTATTGTATATTTAGTTTTAGATTAAATTCTAAAATTGTGGGGGTACTTTCATTCATAAATTTATGTGCACTATGTTTAGCGGTGCATGTCTTGAGAATGTAATTTTTTTTCTCAACAATCTTATAAATATGGGGTTATATTGATGCATTTTTTTATACAGTTTGGTATAAATTGATGATTATCTATTTTTTGCTGAGATAAATTTCTCAAATGTGGGGGTTATAGTCTACTTATGATACATGAATTTGGATGCAAAGTGTTTATAAAGATGGCTATAAATTTGCATGAGTAGTTCTTCCTAAACAAGCCTTGCAAAATAGAGTGATGATATACTCTATAAAATATGTTGTACACTATTTTGTAACTTGTGACCCTCGTGATGGCTAATGCATGGTGTTAGGGTTTTAATTATAAGAGCAACTTAATCAGCGGAAGCGGAAAAATAAGATGACTACTAGATATCGAGAAAAATAAATGCAACATTAAAGAGGTCAAGATTTTAACGTGGAAACCCAAATCGGGGAAAAACCACGGCCGGGTGGCACAAGCACAAACGAATCCACTAATGGTAGAGAGTACAACGAACGATCTCCTCCCGAGATCCAACACCAAGAGAGTAGAATAACCCACACAAACTCTCACAATTACTCTCACTAATGGGAATACGAAAACTACTGAATTTTGGGATATCTGAACACACCTCCTCCCATAAGAGATGCCCCAAACTCGGCCACACCAAACAAGGTGAACTAGACCCACTATTTATAGGGAAGACTCCCTATAAACCTACCTTGACTCCCGCTCGAATTAGATTTAGAATCTAATACAATTAGGAAATCTAACATAATAAGGAAACCTAAATAATATCCTAATGCAATTAGGAAACAAATAACTGAGGGATCAAGAGACTGTGTGATTTTAGGATACTTTCCTAACAATCTCCATCTTGGACTAAAATCAACGAAAGACCCAAAATTTCTTCATCGGCAACGAACCTCTGAAAGGTAAAACTGCGATGGATAGCCAAATCGCTGAATGGTCACAAACTGGATCCAACAGAAATCTTCAGATCCAAAATTTCTTCATCGCCAACAAACCTCTAAAAGGTAGAACTGCGATGGATAGACAAACCACTGAGCGGTCACAAATTGGATCCTTCAGAAATCTTCAAAACCTCACATATAATCTTGCCAATGAATTCTCAATATCCCTGAGCGAATTTTCTGAATGTATTCTTCTCATAACCGAAACTCTTACATGAACCCTAACTCTACAAACTTGAACAACCATAGCTCTGATACCACTTGTTAGGGTTTTAATTATAAGAGCAACTTAATCAGCGGAAGCGGAAAAATAAGATGACTACTGGACATCGAGAAAAAGAAATGCAAGATAAAGGGGACAATGATTTTACGTGGAAACCCAAATCGGGGAAAAACCACGGGAGACACAAGCACAAACGAATCCAGTATTGGTAGAGTACAATAAACGATCTCCTCCCGAGATCCAACACCAAGAGAGTATAATAACCCACACAAACTCTCACAATTACTCTCACCAATGGGAATACGAAAACTACTGAATTTTGGGATATCTGAATACACCTCCTCCCATAGGAGGTGCCCCAAACTCGGCCACACCAAACAAGGTGAACTAGACCCACTATTTATAGGGAAGACTCCCTATAAACCTACCTTGACTCCCACTCCAATTAGATTTAGAATCTAATACAAGTAGGAAACCTAACATAATAAGGAAACCTAAATAATATCCTAATACAATTAGGAAACAAATAATTGTAGGATCAAGAGACTGTGTGATTTTAGGACACTTTCCTAACACATGGTGTAATGCTATATATCCTTAGTTGAAAGGAAGGATTTAATTTTTGATGCATGCCTAGCATGTTGGCTATGGTATTTGGATTTTGTAAGTGCATGCTTATTGATATTGATGTTGAATTATTATGAGGGTATTATTTTTGAAGAGTGAAACCATTTATGGTTATGATGATTTTTATGAAGTTATGTAGCCTTTTGTGGCTGACATTTTGTTATGACTTGTTAAACCCTCATAAATTTAATTAGTAACATGTTATATTGATGAAGATTGATCGATCTCTTACAAATATTTTTTTGGTCTTTTGATGAAGAATTAGTAGGCCTCGATGCATCAAGAATGATGAGATGATAAATCAAAGCATGTGAAGAGAAGAGTTGATCAACTACAGTGGAAATTAGCTTTTAAGCTAATCGAATCATCGAAGGGAATGAGACTGAAGCCTAAAATAAGTCGACACAGTGGAAACCCGTCTTCGGAGGTATGGCAATCCCATGAACGGAGTTCAACGGGTAACAACGAAGCTGCTAGAGGTTGACTTGGAAGAGCACAATTTGCAATATATGCAATATTTTTCAGCGGGTGTTCCCGGGTCTCGTTCTTATGATGATGGTGCTCTTCATGTGACGTTTGAGGGTGAGGATATATTCCTCTTAATGAGTCCAAATGCATAGATTTGCGAGGTGATTTAATCACAGTTCACCTTTGGAGGATTCACATAAGTGAGTGTGGCGGTGAGGTCGCCGCTGTTGGAAATTAGGCTACTCCCTAATGACACTCATGATACGAGATTCGTGCGCATGACCGAAAAGCGCCCCACAGATAGAACCTTGGTGATACCCGTACCGTGTGTGAGGTGGTTTGAAATCCGGTCAAAGGGAACTTAGTTCAAGGTACCATACCACTAGTGTTTCTTTGGATGGATAGCCATTTACACTAAGTGTAGGTTCAAACCCGGAAGGTACCTACACCTATTACATGGTATCATACGCTCATTATATATAATCTATTTTTAAACTCTATATTTTATTGAGTTTATTAATTTTAAATCATGTGGGGGATTGTTGGAAATTTGTGTGATTTAAAATTAATCTTTTGACCTATTAATATTGTTTGATGCCCACTTATACAATCGGTAGTAACTTTTAGTTACATACCACCTTTCGGGCTCACTCAGTTATATAATATTAGACTATATAGTTTATTTTTCTAACTCCTTTATTCATTTATTTTCACTACTCTTTTTTTCTGATTCTTGTTTGGGTTGTTGAGGCAGAATTTTTGAAGATGGTTAAGGAGTTTTGATAGGATTTATTTCCTAATTTTTCTCTTATTTGACCGTCACTTTTACGTGGCTAGCATTTTATCTCCTAATTTTGAGGAGTTATGGGGCAGATTATTGAGGCTTTAATCCCCTTTTATTAGCAAAGGGTTTGCACTTTTGCACTTTTGAACGGTTGATTTACTTATTTTCTATTTATATTAAATCCAATTTCTTTGCAACAGTAGCAATATAAAACCACTAGTACGTGGTAGTGGGGTTTTTGGGGCAATGAGCTAATAGCTACTTCAGAGACTTAATTCTCTTATTTGAGTTTTAATTGCGAATGTCTCTAAATATATTTTGGTACTCAGTTTGATAAATCTGTCGTATAGACTATTAATTTTGAGCGTTGGGTATCTATTGGTTCGGGATTCTCTCTCGCTGCATCCGAAGAGAATCGACAGGTTGTCGAATCTTGGGAGAAGGTTGCATCTGAATAATTTTACCAATGCAGTGGGGGCATTCCTTCTCTAAAGAGAGTATTCTTAAATGCTTCGATCCAGGCTAATTTTAATCCCTTTATCTCCTTTCTCTTTATTCATAATTTTATTGATGTTGTATTGTACAATTTAATATAATTTTCTTTGTATTCACCATGTTTACATGAACTATAATATTGTCATTGTATGTTTGTTGAAATTCAAATTAATAGAAAGTTCTCCACTTTGTGTTTGAATTATAATTTTTCGGAATAATTTCCAACAATCAATTCATCCCTACCCGAGTAGGAGCGAGATCCATCATGGGAAGGACTTTCTAATGGAAACTATAACAGTATATAATCATGTACCAATCTTAGTTATCTTCCAATGGTTATCAATATGCCAACTCCTTAATTTTATTATGTCACGACTCTAAAGCCCAATAACCATTTTTACAGCCCATTAGACATAAGAACCTACTTGATTGCCAAGAGCTGCTTTAATGCTTTGATACTCATTTTCAATCAACTTTAACACATAGTTTGTAAATTAACATGTGCATATCAACTGGAATACCACACAGTTAGGAAACACAAGCCATCATTTTACTTGTGGCAATATGTTGGTATATATTATTGTATTTTTTAGGATTATTGGATGATAATACACTGAACTTTAGGGGTATTGGACACTAATGCACTGAACTTTTTTCTTGGACTCTAATACACTGAACTTTGAGGGTATTGGACAATAATGCATTCAGATCAATTCAGCTAGTGGTTGATGCGGTGGCTGTCCTACATTGAGGTATCGTTTTTCTATTATTTTCCAAAAAAATATATTAGTCATCCTACTTATGTATACTTTCTTACACGGCAAAAGTTTTTCTGAAAAAAAAATAGAAAAAAGACACCTCAAAGTAGGACAACCACCGCGTCAACCACCAGTTGAATTTGTCTGAGTGCGTTATTGTCCAATACCCTCAAAGTTCAGTGTATTAGAGTCCAAGAAAAAAGTTCAGTGCATTATTGTCCAATACCCCTAAAGTTCAGTGTATTATCATCCAATAATCCTATTTTTTATTATATTTTTGTAGTTAGTTTAGTTTGTTAGGTTAGTTAGTTTAGGTTTTCTTGTTTTTGTTTTTCTTTTTCTGCCGTGTCTTTCTCTTCTCCTTCAGTTTATAAGGAGGTTTTTTTTTTGTTTCTGTTTGGTATGAAGAATTCTGTGAATCTATTCTCCATCAATAACAGATTTCTTTCATCCTCTTGTCCTTCCTTTCCTTTCCTTCATAATTTCAGCTTGAAGGTTTTCATGGTACCAGTAGGGGTGGGAATTGATACCCATATATTGGGTACCCACCCTTACCCACCCATGATAGGTGGGTAAAACCCATTAGAGATGGGTAATGGGTATGGGTTACCCATAATTTGGTGTGGATATCCATTATTCATGGGTATCCATATATCCATTAATGTCTTAACTAAATGTATATTGAGTTGTATTGCGTTTATATACTGAAATTTAAGGCAAAATTAACTTTATCAGTTTGACATGAAACTTTGTAATACGACAGTTGATTAAAAAAAGATCAAATATGAATTTTGAGCTCTTAATTATTTTTATTTGATAACATTTATCGCGACATATATAGACATTTTTTGCCGCAAAAACTAACTGAAACTTTAAATTAAGATTCAACTTTATCAGTTTGACATGAAACTTTGTAATACGATATTATTGATTAAAAAATGATCAAATATGAATTTTGAGCTCTTAATTATTTTTATTTGATAACATTTATCGCGACATATTTAGACATTTTTTGCCGCAAAAACTAACTGAAACTTTAAATTAAAATTCAACTTTATCAGTTTGACATGAAACTTTGTAATACGATATTATTGATTAAAAAATGATCAAATATGAATTTTGAGCTTCTAATTCTTTTTATTCGATAACATTTATCGCGACATATATAGACATTTTTTGCCGCAAAAACTAACTGAAACTTTAAATTAAAATTCAACTTTATCAGTTTGACATGAAACTTTGTAATACGATAATATTGATTAAAAAAAGATCAAATATGAATTTTGAGCTCCTAATTCTTTTTATTCGATAACATTTATCACGACATATATAGACATCTTTTGCTGCAGAAACTAACTGAAACTTTAAATTAAAATTTAACTTTATAAGTTTGACATGAAACTTTGTAATACGACAGTACTGATTAAAAAAAGATCAAATATGAATTTTGAGCTCCTAATTCTTTTTATTCGATAACATTTATCGCGACATATATAGACACTTTTTGCCGCAAAAACTAACTGAAACTTTAAATTAAAATTCAATTTTAACAATTTAAATTGAAACTTTATAATATGATAGGATAGATTAAAAAAAGTTCAAATATGAATTTTGAGCTCCAAATATAAATTTATTATCTAAAACATTAGAATAGAAAATAAGAATAGTTAGTTGAATAGCTGGATACCCATGAATACCCATGGGTAATACCCATGGAAGTAATACCCAAGTGGGTATTATGGTAATATCCATGTGGGTATTAAAAGGCACGGGTAGGGTATGGGCAGACTTTTATAATATTTTGGTAAAATGTGGGTATGGACTGTGTCCATCCATACCCACCCAATTCCCACCCCTAGGTACCAGAGCAGGCTTAATCCCTGCCACTGCCTACCTCGACATAATCCATGGAAGACAATAAGAAACATGTCACCATAGATCCCTCTGATCCTCTTTTTATCCATCCCTCTGATCATCCTGGGCATACAATCTCTTGTAGCTGAACCCTTTTCTGGTGAGGACTTTAAATACTGGAAAAGGACAGCCTCCATAGGCCTCTCAGCTAAGAATAAACTGGTGTTCGTAGATGGATCCTGTGAAGAGCCAAGCAAGAATTCTCCTCTCCTCCCTTTCTGGAAAAGGTGCCAAGATATGATAATTTCTTGGCTCCTCAATTCTCTGAGCACGGATATTCGAGAAAGTGTCCTCTATTCAGAAACCCCAAGTCTGTTATGGAAAGAATTGATCGAACGGTATGGTCAATCAAACAAAGCAAAGGTGTATCAATTACACCAAGCAGTCAGTGCCCTAGGGCAAGAAAACTTGGACATAGCTGCATACTTCAGCAAATGCAAGAAACTTTGGGATCAGCTTTCATTGGCAGATAGATTGCCTTGTTGTGGATGTGGGAAATGCACATGTGATCAGAAGATAAATTCAGTATTGGACAAGTATGCAGAAGATCACAAGATCATTCAGTTTTTGATGGGGCTTAATGAGAGTTACCTGCTTTTAGAGGTAACATATTGATTATGAGTCCCTTTCCTAACCTAAGCCAAGTTTATGCTATGGCTCTTCAGGAAGAAAGACAAAAGCAAGTCAGACAGAATTCCAACTTTCTGTCTGACAGTGCATCTTTCCAGACAACCTCGCAATATTCAGGGCAATCAAGAAAGCCATCCTCAAGAAGAGAAACTGTAGTGTGTTCTTATTGTAAGAAACCAGGCCATCCAGTGGAGAAATGCTATAATCTTCACGGGTATCCAAATGAAAACAAGAAAGGAGGACAATCCAACAAAAGTAGAAGTGGAGGAAATCAAAATGGGAGGTTTGTTTATGTTATTCAGAATGAAGAAAGCATTGAGTCAACAGACTTTGCACTTCCAGGCCTGGATCCTGGACAAACCAAACAGATGATTCAATTCCTTTCAAAGCTGTAGGATTCTTCCAAGAAAGAAGACTCAACATCAGAAGAGGAACTAAAATCTGCTTTTATGTCAAGTATATGCACAACTCCTTCCTATGATTTTTGCATGATGTCTAACATAGATAATAAGAGATGGATAATTGATTCAGGAGCTTCAGATCACATGGTTTGTGATAAGCATAATCTGTGCAATCTTAGAGACCTTCAGAAACCCATTTCAATTATTTTGCCCAATCAAGAAAAAGTCAAAGTTAAACAATGTGGGGACTATAAACTGAATGAAAGACTGTTGCTCAATAATGTCCTGTTTGTGCCCTATTTTACTTTCAATTTAATTTCAGTGAAGAGGCTTAGTGAGCAACTGGGGTGCAATGCTGTTTTTACACAAGAAAATTGTACTTTGCAAGGCCCTTCCTTGAGGAAGCCTCTGGTGCTTGGTAGGTCTACTGGAGGCCTCTATATCCTTGACGAACAAATGACCAAGACTGAGAAGAAAGATAAGAAAGGAGACCACACCAAGCTTAATGACCTTGACTATGCTTATAATAAGTTAATTAATGACACTAGTAGTGCTATGTTTTGCAAGTCTTGTGTCTTATGGCATAACAGAAAATTAGCACAATTACATTTACATAATTGCAATCATGCTAATGGTCCTGATATGTCAAAGTGTGAGATATGTCACAAGGCAAAACAACATAGGCTTCCTTTTCCTCGTAGTAGAATTACCTCTAAAAGGATTTTTGAGCTTATTCACATTGATGTTTGGGGTCCTTATTCTACAAAGACTTATACAGGACACAGATATTTCCTTACTATTGTAGATGATTTCTCAAGAAGTACTTGGACTCATTTAATGGTTATAAAAGATCAAGCTCTATCTATAATAAGATCCTTTGTGAATATGGTTGAGACCCAATATGAAACAAAAGTCAAGATCATTAGATCTGACAATGCCTTAGAACTTGGTCTTAGCCAATCTACCAAGGACTTCTTTAGTGAAAATGGAATTTTGCATCATACCAGTTGCGTTCAGACTCCCCAAAAAAATGGGGTAGTTGAAAGAAAACACAAACATTTATTGGAAGTTTGTAGAGCTTTATTGTTTCAATCTAAACTTCCTATAAAGTTTTGGGGAGATTGTTTGATGACAGCTACCTATCTCATAAATAGAATGCCAACCAAGGTTTTGAATGGAAAGACTCCCTTTGAGGTTCTAAATGGTAAACCCCCTGATATGAACAATTTGAGGACCTTTGGTTGCCTTTGTTTTGTGTCAACTCTAAAACAAGCTAGATCAAAGTTAGAACCCAGAGCTGTCCCTTGTGTGTTCTTTGGATATCCTATGGGAAAGAAGGCCTACAAAGTGATGACCTTAGACAGTAAGAAGTTTATTGTTTCCAGGGATATTGTTTTCTGTGAAGATACATATCCCTTGGATGAAAGAAATAATGATACAAGGGCTTTCTCTTCTGATTTTTTACAATAATAGCATTTACAACAATTTTTCTGACAATCAATTGGAGAACAATGTGAACAATCAAGTCAACAACAGATCTGAATTAGATTCAGATCACACTACTGATCAAGTTGACCCTGACACTCAACAGACTCAGAACAATATTTCCACACCTAATAACAACAACACAGAACCTACTATCAGAAGGTCCACTAGAGTTAACAAAACCCCAGCTTATTTGGAGGACTATACCTTCTTGGCTCATCAAAATGATTCCAATGCTTTATGTCTTGCTACTATTACTAACTTGTGCTTGCAGGAGCCTACACATTCCTATGATTATAGTGCTCTTCATGTCACAGTCAGTCCTTGTTAGATCACTTGAATTACAATGAACCTACTTCTTACTCTCAAGATTCTGGGCATCCTGGATGGCAGAAAGCTATGCAACAAGAGTTTCAAGCTCTTATTGCCAATAATATCTGGGAAATTATATCATTGCCTCCAGGAAAGAAGCCCATAGGCTGCAGGTGAGTATATAAGGTTAAGCATAGGGCAGATGGAACTATAGAGAGACTAAAAGCTAGGTTAGTGGTACAAGGATTTACTTAAAAGAAAGGGATAGATTACATAGACACCTTCTCTCCTGTGATAAAGATGACTACCATTAGAATTCTTATGGAAATAGCTGCCAAGAAAGGCTGGATTTTACATCAATTGGATGTAAACAATGCCTTTCTACATGGAGACTTGAAAGAGGATATATATATGAAGTTTCCTCCTGGTTTAGACACACACATTCCTAATGCAGTTTGCCAGTTGAACAAGTCACTTTATGGTCTCAAACAAGCCTCAAGGCAATGGTATGCCAAGCTTGCTGAAACCTTGTACAAAAGGGGGTATTCTCATTCTGAAACTAACTATTATCTTTTCTGGAAGAAAAATGGTGATCTTGTTGTTTTTCTAGCTGTCTATGTGGATGGCATTTTGCTAACTAGAAGTGATAGTGTTGAAATACAAAGTATAAAGCATTATCTTGACACCACCTTCAAGGTTAAAGACTTAGGTCAAGTAAGCTATTTCTTGGGCATTGAAGTTCTGACAACTAAACAAGGTCTGCTTCTTACACAGCAGAAATTCACAAAGACATTGATACAAGATTTCAAGTGTGATTCTGAGCCTGTTGTGATCACTCTATTAGATCTGAATCAGAAATTGTCTCCAAACTTAGGAGAGTTGTTTGATAATCCAACTCTATATAGGCAGCTGATTGGAAAGCTAAATTTCTTGACAAATACTAGACCTGACATTAGTTTTGCAGTTCAGCCTTTAAGTCAGTTCATGCAGGATCCAAGAATTCCCCATTTCAAGGCTGCACTTCATGTTCTCAAATATCTTAAGGGAAGACCTTCTCTTGGGATCTTGTTAAATACTGATTCTGATTACTCCCTTACTGCAAGTTGTGACTCTGATTGGGCTGCTTGTTGTCACTCTCGCAGGTCAATAAGTGGTTTTGTTGTTTTCTTGGGAAAGACATTGGTTTCCTAGAAATCTAAGAAACAACAATCAGTGAGCCTATCCTCTGCGGAGGCAGAATATAGGAGCTTAAGAAGACAAACTGTTGAGTTGGCCTGGATGTCAAGACTTCTACATGAGCTGTGCATTACTGACATCATACCAATACCAATAAAATGTGATAGCCAAGCTGCTATCTACATTGCAAAGAACCCTGTCTTTCATGATCGAACAAAACACATAGAGTTAGATTGTCACTTTGTGAGGTCCAAGCTGATGGAAGGTCTGATTACTCTCAACCATGTATCTACCAAGCATCAAATGGCAGATCTCCTCACTAAGCCTCTAACAGGGGTTCAACATCATGCAATACTCAGCAAATTGGGGGTTTATCAACCACCAATTTGATGGGGGTGTTAGTATATATTATTGTATTTTTGTTGTATTTTTGTAGTTAGTTTAGTTTGTTAGGTTAGTTAGTTTAGGTTTTCTTGTTTTTCTTTTTCTTTTTCTGCCGTGTCTTTCTCTTCTCCTTCAATTTATAAGGAGGTTTTTTGTTTCTATTTGGTATGAAGAATTTTGTGAATCTATTCTCCAACAATAACAGATTTCTTTCATCCTCTTCTCCTTCCTTTCCTTTCCTTCATAATTTTAGCTTGAAGGTTTTCACAATATTATGGGGCCTCCTCCTGAAGCATTAATCCCTCTAAGTTCATAAGATCCACTATTTTTATAGTAAACTTTTGCATATAGAACATACTGCAAAGGTAAATGTGAGCAACCCCCAATCAATATATGTTATTTGACAATCACAATATATACCGGGGAATGCAAGAAACTTCACCACCATAACCACATTCACAGGATTGGATGTCAGCTATCTATTGAATTATGTTGTCAATTATTAAGCTGTCTCGTATAGCTGAAAAACCCAACATTGCCTAGCAAATTATTTGTCTAAACTATCCTACTTCCTCTCATCACAGCAGTAGAAATCAATGGCTTATTCTCCCCCAACCCCTCCCCCCCCCCCCCCCTAAAAAACAGACCAAACTTTTAGGGCATAAAATTGGATGTGCGAGACTCTACATAGTATGTAGATAATTATATCAGAGGTAATTGAAAAAAATACTTTGAACAGTTCGTTATCTGTTCAATATGAAATTCTAGGTATGTCATGAAGCTAAAATGGAAAACCCCTACAAACTCACAACAATCACCTTTTACTACCACATTCCAGTATATTTGCATAATCACTATCTTAAAAACAACAGAAGCAACATTTTCTTATGACGGATTAATACAAAAAATTCAGAGAAAGCCATCTCATTGCAATGAATAATATCCGAACATCATGCACCAGACTCCTCTAACTACAAATATAAGTGTATAATATGGGTCTCTTCGCATCTTCCCCAAGGAATACATACACAAATCATCAGATGAAACTTCACCGAATTTCCTCAAACTATATCAAATCAATCTGTGAAAATCTGGAGTTGGTTGGTCAATCCTCTATGTGAGTAGGAACGAGATCCATCATGAGAAGGACTTATCTAATGGAAACTGCAAAATTATCTAATCATGTTCACCAACCTTGGTTACCTTTCAATGGTTATTAACATACCAACTCCTTAATTTTTATAATGTCATGACTTGTATGGGGTAGGGGTCATAAATAAGAATAGAGATAAGCTTCAATCCCCAGTCAGTCAAATCACCACCATGGGTTTACGAAATAGTAAATTAGCAGCCATCTTATCTCATTTTACGTTGTAAATGGCCCAAGTCATTTAGTCCATGCTTGGTTCATGTGTTAGTCATGTAATCGAATGTTATATGATTGAACCCTACCTGATAAATCTCTACAATTATTGTCTGATGCTAGAAAATTAGAGGAATGAACTGGGTAGAATTCAGACAATGAAGTGAAACATGGAAGAGTAGACGCTCAAGATGGAGATTGGAGACTGGAGGAGAGTAAAGCTTCAGAATTGTTCTCCAAATTTCCAGTATTACTCCAGCTCAAGCCTTACATACAGAAAACACAAAGAAAATAGAAATTCAAGAAACAAGAAATAAATCAGAGGCGGGAAAGAGTTTAAGAAAAGAAGATTAAATTGAACATACGAAGTTGAATTCAGTTATATAGTTGCGATCTCCAATGCGAAGCCCAGATTTTAAGCTACAAGTTTACCACCTCGAACAAATTCGTCTTGAAAAAGCACCCGTCACCAGACATGTCGAATTTGCTGCAATCTGAATGACACAACCAAAGGCAAACACTTTAATATGAAACCTCTATTTCAAATTACAATCAGAAAAAACTCATCAACACGGATCAAGAACAAGAAAACTACACCAACTGCTTTTCTCATCTCTTTTACGCCAGATTTTTAGAAATGATCAACTCAGACAACAAGGAATCATAGTCGGCATTAATTGATTCATCTCAAGAATTCGATTACCAAGAAGAAAAAATCATTAACTCAGACAACAAGGAATCAATAAAGAGGGAGAAGCAAGTACCTGAAACAGGAGCTACTAAACAGGAGCAAGTGAAGTCACCAATTTGTCATGAGAGAGTGTGTGTGTAAGGCTGCAAGCAGATTTTAAGGTTACGGTTGTGTAATTAAAATAAAAGCAAAACAGATAATAACAGGTGGACAATAAGCCCCAATATTTGTTGAATTTACAAGAATGTCATTTGAACAGTGTTGTATTGCAATTTGAACAGTAAAGTGTGATTTGTATTTTTTTTAATGTTAAAGGATATAGCCCTCAGACTATATAACATTTCAACATTAATACAAGTAGTAATGTTTTAAAATTAAAATGTTTTCAATTACTTTTATAATTAAAATGACACTACCTCAACTTAATGACTCCTCGATCATTCAAAATTGAAGGGTAGGATGATGTTGGGTAATGATGGTATTGACCATTGCCTCGTTAATAGTAAATTATTCAAGTTGAGCTTAGTTTGACCAACCTATGGTATGTTCTTTTGAAGGGTAGGATAGTGTTGGGTAATGAGAGGAGACATAAAATTTGGGAAGGTTTGAAAAAGGATGGATTTTGAGAAAGTTTGGGTAGTTACGTTTTTTTTTTTTTTTTTGTTGGTACATTTATTCAATTTATAAAATATGTTTCGAAAAAAGAGCAATTGAGGCCTTGTCAGACTTGAGGGGTAATATTGGACTATTAGCAATAGGGTTAATGGATTAGAAAAGCTCTGCAGAAACTGGGTTTCTCTCTCCCATCTATTATGAATTCCAAAACCGTTGAATGTAACCATAATGTAACTGCCTTGTAATAGGGGGCAAAAAAAAAAGATTGGATAAAACCAATGGTTGAGACTCAATATTTAGAAAAGAGCAATGACCATTATTTCTCAAATCATAGGATTTGGCCATTGAGGGAGGGAAGAAATGTGAGGGGCACTCATTCTAAAATTTATAATAATAATAATAATATGTTTGTCTTAGAAAAATATTTACAAGAAAATTACATATTTATGAAATATTTATAAAAATATGTTTGTTTTAGAAAAATATTTATAAAATATGTTTTTTGTGTTGATGTTTTGTTTTGTTGGTTTGACACTAAGACTCACTTTTTTTTTTTAAAATGAAAGTACATTGAGTCCACTACCACATCAGCATATTGCTTAGTGTAGGACCCGGAAAATCCGTCCCCGTTTAGGGGAATCGGTTTTCGGATGCGCAATTTAAGTGATCAGGAGCCGACTAAGGTTGCTTAATCCTTAAATAAGGATATTTTTATTTTCGAAATTCGTTTTCGGGGTGATAAAACTATATTTATTTACAAATCCTTTTTATATTATTAAAATACCCGAAATTGACCAAAATATTTTATCAACGATTTAATACTGGCCCATTACCAGATCCAGGCCCAAGAGGAAGCAAAAGGGCCGCCAGAAGACACTAAAACCCGCAAGGGTTTTATTTTCCCTTGGACTGGGCCTTGCGCTTCCTCGGCCCAAAGAAAATGAGCGAGAGAATTAATAAAACCAGCAGGGGTTTTATTAATTTTCAGGCCCATTTTCTCTCAATTTGCCTTAGATTAGTAAGAAAAGTGGTATTAAATTATTTATAATTATTTTTATGCAAAATCGTATATTTTAAAAAATCAAAACGGTTTGTAAAATGATGAAAGAGTCGCCAGCCAATATAAGGAAATCGACAAACCATAAAAAATAATAAAAAGTGACTCCGGTCTACGAACCTGATTTCTATGTTCGGGGGTAAGGTTACAAATTCGAGAATTATAAGAACTCTCGGATCCGCCTGTTAGAAAACAGACTCTACTAAAATCGAACTTGAAATGAAAGAGAGCCGAGAGAAGTTTAATTAATTTCGCAACATTATATTCATGATCATGCAATATAGAACAATGAGGTTTTATTTACAAAATAATGTACAAGTAAGGAATTAAAGCGCAAATTACATGATTAAAAACAATAGCAACGAAAAGCAAACCTTGCTAGATGTTGGACAAGATGGAAGGAAGATCGATCCCTTGATTCAACCTTGGTTTAGAGCTCGGACGGAAGGATGAGTGTAGGGATGGCTAGATTGAAGGTGTATGATAGTATGATAATAGTGATGGATGGTGATTATGTGAAAGAAAGAGAATGGAATGATGAGATTTTGAGAGAGTTTTGGTAGTATGGATGATGGTAGTTGATAAAATGAGGGTGGAATGGAAGGGGTATTTATAGGTGAAGGGATGAAGAATTTGGAGGGAAATTGAGGGGGACACATCCCTTGGATCATGCCCTTCCATCATGCAGAATCAAAACCCATGCGGGTTTTAGGAGGTCAAGGCAGGGTCAACCTATGTGAGGCTAAAATCGTGGGATGTGCATGGGAAGAGAATTGGCGCCAACTACGAAGACTAAAACCCCCGCGAGTTTTAAACCCCTCACACGGATTGCTGACGTGGCCGACAAAAACGATGCGTTGCTCGTGGGTGTAAAACCCCTGCGGGTTTTATCAAATATTTGGGCCGGAGGCGCGTCTTGGGCCAGTTTACATTTTGGGCCGCTTCCTCGTATTAAAACCCCTGCGGGTTTTGGCAGTTTTTTGGGTTGGATTTGCTTACTGGGCCAGATTTGTGGGCCTAGGAATTAATAAAACCCGCAGGGCTTTTGAAACTAGCTAAGTGCAACTTTGAACGACCATAACTCTTTCATCCGGACTCCGATTGAGGCAATTCAAAAGGCGTTGGAAAGCTTATGATGTGTACTTTATTCTTATCAAAAGAAATAGGGCCAACAAGACTTGTGGAAAAAATGGGATTCGAAATGGTGGGCATATGTATGTTAAAAGGGTGCAAAATGAAGGCTGTTTGTGGTGGGTTGGCCCGGTAGCTTTTGATTGAGGAAGGCCCATTGAATTTTCTTTCATGCTAGCCTCTTTTCTTGTTATACATGATTTGTATACTTGTCCTGCTACAAAATCTAGTGTCTAGAGAGAGCCTCCACTTTGATCGAGTCCGAATATGACGAAGGTCAAAGTAGCCTGAGATGTTGTCTGCTTGATGTCTGACCTGAAGATGGATGCTGTCAGTGCTCTTTTATGTGGCGACCGAATGACGGATGATGTCGGCGCTGTCGTCGAGGGCCTTTTGGTGGCAACCGTTGGACGACCGATGATGTTGATGATGTCGTCGGAAGCCTTTAGGTGGCATCCGTTGGACGACTGAAGTTGCTGATGATGTCGTCCGGGACCTTTAGGTGGCGACCGTTGGACGACTGAAGATGCTGGTGATAATGTTGTCAGAGGCCTTTAGGTGGCAACCATTGGACGATTGAAGATGCCGATGATGTCGTTGGAAGCCATTAGGTGGCGACCGTTGGACGAGTGAAGATGCTGATGATGTCATCGAGAACCTTTAGGTGGCGACTATTAGACGACTGAAGATGTCGGTGATGTCGTCGGAGGCCTTTAGATGGCAACCGTTGGACGACTAAAGATGTCTTGATGTCGTCAGAGGCCTTTAGGTGGCAACCGTTCGACGACTGAAGATGCTGATGATGTCGTCGGAAGCTTTAGGTGGCTACCGTTGGACGACTGCTGCTGGTGCTCTTTTATGTGGCAACCAGATGGTGTACGGTCCCTTTTAGCGGCAACCTGAACATCACAAGAAAACAAAGCGTTAGTTTTTTTTCTGAAATGTAAGTGGGTTCAGATTTTTACCTGAGCTTTGGAAACCCTTGGGCCATAATGTTTGAGCCGGCAATTTTGGACTTCGTGGATTGAGATATGACTTTGTGGTGCGAACCTTATGGATATGACTTTAGATTGCAAAGCCTGGGGTGATGCTTAGAAGCCGAGTCCTGCACCGCGGTCGTGGGCGGCATGCACCTCTTTGGGGATGATCTTGAGCAAGAATGATGCTCTACTTGACTGTTGATGAGTATCTTACGCTGATCTCAGGCGAGAATGACGCCCTTACTTGAAGTGATCTCAAGCGTCTGATGACATCCTTACTTGAAGGTGTGGGCTAACACTTGGAAGCTCCGTCTTGTGTCGCAGTTGAGGTTGATGTTCTAGTCTTTCCCAGTGTCGTTCCAGTCTTTCCCGGTGTCGTTTGTTTGGCATGTTCAATGCCGATGGACTCCACCGATCGCGATGTCGATGGCCCTAGGGTAGAGTCTTCACCGGTTACGATGCCGATGGTTCTGATGTTGGGGACTTATACCGATCTCCGGCGGTGACCCTGTTTTTTGGTCTTTTTGATGATGATGACATTTTTGATGTCGACGAGACTTCACTGGACGCGATGCCGATGGCTCTCATTTCTGAGATTACGTCGAATCCGATGTCGACGACTCTTATTGTCGAGACTGTGCCGAGCTCTACCGGCGGCTCTGGATTTTTTTGATTTGATGACGACAATTTAATGCCGAGGAACTTCACTGAAACTCTGCCAAGGGCCCCTTTTTTCTTAAGTTTTGCTTCAAACGCATAGGTGCCAAAATTTCACTGTAGGGAATGGATTCTTGAATTTGCCCGGTCGTTGATCCGTTCAAGTGAAGATTTTGTCCTTCGTGCCGGACATGCGCCATTCGTGTCTGGTTGATGATGCATGACTTGACTGGATGCTAACTTGTCCAGCAAGAGTTGGATTAGAGATTGCTCTAATCTTGCTCTCAGTGACTGGAAACCATGTCGACCGGTCTGATTGAGATAGTATATAGGCTTAAACAGCCCCCATTATTGCGTTCTGGAATAATGATGTGACACTTCCTTGCTTCTTTTTTTCATTTTCAGATATGCGGGTATGCATGCAACTAGTCTACTAAACTCTTGCACAAACAATGCAATTTTTTTTTTTGACACAAACATTCATACACCCATGTGTTTATGCATAACTATTGACTTTATGCAAGACAGACCGACTTTATGCAAGACAAACTGACTCTACGTGACTCTGACTCGACATATGGATGCAATGCAATGATTTGGTATCCTACATGCATGTGACTCAATATGCAAACAACCCCCAATCTCAATACTAGAACGATGATTCCCTAAGTGTCAGAGAAACTCGACATGTAATTTCAGGACAGGGCAAGATAGGTGAGGCTTATGATGAGGCTTGATGATGAAGGCGTTGTCCTGGATGACTTATCTTGTCATCTTGCTTCCTCGAATCACTGTGGAGATAACTAGAGCCTCGTTGTAGGTTATGTGAGGGATAGGGGAGCCCCCAATTCAAATGAACTCTTCTCTTGAGTCGGATACTGTTTGCAATTAGCAATTGACGCGGCTGAATTTGTCCTTGACGAATGGGCCTCGCTCAGATGTGCTGAGGACGGACCTCAAAATATCGAATCTCGTACTTGCACTAGTGATCGAGTCAAAAAGCTCTGGTTGGTATGAAAAGATGAAAGGGGTTGGCAAAAGAAAAGGTATGTCTGATGATGGCCAGACAGGTTCATGAGGCACTTGGTGAAAACGAGATGATGGTGGGTCGATGGTTGACTCTGGGTATGTCACGATTGTCAGATGACCATGTTTTGGCTAAGGATAGATGGTTGGCAAGGGGGAAGTCACCTAATAGTGGAAGAGGTGAGGGAATGGTTGAGATGGATTCGCGTTACATGAGGAGAGGTGGTTGGCTATTTGGATGTGAAGGTGATCCAAGTCTGACGGAAAAAAGGTTAGGAAATTATAATGTCGGGGACGTGAAAGAACTTCAAAATCCAAGGTTTACTTTCCTTTTGCCTAACCTGCCCTAACGGGTTTTCAGGCTAGCCTCTCTTATTCTCTCACTCTCCTTTTGCCTAGCTTGGGATTCCAAGCTAGCCTCTCTTGTTCTCTCTCTCTCCTTTTACCTAGCCTGGTATTCCAAGCTAGCCTTTTTTTTTTTTTTTACTCAAAGAACTAAATTTTGAGGACAAAGGATGCTCCATTAAGGTGAATTGTAGTGGCCGGGCCTCAAAGAAGTTCTCCTACGTATCTAATGTGGAATCAGGCCAGTCATAGTTCATAAGGTGCAACTTTAAAGGATTGGTGCCTCGAGGAGGGCTTGGTGAGGTTGGCTTGAGGATGGTTATGGAGGTTCAAAGGTTATGGATGCAAAGGTGTGTTGACGATGTAAAGGCTTAAGGTGCAAGGCTTGAGAGCAATTTGGAAAGTTTATGAACGGTGTTTCGATGCGCGTGACTATTAGCTCCATCTCCAGTTTCTCAATCTTTTTTTTTCTTTTTTTTTCGCTTTCTTATTCCTATTTCTTTTTGTTGGCATGCTTCGAGATTTGGACGACCCAAAGAGGGTTTACTCTCCCAGCACAGGTTTTTCCATACGCTAACAAAGTACTTAAGGGACATGAGCACCGTACCACTCATGCTGACCCATGTTGGTGGACCAACTAGGAATTTTTTCATTTTTCTCTTTTTTTTCTTTTTTCTTTTACTTTCTTGTTCCTTTTTTTTTTTTGGCATGCTTCGAGATTTGAACGGCTCAAACGGGGTTTACTCTCCCAGCACAGATTTTTCCATACGCAAACAAAGTGCTTAAGGGACAGGAGCGTCGTACCACTCATGCCGACCCATGTTGGTGGACCAACTAGGAACTCTCTATTTTCTTTTTTTTTTCTTTTTTTTCTTTTGTTTTTTGCTCTCTCTTTTTCTTCCTTTTTTTTCTTCTTCGACTCTTTTTTTTTCTTGCATTTCTTCGTCATGGGGTTGACTCATGTTCGCCTTTAGTCACAACACACCTTTTGGCTTTGGGGTAGATATGGATTGGTCATGAGGAGAATGATCGGGTTGGTCAAGGCTAAGGGTTTTCAAATGGTGATTGTGATGAATGATGCAAAGAGATTTGGTGAAGGGGAATTTGGATGGAGATGAAGGTTATAAGCAAGGGAAAAAGGGAAGGTAACAGGTGATATGGATGCTAATGTGGGTGGTGAGGCAGTAGCCCCCTGTCCTAGGCACATTTTGTTCAAGTTGCTGGTTTAGGAGCATAGAGATGTCAACTTTCAAGAGACTGATGATTTTGGTCTTCTCTCCTTTTTCCCAGCCTGCTTGATGAATGCAGACTGACTTCCCTCTTTTTTTCTCTATCTGTTTTTTTTCTTTTTTTAAAATTTTATTTTAAACCCTGGATTCATAGGACGATTAGGGGTGAAGATAGATGGATATGCTAGACTTGGATGTTAAGGCTAATGAATGGGTGAACGAGCTTTTTAACTCAAGTTAAGAGTGCAAGCACGAGATTCTCAAACAATCAAATAGATGCATCTTATTGAATTCAAAAGACAAGCATATCGCAGACCGACTCAATGCCTCCCTTAATTGACTCTGAAAATAACCCTAGCCAACTTCAAAATCCCCTTCCTACGGTGTTGCGTTTCCTTGTTGACTGCTCTTGGAGGGTCGTTGCTCTAGCTGGTTTCCTGACTAAATTACATTAGTCTTCAATGCTCCTAGAAGGGTGGCTGGGTGAACCAGTAGCCCTCCTATTAGGACTGGAATTCTTCCATCCTTAGATGACGGCCTTTTCATTGTTCATGGTCTTCAGTTGGATACATATGTCTTTAAGGTAATCAAAGTCCTTGATGACGTGATATCCCAAATGATGGGATAGGTTGCTTTTGAGACCTTGTTTGAAGGTAGTCAACTGTAGGCGCAAAGGTATAGTCTCATTGATCTGAGACAACTTGGTGTTCCATCTTTTGAAATAATACAGGAGGGACTCGTCTTTCCCCTGCTTCATTGTCATTAGGTCATCCTCTGTGGCATGCTTCTTATAGATACGACTGTAATGATTGATAAACGCCTTAAACAGCTCGTTCCAATCAGCCTTGACTTGAGGTGACAGGGCATGGTACCATACTTTGGCTTCTCCATCTAGAGTGGATGGGAAGACTGTAGAGTACAAGTCAACATCAATCTTGTTGAGAGGTGTCAATCGCATGAACTCCTCAATGTGGTGAGTAGGATTCTCGGATGGCTTGAATTTAATGTTAGGCAACTCAATCTTGTCAGCGATTTTCATGACAGGGTGGATAGGCAAAGGCACATCTGTGTACTCGTCAGCAAAGGCTGGCACAGTGCTCATTATCTTGGTGATGCTCTCTAATTTTTGCTCCAAGGCCTTAACGGTTGGGTCCTCCATGAGTTTGGGAATCTCCGAAGTAGTTTTGGGCTTCCCTTTGAATGATCTTAAGCCCCCTGACTTATCTTCTACAGGTGTCTTATCAAGTTCATGCTCAGATTCATAGACTTCCACCACATCATCATCTCCTTCAACACTTAGACCCAACTTCTCATTGATCTTTATGATAGCCTGCAGCATACCAATCATCACCTGTTGTTGTTCACGGAGCCTCTTCTCGATCTTTTGTTCCTATTCGAAGAAATTTGCAAAGACTAAGCCTTGCATCTTAGTGAAAAGATCCTCCAGCTGTTTCGAGATGTTTGCTTCGGCACCTTAGACAAGGACCCCTTGGAATCGTTCCTCAACCATAATTCGAGCTCTGGGTTGAATGACAAATGGATCGCAACTTGGATTTAAAACCAACCAGTCGGTGTGTGGATCTCTAATGCGGGCCTAGAGTCGATCACCTATCGTGCCTGTATGGAAATTTGTTAGTGACTCGATAATTACTCTGACACTTACTACCTAATGCATGCATGCTCTAAGGGACCTATATGATCCTAACAAACTTGACGCCTATATGCTGACACAAGAGACTCACCCACTTTTTTGGGAGTACATGACCTAACTCTATATGAACCTATTAACAAAACATTATAAAGGGCCGAATAAAGTCAAACATAGCGAGCAGATCATAAGTTGACAGATACAAGTTAGTGTTTCTCAATTCGGATGGGCCCAATCCACAGGCCGACCGTTTTAAGGAGAATCCGTAACTTGGCCCAACAATTCAGACAACTCAAGGTATGTTCACTATTATGCGGACTAGAATAATGTCCAACAAGACCGACAACCTTTTTTTTTACTTTTTACTTTTTTTTTACTCGAGGAAAATGGATATTGTAACAGACTGAATAAAGCCAACAATAAGCGAGTTATAATAAATTTATAGGCTTAATTGACAAATCCAATATGGTTGGACCTAACAACGGGCCGACCATAAATGTGATAGATTTATTAATTAAATCGATAAATTAATTTACTCAAGCCTAGTGACTATTATACAGTCTAAAACGCAATCCATTAACTTGGTCGGACTTTTAATTAATTTTTGGACCTTTGTTAAGAGAATTTCGTAAAAGGCCATATAATATCATCAAAGGTGAGTCACTTTTTATTCATCAATTAAGATAATCAACTTTCAAACATAAATGGGTCCTTTCACTTGGGCTAACCATAACATTTTCGAGTTAATTATACTAATTAATAAATAATTATTTTCTCAACCCAATGAATTTTATATGGACTAGAACGAAACCTCCAAACTAGGGTCGACTTTTTACAAAAAGAAAAAGGGATGGCAAACATATATACACATAGCATACAACATGAGGGGTATCCTAAACCAAGGCTCTATATTCATGGATTACTATGGTTGGGTTAACATGGCCTACTGCATGTTCTCACCTCAGTTCACCTTACCCTTAAAGATTTGTGGGCAAGGAGTGTGAGGTGTTGCTCATCGGACTTCAAGGAAGCCCTCTGAGTATAACATGGTGATGTATAATGAGACCAAGGATGATCAAATTATACAAAAGCTAAGGATCTTTAAAAACCAAGATAAGAATCTTGCTTCTCAAAGTTCTAAAGGATCGAAAATGGGATTGAAATGGATGGAAAAGCTGGAAAAGAACTATGAAAAAGAGTTACCAAGAATGTTGATGATGGACGAATTTGATGTACGAATGAACGCTTTGGATGAATGACAATGGCGACTTGAAGCTTCTTGGAAGGATAAAGGCACACCACCTTCAAGAGATCTTCAATTCCTTCCTATCACCACCAAGGATGCCAACCTTGGATAGAAGAAGGGAGATAGCTTCGTTCTCCCTCAAGAGAAACGAGAGGACTAGCACAAAACTAGAGAGAAAACATCATGTGTTTACTTGTATTTGATTTATGATTGAATGAATGTACAAGCCATCCTAAGGGGTCTATTTATACTAGTAGAGGCCCCCCTTAGGCGTGTTATATGCAAGAAACTACAACCATCTAGCTTACATCATCCTACACAAATAATTATATCATAAAGAAACAAATGAACTAAGCTAGATTACAAATGATGATAACTTGCTCTATACTTAACCATATCTAAAGATTCTTGTACCATTGGAAAGCTCTTGGAATGTAGATCATTTCACTCTAGGACAATTTCCTTGGTAGCTTCATAGTTCTTGAGTTAGAGCGCAAATCATCACTCCTTCATGGTTAAGACCATTCGAATGTAGACTAAATGTGATAGTTTCAAGCTCCTTGTCAATGTAGCTAAGTACTTGGCTTCCATGATGTAGGTTTGGAACCAAATCTACATCATTCCCCTCTAGTTGAAAAGAGTTTGTCCTCAAACTAGGAAGTTCTCCAATATCTCCAAAAAAGGGCTTGAGATCACTCACATTAAAAGTGCAACTCCCTTCATAGTCTTCTCCAAGTTGCAATTTATAAGCGTTATCACCAATCTTCTCCAAAACTTTATAAGGACCATCTCCACTTGGTGCAAGCTTACCTTTCCTCTTAGAAGGAAATCTTTCTTTCTTCAAGTGAATCCAAACAAGGTCTCCCGGCTCAAATACAACCTTCTTCCTTGATTTATTCACTCTTCTTGATACATTTGAGGTATACTTCTCAATTTTGGCTCGTACCTCCTCATGTAGCTTCTTAATCTCTTCCACCCTTTTGTTAGCTTCAAAACTAAACTTTGTTGACGTAGAGATGGGCGTGAGATCCATAGGTTGGAGAGGGTTCCTTCCATAAACAACTTGAAAAGGTGACAACCCTGTGGCTTTACTTGGACTTCGATTAAAGGCAAATTCAGCATGACATAGAAGAGTATCCCAACCCTTCTTGTCTTTACTCACCAATATCCGAAGAAGAGCTCCCAAAGTTCGATTAGTCACTTCGGTTTGTCCATTCGTTTGTGGATGACATGCGGTGCTAAACTTTAATGTTGTACCAAGCTTCTTCCATAAAGTAAGCCAAAAATGACTAAGGAACTTGGAATCTCGATCACTCACCATGGTCTTTGGAATGCCATGTAGTTTCACTATTTCTTCAAAATAAAGATTTGCAACCTTAGTAGCATCATAAGTAGTGTGGCATGGAATAAAATGAGCCATCTTGGAAAATCTATCAACGACCACCATAATAGAATCCTTGCCTCTTTGTGTTCGTGGTAGACCAACAACGAAGTCTAAACTCACGTCTTCCCATGGATGATGTGGAATGGGCAAAGGAGTATACAACCCTTGTGGCAAAGCATGTGCCTTGGCGATATTGCAAGTATTACATCTCTTTACCATATGCTCAACATCTTTAATCATGCTTGGCCAAAAATAATGCTCCTTCATCATAAGGTAGGTCTTTTCAATTCCAAAGTGACCCGCCAAGGATCCTCCATGGACCTCCATGATTAACAACTCTCGAATGCTACTTCTAGGAATACAAAGTTGATTCCCTTTGAAGAGAAACCCATTTTCAATATGGAAAAGTTGATGAGGGTGCTTCTTACAAAGCTCATAAACCTCCTTGAAATCCTCATCATTTTCATATAACTCTTTAATATGCTCAAAACCAAGGACTCTTGAATCTAAAACATGAGTAAGTAAGTACCTTCTTGACAAAGCATCCGCTCCTTTGTTAAGATGTCCCGCCTTATGTTTGATCACAAAGTGGAATGCTTGCATATACTCCACCCATTTAGCATGCCTTGGGTTTAACTTGTGTTGCCCTTGGATGAACTTAATAGCCTCATGATCACTATGTAAGATGAATTCACCACTTAGAAGATAATGCCTCCAATGTTCAAGAGCTCTTATGATGGCATAGAATTCTTTGTCATAGGTGCTATACTTCCTCTTAGCTTCATTCAACTTCTCACTAAAATAAGAAATGGGGCGGCCTTCTTGTGTTAGGACGGCTCCAATTCCTACTCCACTTGCATCCACTTCAACTTCAAATACTTTGTCAAAACATGGTAAAGCAAGAATAGGTGCATGACACAATTTCTCCTTAATCACTTCAAACGCTTCATTAGCACCTCTAGTCCATGTAAACTTCTTTCCTTTCAACAATTCGGTCATAGGTGCAAGAATGGAGCTAAAGTTCTTTATAAACCTTCTATAGAAAGATGCTAAACCATGAAAGCTTCGTACCTCATGAATGGACTTTGGTGTAGGCCACTCTTGAATAGCTTTCACCTTCTCCTTGTCGACTTGTATACCTTCTTGTGAAAGAACATATCCAAGGAACACAATCTTGGATGAGAAGAAATGGCATTTCTCCAAATTGGCGTATAGCTTCTCCTTCTCCAAGATGTACATGACCAACTCTAGATGCTTCACATGTTCTCTTTCACTTCTACTATATATAAGAATATCATCAAAGTAAACTACAACACATTTGCCAATAAGAGGCTTCAATACATGATTCATTAAGCGAATAAAGGTAGATGGTGCATTTGTAAGACCAAATGGCATCACAAGCCACTCATATAAACCTTCCTTGGTCTTGAATGCCGTTTTCAACTCCTCAAATCAACTTTAGAGAACACAACAGCTTCTTGGAAGGATAAAGGCACACCACCTTTAGAGAACCAATTTTGATGTATAATGAGACCAAGGATGATCAAATTATACAAAAGCTAAGGATCTTTAAAAACCAAGATAAGAATCTTGCTTCTCAAAGTTCTAAAGGATCGAAAATGGGATTGAAATGGATGGAAAAGAACTACGAAAAAGAGTTACCAAGAATGTTGATGATGGACGAATTTGATGTGCGAATGAACGCTTTGGATGAATGACAATGGCGACTTGAAGCTTCTTGGAAGGATAAAGGCACACCACCTTCAAGAGATCTTCAATTCTTTCCTATCACCACCAAGGATGCCAACCTTGGATAGAAGAAGGGAGATAGCTTCGTTCTCCATCAAGAGAAACGAGAGGACTAGCACAAAACTAGAGAGAAAACATCATGTGTTTACTTGTATTTGATTTATGATTGAATGAATGTACAAGGCACCCTAAGGGGTCTATTTATACTAGTAGAGGCCCCCCTTAGGCGTGTTATATGCAAGAAACTACAACCATCTAGGTTACATCATCCTACACAAATGATTACATCATAAAGAAACAAATGAACTAAGCTAGATTACAAATGATGATAACTTGCTCTATACTTAACCAAATCTAAAGATTCTTGTACCATTGGAAAGCTCTTGGAATGTAGATCATTTCACTCTAGGAACTTTCCTTGGTAGCTTCATAGTTCTTGAGTTAGAGCGCAAATCATCACTCCTTCATGGTTAAGACCATTCGAATGTAGACCAAATGTGATAGTTTCAAGCTCCTTGTCAATGTAGCTAAGTACTTGGCTTCCATGATGTAGGTTTGGAACCAAATCTACATCACATGGGGAGAGGAGAGACCAAATGCTTGGCGATGTAGGGTGCATCACACAAGTAGTGGCCGCCCGCTCTCGGGGGAAGAGTCCTAGTTATTACTTAAACCGTCGCCTTTGTGCTAACGTGTCAAAAGACCCGATTAGTGGCCCTGTATGCAAAGAATGCCTAAAAAGAATAATAAAATGGCGAAATAAATCAACTTTTCCCTTTTACAATTTCAAATCAAATCGATTTATTCAAGTTTTACCCTCTTTTTAAGTTTAAGTCCCCAGTGGAGTCGCTAATCTGTAGGACCCAGAAAATTCGTCCCCGTTTATGGGAATCGGTTTTCGGATGCGCTACTTAAGTGATCGGGAGCCGACTAAGGTTGCTTAATCCTTAAATAAGGATATTTTTATTTTCGAAATTCATTTTCGGGGTGATGAAACTTTATTTATTTACAAATCCTTTTTATATTATTAAAATACTCGAAATTGCACCAAAATATTTTATCAACGATTTAATACTGGCCCATTATCAGCTCTAGGCCCAAGAGGAAACAAAAGGGCCGCCAGAAAACACTAAAACCCGCAGGGGTTTTATTGTCCCCTAGACTGGGCCTTGCGGTTCCTCGGCCCAGAGAAAATGAGCGAGAATTAATAAAACCCCCAGGGGTTTTATTAATTTTCAGGCCCATTTTCTCTCGGATTGCCTTAGATTAGTAAGAAAAGCGGTATTAAATCATTTATAATTATTTTTATGCGAAATCGTATATTTTAAATAATCAAAAGGGTTTGTAAAATGATAAAAGAGTCGCCAGCGATTTAAGGAAATTGACAAACCATAAAAAATAATAAAAAGTGACTCCAGTCTACGAACCTGATTTCTAGGTTCGGGGGTAAGTTTACAAATTCGAGAATTATAAGAACTCTCGGATCCGCCTGTTAGAAAACAGACTCTACTAAAATCGAACTTGAAATGAGAGAGAGCAAGGATAAGTTTAATTAATTTCGCAATATTATATTCTTGATCATGCAATATAGAACAATGAGGTTTTATTTGCAAAATAATCTACAAGCAAGGAATTAAAGGCAAATTACATGATTAAAAACAATAGCAACGAAAAGCAAACCTTGCTAGATGTTGGACAAGATGGAAGGAAGATCGACCGCTTGATTCAACCTCGGTTTAGAGCTCGGACGGAAGGATGAGTATAGGGATGGCTAGATTGATGGTATATGATAGTATGATGATAGTGATGGTGATTATGTGAAAGAAAGAGAATGGAATGATGAGATTTTGAGAGAGTTTTGGTAGTATGGATGATGGTAGTTGATAAAATGAGGGTGGAATGGAAGGGATATTTATAGGTGAAGGGATGAAGAATTTGGAGGGAAATGGAGGGGGACACATCCCTTAGATCATGCCCTTCCATCACGCAGAATCATAACCCATGCGGGTTTTAGGAGGTCAAGGCAGGGTCAACCCACGTGAGGCTAAAATCGTGGGATGTGCATGAGAAGAGAATTGTCGCCAACTACAAAGACTAAAACCCCCGCGGGTTTTAAACCCCTCATACGGGTCGCTGACGTGGCCGATAAAAACAACGCGTTGCTCGTGGGTGTAAAACCCCTGCGGGTTTTATCAAATATTTGGACCGGAGGCGCGTCTTAGGCCAGTTTGCATTTTGGGCCGCTTCCTCGTATTAAAACCCCTGCAGGTTTTGGCAGTCTTCTAAGCCGGATTTGCTTACTGGGCCAGATTTCTGGGCTTGAGAATTAATGAAACCCGCAAGGTTATGAAACTAGCTAAGTGCAACTTTGAACGACCATAACTCTTTCATCCGGACTTCGATTGAGGCAATTCAAAAGGCTTTGGAAAGCTTATGATGTGTACTTTACTCTTATCAACTTTTGACTTCTGCGATCTTATCTTATTTGGATTTTGAATATGAATATTTAAATATTCAAAACCAATACTTTTTTCGATAATTAGAAGTCATTAAAGACTATGATATATTTTGGCCCACGCCAAATACTTCCTAAGAGGCCCAAAACAATTTCCAATAAACAAGGCAAGCTGTGGAGGAAAAGATGAGCATAGAGGCCCAAAGGCCCATTCATATGGTATGCTCTTTATGGCAAGAGGATGTCCAAACATCCTAATACATGCAAGATCACGCCAAACAGCCCAAGAATAGGCCCAAGTTCACGTCCAAGAAGAGCTCCATTCTTGATTTTAATCTTTTGGGTGTAACTTTATCTTTATTAGCTTTATTTAGCTTATTATTATTATTTTTGGTGTGATTTAATTAGCTTTTAGTTTTATTTTAGAATAATGTAAGATGCCAAATATATTATAAACTTGAGCATCAAGTCATAGGAAGTCCAATAGGAGTCTAAGTAAGTCTAGAATATTCTAAGTTGTTCTAGAATATTCTAGGAGTGTGTGTGTGCTATTAGGCGTGTGATAGAGGTAGAGTAGGCGCCAATTTTGATCAATATTATCCTGATAAGGTTGGCTATCTTGTAACTAATCCATATTGGATTAGGAAGTCAATTGCAATTAGGATAAGGTTGTTGTAACCAACTCCCCTTTGGATAAGGAGTCCTAATCCAAGAGGAAGTTGGGATAGTAGGCGTGTGGTGCTAGAAGTCTTGGCTTGCACGCCAAGCTAAGGTTTACTAAAAGCCCTAGGTTTGAGTCTAGTATAAATAGCTTCGACTTGTAATCGTTTGGAACACAATCCAGTTTAGAAATATGAATCAAGCTTTGAGCTTACCCCCTAGATTGTTTGGATAAACCTCTCCCTTTTCTTCTATTGTATCTTGGCATGACACCCAAGTGGTTAGGAAGAGCTTGATCCTAGGTTGCGGTCTAGATCAAGTTAGCCCTAGGTTGTCTAACTTGTGGATTCAAGTTAGAAGCTTATTTCTATCCGATCTTATCTTTTTGTCAATACAGTTAAGATAATTTCTCACTTATCTTTATATCAAAATAGAAGATAATCCTCTTATTTTACCCCCTCTCTCCAAACATCTCCCTCCCATATTCCCTCTCAATCGTCCAACTCTCTCTCTCCTCCAACAAACTCCCCTTCTCTCCATAACAACCTCCTAACAACCTTTTCTCTCTCCTCCAACAAACTTCCTCAATCAATACTCTCTCCACCCCCACAAAGGCCTCACGCCACACCCCCTATATTCCCTCCATAATTCGTCTACCCTCTCCCACAAACCTCCATCAAGATCCCCTCTTCTCTATTCAAGATTCAATCTTTATTGTTTCTTGAATCCACAAAAGTCCTCACGACAAAATAGCCTATTTCCCTCCACTCTCTCTCTCTTATTCACGTGATGTACCCCTCTTTTTACCCTAATTCACGTGAAGTGTCCCATGTTGAGATTGGTTGCACGTCTCCCTTGATGTGTAATTGATCAAGATACAATCTTTGATCCTATTATACATCATAATTTTGGTATTAGAGCTCTAGGTTGTAGTTGAGTGCAACCTTGAACCCCAGGGTTAAACCAAACACATAACCTTCAAATCTTTAGTCCAATGGCTTAACCTGCAAGTCCAAAGCTTAACCTGTAAGTCTAAAAGCTTGACCTGCAAGTCCGAAGCTTAAACCTACGACCCTAAACTCCTCAAACAGCCCAAACACATTCCCCTCCATACCCGAACTTTCAAAAACACCATCCTATGGCATCTAGTAGCCAGAGCAACGAAAGTGATGATCCTACTGAGCAATGGAAGCATGAGAAGGCTGAACTGGAAGGAAGGATAGCTTATCTTTCCGATCAACTGAAGCGGTACATGAATCTGCAATTCAGGACACCCCGAGAGCCTGAAGAAGAGGACGTTCCTGACAGTCCTAGTGAAGCTGCACATTCAACGCACTCCTCAAGAAGTTCACGTCGCCCTAGATGTCCCCCAAAAGAAGAAAGACTCGACTTCAAAGTTGACATTCCTGAATTCGACGGTAATCTTGATCCTGAAATCTTTCTTGATTGGATTCAAACTGTCGAACGAGTCTTTGATTTGAAAGATGTTGCTGATGATAAGAATTCAAGTATATTGCTCTTAAACTGCGAAAGCATGCTAGCATATGGTGGACTAACCTACAGAAGAAGTGACAGCATGCCGGGAAAGAAAAGATTCGCACTTGGGAAAAGATGAAGAAGAAACTCCACTCCAAGTTTCTTCCAGTGAGTTATTTCAAGGATAACTACTTCAAATTGCAACAACTCACCCAAGGGACGAAATCTGTTGAAGAGTATACTAAAGAGTTCGAACACCTACTCTGGTGGTGTGATCTGAAGGAAGATGAACCTCAAACTCTTGTGAGGTATCTTGCTGGTTTGAACGACAACATAAGGTATGTGGTGGAACTTCAACCTTATGAAACTCTTGATGAATTGAGTACTTTGGCTAACAAAGTGGAACAACAAAAGAAAAGAAGAGGCAAGGAGACCCAAAACAGGAGCCCTAATTCCCAAAGAACCTCCTACTCGTCTCACTCTTACACTCCACAAAAGAGCCAAACCCACTCCCATCCGTCCGCCACAAAAACACCTCACCCCACGCCCCAAACCGTGACTAAACCTCCACATGCCACGCCTATGGACAAGAGGAGATGTTTCAGGTGTCAAGGGCTCGGTCATATTGCTTCTGAGTGCCCTAATAAGAGAGCCATCACACTTATAGAGTTTCAAAATGCTCTCTTTGAACCTGAACCGGGGGATGTAGAGGAAGAACCATGCGCTGATCATGAGGAACCTACTGATGAGATCATAGAAGAACCAGATGAAGGAGAAATGTTGATCATGAGGAGAGTTCTCACTAATTCTCCCGTTTCTGAAGATCAACAACAACGGGAAGCCATCTTCCATTCTCGTTGTACTGTGCAGGGGAAAGTCTGTTCTTTGATCATTGATGGTGGAAGTTGTACCAACGCAGCTTCCCTTACTATGGTGAACAAGCTTCAACTCCCAACGAGTCCTCATCCCTCGCCATACACTGTTCAATGGCTCAATCAGGGAAAAGGATTAAGAGTGGATCAACGCTGTTTGGTAAGCTTTTCTATTGGAATGTCTTATCAAGATTCAATATGGTGCGATGTACTACCTATGGATGCTTGTCATATTCTGCTTGGAAGACCATGGCTATTTGACAGGAGCGTTATGCACGACGGAAGAGCAAACACCTATTCTCTCATGGTGAAAAACAAGAAGGTGACCTTAGCTCCTCTAAAAGCGTCCAAACTCAAGGAGGATGACCCGAAACTCATATCATTCATGACTGCTAAACACCATGAGTTTAGTGAACACAAGGAGGTCAATCCTACGTCCCCTAGTCTCGTGAAGACAGCAGTAACGCACCCCCTCATCGTTCCTCACGAGAATTCAACTGAAAAGACCTCACGTAGGTCCAGTCAACGTGAACCCCACCCTACAGGAGACTACGTGAACCCAAACTCTACTATAGGGGTTCGAAAATTTGCTGATTGTTTCGCCAAGGGTACAATTGTGAAGAAGACTATTCAACCAAGTGCCCTAGTGATTGCAAGGAAGAAGGGAACCAACATGTTTCAGATTCAATTAGGGATTACTGCTGTTCGAATCCCAAGAAGTCTCCTTATATGGTTAGTAACACCCTGTGATCTGTTCTGTTATTATGAGACTTATGAATCAGGTTCTGAAGGCCTTCATTAACAAGTGTGTCATGGACACATTTATGCATAGCAAGAGAGAGAAAGATCGAATCTTTCACACCATCATAGTTCACGTGAAGGCTCTTATTCACGTATGAGATTGTGGAAGCAGCCTTGGTTCATGTGAAGGTCCTGCTTCACATGAAGATGACAGTTGAGACAACTGAAGTCTTTGAACTTGACCCTCCAAGTTTGAGGACAAACTTCTTCCAACAAGGGGGGAATGATGTATTTTTGCCCACGCCAAATACATCCCAAGAGGCCAAAAACAATTTCTAAGAAACAAGGCAAGCTATGGAGGAAAAGATGAGCATAGAGGCCCAAAGGCCCATTCATATGGTATGCTCTTTATGGCAAGAGGATGTCCAAACATCCTAATACATGCAAGATCACGCCAACCAGCCCAAGAATAGGCCCAAGTTCATGTCCAAGAAGAGCTCCATTCTTGATTTTAATCTTTTGGATGTAACTTTATCTTTATTAGCTTTATTTAGCTTATTATTATTATTTTTGGTGTGATTTAATTAGCTTTTAGTTTTATTTTAGAATAATGTAAGATGCCAAATATATTATAAACTTGAGCATCAAGTCATAGGAAGTCCAATAGGAGTCTAAGTAAGTCTAGAATATTCTAAGTTATTCTAGAATATTCTAGAAGTGTGTGTGTGTGTGTTATTAGGCGTGTGATAGAGGTAGAGTAGGCGCCAAGTTTGATCAATATTATCCTAGATAAGGTTGGCTATCTTGTAACTAATCTATATTGGATTAGGAAGCTAATTGCAATTAGGATAAGGTTGTTGTAACCAACTCCCCTTTGGATAAGGAGTCCTAATCCAAGAGGAAGTTGGGATAGTAGGCGTGTGGTGCTAGAAGTCTTGGCTTGCACGCCAAGCTAGGGTTTACTAGAAGCCCTAGGTTTGAGTCTAGTATAAATAGCTTAGGCTTGTAATCGTTTGGAACACAATCCAGTTTAGAAATATTAATCAAGCTTTGAGCTTACCCCCTAGAGTGTTTGGATAAACCTCTCCCCTTTTCTTCTATTGTATCTTGGCATGGCACCCAAGTGGTTAGGAAGAGCCTGATCCTAGGTTGCGGTCTAGATCAAGTTAGCCGAGATGTGTGAGAGAGAAAGAGAGAGAGAGAGAGATTTGTGTGAGAGAGAAAGAGAGAGAGAGATGTGTGAGAGAAACGTGTGTGCATTTGAGAGAGAGAAAAAAAAAGGGGGTTTAAAGAGAGAGTGAGAGAGGGATGGAAGGGTGGAGAGAGATTGGGGGAGGAGTAGAGAGAGAATAGGGAGACAGGGAGATGGGGTAGAGAAAAAATGCATAAAGTTAATGTATGAGTGTCATTGTATTACATATATATAATATGAAAGGACAAATATGTCAATTAAAAACTTACTCTTATGATATCTCACAATTAATCTCCCAAGCAAGAACAAATTGTTTACTCTTATAAATATTCTCATGCCTTCATCTTCCTTTACTGTTATGAACTCCTACCTCGTTTTTAACTCTCCTCCCAAGCGGACCTTTAATATTGGAACAATTTTATCCTAAAGAACACCTTAATTGTGATTTTACTGTAATTGTTAATAAATTGGTTTCCTTCCTAAGCTTCATTCCCCCCCCCCCCCCTAATTCCCCTACGGCATCATAGAAAAGGAAGGAAAGAGAGAGAAATGGGAGACCCGTGAATATTGTTTGGATGTTGTGAAGACCGTGAGTCTGATGTCCCCTGCCATCCATGTTCCCTCTACCCTACGGCATCACATATCATTAATTTTGTAATCACAACCGACCAACTTATAATACAAATTTAGTAAAGCTATATACGAGATTGTATCATCCTGAATTTATAATGAGATGTACAATTATGTGGTGATTTTTTTAATAAATACTATGCTACTTAACGATTCATTTACTGTAACTATAATAAAAGTTCTCATTTAATAAAATATTAATCATGTTTATATATTAAAAAGTCTCACTACTAAAATAGTGAGAAATTTTTCCTACCATCATTTTTTCTACTGTTTTAAAATGGTTAGAAAAATGGTCAGATTACTAACCATTTTCCTAACCAATTTTGAACAGTAAGAAAAAGATTGGTAGGAAAAATTTTCCACCATTTTAGTAAAAGTGGTTTGAATTTTCAACCTTGTTTCCAGCCTAAGATTAGAAAAATAGTTGAAAAATCAGAAAAATATGAAATGGTTGCTAAAACGGTTGGTTTTTTCCAACCGTGTTAAATTGGTTGGAAAAAGTGGTTGATAATATACATGTTGTTAGTAGTGTCCTAATATAAATTGTTAGTCATAATATAATATTAAAATTGTCATTTTGAAAGAACTTCAACTCATAACAATTTTTTGAAAGTTCAGTTTTTTCAAAACAAACTCTAAATCTATGAATAAATATTTTAGAAAATATTTTGCTTCCAGCAAGAATTGATCAAAGCTTGGTTGAAAGTTTGAAAGTTGAGAATTATTACCACTCAATTACCACTTCTTTAGTGATATACATAAATGTCAACTTAAAAAATAACGAACTCATACATATAAGTTAAGATATTAATACACAATTAAAATAATATCCACTAACTTTTTTATATAAAAAAATATTCATTAGTTAGTTTTTCATCCACCAAATTTACTAATAAGATATATCAATCTCAATAAAAAATAGATTAAACTAAATTTAAGAGATATTAAAGTGTAATACTCCCATAAAAATGTATACTATTGTTCTATATTTTCTTTAACAATTATAAAAAGAAAAATAAATTGTAATTAACAATGCGATAAAAAATGTAAATTAATAATTATATAAGTGACATAGGCATCATATGAAATTAAAATGAATATAAAATACAAAGTATCAAAATTTGTGTCAATGTATAAGATAAAAGATTAAGAATTTGAGATCATTGTGGTCATTTACAAAAAATAAAATATTATTTCTTATTAGAAAAAATGGTGAATAAGTTACAAATATGATCCCCACCCAATACAATAATTTTAAGTTCACAAAAATTTAGACCCTAAAATTATTGATTTATTCTCCGAAGTTAATTATTAAAAACTAACAATACACAAGTATTAATATATTATTAATACACAACAAAAATAATATTCATCATCTTTTTATAAAAAATATATATACTCATTAGGTAGTCTTTCTTCTATGATTCTATCCAATATATTATTATAGTATATCAATCCCAATATAAAAAATAGATTAAAGTACAAAGTCTAATAGTTATTAAAGTGTAAAACTCTCATTAAAAAAACCAATATTATTGTTTTATGTGTTCTTTAATAATTGTGAAAAGAAAAAAAATATTAACATTACGATAAAAAATAGTCTCTTTGTTATAAAAAAAGATAATATAACTTTGTTGATGTTTTGATTGTTGATATATTCTTAAATTTTAAAATTAATAATTATTTCTAAATTTATGATTATTAGTTACTTACTACTAAATAGTCATGTTTTATAATTTTCTAACCTTTTATATTTAATTATTTAAATAAAATATATTTAATGAAAATAAGTTTCCAACGACACTATGTTTATAAGGTATACACATAGTTTCTATTATCTTAATCATTATTTCGATTTTAAGATTAAATTTTTTTTGTATGTTATTGAGAAAGATCTGAAGGGAATTATAGAGTTACTTGATTTTATTCAGTTTGACTAATAAAAAACTTACTATTGCTCTATATTATATGTAATTAAGACAATATTGAGAAAAATAAATAATTTAGTATCCTTCACTAGCTATTATATTATTTAAATTAATTTTGAAGACAATTTGTATAAAGAAAATACAAAAATAAAGGTAATAAAATTATTGTATATTTTGTTATTAATTTCTAATTATTATTTGAAATTGACAATTATTATAAAATTGTTCTAGAAAACAAATCACATATAAATATTGAAAAATGATCCGTGCGTGATATACAAAGTCTGTTTCAGTATTACTACTAGGAAGTCATTATGTAATGCGAACGTATAGAACTTCATGATATGTGCAAGGAATCTATTCTTGCACGCCAACAAAACACTTAATCCTCTATTAATTTAACATAAGCGCAATCCAACTTGTGATGATCTGTTTCCATCCTAATAGTTTTATCGTTCGAAAATGATAAACATCTTGACACAAGATGGTTCTTAACCATCTTACATTTCTTCGATCTAAATCACTAATAAAGTGAAATGTAGTGTATTTAAATCATTCTAAAGGTATGTTTCATTATTTTCAGGGTTAATACAACTTATATACAATTTAAAAATAATTATTTATTTATATTTATTTCATAAATATAAAATTATGTATAAAATGTGCATTTTCTACTATGATTGATAAAATTAGGCTATTATTATATTTTTTTTTACTTAGTAATAAGTATTATATTATTATAATTGATAAATATATATAATTATTAAAGAAAATATTAATAAAAGTTACAAAATGTGAAATATGAACAATTTAAGATGGTTAAAAATCATCTTGAGTCAAGATGGTTATCACGGTCCTCGATCGAAATCCAGTTCGACCAATAATAATAGTTTGTTTTTGTTCCCTTATTCACAACGTGACATTGGTAAAATATTATGCCTTTCATAATTTTGTCTGTTGTTTTGAATTTGTATTAGCTAACTTTGAAAATGCTGATAGTTAATTTTTCAATATATAAAATTAATTTATAGTAAAAAAAGTATCATCATAAAAATATAATTATTATAACTTTTAGTCAAATATTAGTCAAAAATTTTGTACTAGTCAAACTCTAAAAGAGTACGTAAAATTACAAGTTTGATAAAAATATTCAAAGTCGTGAAACTTAACAAATGACAAGTAAGAAGGGAGTATTAAAGCTAGCTAAGTGAAAATTAATTTATAAGAAGATATATTAAAGGGTTTTTGGATGTTAATATACTCAATTTTTGAGATATTAGACAATAATATACTGAACTTTGATCTTGGACAATAATACACTGTACTTTGGGGGGTATTCAATAATAATGCACTCAGAACTATTTCGGCAGTGACTGACTTTGTGGCAATCCTACATAGCAGATGGAGGAGATGAGTTGGTCCAAAAATATTTAAATTTGAGACATGTCAGTTAATCCACACATAAGCAAAAATAATCAACTTTGAAAAGAGTAAAAACAAACATAAAATCACATTTGTTTAAACATGTTTCCATTGAGATATTGTTGTTGTAGTCGTATAAAATCGCCTTTACTTGTGTAGATTAGCTGATATGTCATAAATTTAGATATTATTTAGTCTATTCATCTTCTCGGTCTGCCTTGTAAGATCGCCACCAAGTTAGCCATAGTTGAAATTGTTTTGGGTGCATTATTTGTCCAACACCCCTCAAAATTCAGTGTATTATTGTGTAAGGTCAAAGTTCAGTGCATTATTATCCAATACCCCAAAACTTCAGCATATTAGCGTCCAAAAATCCTATATTAAAATGTAGCTCTTCTTTCCAAAAATATATTCTATTGTTTTTATTTTATTGGTCGCGTTAAAATATGTGTTAATAAAATTTTAAACACTTTGACTTAATCTTAATTAATTTTAATAGATAGAATTATGATGCATTATATAAAATTAATCGTTGTATTCATAATGAAAACATTATGAAAAGTTTACATTGTTATAATTTTGATAAAATATAATATTAGAAATTACTGATCTAAGAGTGACATTAAAAATCATAAATACATAATAAGTGACTTGAGAAGGAATGAATACTAAACTTAAAGTTCACAAAAAAAAAAAAAAAATTACCTTAAGAGATTTTGATGCTAGGTGTTGATGCTTTAACAATTTCACTCTCATCTTAAATGGATAATCTAGGTGAGTTTCTTCCTGAGTTCCTGTAGTAGTAGGTACCTAACCTCGGATTGAACATTCTTTTATGTTACAAATGTAGTCCAACTCAAACTCGCTTGCCTTGTAGGAAAAGAAAAGTTTGGAAAAAAAAATAATGCTTAGTAGAAATTCCTCACCTATTATAATATAGCTTTAGAAATAAACAGTCACATAGTAGGGTAAAATTTAAATAATCTAAAATCATTAGTATATTATATGACAATCTTTATGCCAAAAGAAAATATTTACTTGTGCAAAGGTAGATGTATACAAGACGAAATAGTTTAAATTAATTTGATTAAAAACAAATAATTCATTGAATTTCTAAATTTGTCCCTAATATAATAGCAACTTTTTATCTGTAGTAAAATAGATACTTTTTTATATAACGGGTTCAGAAAGAAAGATGTATTGTTTTGCCTCCTTGCATAATATTAGTAAAGGGTGATGATAAGTGTCTTGCCCCAAGACACTCTTTAAATGTCTTCTCCCTTATGAAATCAATACTTATTATCGTTTTTAATCCCAATTTTTTTGTCAAATACTATTAATTATCAATTATAAGAAGCTTGGAATGTGTTGGTTACGCCAATAATTAAAATTGATACCCTAACGAATGAACCCCATCCGTAGGGCATATTTAAGACGTCTTTTTGTAAATTTTAAAAAATATCGATAAATGTGTGATTTTATTCAATTTATATATATTATTATAGTTATAAAAGTCAATCATGTAACTTTTTTCCAATTTAATTTACAAATATATAGATTTTCTATAGTGGCAAGACACATAATATGTGTCTTGCACAAGACTTTTATCATTTTCCTATTAGTAAATACTCCCTCCGTTCCATATTAACCGTCGTCTTTGGGAACCGTGCAGTCAATTTTCAAAAATTTTGACCATAAATTTATCAATATATACAATGAGTTTATATATAAGATTACCACCATTAGATTCGTAACGAAAATACTATCATAAAAATATAATATTACAATTGTTAATAACATATTATGTAAAAAAAATTATCAATCAAACAGTTGACATTGGAGCCCGTGAAAATCAAAATTATGACAATAATATGGAACGGAGGGAGTATTAATCATCTTTACAAAAAGATTGGCAATTTGGCATATTAAATATAGTGCTCCTGCAAAACACACATATAGAGGGCTCAATAAAGACATATTACACTGATCACCTTTACAGAATGATTGATATTCCTACAAAACACACACATAGAGTGCTCAATAAAGACATATTACATTGATAGATTAAAGTTTCTTAACTTTTCTCAAATACTGCATCAATGAATTAATAGAGCGATAATCACACAACATAAAAGTTGGTTTAAACTCTCTTTAAAGGAATATTTTTTTTTATGTTGTTTCAAATTTGAATTTTGATCTGATACCAACTTGAAAAAATTAAAAAAAAAGACACTAAAATATATGCATTTTTAAGTTTTAAAGCATGATAAACACAAGTACTTTTTAAAAAAGACAAGTAGGTTTACTTGTTAGCCCTTAATTTGACAAAAATTATGCTAGACTTCGTTGTTTTCATTGGTGAGTAAAATATATGGTAAATAAGGTAAGTAGAGATAAATAAGGTAAATAGAAATAAGTAAGATAGGTGGAAAATAATAGAACACATGACAAGTAAGTAAGTTAGGTCACATCATTAAAATATATGAATTTTTAAATATACAATAATAAACTTTTAGGAAAAATACATTTGAATGCAGTATGGGGATTGAGATATAGGCAGTTTCCCCTATGACATGAAATTCATGAATTTTTGATTATATATTTTATAATTCTTAATAAGGTATATTATGAGTAAGATAACTTACATTACTTACATCATCAAGTAAAATTAGATAAATAAAAATAAATAAATAAGGGTAGATAAGATAATAAAATTTTACTTACATATTAAGAAAAAACCTAACCCTAAATGGGCACTCGAAATAAGTACTACATTATCATTAAAAAATATGGTTTATCCATATTATAAATTTTACACAGAATTTTTTACTTTTATAAATGAAGCTACGGAGATACAAATTAAGCAGGTTTAGATTTGGTTCAAAGTTTATGATACTCCTATGACATTGTATGAAAAAACACCATCAGTAAAGAAAGATTAGATGGTAAGATAAAAGTTATTTAGGTTGTGAACATAAAACAAAGACATCTCGATCATCACATGCATACAGTAGCAAGTAGTATGTAGGAAGCGGAGAACCCCATATTTCCACATCATATCCCCTCATTTAGGCATGCAAAGCCAAAATATAATTATGAAAAAGAACAGGCATATACATACACATCGTATCCATGCAACTTTTATCACATATATAATTCGACTTTTCAATTCATGATTGCCGGTGAAAACTGTGCATCTAATTATATTTAATTTACCCTTTTTTTTGTGTAAATTCTTGCATTCACCCAATCTTCTCCTTTTCCTTTTCCATTTTCTTGCACTTTCTGTGGGTCCCAATGTACCAACAACCATGTCAAATTGTAGATCGGTTATATTATCAGTAAATAATTTGATAAAGCAAGTTACTGTAGTTGATTTATTAAGAATTTAGCAAACCGTATCTCTGTGATTCTGTTGAATAATATTGCATCAACCTAATAAATAAATTCTATTTGGGTTTATCATCTACCTTCAATGGCATCCAGATTAAGATTTTCCACTTGACACAAGTAAAGTAATGCTCTGCCAAGTGCAAGTGTCGACTGCTGCCAAGGCAAGGTATCCTATAAATTACCAGGAGCAAAGAAGCAACAGAAAAGCCAATTAGGTTATTTTTCAACTGTAATTCAAACAGCAAATTCAAAGGTGGTCGCCGGGACAAAGATGGTAATAAACAACTGAGACAAAGGACAAAATATAACAGGAAGGATGCTCAGACATGAGGGATGAAAACACATTTTTGTAGTATTATTATGCTTAGATTATGATTCTTTTTCTTACCAATGTCTGTCACATGCATTTATGGACCAGTTGATTCATATGTCCCTCTCATTTAACATCTTCTGCTGCACAAGTTTTCATCCCAAACATACATTCCCCCTCTCATTGATTTTCACTAAAACTTCATTTACTCTCCTTTCCTGTCTTGCTCTTTCTCTATCCATCTACCCTGCAAATTTCATGACCCATTTTCACCGTTTTGGTAAAGATTTCACCATTGTGCTACATACTGGATACTTGATATCATTTATACTTTTGTAGCAAAGCGTACCAAATCTTCATTTATTTCAGTCTCTAGACATGTTCAACGTTTAAGCACAAGAGAGGAAAATCTAGGACATGGGTCATCTCCTAATCCGCTTGTGTCTCCTGCTTCTTTCATTGGGTGTGTTAGGAAGTGGTAATGGGGATCCCTCTGTTGATCTAAACGACGACGTGTTGGGGCTGATTGTGTTGAAATCAGACCTGAATAATCCTCCGGCATTGAGTTCATGGACAGAGGACGATGCCTCTGCTTGCTCATGGAAGTACATCCGGTGCAACCCATCGGGCCGGGTCACGGAGGTGTCCCTGGACGGGCTGGGCCTGTCGGGCCGTCTTGGTCGTGGTCTCCAGAAGCTGCAGTGGCTCAAGGTGTTGTCACTCTCCCACAACAACCTCACTGGGGAAATCAGTCCGGAGGTGGCACATATTCCTACCCTTGAAACACTTGATCTTAGTGGGAACAAGTTTTCTGGGCAACTCCCGAATACTCTCACTAAAATGGCTTCCTCTTTGAAATACCTTGATCTCTCTGAGAATCAGCTCTCTGGGCCTCTCCCTGATGCTCTTTTCCAGGGGTTTCTCTCTCTCAGGTACCTTTCTTTGTCCGGAAACTCCCTTGAAGGTCCCATCCCAACCACACTGTATCAGTGTGCTGCTTTGAGTGGCTTGAACCTGTCAAACAACCATTTCTCTGGCAACCCATTTGTCAATAATGGTGGGATTTGGTCCTTGAATAGGCTCAGACAGTTGGACCTTTCAGGGAATTATCTCTCTGGAGATATCCCAAATGGGATTTTCAACTTGCATAATCTAAAGGAGCTGCATTTACAAGGGAACCAATTCTCAGGGTCTTTGCCCTTTGATATGGGTTTGTGCCCCCATTTGATGAAAGTCGATCTGAGTTATAATCACATCACGGGAGAGATACCCAGTTCCTTGGGTAGGTTGAACTCCCTGAATTTTTTAAGTTTAGGCAACAACATGCTGTCAGGTGATTTCCCCCAGTGGGTTGGAGGTCTAACCAGTTTGGAGCATTTGGATGTGTCAAGAAATGAGTTGCAAGGGGGTTTGCCCATTACAGTTGGCAATCTAAGATCACTGAAAGTTTTAAGCTTGTCAGGAAACAAGATGGGTGGAAATTTGCCCACTTCATTGGTCTCCTGCACTGAGTTGAGAAGCCTTCAACTTGGGGATAATCTGTTCAATGGGAGCATCCCAGAAGGGCTGTTTTCAATGGGGTTGGAGGAAGTAGACTTATCTGGGAACGCGCTGTCAGGGCCAATCCCACCAGGCTCTAGTAGGATGTTTGAGTCCTTGCTTGTGTTGGATTTGTCAACCAATGATCTAACAGGGGATATTCCTCCTGAGATGGGGTTGTTCTCCAAGTTACAGTACTTGAACTTGTCATGGAATAACCTCCATTCCAGGATTCCCCCAGAGATTGGTTACCTTCAGAATTTGACTGTGTTGGATATCAGAGAAAGTGACTTGTATGGGATGATTCCTGGGGATTTATGTGAGCCTTCAAGCAGTTTGGCTATTCTTCAGTTGGATGGAAATTCTTTGACTGGTCCTATCCCACAGGAGATTGGCAATTGCTCTTCCCTCTACATGTTGTAAGTACTACTACACTCTTTTAGTCGAACCTTTTTTTTTTTCTTCTTTTTGGGGGAGGTTAGGTATTTGCTTGTTTGGTGAGGAGACCCAGTATAGTTGCTCTGTTTATGCACAGCGGCATTGAACTGTTATGTGCTTTCTTTCTGTATGGTAGAATAGTATGTTGTCAGTGCCTTTAAATACAAAGCCAAAGAAAACAATTCCTCTATAAATTCAATCATAGTGCAAGGTATAGTGCCTTTCAGGTAGGACTGGGGGGCATTCACTTGATATGCTTGGTCTGATGTGCTTGTGAACTCATATGCTTGGTTTGATGTGTTGTGCAGGAGCATGTCTCACAACAACTTAAGTGGGCCAATCCCAAGGACTATGTCGATGCTAAAGAGCCTTAAGATCCTGAGACTTGAATACAACGAGCTGAGCGGGGAGATGCCCAAGGAGCTTGGTACATTGCAGGATCTTCTTGCAGTGAATGTGTCGTACAACAGGCTCATTGGTAGGCTTCCACCAGGGGGAATATTTCCAAGCTTGGATGCAAGTGCATTGCAAGGCAACTTGGGAATTTGCTCGCCTTTGTTGAAAGGCCCTTGCAAACTCGACGTACAAAAGCCACTAGTCCTGGATCCGAATGCCTATAACCAGACTCATGGAGACAACACAGGCAATGACCTAGAGAGAAGAATGGGACATCACAAATTTCTGAGTATCTCAGCTATTGTTGCCATAGCAGCAGCTGTGGTAATCATTGTTGGGGTGGTGGTCATAACTCTACTAAACGCCTCTGCTCGTAGAAAGCTGGCCTTCATTGACAATGCCTTGGAAAGCATTTGGTCGTCATCTTCTCGATCAGGGGCACCCTCCATAGGGAGACTAGTCCTGTTCGACTCAAGGTCATCTGGGAACCTCTTCGCTGAGCCTGAGGCCCTGATCAACAAGGCATCCGAGATAGGAGGGGGTGTTTTTGGAACTGTCTATAAGGCTTCCTTGGGAGCAGAGGGGAGGATTGTAGCAGTGAAGAAGCTCTTCACATCCAGCATCCTTCAATACCCAGAAGATTTTGATAGGGAGGCTCGAGCCCTAGGGAAAGTGAGACACCAAAACCTGCTGCCCCTTAGAGGATTCTACTGGACACCTCAACTGCAGCTGTTGGTGTCAGATTATGCACCAAACAGCAGCCTCCAGTTCAGGCTCCACGAAAGGCCACCCAACTTGGCTCCTCTTTCGTGGGCCACCCGCTTCAAAATCCTGCTGGGCACAGCCAAGGGTGTGGCTCATTTGCACCACTCATGCCACCCACCCATCATACACTACAACCTGAAGCCCAGCAACATCCTCCTAGATGAGAACTACAATGCCAAGGTTTCTGACTACGGACTAGTGAGGCTGCTCGCCAAGCTCGATAAGCAGGTTGTGGGGAGCAGGTTTCAGGGTGCACCCGGATATGCAGCCCCGGAGTTGGCATGCCAGAGCTTGAGGGTCAACGAGAAATGCGACGTGTATGGGTTTGGGGTTATCATACTGGAGATGGTCACAGGAAGGAGGCCTATCGAATATGGGGAAGACAGTGTTTTGATACTGACAGACCATGTAAGAGTGATGCTTGAGGAAGGGAATGTGTTGGATTGTGTGGATCAGAGCATGGGGGAGTACCCAGATGAAGAAGTGTTGCCTCTGTTGAAACTGGCCTTGGTTTGTGCCTCACAAATTCCATCCAGCAGACCTTCCATGGCTGAAGTTGTTCAGATTCTTCAGGTCATCAAGACTCCAGTGCCCCAGAGATTGGAAGCTTTCTAACTTTTATTTGTTTTCTTTTATTTTCCTATTATTTTTTGGGTTTGTGGAATAGGTAGGTTGTGAAGAAATTAATGTATGGCTTTGTATTTGGTGTAGGATCTGAACTCCTGCTTTTGGCCTTTGCATATGGTACTCTGTTTTGATTGGTCAATTATGTTTTTGCCAATTGACTTTGCATGTCTTTTGTAACAAAATATGCATGCAAAATTGTTGACGATGGGCCTTCCATTTAGACTTGATCCATCGACTGTTCTACTGATGGCTCCCGACTCTTATTTACGTCTGTGTCAAAGATTTTAAGGATTTCCACGCCAAAAAGAAAAATAAAAGAGATTTTAAGAATCCTTAGTAAAGATTAATCAAACTAATTTATGTAATGAAATCTATGTGTGGTTTACAATGGTCCTCTTAGTTTTTATGCCCGTAGGCCATAACCATGTTTTAGCTTTCAAATGCGACGTGATAATGGCCCCTTTGTGGACTTGTAATAATCACATATCAATTCTTATTTATTGTGGTCCTAAACAAACATTGATTTTCAAAAATTAATTGCATCGTTACCAATCTCTGTATTAAAGAGAGATGGAGCATAATTGGTGATGTATCCACGCCCTAATATTCTCATTTCAAGGGCACTCCCATACTCCATCCTTTCCAACTATCTGTCATTTTGGCCCTTTCTGGGGGCAATCAAAATAACAATTATTGTTGGAGATAAGTTGTGTTTGTGGAAAAAGAATAACTAATTTAACTAAATAATTTATTATAACAAATGTTACTAATATTTATTGAAATCATCAAACAGTAGATATTAGGGGGGAAAAAAAAGAAAGTTAATTATATCAACATTCATAATCATTGGGTTTAGAGGGGTAATGCTTGCAGTAAACTAATTTTAGCATAGTTACAATCTAGACCCTACAGGTATGAGTGTAAGGGTGGGCAATAGGTTATGTCCGGTAGTTGGGATGAAGCAGGAAGAAAGAAGAGCCCTGCCCAACGAACATCAAGGCATGAAGCTGCTGGAACGTAAAGAAGAGTTGCTAACAGCAGGGCAGCTAGCACCAGATTAGGGGTGGGCAATGGGCCGCGCCGGGCCGGGTTCGGGCTTTTCTTAAACGGGCCGGGCTTGGTTTGGGCAAAGGTTCTTTTATTGGGCCTAAATTGGTTGGGCTTTACCGGGCCCTAAACGGGTTAGGGCGGGCTTGGTCTATGGAATTTGTTCATCTCATACTGAAATTCATTCCACTGTTTGTATGTCTCTACTGGCCTCCACACATAGAAAGTATAAGATTAGTATTTGTTAATATTCAGAAAATAACACCAAACTCAAACTTGAAAACCAAAAAGAACAAGTGTGGAAAAAAAACAATAAAATAGAGCCAACAAAAATTGACTGAAAAAAAGCACCAAAGCAGAGCCTTAATTTATCGAACCTAACTCCAAAAAAAAAAAATTAAGAAAACACAATTTTTTAATCAAAAAGCAATATCCAATATGCTCTTTGAATCTCAAATCTTCAACTTTATATTTCGATTGAAGATACAACTGAAAGGGGGGAACTTGAGCAAATAAAAATGCCCAGAAAGAATGAAACAACTGGATATTGATTTGGAAAACCCCAATTAGAATTTTTAATTAAAAAAAACTCCCCAATTAGAATTAGGGATTAGAAATAGTTTCGCACTTATGGTACACCCACTGTCGAAGCACTGGGATCCAATTGCTCTCCTGGATTAGAAACTGTTGTTGATTTGCCGGCTCAACAGGCTCTTTGGTGAAGATGGGAATTAGACGGTGGAGATGAAATCGGAGATGTTCATGTGATGATGAGGATGATCAGTGGGAGATGTTGGATGAGCTATTGGGGTTGGGTGGGGTCAAGGCAGGTAGCATTTCTTCGCCAATTTGAGGCGGTTCTGTGGGAGACAAAAGTAGGAGGAGATGGAAGAAGGAAAAGGAAATTGGGTAATGACCTGCAAATCCATTATGCCCTAGCCCGTTAAGGGCCCGCAGGGGCCCACGACTTCTTTTTAATGACTAGCCCGTAATTTATTCAACCCGTTTATTGCTTTAAGCAGATTCAGCCCGTTTTCCTTGTCCATTCACTTAAGTTCAATGGGCACCCGCCCACTTACCCAGCCCTACACCAGATAGATAAAAGCTTAACAGACTACAGTGTGCTAAAAGAGTGAGTGAAGAGACTGTTCCATTGCTGGATTTGTAGCAAACTAGCAATTAGCAATGCCTTGTAAAAAAATGAGGCTAATGTCAAAAATCTTAATGCAAGATAATCATCTTACATTTTATCTAAATCACTCATAAAATTAAATATAAATATATTTAAATCACTATAAAGATATGTTTCATTACTTTGAGGGTTATCTATTGTTAGGAAAGTGTCCTAAAATCACCAAATCTCTTAATCTCACAATTATTTGTTTCCAAATTGTATTAGGATATTATTTAGGTTTCCTTATTGTGTTGGGTTTCCTAATTGTATTAGATTCTAAATCTATTTGGAGTGGGAGTCAAGTTAGGTTATAGGGAGTTCTCCCTATAAATAGGGTGTATGTTTCTCCACCAAAAACACATCGGAAAACACAGAGAGCTAGAGAGAGAGAGAAAATATTGAGAGAGAAAGGGGTCTCACCATTATTTTCCCCAGTGTATCCTGAGAGATTGTGAGTTGAGTGTTGAGAGATTGTTATTGTAATCTCCTTTGTGAATCGCATCACACCCTGTGATAGTGATCAGGTTGTACTCCTCATTTCTCATAGTGGATTATTTTCTTGTTGTCACCGTCCGTGGGTTTTTCTCCGAATTCTTCGGTTTCCCACGTAATTCTGGTGTTTGATTTTATCGCTTATTTTTCGTTCCTAAATTTTGTCGTAATATCAGTCATCTCGTTTTCGATTCTATTATTCGCTTCCACTGTTACCTTGCTACTCACTTTTCTCTAACAAGTGGTATCAGAGCAAGGTGGAGATGACTTCAATCATGAAGTGCGATATTCCAAAATTTGATGGAACGAGGAGTTTTACTATGTGGAGACTGCAGATGAAGGCGGTCCTGATTCAGCACGGGTTATGGGATGTGATTGAGTATCGACCACGAGTGATCGACAATGAGCGATGATGAATTCAAAAAAACTCCAGAAGGATATCAAGGGGAATCTGACTCTAAGGGAGTGGAAGAAGCTTGAAGATAAGACTCTGACAGGAATTCAGCTGTGCTTGGCGGAGCACATTCAGAGAGAGGTGATGCATATCGAGAAACCTCGGGAGCTCTGGACCAAACTGGAAGAGCTGTACATGTCGAAGAGTCGTGCAAACAAGTACCGAATGAAGGAGAAATTCTACAGGCTGAAGATGCCCCAAGGTACTTCTATTCAGGCACATCTTAGTGAATTTGATTCTATTATTACTGAATTGGAATCAATGGATATAAAACACACTGATGAGGATAAGGCTTTTCATTTAATTCTGTCCCTACCTGCATCACATAAACAATTTAAGGAAATCATGTTGTATGGGAATCGTGGTGACCTTAACCTTAGTGAAGTAAAGGCTAGTTTACTGTCTAAGGAGAAACTTGATACCGATGGTGATGACCAGGGTGGTGATGCTATGGTTGTAAGGGGTAGAAATACTGAACGTAAGGGAAACGGGTCTAGAGGGAGGTCTAAACACCGTTCAAAGTCTAGGAATCCTCACAAGAATAAGAAGTGTAACTACTGTAGTAAGATGGGGCATATAGAGATAGACTGTTGGGCAAAACAAAGAGACCAGAAGCAGGAGAGTAAGGATAATCACACCAAACCTGGTACCTCAAACTACGTGGAGTCCGAGTCAGATGGTGATGGGTTTGTAGCTACGGATGATGCCTTGGCTACCACATCGAGTAGGATAGCTAGAGATGAGTGGGTTCTTGACACGGGGTGCACCTATCATATGTGTCCTCATAAGGACTGGTTCGAGTCTTATGAGAGTGTTGACACCGGGGTCGTAGTCATGGGTAATCTGCGACTGCAAGGTTGCGAGGAATCGGTAGCATCAAAATCAAGACTCATGATGGCATCGTTAGAACTCTCAAGGAGGTTCGTCATATCCCTAACATGACTCGAAATTTAATTTCTTTGGGTACTCTTGAAGCTAACGGCTGTAGGTACAAAGGAGAAGTTGGTGTTTTGAAAGTGTGCAGGGGTTCCATGGTTCTTATGAAGGAATCGGGAAGGCGATCTATACATCCTGCAGGGTCTACAATGACAGATCTGCGGCGGCGATCCTAAATCTTGATGAGTCCGAAAGACAAAAGCGTGGCACATGAGACTAGGCCACATGGGCGAGAAGAGAATGTCAATGTTGAGCAAGAAGGATACCTTGAAGCGCAAAGATCGGAAGTTGGAGTTTGCGATCACCGTGTCTACGGAAAGCGAGAAGAGGTTAGCTTTTCAAGGGCTAAACATACAGCCAGGATCCTTGATTATATTCATTCAGATTTGTGGGGTCTGCTAGAGTGCCATCACTTTGGGTGGCGCTACATGTTGACATTCGTGGATGACTTCTCGAGGAAGACTTGGGTTTATTTCCTGCGGCACAAGAATGAGACATTCTCATATTTCAAGAAGTTCAAAGCTTTGGTGGAGAACTAGACAGGCAGGAAAATCAAGAAACTCAGGACTAACAATGGGTTGGAGTTTGTTGATTCTGAATTTACTGAATTCTGCGAGGAGCATGGGATTGTGAGGCATCGAACCTTGGTGGGTAAGCCTCAGCAAAACGGGGTAGCCAAGAGAATCAACAGGACACTCCTGGAGAAAGCCCGCTGCATGCTCTCGAATGGAGGGCTTTGGAAGAACAAATCGTTCTGGGCAGAGGTGATATTTATCACCGCTAGCAGATCACCTCATGCCTCTATCGAATACCAGATTCTAGAGGAAGTATGGACAGGTAATCCAGTTAATTATTCTAACTAGAGAATTTTTGGATGTCCTGTATATGTCCATGTGAATGATGGGAAGTTGTCTCCCAGGGCTGTTAAATGCATGTTTCTAGGTTACGGGTCTGAGTCTAAGGGATATAGAATGTGGTGTCCTGATTTGATGAAAGTTATTCAGTCTAGAGATGTAACCTTTAATGAAACTGCTATGTTATCTGGAATGGAATCTCTGGTACTTACGATGATGCAGGAAATCGGAGAAGGATGCGGGAAGAATTGTGTTCGAGGTGGAGCAGCTCAAGGTGGAGGCTTGGAACTGCAATCAGAGCAACCATCGATGCTCCTGAACCAACTCAGGTTAATGAGCCTGAGATTGAGACGAATGTTCCTCAGGTGGAGGAACAACCATGCATTGCTAGAGATCGTCCTAGGAGAGAGATCAGGAGACCAGCGTGATATACTGAAAAAGATGATGTTATGATTGCTTATGTGCTGAGTGTTGCAGAGGAGACTCCTGAAGGTGTTGAACCTTCTACCTATCAGGAGGCCATCTCTTGTCCGAATGCCTCAAATTGGATAGGAGCTATGCAAGAGGAGATGGAGAGTCTGCAGAAAAATCATACATGGGAGCTATGTGAGTTGCCTAAAGGGCGACGAGCTCTTACTACGAAGTGGGTGTACAAGAGAAAGGAAGGTATCCCTGGTGTAGAAAGTGCAAGGTGGAAGGCCAGATTAGTAGTAAGGGGTTGCAACCAGAAAGAAGGAATCGACTACAACGAAGTATTCTCGCCAGTCGTGAGGCATACGTCGATCCGCACCTTGTTTTCCTTTATTGCTCTATTTGATTTGGAGTTGGAGCAACTTGATGTCAAGACAGCTTTCCTCCATGGCGAGTTGGAGGAGGAAATATATATGAGGCAGCCAGAGGGTTTCATCGTTCCTGGTAGCGAGGAGCAGTATGTAGATTAAGGAAGTCCTTGTATGGACTTAAACAGGCACCCAGGCAGTGGTACAAAAGGTTTGATACCTTTATGGTAGGGCAAGGGTACACAAGAAGTCACTATGATAATTGTGTGTACTAAAGGCAATTTGAAGAAAGGTCTTTCATTTATTTATTATTGTATGTGGATGACATGTTGATTGCCTCCAGGAACATGTCACTAATAAAGAAGCTGAAATCTGAACTCAACCAGGAGTTTGAGATGAAAGACCTCGGGGCGGCGAAGAAGATTTCGGGTATGGAGATCCAAAGGGATAGAAAGGCAGGGAAGTTGTTCCTGTCTCAGAAGAAATATCTGGAGAAGGTGTTGGACAGATTCAACATGAGAAATCAGAATCGCTTCAACTCCTTTAGCCGACTTCAAGTTATGCAGTGAGAATTGTCCTAAATCTGATTTGGAGGTAAGGAGGATGTCTAATATTCCCTATGCTAGTGCAGTTGGTAGTTTGATGTATGCTATGGTGTGTACTAGACTTGACCTGTCCCACGCAGTTAGTGTGGTGAGTAGATATATGTAGAATCCAGGGAACGAGCATTGGGAAGGAGTGAAGTGGATCCTTCGTTATGTGAAGGGTACTTTGGAGAAGGGCATCTTGTATGATAGAGGTAGTGCTGCAACGTCTGATGTTGCAGGTTATGTTGATGTTGATTATGGTGGAGTTCTGGATAGGAGACGCTCAATTTCAGGGTATGCGTTCGTCATGTGTGGAGGAGCAATATCTTGGAAAGCTTCACTTCAATCTATAGCAGCCCTGTCTACTACAGAGGTTGAATATATTGCTGCAACGGAAGGAGTGAAGGAGGCCATCTGGTTGAGGGGATTGGTCATGGAGCTTGGAGTACCACAGGGCAAGACTGTGGTTTATTCAGACAGTCAGAGTGCTATACATCTGACAAAGAATGACACTTATCATTCGAAGACCAAGCATATAAGCGTCAGGTATCACTTCATCAGAGATACAGTTGTTGCGTGAGAGATCGTGGTGAAGAAGGTTCATACTTCTGATAATCCTGTAGACATGTTAACCAAGCCTCTATCTATAGCTAAGTTCGAACATTGTTTGGACTTAGTTGGTGTTCTAAGCATGTGAGAGCCCTGCAGGGCCACGCGCTGTGGAGGGGCGTGTTGATGGCGACAGTCAAGATGTTTATCTGGACCGATGATTCGTTGATTTTAGTCCAAGGTGGAGTTTGTTAGGAAAGTGTCCTAAAATCATCAAATCTCTTGATCTCACAATTATTTGTTTCCTAATTGTATTAGGATATTATTTAGGTTTCCTTATTGTGTTGGGGTTTCCTAATTGTATTAGATTCTAAATCTATTTGGAGTGGGAGTCAAGTTAGGTTATAGGGAGTTCTCCCTATAAATAGGGTGCATGTTTCTCCACCAAAAACACATCAGAAAACACTGAGAGCTAGAGAGAGAGAAAATATTGAGAGAGAAAGGGGTCTCACCATTATTTTCCCCAGTGTATCCTGAGAGATTGTGAGAGATTGTTATTGTAATCTCCTTTGTGTATCGCATCACACCTTGTGATAGTGATCAGGTTGTACTCCTCATTTCTCATAGAGGATTATTTTCTGGCTGTCGTCGTCCGTGGGTTTTTCTCCGAGTTCTTCGGTTTCCCACGTAATTCTGGTGTTTGATTTTATCGCTTATTTTTCGTTCCTAAATTTTGTCGTAATATCCGTCATCTCGTTTTCGATTCTATTATTCGCTTCCACTGTTACCTTGCTACTCACTTTTCTCTAACATCTATTAAAACAACTCCTCCAAAGGCAAACTCAAACCTAAGTGAATGAATTTGGGAGGTTTGGAAAATCCAAACCTATGAATAAATATTTTAGAAAATATTTTGCCTACACCAAGACTTGAACCTTGGTTGAAACTGTAAAAATTAAAAGAGTTTACCAATTAATTACCCCTTCTTTAGTGACAAATGTCAAATTAAAAAATAACCAACTCATGCATGTAGGTTACAAATATTAATACATAATTAAAATAATATTCATTAGTTTTTTTGTTAACAAATATTCATTAGTTAGTTTTTCTTTCACGAAATTAGAACAAGACCACCAAATGAAAACACAAATTTAAGAGAAAGAATTTAAGAGGTTAGGTTTTCCCAAACCTACAAACAAATGTTTTTAGCAAAAAAGGGAATATTTTATTTCCACCAAGATTTGAACCTTGGTTGAAATCATGTAATGATTAGTTGAGGATGATAGTCACTTAGCTACCACATCTTTCATATGATAAATGTCAACAAAAATAAAATCATACATATAAGTTACAAATAATAATACACAAAAACAATATTCACTAGCTTTTTATACATTAAAAAATTTTATAAGCATTCATTACTTAGTATTTCTTCCACCAAATTTACTATTATAATATATGAATCTCAATATAAAAAAATTAGATTGAAGTAAAATATAAGAGATAATAAGGTGTAAAACTCCCATAAAAGGCCCTATATTATTGTTCTATGTTTTCTTTGATGATTTGTAAAATGAAAATAAAATTTTATTAACATTGCAATAGAAAATGTAAATTAACAATTACATAAGTGATTTAGGCATCATATCATATGGAATTAAAATGAATGTAGAAATACAAAGTATCAAAATTTATCTCAATGAATAAGATAAAAATTTGAGATTATTATGATCATTGACAAAAAGTAAATATTATTTCTTATTCAAAAAAAATGAATTAATTAAAAATAAGATGACCGGCGCCCACCAAACACATAGATAGTAAGTTCATAAAAATATTGAACTTAAAACTCTTGATTTTTCAACTAAGTTAATTATACAAAACTCATAATACTAAAATACTAATAAATATATTAAGGCATAATTAAAATATTATTCATTAGATTTTTATTAAAAAAAAGTAACCAATAGTTACCCTTTCTTCCAACAAATTTATTATTATGATATATGAATCACAATATAAATATAGTTTAAAGTAAAACTAAGAGATATTAAAGGGTAGAACTCCTATGAAAAAAGTCTATATTATTGTTCTATAATTTTATTTAAAAAGAAAATAAAATTTTTATTAATATTGTGATAACAAACTTGTCAACGAATGTCTCTTTTTTGTGAAAAAACAAAGTAGTGCAACTTTGTTTTGATTTATATCGAGTTTGTTGATATATGGTTAAATTTTAGAATTAATAATTGTTTATTATTAGCTACTCATTACTAAATACTAATGTTATGTATTTTCTCCAACATTTTTTAATTTTACTTACTTTATGAAAATTTTCTTGTTTATTTACGCGGTTTTTGGATGATAATATATCAATCTTTGGGGATGTTGGATTGTAATATATCAACTTTTACTATTGGACAACAATATCCCTGACCTTTATACCTGGGTGACATTATTATACCAACAACAACTAAGGGGGTGGTGAACCGGTCTCCAAGCGCGCTAACGTGGCTGGCGAAGGGAAAAAAATTATCCCAAGCGAATAACTTCATTAACCTCTTAGTTTTTCTCACTAACCCACATTACAAGACATTGGTTGGTTGTGTTTCACGCCAGTACGAAGACCGATTCACCACCCCGTTAGTCACTGTGTTAGGGCCGATTTTTTTAACGTGGATTAATGAGAAAAACGGAGGGGTTAACGGGGTTATTCGGCAAGGGCTGGTTATTTTTCCTCTGTTTGTCACATCAAAAACAAGACCACTTAACCAGTCACCACCCCCTTAGTCACTGTTGGTATAATAATCTCACCTAAGTATAAAAGTCAGGGATATTGTTGTCCAATAGTAAATGTCGGTATATTACAATCCAATACCCCCAAAGGTTAGTATATTGTCATCCAATATCCCTTTATTTAATGAAAACAAGTTTCCAACAACATTATGTTTATAATGCATACAGACAGTTTCTATTATCTTAAGAATTTATTCACATGTTTAAGATTTTTTGATGCTATTGAAAAATATTAGAAGCAAATTATAGTATTTTTACATTTATTTAAATTCATTAATAAATTTTTTTTACTATTTTTCTTTATTATAGATAATTAAGACAAGATTGAAAATAGAATGGACTTTAGTATCATTCCACTAATGTATTAGCTAAATTAATTTTGAAGACAATTTGTACAAAGAAATACATAAATAATGATTGTACAAATGTTGTAAAACTTTTTATTAATTTATATTATTATTTGGATAGATAATTGGTAATTACTTCGAAAAATAAATTACATACAAATATTGAAAATTTTTCCGTGCATCGCACAGGATATATAATGCTAGTTACAACTTATAAACAGTATAAAAAGTATTTATTTATTTATATTTTTTCATAAATATAAAACTATGCGTAAAATGTGCATTTTCTACTATGATTGATAAAATTATGCTATTATTTATATTTTTTGATCTAACTAATAAATATTATACTCTTATCAGTTGATAAATATATAATTATTAAAGAAAATATTAATAAAATTACAAAAATATAAAATATGGACAATTCAAGATGATTATTAACAATCTTGAGTCAAGATATCTATCATTATCCTTATTGATCCATCGACTTCTTTGTTAATGTCTACCGACTCTTATCAACGTCTATTTCAAAAGATTTTAAGATTTTAAGATTTTAAGAATTTTTAATTTTGTGCCCATAGGCCATAATTAACCATGTTTCAGCTTTCAATTGTGACGTTATAATGTAATGGCCCGTTTGTGGACTTGTAGTAATCACATATCATTTCTTATTTATTGTGGTCTTAAACAAACATTGATTTTCAAAAAAGATTACCTCCTTGCCAATATCTGAATTAAAGATGGGGATGGAGCTTAATGGGTGATGTATCCACCCCCTAGTATTCTCATTTCAAAAGCACTTCAACCTTTCTAAAGATCTGTCCGTGTTGGGTTAATGGCCCAAATTCTCGTAGACTCATTATTTGGTAAGTTTCCTAAACCTGTTTAAACTCCAAATTATTGGTTACTATTAGGAAATTATTTTATTTCCTAATTATATTAGTTTCCTAATTGTAATAGCATTCTAGCTAAAACCCAATTGTATTTAGAGTGGAAGTCAACCAGATCTATAGAAGGTTTACCCCTATAAATAGAGGTCTTTGTTCACCTTGTAATAAGCGGCAAGCGACCAATGTAGTCGATGTGAGATCCTTCAAAACTCCCCATGAGGGAGGTACAGTGTTATTTCCACATCTTCACCCTACTCATCCCTAGATTGTGAGAGTCTACGAGAGTTTACATATATATTTTACCTCTTGTAATATCTCCTTTTCTACTAGTGGATATTGGTTGTCGTCCGTGGGTTTTTCTCCGAGTTCTTCGGTTTCCCACGTAAAAATATTGTCTCACCCTTTACCTTTATTCTTGCTTCTCTATTATTAGTCTCGATTCCATAATCATCATGTATTTCCCTTCCGCTGCATATATTGCTCTATCTTACACCCTAACAAGTGGCTAACAATTGACAACAAATCTGAATCCGATCCCTAACAGTCCCTTTGACCCTTTTTGAGGGGCAATCAAAATAACAATTATTGTCGGAGATAAGTTGGGCTTGGTGGAAAAAAATAACTCTAATTTAACTAATTATAATATTACTAACATGTAAGATATTACAAAAAAAAAAAAAAAGATAGTTAATCATGCCAAAATTCATAATAGTATAAAAGCTTGTACTAACTAATGTCACAAAGCTAATATAAATTGAAATGTTGAAATTCTAGCCTTTTAGGCATAAAAGTGAGTAACACATTATCATTTTATTGAATGGGAGTTTAACGTGAATTTCGCAAATGTAAGCTAGAACATATTCTTATGATCTTCTCGCATTAGCCATTGCTAGTAGTTTTGGCATGGATACATGTTATAGGTATAAGTTTAAGGGTGAGCAATGGGTCGAGTCGGGTTGTGTCAGGTAAGGTTAGTCCATTACCTATATAATATCGGGACAAAATGTTTGAGACAGAAAGGTACAGTTACATGATCAGGAGAGTGATTGGAGGCCAATAAATTGTCATGTTCTGGAAAAACAAGTCAATGTTGGAGAAACTGTTAATAGTTAAAACTACAACAGAGAACAAACTTGAGTTGACCAGCTTGTGATCAAGCATGAATAAACAACTTCAAACGGGGATAAGAAAGAACGATCCAAAGAAGATGAAGCTCCCATCTTTAAAGTACACGGTAATACTCTTCGGTTTAGCTGTTACTTTGGTTGTAACTCTTGATCTTATCCCACCAAGTCAGACATGATATGCTCTAAAAGTTCAGAGGCGGTAATTTATTTGTCATTATTTGTCCTCTGATGTCATTATTTGCCAATATATTTAATGTTATAACATACAAAAATACTATCATTAAATTTCTGTTGAAAAATAATGTGGGACTCGGGAACATCCCTGTGGTGTCCCACGCGGTGAATGACGAGTCGAATGAGGTGTCTTAATCTTTAAGGGATTTAAATGCATTTTATTATCGTGTTCAAATGAATCAAAATAATAAAAATCAAAAGAGTCGCCAATTAATTTTTAATGAAAATTAATAAATTCAAATTTAAACTCTATAAACCACGAACCATAAGATTCGGATCCGGGGGTGAGGTCGAAAGTAAAAACCCTCGAATTCGCCCGTTCAAAGAACGGACTCTACTAAATCAGTTAATTTAAAGAAAAGAGTAGAAGAGGAGAATTAATTAGATTAATCAATATTATTTAGTGCATAAAAATGAAATGATTAAATGTAAAAATAAAATAAATGTGAATAATAGAATGAAATAAAAGAACAAAAGCATAAACATTTACAAGTTTGCATTTAATTATATTAATTAGAGCAGCAATATTATTATCTAGGTCAAATTTTACATCATAGCAAAGTGAGAATAAAATAAGAAAAACAATACTAACCTCAAGTTAATGTCATGATTATGAATGCAAGATGATGATGATGATGATGATGAGAAGAAGAAGGAAGTAGAAGAAAGAGGGAAGAGAAGAAAGGTAAAACACCTAGTGTCAATACTCCTAGGATGATTTTGAAGTCTGAAAAAAGAGTGGAAATGAGGGTGTATTTATAGTGGTGGAGGTGAGTTTATTTATGATGGTAGATTAGAAAATATTGAGAGGATAAAATCAAATAAAGGATGATTTTATTTGATTTGGAGAATGGAGGAAGAATGGAATAAAGATAAAGAGGAATTCGATTTGGTTTAATTTGATTTTGGGATTTTAACATGTGGAAAATGTGTGCATTTCAAAAATCTTGGCATTTAATCCTAAATTAAAAATAAACATAAAAATGATTATAATAAATTACATAATTACAAAGCTGAATTGAGTGACAAAATTCAGCGTCTACAGTTAGCCCCACTTTGATCGAGTCCGAGTAGGACCCTGATCAAAGTATAGCGTTGTGTTTTTCAGTCTTTCCCGACGTCAATATTGATCTTCCAGTCTTTCCCGATGTGTTTCAGTCTTTCCAGATATCGTTCAGTCTTTCCCGATGTCTTTTATACTTTCCCCATGCCGTTCAGCCTTTCCCGATGTCGTTCAGTCTTTCCCGATGTCTTTCAGTCTTTCCCAATGTCGTTCAGTCTTTCCCGATGTCGTTCAGTCTTTCCCGATTTTCATTCAGTCTTTCCTGATGTCGTTCAGTCTTTCCCGATGTCGTTCAGTCTTTCCCGATGCCTTTCAGTCTTTCCCGATTGTCGTTCAGTCTTTCCCGATGTCGTTCAGCCTTTCCCGATTGTCGTTCAGTCTTTCCCGATGTCTTTCAGTCTTTCCCGATGTCGTTCAGTCTTTCCCGATGTCGTTCAATCTTTCCGGATATCTTTCAGTCTTTCCCGATGTCGTTTAGTCTTTCACAATGTCGTTCGAATCAACATAGCATCTTGGGTTGACACGTTCAGACCCACTTGACCGTTTCTGGACTCGGGCTTTAGGCTTCCTGCGACGTTCAGACCCACACAGGGGCATTTAGGGCTAGGGCCTCGATTTGTTCTCGGCAGTTAGACCTGCACATCAATTGTTGGGTTCGAGTCTTGCCTCGAGTCTTCTCAATTTAATTCATAAATGAGTTATTTCCAAACTAATTCTCGTGAACATTGTGAATTGAATTTTTAGAGTTTAACTCAGAAAATGAGTTATTTTCCAAATTATTCTCCCAAAAATTTGCGATCCGTTTTAGAGTTTAACCCGAAAAATGATTTATTTTTCAAATTAATTCTAGTAAAAATCCAATAATTTCTTTATTGATAGCGTCCTTGGAGCTTTGGTGATACATCCGACGGTGATCAAGATTCCAAGTGAGCTTGCTTGAGTTCTAGCAACCATAACTACATTTCTTTTGAGGCTCGGGCGGGAGACAGAGGAATGCAAATGTGGTCTTATGCATTTATGCTACATGAATTACGTGGAAACAAATATGTACAAGACTCTGTTGCGTGCAATACACAACTCTATTACACATTTTATACTAGAAGACTCTTTATGCACCCCTAATCTTAAAGCATGATATGACTCTTTTTTTTTTTTATTTGACTCAAGAAGAAAGAAGGAAAAAAATTAAATAAAAACTAAAAAAACTAACATGACTCAAAATGAAAATATAAAACAAATTGATGTAACTCGAAATGCAAATTAATGCAACTCAAACTGAAAGATGCACATGATGTAAAAACAAAAAACTAAAAAATGCACATTGATTTGCTGCATGTATGCGATATGAACAGCCCTCACTTTACCGAGGAAAAAAAGAGTAAGGAAAAGTAAATCAAAAACTCTAAATGTCAAGAGTGATTTCGAAGTGAGTTTCAGGACAAGGCAAAAATAATGAAAATAATGAGTTCTTTGTCAAACTACCTCGTAAGTTGCCATGATGTGGATATCGAGTGACGAGCGAGCCCCCAGTTGGAATGCTGCAGAAGACGATATTAATGGAAGACTCCGCCTGCTTAAGCTGCATGATGGGATAGTCATAATGCTCGACCTTGATGTCATGGTTAGGAACCCCAAGCACTAAGAAGGATCAAGCGAAAAGTCGTCTTGATTTCTCTTACCTTTTCTCTATTCTTCTTGATTCTTTTAGGTAGGAACATGTAAGCACCATGCCCCCAGTATCAGTGAACAAGCGTCTTTAGGTGAGTCATAATGATTGACCTAAGTGGATGTTACCTTCAAGTAACGCCCTATTTTGATGCAACTGGCATCTTGTTCTACTAATGGAGTTATCCCTCACTCAAGTGTTCTGAAAGCAAGGATTAACTAACGAATCTCATACATGCACTAATGACCGAATCAGAAGAGTTCACAAGGTAATGGGGTGAAAATGGGAATGATGGAAAAGATAGTGAAAGCTCATGCCCAAATAGAGGGCGAGATAAGATTGTGAATGGTTCGATGAGGGTAGCGATTATATGTATTGGACAAAGTGGTGAATGGATGGGCAGTTCGATGGACAGAGGTTCGAACTGATGGAGTGGACGAGATGGTCTATGGATGAAACATCATGTCTCGTGGGTTTATCTCATAAGGGAAGAGATGGTCAAATGGCCATGGTTTGATGGATATAGGTATGAAGGGTGATCCAAGCCTGATGGGAAAAGGTGGGTGTGCTTTGGTGAAAGAAATCTGATAGCTTGGCAGTGTCATTAGAGACCAAGGTTTCCTCTCCTTTTGCCTAGTTCGCCTGGTGAGGTTTTCGAGCTAGCCACTCTTTATTCTATCTCTCAAAGACCAAATGACTTGATGATGGATTTTATCTAAAGTGAATTGCAGCGGTCGGGCCTCACAGAGGTTCTCCTACGTGTCTAGTATGGAATCAGGCCATTCGTAGTTCAACAAGTGCAACTTTAAACGATTGATACCTCAAGAAGGACTTTGAGATGGGTCGAAAATATAATGGGAAGGATATGTGTGAAGGTTGGACGGGAAGGTTTTGGGATGTGTGCGAGTGACCATGTAAACCGATAATTGCCTCTTATTCTTGCTTTCTTCTTTCTCTTTTTTTTTCTCTTTTTTTCTCTTTTTTTTCTTTTTCTTTTTTTTTTGAACTTGACAACCTCAATCTATATTTCTCTTATCCATGATATTTGTCACCCGTAACACATTAGTCGGCTTAAAATGAGATGGTCATAAAATGAATGACCGGGTTCATGGTGGTGGTTAAGAAGATGGTGTGAGAAGGTAATAATGTAGTTAAAGCGGCTAGGTGAGAATGAAGGTGGTGATAATGTAGGTGGTAGAGGGTGGAAACCTTCTATCATAGACATATCTTTTTAAGCTAGATAATTTATTTGATAGTGAGATTTACTTTTAGAGACTAGCTGTGTATTGTTGAATGAAGGCCTTGTAAGTGGCCTCCCAATTCTCCCGGGTATCTACTGGAAGGGTGTAGTACCACTTCAAGACCTCATCACTCAAAGTCCAGGGGAAGACATGAGCATACAGACAAGGGTATACTTCTTTTAAAGCCATCATGCGCGCGAAGCTACGCACATGATGAGTGGGGTTTTCCATGGCCTTAAATTTCTTCTCGTGTAAGGAGAATTTGTCAGGAAGTGTGGCCTGAGGAGCAGTTGGTAAGCCAATGTCCAAGAAATGTTCCCTAAATTGAGGGATTTGCCTCAGCATGTTCTGTAGGTTATCGACCCTGTTGTCCTGAAATGGCGCAAGTTGCTCATCCCGGGGTACAGTCTTTTCAGTGTGCATACTTCTATCATCATCCTCTGGGTCCTGCCCTATCCCTAATCTGTCATTGATTGTTTGAATGGCTTGGATGACCCCTTCGATCATGCGATCCTGTTGGTTGGATCGTGTTTCTATTAAAGTACGGATGTCCCACACCACATCAGAAAGGTCCGCAATAGTGATGGGTTGGCCCCTAGCTTCTTCTTCAGCCATGAAGTTGGAAGGAACTGATACAGTATCGCTTGTTGTCAATGAAGTTTGAGAAGGAGTGTTGGAATCAGTATCAAGAGCGACAGGCAAGCCTGCGCCTGGTGGTGTGAATGAGAATGGTGAGAAACTTGATAACCTTTGAGATCCAACTTTAGCCCACGACTTGACTCTTTGCTGTTTGGGTCCTATTTTGCCTGTATGGAAGCCGTAAATCTCAAAATTAACCCTGACATTGACCTACCCAAAGACCTAGCGACTTATATGAGACAACCTAATGCAGATCATGCCTATATGCTGACTCTTTTTTTTTCTTTTTTTTTTTTGTTGGCTTGACTCACCCACCATCAGGCTTGCATGAGGACCACTAGCCTAATATGGAACTATGCATATGGGAAGGGGAAGGTCCATCGGGCCGTCATAAGATCGAGTCAACATCAAAGTCTTAATGAACTCAGGTTCAAATAACGACCGGATACACACTTTATGAGTCCAATGCTACCAAGGGTTGGACAAAGTCAGACTAAGATCTTGGGCTTGATCAAACCTCTTTGACTCGAGCCGAGAGAGACCTCTAGGCCTTCTTTAATTTTTTTGTTTGACTATTACCCAAACTAGGGCAACAGTTGGAGGGGATGAAACATGAGACCGACTCTTAGAATGAAGAAATTAACACATAGCACATAATTTACACATAGTACAATAAGAATGCACATAGCATACAAATGGGTAATACACTTAACCAAGGTTCTATATTCAAGGGTTAAAGGCGGATCCTAAAGTCTAACATACTCATGTCTCTCACGCGCCACAAATTCTATGGAGTTCATAGTAATGTGATCCGTGTGTTTCTCGCAAAATTAAAGCGAAAATGTAAATTCATAATCCCAAAAATTTTGGAGTGCTTCATGAGTGGGAAAGTAGTTTACGATATTCTTGAAATGTGGAGTTCATTCCTTTATGAAGTCGGAAATATATTTTGCTCGAGAGGGAAATTTGGGTTAAAAAACCAGACGGTACCTTTGGGTTCATCCCGATTTATGAAAATCGAGATGGAGGTCCGTATGCTTGATGCCTAACTAAATAATTAAACTTACAAGAATTAATTTCTCCTTTTCTATTCAAAAATTTAAAAAACCGGCTTTTCAAGTTTTACCCTCTTAAAGTAAGTCCCCAGTGGAGTCGCCATTTGTGGGACTCGGGAAAACCCCCGTGGTGTCCCACGCGGTGAATGACGAGTCGAATGAGGTGTCTTAATCTTTAAGGGATTTAAATGCATTTTATTATCATGTTCAAATGAATCAAAATAATAAAAATCAAACGAGTCGCCAATTAATTTTTAAAGAGAACTAATAAACTCAAATTTAAACTCCATAAACCACGAACCATGAGATTCGGATCCGGGGGTAAGGTTACGAATTCGAAAGTAAAACCCCTCGAATTCGCCCGTTCAAATAACGGACTCTACTAAATCAGTTAATTTAAAGAAAAGAGTAGAAGAGGAGAATTAATTAGATTAATCAATATTATTTAGTGCATAAAAATGAAATGATTAAATGTAAAAATAAAATAAATGCGAATAGTAGAATGAAATAAAAGAACAAAAGCATAAACATTTACAAGTTTGCATTTAATTAGATTAATTAGAGCATCAATATTATTATTTAGGTCAAATTTTACATCATAGCAAAGTGAGAATAAAATAAGAAAAACAATACTAACATCAAGTTAATGCCAAGATTATGAATGCAAGATGATGATGATGATGATGATGAGAAGAAGGAGGGAGGAGAAGAAAGTTAAAATCACCTAGTGTCAATACTCCTAGGATGATTTTGAGGTCTGGAAAAAGAGTGGAAATGAGGGTGTATTTATAATGGTGGAGGTGAGTTTATTTATGGTGGTAGATTAGAAAATTTTAAGAGGATAAAATCAAATAAAGGATGATTTTATTTGATTTGGATAATGGAGGAAGAATGGAATAAGATAAAGAGGAATTTGATTTGGTTTAATTTGATTTTGGGGATTTTTAACTTGTGGAAAATGTGTGCATTTCAAAAATCTGGGCATTTAATCCTTAATTAAAAATAAACATAAAAAATGATTATAATAAATTACATAATTACAAAGCTAAATTGAGCGACAAAATTCAGCGTCTACAAATACTATCATAAGAATATAATGTTTTAATTTTTGATAAAATGTGCTATACAAAATTCCTAGACAAAAAAGAACATTTGGGACAATAAACAATACAAATCTTATGAAAATTTACCAGGGCCAGCTCCACACTCCACAAAAGAACATTAAGAATTGAAATCGAAGTCTACAGCGGCTAGGGGGTGTGCATTTTTCGGTCCGGACCGGAAAAACCCCGTGACCCGGATCGGACCGGACATGACCCAGACCAACCCGGTTATCTTTGGTCCGGTCTCTGGTCCATAATTTTTATAATTTCGGGTTTCCGGGCCGGTCCCGGTTCAAACTTTAAAAAACGGGTTAGACCGGTTAACCCGATTTATACTTTTCTACATATACGTAATTTAATTAAAATCAAATCCAATAGATATTTTATCTATAAATATAATTATTTTTTTATATTTTTCAAATTATACACTTACCATATTTAAGAATAATTATTATTGCCTAGTTGCCTTTGAATCAACTTATAAAATCCTTCCAAAAATACAAATTTCCTAATTAAGGGCAACTACTATCTATTAGTAAACATAAAACACCCTTGATATTATTAATATTAATTTTCCAAATTTCATCTTATGGATATGACACTCCTAATAAGGTGACTAATTATAAAAGGCGTTAGCTAATCTCATAAGTTGAAGTTTAAGCAAATCAATCTTCAACACAAATTTCTTAATTGAAGGCAGCTGCCACAAGTTTTTTTTAAAAAATAGTCTATTAGTATTAATTTGTTACTAATGAATTATTGAATTTCTGGCAGTAAACAAATTATACAGACTAGTACTATTAGGGGTGTTCATGTATGGTACCAACCGATCGATAATTTTTCCGCACTAAAATTCAAGGCGCCAAACCTCGAACCGTAATCGAATCAAATTTCCGTACTCAAAACCGGGTACCCGAAAGTTTAGGGGCGGATACCGGTTAACCAAAAAACCCGATTAATTATAATCATATGAGTTTCCAATTTTTATTTTTAATTTGTAATTATTAATTAACACTTCAATAGTAAAAAGTGTTTCAAAAATGTTCTGAAACTGGGCCAACAAGACCACTGGCACTGAGTTTCCATACGTGTTGAGTTTTTGGAGGATTTCGAATTGGAGCACTGAACGCCAATATTAACATAAATTAGAGTTTTTTCCATATTAAAATTTGGGCATGGACAGTGGACTGGAGATTGGAAAAAGATAGGCAAAAATTAAATTTGGACCTAATTGTTAAATTTAATTTCGAGTAATTCAGGTACCCGAAAATGTCTAGGGGCCGATCCGTAACCGAACCGATTAACCAAAAAATATTCCGGGGCAGGTACCCGACCCGATTAAAATTGATTTTTCCGAAACGGGTACCCTAAATTAATGACCGGGTAGCGGGTTTTGCTGATAGGGTTTTTCAAGGCGGTTATTTATGAACACCCTTAAGTACTATGGAATATAATTAAACACTAATTTCCTAATCAAGGTGGAAGCTACAAGCTAGTTAAGAGTTCGACTATTGTAATTAAAAGTTATTTTGACACATAAAGAAAATGGTCCAATCGGTCCAGGTCGGGCCATCCATTTTCTCGGTCTGAGTTTAAGGTGTAACCGGTCCAGTCTCGGTCTATTATTTTGTGAAAATTCGGTATCGAGCTAATTCGATCCAGTCCAGTCTGGGTTTGGACCGGTGCCCACCCCTAACAGCGGCTAAAACAATTATAGCAAAATCCAACAGTGCCTAAAAAGGTATAGCAAAATCCAATTTATCATCTCCATCTTCCGTTTACATTCAAGTGATGGCTCTCTAAATAAACAAAAGTGTATAATGCAGCCATAGCTAAAATAAACGCAACAATGAAAATATGGTGCCATAGCTAGGTCTACAACAATCTGTCCCTCAAAATTTCACTCTTACGTGCCTGCCTGCTATTTAAAAGACCTCAAATTTTCCGGCTAGCAAAAAAATTGCGTTAGATATGACGGGAAAATGCTGTGTTCCAACCTCAATTTTCATGCAATGCCTTGGCCAAATAAAGTCTACTGAAACTCTGTCCCGCAACCCTGCATCATAGACCACAAACAAATTCAGATATGGTAGACAAATTATATATGCGAAGGTTATATTAGTATAGGACGAGGGATTGTCAGCTCTTTCAATGGGACTTATAAACAGTTCAAACACAAGCATGGCCACGGGGAAGAAGAGGCAATCAGGCATTCATACCCATTAATTTGGTTGCAGTAGTTAGAGATTTGGTTTGTTATGAGGAAACTATCCAGTCTCGATGGCTCAGGAATTGGCTTAAAGATTGGGTTTGAAGGATCCTCCTCAGGCAAGGGCTCTTCTCCTGCAGCTTTACGAGCCATGTTCTCCGCCCTTAACGACAATAATCAGAAAGAAGTTAGCAACAGTTGAAGCAATTTACATTTCCCTACCACAATTGAAACAGCATGCTGTTCATCCGTTCATCTTATAGGGTACTCAGATTAAACAAGATCGATAGTCCATGAACAGGACCAGAGAAATAATTTCAATGGTCCATTATAGTCTCTTATGTTTAGGTACAAATGCATGCTTTGAGCAGGCTCAAAAACTTCACGAAACTTAGCCAACCAACCACAGCCCTCCAAAAGAATAAGTGAAAAGAATAGTTAAGAAAACAAAAGTGGCCTACAGGTACTTCCTTTACACAGAATTATAAGCTCCTTAGGTTTTGATAGAAATCGGTAACTCCGAAAAATGAAGAACATATTACCTTCTTTTCTGAAGCCATGTTTGCTGCTGTTGTTGCTGACGGGATAGGTTCCGATAATAGAATTGAAACTACATAAACACAAAATTATTCACTGTCATCACATTGAATGGTGCAGAGACCACAGCGCATTTTATGGAAGGGATTGTTACCTTCTGTTGTTCCATGGACAAATCATCCATGCACTCAATCAAAAATTCCAAGTTTCTTTCCAGGAAGGGAGTAGTGGACAATTGAAGACGATCATAATCACACTGTGAAACAAGCATGGCCCAGAAAGAAAATTTACAAACAAGCCTCAAAGGGACGGAATGATTTTGCATCAGGATTATTGCAAATTAGATCAAATTTGCTACCTGGGTCACTGGTGAGTCAGCCTCCAATTCTGTCATGACAGCACTAATGAGTGGAGAGTTGGAAACTTTGATCTGCAAAGAAAAGACTCAGGCATAAGTACCTAAGAAAACCAAATGTTTTATACTTCAGTATAGTTCAATACTTCAATTAGCCTAGACTTTCAAGTTTCAAAATAACATAAAAATAGAATTGTCGTACACTCATATAGACCATTATTTTCTATTGTTTCTTTAAGCTGAGCAACAAAACCTGGTCCTAACTATGGGTGGTTCAAGAGAGCTTGAACATTCTAGAAAACTAAGCACGTAAGCATGACTGCATGAGAGCTAGGATCTCATCTAAATTGGTGAAACCTAATGGAGCACTGGAGCTATTCACTAAGCTACAACAAGAATGATAATTCTCAAACTTTAGGATAGAAAAATTCAAAGAAACCACTCACAGGAATTTCTTCGAAGATATCCACCCATGTCAAGTTCTTCTCCCTCAACCTACCAAAGAAAACAGAAGGTCAAGACCTAGTTCACTCAAAGACAACATATAACCCAGGTAAGGTACATACTTCTCCCCAGTGATGCTGTTGCTGCGGTACAGCTCCATGAATGAATCAGAAAGTTTTAGTGCCTTGAGAGCTAGTACCCCTTGGTTCGACTTTGATGGATCATATATAATGCAGACACACCGCCTTATGTTTTCCTGCAATGGAACACTGATCAACACAGAAGCACACATTCCAATAATAGGAGGGGCAAGGAAGAAAAAAAGGAAAGAAATGCAGATACAGAAGGACTAGAGGGCACAACGCTAAACTGAACATGAAAAGCAGAGAAGTCGAGAATTTCCAAAAGCTCAACATCAGGGTGATTTATTGCAAATCCTTGGGAAGTTGGATGAAATTAACCTTGTAAAGCAAACAAATCTGTAATTATCTTGCATAACCATGTTTAGTTATATGATAGTTTTTGAATCACAGTCACATTAATTATAGCACAAGCTACATTATCATGAATCATGATTCATCACAAAGTTGACTGCATGACATTGCCAATACATTATATTAAACTAAATGCCACAAAAGAGCTAGCAATCATTGGTAGTACATTAAAAAAGTCACGAATCATCAAAAGAATAGGAGGCAAAGCTTGTAGCACACAACCATGATGCTAGATTTAATTGAACAAGCTATCAACTTTTACTGAGATACTATCCAAGAAATAAGTCCTAAAATTACAAAACCTATAAAGTTGGCATTGCAATGTCTAGACTCCAAAGTATGAAATAACACATAAAGGGTTTTTATGTTGCTGAATGAAGTAAAATCAGCTACGTAATTACTAAATATTGCGTACCCTATACTAGACATCTTACTATTCAGACACATGTACCTCTTGGTTTTAACCAGCACGTGCCTCAGAGCGCACCCCTCTATTTTCCCGTAAAGTGAGGAGAGGTTCATGAAGCGTGTGCTTTTTGCGCCTTTTTGCGCATTTTATCATAGCACGAGGCGCATGCCTTTTGCGCCTTATGGAGTATTTACCGTTGTGCTTTAAAAAAAAAAAAAAAAAAAAAAGATGTTCAGAGTGTCTTTAAAAAACCCCTTCTTGGCTGTGTGGAAACCCTAGAATGCAGACTCCTCCCCTTCTTCTTCTCTCACGTGGGTCTCTTCTCCTGCTTCTCCCCACCCCAAGTGCACTCCCCTCTTCTTCATGCTCTCCGTTGCTGCTGCTGGTATTGGGACGTACTCTGCTGCTGCGTCCTCCTTCGTGACACTGGATACAGTTCTACTTTTTTTCGGGTTGTGATTGGGTTCTTCGCCCTTCTCCTTTCTTCTTTTGCTTCTGCGATACTGCGGAAGCTGCTTTTTTTCTGGGCTGTCGAATTTTCTTATTCATTTGCTGCTGTTCTTTAAGTGTTTCTCTGTTTGCTTGGTGTGTTGTGTTTTCCATGCTTTCTTTATATGTCTATGCTTGTTTTTTCTCTTTAGAAGACTATTTTGGTGTTATATATCTTATGTTAAATACTATTTGTGTGATTTTTCGTTGTACTACTTGTGTCTAATTCATTATCTGACATCCTTTGGAGATTATTGTGCGAAAATATAGCTCGGGTGTGATTTTCAAACAAAACTGTGTTTTGGTGCGCCTCGCGTGCGTGAAGCGTGGGCCTTTGCCCCACACTTTGCGCCTCGGGACCTGTGCGCTTTTTTGTGCCATGTGCTTTTCTAATCTAAGGTGTAGCTTAGGGGGAAAAGACATTATAGTTGATGAAAATCAGTTCAGAAGTTTCCAAGAAATATACCTGATAATTCATGAATGTCTCAATTAGTTCCACTGTCTGGTATGAACCCAACAAAGTTGACTGGTACCTGAATAATATGTCCATTTCGATGATAGGATGAGAAACAAAGATAATTTAATGAACAAAGGAAAACTTTTGGTCATCTAAAACAGACTCTACAAAGCCACTATTATGATCTAGAAAACATATAGGCAACAACTGCCTAATGCATGCAACCCACTAAACAGAAACTAGTACAGCAATAGCTACATACAGTAAAAGGGCAAAAGAACTTAAAGGAGCAACAACACCACGCCATCCACAGGAATCACATTATAGCTAACCCTTAAACCCTGAGACACACAGGACTAGTTTCCAAGTTCCGACAGACATGTTGGAGGTACACGTTCATAAAATAACAAGGATTATAGGAAGTAACCCAGGACTAGGATCACTTCAAAAGCTCAAACATTAAGGTCGAAGACTGCTCACCATCCAACAGTGTTATTATCGACATTAACTTCTCTTAAGCATCTCATCATTTCAAGTTGATAATTTGCTCCTTCAGCCTCAAGCTCTTCATCTTCCTCTCTAATCTATAATTATTCAAAGGAATTCAGACACGTATTGTACCAACGTAAAACCCAAATCTCAACACATTCTCAGCTAATTCATACCGGAAAAGGAAAACAATTGGTAACTTCAAGCACACTCCCAACATCTAAGCCAAGAAGCTGCCCAGTAACCAAAGCAGGGGAAAACTCCTTGCAATGTTTGATTATCTTTAGTATTGCCTGCATAAACATGTGTCCCAGAAGAAAATCAGTATTTCATGAAATAAGGGATACTACTCTATAAAAAGAGGACAAAATATCTATTCACAGATGTGGAATGGTCTTCATGTGTTGTCATTCTAGCTGAAAGAGCAGCAAGGTTCATTCTTTTCCTCTTATCTTCTTCCAGCCACTTAATCTCTCCCAAGGGGATTGGGATTGTTCCATAGCATCCAATCTTCTTTATTTAAAAAACAATTCCATCACGAAAAATTTATCTGTTTGGTTCTTATCAAGATATTGACATCTAAGATCATGATCCAAAAAAAGAACAAATACACAAAACACTATCAAACTATACTGCAATGCCATTAAGGAGAACAGAGGCTTCAAATCAAGTGTGAAAGGTACAAAATTTGCCAATGGAAGCTAACCCTATATTCTCAGAAACAAGCTACCTAATTACCTAAACCACTATGTTCTCAAACAAGTTTTAACGTCAACTACCAAAAAAATCAAGTTTTATTCAAGCGAATCCAATTGTCCCAAATCGACATCCTCATCAGCGTGCAAAAGAATTATGCATTACAAAGTAAACACAATCCCGAAAGAAATTCAAAAAAGCTACGCAATTTCATGCCGTCAATAGATAAAATCGAAAGTCTATCTATAAATAATAGAATAAAAAATGAGATAAAGGGAAACTAACCAGGCCTTCCATCTGAACAACACGAAGAGGAAGAGGAGCTTCCTCAGTCTTGGCGGCCTGAAGGAATGATCGGACTGGAGCTGCTGCTGCTGCTGCTGGTTTAACAACCAAAATCGATTCAAAATCAGAAAAAAAAAGGCGAAAAAATCCTAAAAATAAAGGAGAAAGAAAGAATCTTACGATTAGCCATGGTCACGGAGGAATCGTTGGCGACAACAAAGAGTGGTGAGCAAAGAAGAGGAGATTTTTGGTGGAAAGGAGTTACAGCAGCTCACTGGGAAGCGAACCTCTCCTTTGCTTGACGAGTTTGAGAGAGGATTGAGGGAGAAACAAAAACCCTAAACGATTCCTCTTTTCGTGTTGCTGTCGGTTTTTTTATTTAATTTAAAAAAAGAATTGTTTTTTCTTTTCCTACTGTAGCTCGAACTCAACCCACTTCTCCTTTATTTTCATTAGGCTCGACTACTTTTATTTGGGCCTAAGGATGTGTTTGATAATGGTCCAAGTCCAATTGGATTTAACTCCTTTTTTTCAATGGACAATTGACATGATGACCCATTAACCAAACGTATCATGGATATTCCATAACAAACCTAAATAATAATGGATGTTACAGAGAAAGACTATGGTTAGTGATATGTGTTATCCATAGATATTATTATAGAAATCCATTATTGTTTAGGTTTGTTATGGAATTCATGGTTAGTGATATGTGTTATACCCATGGTTAATGATATGTGATATCCATGGATTTTTATAATAGTATTCATGGATAACACAAATCACTAATCATGGATGCTGAATCGTCCGAATTCACGGGTCCTTTCACTCTCATTCTGTGTATTGTCATGGATTGTCATGTATCAAGGACTTTTAGAATGTTTTATTATATGGATTGAAGTTTTTAGTATTATGTAGCGCTAGCAAAAATTTGACCGACCCGGATTACCTAGTTTTGTCCGACCCGGAAAAACCGGTTTGGACACATTTTTTTGTCCGAATTTAAATTCGGACAATTCAATCACGTCCGAATAGAAAACCAAGCCGGATCCGGGTTTGAGGTTTAAAATCTAGGTTGTCCGATTTTTTTGTAAACACCGGGTCCGGACATTCGGACAAGGTCCGACCCGAGTTTGAACCCGAATTGACTTTAAATTTATTAAGGGGAAATGTTGAATGGGCTAAGACGCATATCTGAGCCCAATAAAAATAGGGTTTTTCTTTTTTAATTCATCTCCATATAAAAGCATAAGAGAAACCCTAATTCCCATAATATCTACTCATTCTACTGCTTCCCCTTTTTTCCCTCTAGAAATCTCTCTCCTCCCTCTTTCTCAAGCTACCTCCCGTCCTCCATTATGTTCTAGAATCTAGATTTGTCTCTCCAGTCTCTTGTTTTCTCTCTATTTTGGCTTGTGTATGGCGCCGATCTGAGCAACACAACAAGATTCAACCTTTGCTGAAGTAATACGGTACAACTTTGCTCTAATTATCTCATTTCTACTTCATTTCTCTGTCTCTTTCTTCATTTTTTCCTGACTTTCTTCAATCTGTTTCTATTTTTTCATTTGGCTGTAGGTGTTGGTGGATTTTTCCACCCGTTGATATGATCCTCTTTGTTCTTGCTCGTGTGTTTTAGCCTCGATCTATGCCTCTTCATTCTTCTGTCTCGAATCTTTTGTTCCCAGTGCGGTAGTCTCTTGTTCCATCTTTGTCTTTCTAAATCTTAATCTATCTCTCGGTCCGTTGTTGTTCTTGTGTTTCTTCCTCTATTTTGATTATTGTTATGTTCCAAAGTCCTTATTGACTGTCTCAACAACATGTAATTATACCTCACGTCATTGTCGCTCATCTTGAAAATGCAAAGAACTACAAGTGAAAATTTGACCATGAAAGCAATATACTGAACATAATGAAAGTAATTTATGTTCCAAAGTCCTTAAACATATGGGTAGTACTGATACTGTATCATGAAATACTATGTGATGGAGAAAAGTTCATATGGTTTAACTCCCCTACAAATTGGCATACATCTAGGTTTCTTAAAAAATAAAAATGAGTTCTTTGCTAGTTGTTATGGATTTTATTTGGAAATTTTAAGTAATTATGGCAATGAATGAGATGCAAAATAGTTAATTAAGTGTTCTAGGTTTGCTCAATCAGTAGTCAGAACTAGGGGGCTTTATATTCTTCAATTTGGGAACCAGTATAATAGGTAGTTTCATAATTTTAATTTTTATTTGGTTGTATATTGTTTATTTAATTTTGGTTAGGTTTAACTGTTTGATAATTTTGCAAATAAACTATTAAAGCATATTGAATTGAAATAATGTTGGATGGATTTGATTGTAAGTAATTTGGTCTTAATATGCCAATGATTGTGTATTCTATCGGTTAATCTATTAACTTCAATGCAATTCGTTTTATGCTATGCTCTACTAGACTACTATATCTTTAATTATGTATATTTGTGATGGTTCTGTTTTAATAAGTTTTTGGTATTACATTGTTTGATCTTATTATTTCTAGTATTTTCTTTCACTGATTTTATTTGTGTTCTAATAGTATACCAAACAAAATGGCCAGTGGAGTTTTAGATGCAGATGTGGATGCTATTGTACATGTACATATACTGTCCGAATCAGTCGAAGGGGTAGATTTCCCTTATTTATGTGATATGTATCTTTACTTAATAGATTATATCATGATTATCATTTAACTTGTTAACTGATTTAATTTATTAATATTATTTAGAGAAAGTTTTTAATGACTTGTTCTGTTATTAATTTGATAAGGTGGGGATGCACAACAAAACAAAGCTGGTTGTTCGAGGCCAAAACGGAAACGAAAGACAAAGCCACCCAAGACTGGTTCTGAAAATGCTATTGCCCCTAAGAGAAGGAAGTACCAGTCTATTGCTTGGGAACATTTTATCAAGTTTAAGTGGGGGACTTTTCCTGAGCTGGAGAAAGATGGTTTTCAAAGAGGGAAATGCAAGGGTTGTAACACTGTTATGATTTGCGACAGTAAGTATGGCACTACTAACATGATACGTCACATAGAATCTTGTTTGAAGTTGAAGGGTCAGAATGATTTAAAACAAATTCTATTGAATGCTACTGGTGATGTTTCATTAAGAGCTGCAAAGTTAGATCAAAGTGTCTATAGGGACTTTCTTGCTACCATGATAGTAAGGTACGAGCTTCCTTTTCTACTTGTTGAGTTTGAGGGTGTGAGGGATTTGCATGCATATTTGAATCCTGATGTCAAGCATATCACTAGGAATACTTACAAAGCTGATATACTTAAACTTTATCAGATGGGAAAGTGTAAGGTGAAGGAGATGCTGAGTTCTTGTCCGGGTAGAATTTCTCTTACTTCTGATTTTTGGACTTCGATGAAGTCTGATTCCTACATGTGCATCACCGCTCACTTTGTTGGTAGTGATTGGAAACTTCATGAGTTTCTATTGTGCTTTTGTTGTTTTCCTCCTACTCATAGTGACTCTTTCATTAGTGATAAGTTTTCTAACGTATTGGGTGAGAGTGGTTGGAATATTGAGCACAAGTTAGTGGCAATCACACTAGATAATGCTACCAACAATGATACATTTGTGGAGTCTTACATGACAAATTTGGTGTCAAAAGGTGCATTGCCTTTGAGGGGTAGATTATTTCGAATTAGGTGTGCTGCTCATATCATTAACTTGATTGTGAAGGCTGGTTTGGAGGAGACTGATGAAGTCATATGGAAGGTTAGTGAAAGTGTGAAATATGTGAAAGGTTCACCATCTTGGTTAATGAGGCTGCAAAAGATAAAAAGATTGCCACTGTGAGAAAGTTGAAGCAGGATACTTTGACAAGATGGAATTCTACATACCTTATGCTTGAGTCTGCTCTTTATTACAAGGATGTCTTCCCTCACCTTGCTATAATTGATAAACATTATTGTTTCTGTCCTCTCCCTCATGAATGGGAGAAAGTGGATGTGTTTTGCAAGTTTTTTCAAGTGTACTATGACTTGACTACTTTATTTTCTAGGACCAAATACCCCACTGCCAATCTGTTCTTCCATGGAGTTTCAGCTATACAACTTCATTTACAAGAAGAGTCTTTGAATCCAAACCCATTCATTAGGTCAATGGTATCAAAGATGCAAAGAAAATTTGACAGTTACTGGGAGGATTGCAATTTGATATTGGCTATTGCTGTTGTGTTAGACCCTCGCTATAAGATGAAATTTATTGAATTTTCATATGAGAAACTCTATGGTGTGGAGGATGGGGCTTTGAAGGCCAAATCCGTCTATGACACTATTATAGCTCTCTTTTCTGAGTACAAAGCAAATAGTAAGAGTTCAATGAGGTTTGATTCTCAACCTGAGGGTCAACCTTTAGGAGAGCAAACACAAGAGCAAATTCAAGAGCAAGTAAGAAAATCTCGTTGGGCCAATGTAAGTTCTTTTTTTCTGTTTTTTTATTTCTTGCACTATCTTCAATTCAGATTGTTGTGTTCTTATTTCTGTTTTGGCTTAATTTGATGTATAATTATGACTAAATTTTCCTTATTAGGATTTTGACAAGTTTGTCCAGTCTACTGCTCATACTACAAGTAAGTTTGAGTTTGATTTGTTCTTGGATGAGCCTCTAACTGATAGAAATGTAGACTTGGATATTTTGGCATGGTGGAAATCAGTCCAATATCGTTGGCCTGTTCTTGCGGAGCTTGCACATGATATAATGAGCATTCCGATTACTTTTGTGCCTTCGGAAGCGGCGTTTAGTGTTGGTGGTAGAATTTTAAAACCTTCTAGATGTTCTTTAGCTCCTGACAATGTTGAAGCTTTGATTTGCTCTCGCAATTGGAACTTTGGGTTTGAGAGGTAATAAT